>CM052815.1:50450391-50517004 GCA_028533885.1 Nasua narica | reverse complement strand
CCCCGTGGTCTCTCTTCTCATCGCTTTGGATTCACTTTTCCAAACATCCTTTCGGAAAGTGATTGATTTTCTGCTCCTAGAATTGCTCTTCTTCCTCTCTTCTCTCTCCTGTTGAGTATGCTGGCTTTTAGAATGATTTAATAACTATCTAGATGAACTTCTGGGATCCCACTCTATCTCAACCTCCTACTTCTCCACCATCTTGCTCCTCCCTCCCCAATACTGTCTGTCTTGAAGAGTACTTCTCTCAGTAGGGGACTCATACTAGTAACACCTTAGTGCACTTGTTAGAGCTGTAGGCGTTGGAGTCAAATTGCTTAGATTCAAAGCTATGCTCCACCAAACCAGGTGACACGGAGCCTTTTCTTAACCTCTTTATGAGTAACCCCCCCTTTTTTTAAAGGATAAAAATAGTGCATGACTCATAAGGTTGTAAGAATTAAATAAAGCTTATCACATAAAAACCTTAAAACAGGTCCTCACACCTAGAACACAATTTATTTTAGTTGTTATTACATTTATTACTTGGGTATTCACTACAAATCAGCTTCAGGAATAATGTGTGAGGATGAAGCAAGGCATTATAGTCTAGATTCCTAGAAAAGTTCTGGAATGGGGTTTACCCTCTGTAAAGGGTACTTTCTTTTTTTCCTTTCTCCTTGTCTACACTAATCTCTACCTCAGGGACTTATTTCCTCCCAAAAAGTAAACAGTTCTCTTCTGCATCACACCCACTTTTTTCAGGAGTACTGAGAAGGCACCACAGGTTTGAGAAGATAAGTAATTTCACTGGAGTTTGTCATTGTGAGTTTTATTAAGTTGGCACTTTTATTTCTTTTATTTCTCAAGTAGGAGCTTTATTTTGTTGTTGTTTTCCCTTCTTCCTCCCTCCCTTTCTTCTGTGCAGTTGCGGCTTTTAAAGGCTTAATTAGAGCAATAAAAAAAATACCAATTTTCTCTTTCCCCCTTTTTAATAACAAGTAAAAGTTGAGAGCCAGCTGTGGGTGAGCGCTATTTGAAAGCTGCTACCAATCTGAAGTTTCATTTTTCACTGCTTCAAGGCACATTTGAAAACTCGTGCTGACACATGCAAATGAGTTTGTGATGGAGGAAAAAAATATATAGGTATATGCAAGGTACTCTGAAGATTGTTGGGGGGAATAAATATGACTTGTATGGGAATTTCTGCTTGATATTGGGGGGATGAGTGAAAATTCAGATTCTCTTAAGATAAACTCTTAGAGAGTTTTTTTCCTTGAAAGGGCTATGGGCGCTTTGCTGGCAACTCCTAACTGTGTTTGGAGATTTCCTTGCTCCCCTCCTGCAGTTCTCTGACCAGTGCAAGCCTTCATACATTTCACAGGGTGGTCATCTTCTCCATGGTGATCTTTAGCAGGGTGTGAGTATGGAGTTGAATTTTTGTATATTTGGATGATGTTCTGAAGCAGGTCTGTAAATTTTTTTTCTTCCTTAAAGTTAAAATAAAAATAAATAAGAAAATTAAATATTTTCAAACTTTTTCTTCAAATAGCTCTGGCTAAGAAGTATCAATAGCAGTTGGAATCATAGTATGTGTGCATTTTTTAGAGAAACCTACAAGAAATGGTGTCCAGCCAAGGAAGAGTGACAAAGATAGAGAGGACACTGGAAACCATGCCAGAGAGGTGATAGGAAGGAACACGGTGTGTAATGTAGAAAACAGAAGACTGAAAAAGGGTCACTTCAACCTGGCATGAGTTTATTAAAGGAATGTTTTAGTGAAGCCCTCAGGCCTTTCTAGCTGGCAGTTCCTGGGCTCTCTCCCAGATCCAGGCCAGTTGTCCAGCATCCCTGTTCTTGTTTGTCACAGGAATTCCACTGGCCATCATCCCCTTCTATGGCTGCCTCCCCTCCATTTCCTATCCATTGATCTTCCCAAGCCCAATCCCGTATACAGTATTGTAGTTAAGAGCAAGGACTTCCATGTCTAATGGTTCAAGATTATGCTTTACCGCTTGCTGCAGAGACCTTGGACAGCCCCTCCATTCATTCAATAGTTGCCATGCATTCATTCCTTCAACTATGTATACATTGTTGCTCTCTGCCAGTCCTTTACTCTTTCTCAGCCTCACTTTGATCTAAGGATAATGATAGTTCCAATCTCACCCTGTTATTGTAAGGACCAGAAATAATATATGGAAAGGGCTAAGCATAATGACCGGCCTTTGGGAGGTACACCTGAAGTGGTAGCTATTATTGTTTTTTCTATCCACAGAAAGGAGCATTTAGTTCCCATATGTTTCAGAGATGATCCCTCCAAGAATGGATGGGAGATAATAAAGTTAATGAATTACTCTGCCAATAAGCAATAATATGAATAGGGAAAAATACTTGGTGTAGAGATGGGGAAGTTGAGAGGACAGTAGGAAGAAGCAGGCACCCTCAGCAGCTAGGATCTGCTAAAGGTAGAGCTCTTCATCTGATGATGCTTTGAGTTTTTGTTTTCTTGTGTTCATTTTCTCTTTGGGGGGAGTTTTACCATTTGTATAAGTTACAGAATAAATAGGCCTGTGGCTTTTATTTTGGAGTTTTTGTTTTTGATCTAGTATCCATTTAGTGGTCTGGAGATCTACCCAGCAGGGGCCTCCCTGCCTGAAGCATTGTGATGGGGCATTCAATGGGTATGTTTGAGGGTATACTACTCCTGACCCCAGACTAATCTCATTCTCTTGCCGCATGTGATTTTCCTGTGATGCCCTGGGCCCTCCCATTTCAGGTCTGCCCTGTTTCATAGTAACTTGTGTACTTCTCACAGTTCTTCCGCACCCTGAAACCAAAAGTTTGAGAGCAAAGTCTCGAACCCATTCATCTCTTCGTGGCCTGGCACATAGTAGATAACATACTATGTGAAATTCCTGGCACATAGTGGGTAACCAGGAAGTAATTGCTGTCTTAAATTGCAGAGAATCAAATAGGCTATGCTATGATAGGATTCTGCAGGGAAGAAAAAGACAGGATAGGGCAGGACAGGATGGGGCAGGACAGGATTAGCAAGACTGGGGAAGAACAGAAGAGAATAAAACACAGAACTGGCAGATATCTATAAAGTAGAGCATATTGATATTGAAAAATAAAGTTTATATTAAAAAGCTCTGCAAAATTCAGTGGATTATTTATTAGATCTTGGATCAAGAGTAAAAATTTCTGATTGAAAAATCAACTATACTGATTTTCTTTTCACTCGTCGTGTTTTTGGGGAAAGTTGTTTTGTTTTAGTGGATAGTCTTCAGGTGGTTGCACTTTTTTTAACCATTTTTTGTAAGCCTATACAAACACCTCGATGGTATCTAAACAATCAAAGAGAATGTGGAGTTGGTAATGGACCAGCTGCTGCCCAATATTGCCCTTTAGCTGTGCTTTCATTTAATTAGATCATAATAAGCTCAACTAAAAATGTTTTAATATGTCTGCATTACTTAATAGCCTGGGAATAATTTTAATTATTATTGAGTTTATCATTGTGACTATGGTACCCTCTTCCTTTGAATTCCTGGAGACTATTTAAGATGCAAATGATGCTAGCTTTATGAATAATTGTTGGGATTAGAAATTCACAGTTCAGCCCCTCCCTGCCAAACACACACACACACACACACTCTCTCTCTCTCTCTCTCTCTCTCTCACACACACACACACACGATAAAATAATTTCTTAATGCAAAATGATTTACATGAACATAGAATGAATACCATTATATTCAGCAAAAGCGGTAGTTGGTAACCATGCAAGGCATGTTGGGTGAGCACAGAACCAGGCCTCACAGAGATAACAGGACAAATGAATGCTCAGAGCCTCCTGAAGGCTGTGACTATGGAAATTGTCTATATGCAGGGAGGGTTAATCAAAGGAGAGGGACTGAGGTGGGGAAAGGAGGGGAAGCCATAGATTCAGCAGCAGTCTAAGCAGCAGGTTGAGGCCAGGTGGATGACAGCAAATCTTAGAGCATATCTCCAGCTGTTAACTAAGATGCCTGTTTTTAAACAGCTTATGATCTAGCAAATTCCAGCCCTGGGAATGGGAGTTGTAAGGACCTAGGAAACAAATGAATTGGGTCTCAGGGTAGAGGCAGTTCTACAAGGAATAAAAAGTACTAGAGAAGAGAGGGCAAAGTCCTGTGCCCCTGAGCCAAAGTCCAAGTTTTATTCACACCCACGGTCTGAAAGGGCTGAGGTTCCTGCCCATGAACTGTATTAGTGGTTAAACTTACATGTTGGCATACCAGGACAAGGGGTGTCATAGACAGCCTGGAGAAGACAAAAGCTGGTATGAAACCTGAAATCTTCATCACATTTAATAATTCAGCACTTCTGAGATCTAGTTGATCAGAATCACCACACCGAATGCCGGGGGACTAAGAGTCCCAAGTCTTTAAAATGTTCCTTTCAGGTAACACTACTGATCAGCCAGTTTTGCAATCCCTGTGCTAAGGGAAAACCCATCCTTGCTCCCTGATTATCTGGGGCGGGGAAGTTAATCAACATGCTTATTTTGGCTTCTGCCAGTAGATCCTCCAGCTATTTTTTCCTTCTAGGAAATATTATAAGAGGGAAATACTCTGAGCTGCATAATTGCATAAAATTTTGATGAGCAGCATTCTTAAAGACATCAAAGGTGCATAGAATGAAAATTCCTAGAGGCATGGGGCATAGGAATTTGCATGCTTAAATTCCCCACTTGAATCTTACTGAAAACCATGAGTGCCAGCTTCTTGGACATGGGGGAAGTACTTCACTAAAGTGCCCAGCACATGAAGATGCAAATGTCTATTCCATGGATTTTATGTATTATATTTTACCTTTTTATGATGATTTCTTATTTATACTTTATACTTGACATAAAAGAGTCCAGTGAGATACAATTTGGGAATCAAAGCCACTAACATGCACATGATGTCTGCAATATACCAGGGACTGCACTGGGAGATTTACAAATATTCTCATCATTAATTCTTCGTTGGCATATTCAAGGCAGTGCCCAGCATTTAGGGGGCCTCAGTGATGGTTGGGTGAAGGGCTTCCCTATAAAAGAAAAACCATACATTTAACCATAGTACTTCCTCTATTGTCATTTTTAATCTAAAAAAAAATAACAACTAAGAAGCACCTACTATTATTTCTAGGCCCCATGCTAGATGCTAGGGATAAGATAGTGAATATTTTAACTATGAGCTAACATTTTACTGGGAAAACAGATATAAACCAATAGTTGCCCAATTAATCAATTAAAATTATGATAGTGCTGTAAAGTAAAAGCACACAGTGGTTTGAGAATACAGACCAGGTATACTGACCTGTCTAAAGAAAGTCAGGGAAGGTTTCCATTAGGAAATGATGTCAGAGGGGCTGACCTCCCACCTGAGGGATCAGCTGGTGCATCCCTCCAGAGGAGCACACACCTTACTATTCAGTTGCACTGGAAAATATAGCAAATCCAGGACAATGAAAGAAAAGAAAGTACTTTTCACGTGAGAATGACCTGGATTAGCTTTAACTTATGAGTCTTGGGAATAGAATTCAGAGGGGATGAATGAAGCTTGCTCACACCTTTTCCTAAAAGCTCTACAAGAAAAAAATAAAAGTGCTGGGAGTTCAGTACAATTGTATGAAGGTGTGATCTTGGAGTTGTAGCAGCAATTTTGTTACCATGAGATGATTATCTGAGAAGCATTCAGTGCTCAAGAATGTCACACTGGAAAGATTTAAAAATAAAAAAAATCTTTAATGGCGTCACCAAGACACTTCCCAACTCTGGAACAATATATCTCTATCTCAGATACATAATACCTAATCCAGATAAATGTATTAATTACTTAAGGCTTTCTTTGTCATGTGCTCCATGATTTGAAGCTCTATGTGTCCCAAATAGTACAACAAAGTTGGCAAAAGGAGTAAACTAGGGCACCATTACCCTATTTAACACCTCTGTGTAAATCAGAAAAGGTGTTTCTTCCTCTATATGGATTCCAGGTCTCATTTCCTTTGTTAGGTGCCCCGGTCCCATTATCGATCACCAACTTGCCTCCTTATGAGACACAGGGAGAGCTGTTTCTGTTCAAAGAACTCAGGTCAAAGTTGCTAATTCCAAAAAAACAGGAGAGGGCAATGAGGGTTCCTTTAGCTTTCCGTCACTTGTTGACTGAATTTGATTTTTAATTGACTAGCTAAAATTTGACCTGTTGTCATTGTTATTGCTTTTCTTTTTACATAATGAATTTGTTTTTTACTCCAAATCCAATATTAAATTGTCCATTACTCAACACTGTACCCCAAAATACAACTCTAGGTGAAAAAAAGGAAATGATATTAAATGACATTGTTTATTAAAGTTGGGAGAGGAAAAGTTGTGTTCTGATAGCACTTAAGAGAATATACTGAGAAGAATATTCATTTACATTTGAGTTCAACATTTTCCTGCCCAGAGAAGGGCCAAACAACAGTTCTTTTAACCTACCTCATGGATCCCAGAGGGGATTTTTAAGGTAGTATTTGCCTGGTCCATCCACTCCCAATTCCTGGGGACTTTGCCTTGGCCATTTGCCCCTAACTCTTGCATTGCCCCCATATCTGTATTTAAAGGTCCTGCCATCTCACTCATCTGCCTCCCCAGCTTCTCTGGGATCTCACTTCAACCAGTCCTCCTGTTCCCCATACTCTTTGCTGTTTGAGTCCATTCTCATTTCCCCTACATGCCCTTTCCTCCATGAAGTCTCAGATTTCTCAGATTTCTACTCTTGTTCAGAAAGAGTTTAATTCCATCCCATTGAGTGAAGCTAGTATTTGTGAAGACCTACTATGTACCAGGTTAGGTATATCAATTTAAAAAAAAAAGAAAAAAAATACAAAGTTGCTGAACTCAAAGATTTCCTGTCTCAGCAAAGAGAAACATATAAACCCATATATTATAACACAATATGGAAGGTAACGATATAAGCAATGATTATTGATGGTTATAATTGTTATGATAGCCAAAATGCCCAGTACATCATTCATTCAATAACAGGTGTTTATCGAGCACCCACTGCTGGGGTGAATTATTTTGGTGGATAAAATGAACATGCTTCATGCCCTTGTGGTGTTTATAAGGGGAGTAAAAGGCAATAAACATAAGAAACAAATTCGTACTTTTAAATCATGGTAAGATCAGTGAAGAAAACCAACAGGGAGAATAATGGGGAGGGGATACCTACTCTGGTTGAAAAGTGTCTATTTGGAATTAGACAGCCTAGGGAGAAATCGTTTCTCTGTAACTTCCTCACTCTATGATCTGAAGGAAATTACTTAGACTCAGTTTCCTCAAAATGGAAATAATATACTAAGGTCTAATATAAGAATCAAATGAGATAATAATTATGAAAGAGTTAGAGAATTCCTGTCCTACATAGTGAGCGCTCAGTAAAGCTTGGTATTGTTACTCTGTTACTGCATCATTTTAAAAACTTCTTGAGCTTCCAATGCTTCTTCCAAAAAATGAAATAGCAACACTGAGCTAAGAGGGCTGTGAATATGCTCTGTATGATGCATCATGTGGTAGGATTATGAAGGTGCTCGTGGAGCTATCTCTATCATTCTCGACATTGTTTAAACTCAATATTGTGTTGCCCATAGCAAGCAATTGTGGACGAAATATATTAAAAGTATATACTTCTTCATTAAGAACAAGTTGACAAGAGGCTGGGTTTTCCAGGATGGTAGCTGCTCGCCGTATGTATCTGCTAGCAAGGACAGTGCAGGTACAGGAGATTTCCATCATCACTGAAACTTCCATTGAACAGTAAGAATCTGGAATTCCAGACACAAAAGAAAAAAGTTTATACTGTGTAAGGACTTCTCAACACCAAGTATTGGGGGGTCTGGTAGGCCTTTGGGGACCACTTTACTCATTCCTTTGAAATATGTGCTGTTAACAACCTCTCATATTTGGGCTGCATATGCAGTTTTCAAACCACTTTTGCACATCCATTACTTCATTTGTCCTTACAACTATCCCTGAAGTAGGCAGGAAGGATGTCATTATCTCCACTTTACATTGGAGAGAAATAATTAACAAGAGTAGTAGTAGCAACTGCCGGCACTAATTGAATGCTCACCTATGGTTGTATATTAAATATGGTGTCCAGTGCTTTAGTGCTTTTAATGAGATAACAGAGCTCAGAGAGGTGAAGTCACTTAACTGTTACACTCAGTGAACTGGGGACATGACTTGCGCTTCTAGCCCAGTGCATGCCACCACATCTCTGTTCTTGCTTAACGTGAGTTAAATTCCAGCTCTCCATCATTAGAGACAAAGTTCGCCCGATGACTAATTTGTCGGAGCAAGACGTGCAGTAGGGGCTCAGCAATCAGGGGCACGTCTACTTGATCTTCCTACCCATGGAACTTCCAAATGGCTTTACCCTCTCTTCTGCTAAAACAGTGCACTGCATGAAGATGGACTTTTATTCCCATTCAGCCTCAGTGTCCTTGTCAGCAGCTGTTCCTACAGCTGCTCTCCTCTCAGGGCTACCCTCTCCCCCTGCTCCCCGCTAATTGCTACCAACTAGTAGAGCAGCTATGAATATTATAGGCCGTGTCCTCTTCAACAGCCTCTGTCCAGCTGTTATTATTCCAGGCCTTTCTTTTTGAAGGATTCGGATCTGTTCTTTTGGATGATTAATTCTAGAATCTAATTGTTGGGTATCTCAAAACCCCATCCAACACACTTTAAGTCTCTGTGTCTTATATAACTTGAAGCAATACTAAGCAGGCATAAGCCTGAAAAAGTAGTCACCAAGAATCTGGAATATGTTTACTGAGGGCCTGTTATGTGCCAGGCACTGTACTGGGGGCACCAGGCCTGACCCTGAATTTTCAGGCCGAAGGGGAGTCGTGGTCCCCCAAGAAGGACCACATGTCCTATGTCTAAATACTTAAATTTATAAAAATCAAGCTAACTGTTAAATAAAATATAGTCTGTCCTCCACCACTGACAAATCTAACTTCATAAAAACCCAGATGTCAAGGTTCTACTTTAGAATTCCTGAACTTTTCAGAGTTCCGGCTGGAACATGGCAGTGTAGAAGAGACAGCCCCAAGCCCATTTTGTCTTTTCCCATCCATGTTACAAGAGGGCTCAGTTCACACGCACATGGATACTTCTGCCCACACACCGAAGCCCGTCCAGAACTCCACAGGAGGAGACCCCACGGCCACTCCTCAAGCCCAGGGAGCATACACAAGCGGGTATATACCTGCAACTCTCGGAAGTGTGGATGTGGGAAAGAGGCGTGTGCAGGGTTGGGACCACACAAGCAGGGCAATGTGTCTATATGTCATGCCGAACAAAACATCAGATATAGAGCAAGATATATCACCAAGTAATAGCTATTATTACACCATCATATATGGAATTAGCTATGTAGAGTTTATTTAAAAGCTACATAAGGCATCATACCTATAACAAAGCACAAATAACATATCTTGTGTCTTTGGCGTTATTTCAGTGCCTTCTCACTAGGGCCTAGGTAATTGCTTATCTAGGACTAACTGAAGCATTAGTTCCTTTTCTCTTTTTCATTAGCCTTAGATTATGTGTCAGTCCACTTTTTGGTCCACAGCTCTGAACATCTTCCTACCTTTGAGAACTGGTGACACTCTGGCATTAAGTTTTGATACCAGTTAGAGCCAATTCTCATTCCTATTTTCAGTTGTTGATCTTCTTTGCTTTAAATACAGACCCTTTATTGATTGCACTAATATAGATCTAGTTAATACTGCTTTTCCAAAGGGAGTACTGTGCTAGGTATGAGAAGTCAAACTCTGTTCAGTCCCCACTGCCTCCCCAGACTTTTGCTCTTTCCTTAGAATACATCATGAAAGTGGATTACCTCTCTCTCTCTCTCTCTACATATGTGGGATGGGTGTATGTGTTTGCATATGTGTAAAGTATTTTTCTCCAACCTTTGAACCAGGAACATATATACATATTTTTTTCTAATTCAATTTCAACACGATATTTTTTCTATTGTAAATGCTCCTATTTTAGAGAATGTAGGTTATGAAGAACAGAATACTTCAAGTCTTGTTTTAAAAAAAAGTCCTTTATTTGTCTTTGATGAATGAAGAGGAATTTCATGGAACCCAAGTATAGAAAATCTCTCCTCTTCATTCTTTCCTCCCTAGGTAAGACCCTTAACACCTGGTTCCTAGAATAACAGCCTTCATGAGATTTTGGGTTGGTGAAGTCCCAAACTTGGTCCCATCTTTTCTAACAGTACTGTTTCAGTGCCCAACACCTTCCAACTCCAAGTTTTTTAATGAGAGAATCCGACTGGCTCAGTTCATAGGTTCAGCTGTCCAGCTATGGTCCAGTCAGCTCTGGTCATACCAACACTTCAACTATGTGTGGTTTTAGATAAAACACTTGGCCTTGTGAATAAAATCACCTTATCTGTGAAGCACAAATAATCATTCTTAACTTACGGTCACTGGGGTTGATAATGTTATACTTTTCCTTTATTATATTACTCAATTATTCATTGATCATCCATTTCATCAAGAAAAATGGGTATTCATCATCCATATTTCTTACATTATATTTAAATTATTTACCTCAAATTTTGTAGTACTTTTGGGGAGAATAAAAATAAAATATAACAATAAGTTCAATATCCCAGAAAAAGTATAACTATGGATTATTTTATTATTGTAAATTATCTGAGAAAAGGGAAGAGTTGGTCATTATAATTATAGAATTAACAATCACTGATCCTGCCACTTAGTTCTAGATCCTTTAATTTTCTCATAGGAAGAATTATTTTAACAAGTTCAACTTTTCTCTGTGTGGTATAACACATAAACTACAAAAAAAGAATTTTTTCCCCCTTTGATCAGTGTCTCTTGATGTATCCCAAGTTCTTCAACCATACGGAGAAAGAAGACAAATGTTTCCCTAAAACTTAATATGTCCTAGTCCCCAGTCCATATATGCTCCTTTAATGCTCACTGCAGCCTGGGTAAGAATGCAGGAGAGTTAAGATACCTGTGGAAGATGATGGAATTTTCACCTCCCTTTACAAAATGGTAATTTCATATCCATAGACCATTGAGGGATAACAGTGATAGAGATTCCATGAATTAAAAAAAATAGATTTTTCCTTCATAAATGCTAGATTTTACTTTATCATACCATGCTCTAAAGTCATCTTGTTCTAAAATAACAGAGCGGTGAGTCCCCTGGTATATGGGGAGCTTGCGGAAAAAATATGACTTATTATAGACTGAAATTGCCACTGCATCTGTGCCTGGAAACTAGATACCAACTGTGGTTCTTTATTACACTTTGAAAACACCCAATTCTGTTATTCAACACTGAAATTAGCAACCTTCCATCAGGCACCTTCTCTGTGCCAAGTTCTGTGCTTGGCATGGGGGGAGCCCTGAATGCCATGGTCTTGCACACAAGTGTTTGCTCAGATAATGAGAACTAATTCTCAATCATTTTCTCTCTCTTGCTGATGAAACTCTACAATTTATAGAATTTATTAACATTCTTTATAAGTCTTAGGAGGACAAGAAAGTGGAGTTCAATGCAGAATAAATACTCCAGCTCTGCAAATTAAAAAATTACCTCCAGATTTATTTGTGCTGTGGAAAAGTGGTGGTGAAGGGACAGTAAATGTTCCTTATTTAGCACTCTTCGTGTTTAAGTGCTCTCACACTTTATAGAGTAGTGTCCACATAGGCTCAGGCGATATCTGAGTGTTCATCACTATTTGAAAGTCTTGAAGTGAGGACTCTGGAATGAGGACGGGGAGGACAGAGGGTGTTAGTGGATATAGGCAATATGCTTATTTGATTTACTCCAGACTCAAGTGCTGGAGACAAGTTCACAGGCTGGGCCTAAAAAGATTCTTCTTTTCCTCTCAAATCATCTTCTTTTAAAAGATCTTATTTATTTATTTGACAGTGAGAGAGATCACAAGTAGGCAGAGAGGTAGGCAGAGAAAGAGGGGGAAGCAGGCTCCCTGACAAGCGGAGAGCCCAATGCGGGGCTCGATCCCAGGACTCTGAGACCATGACCTGAGCCGAAGGCAGAGGCCTTAACCCACTGAACCACCCAGGCACCCTGTCAAATCATCGTCTTTTTTAAATCCACATGCAATCTTAACCACAGTCATCCTAGTACATTTTGTATGTGACAGAGATAAAGCAGGACCATGACAGTTTCCCTATTTACATGTTAAGGCTTTAAAGAGAAAGGAGGTGAGGAATTAAAATGCATAGTTGACTTCAGAGTTCCTACTGGGCATCATGCTTCAAACACAGCCACGGCGTGAAGACTTAGATGTAGGAAGGGCTGGGGTGACTGCTCTGAACTCAGCATGTGACCTTGGACAAGTCTTACATTCTCTCTGAGTATCTACTTTTTCATCTGTAAAGTTATGTATCTGTCTTGCTGTGGGAACAGGAGAGATGTGAACAGAGGTGATACTCAAAAGACTTAAGAGTTGATGAAGGTTGTCTACTGTGTAATCAGAAGGGATTGGGACCCTAGCACTCCAGCAGGGTTCAAAGGCCTCCACTGTGTCATGTGTTAACACTTTGAGTACTCAACCAAAGAGAGGTGGAGTGGGTCCTAGAGAAACAGTAGGGGGCCTGGAGATGGGGTCAGTAGGGGGAGGTAATGATAGTCAATTGTCTTGGAGCAACAGCTGATTCACCAATCTCAACAGAATTTTTCGAATAGTTTAACAACAAATCCTACTATTCTTCTACAAACCAGCCAAATAAATAGGCTGGGTTTCAAGGTTAAATAAGCTCGCCTATATAAAGTGTTTAGCATTTGGACCCACTTGCTTCTTCCTTCTCCTGGGCTGTTTGTTACACAGCCCACTAGGTCCCTCTATGCTATACAATATCATTACTCAGATCTTGGTCTACATAGCCTGTCTCTCTTCACAATGGGTTTTTATAGACAGCAAAAGTTACAGGTTGACTCTCAAAACCTCGAAGTCAAAGCACTTGCGTGCCTTTGCAGATACAGTTCCACACTGGCTTTTGACCTGGCAGCATGGTTGCGGTTGAGACCAGAACTCCCAGGGCATGAGATGGCTCTGACATGGTGGAGAGCAGAGGCCACAGGAATCACCAGGCCTTAATTGGAAGGTGACGGTAAGATTTTGGGCAAACTGCTTCCTGTAGGTGAGCCTCAGCCTCTTGCCTAAATAAAAGGTGGGATTCTGGCTGAGATTAGTGGGTCTTAGCCTTGACCATCTCAACCACCTGGAAGCTTTACAATAATGTCTGTGTACCACTCCCAGAGATTCTGATGTAAGTAATTTGGGACTTTTTGAAGTCCCCTGGGTGATTTTGATGGATAGCAAAAATCAAGAACCTCTGGATAAAAATGATCTATGAGCTTCAGTCCTCCTCAATATATTCAGTTAGTCTCTGATTCTGTATGTCCTTAAAGCCCATCAGAAAACTGCCTTCATGTAGCACTCTATTAATGATCAGGCAACAGGAGGCCTGAGAGTTAGTGAATAGGAGAGCTTTAGTGTTCATCCTCTATGTATAACTTCTGCTGTGTTATCACCAGAACATACTTTTATATAAGTTTGGTATTGGTTGCTGTTGTTAAACGTCTTGTTTTGTAGACATTTTCTTAAAACAGACAATTTCTCACCCTGAAACTAAAGTGGCGATTGATCGTGACTCCAACCTCTCTGAGGAATGACTGAGAAAGAACAAAATTAAGTTACTGTGTGTAGTTGGCCTGACAAAATTGTCTTTTCTTAGCTAAACTCCTCTCGCTAACTCCTGCTATTGCTGATTCCAGGGCTTTGAAAGGCATTTTAACAGAATTACATAGAAATTCATATGCCTGATGGATAGTTATAGAGGGCAATGGTGAGATATTAAGACTGTAGGGTAAACTGGTCTCTAATGGTATTAAGTTCAACATGTGTTGACTTCTCAAGTGACTTTTATGAACTAATAACCAGCAGAGTGGTGAAGGACGAGGACCAGCTTCAGATGCAGCTCTGCCACTTACTGTCTGAATGCAGAGGCCTTGCACATAGCAAACACGAGTTCTTGTTTACTGTCCAATGTAGCAATTAACGAGTAAGAAACTATAAAATGGCAGCCATGAGAAACATGAAGAATCTCAGAGGAGCAGACTTTTTTATAGCAGATTTAGTCTTTTTTTTTTTTAAATGTTATTTATTTATTTGACAGAGAGAGAGATCACAAGTAGGCAGAGAGGCAGGCAGAGAGAGAGGGGAAAGCAGGCTTCCCGCTGAGCAGAGAGCCGGATGTGGGGTTCCATCCCAAGACCCTGAGATCATGACCCGAGCTGATGGCAGAGGCCCCAACCCACTGAGCCACCCAGGCGCCCCATTAAATCCAATTTTTAATATTTAACTATGAGCATTATGCTACTGAGCAGCAAATTGTGGTGCTTCCCTGAGATATAATGACTTCCCTGTCACTAGAGGAATTCAAGAAGTATCTGCGTATCCACCTGATGAAGCTGTGGTAAGGAATTCAAATTTCAGAGGCTGGACAATGGGGAGAGGTGGGGAAAGAGTTGGATTAAATGAACCTTAAAATTAGGATTTTGAATTTTATAGTGTGTAAGTATATGAAGTTCCAGCTCTCTTTATCATATAGATATAAATCAAATCTTGAGTATTCTCATCTCGACTAGATATGGATGCAAATATGGATTCATATCATGTTATATGTAATGGAATACTTACATTTTGCTTACTATATCCTGATTTGTATCCTTTTTTTTTCTGAGCTAATTGGCGAAAAATCAATCTCACCTTTTCTGAACAAAAAAAGAACAATAGACATCAATTTGATCTAATGCAACCATTTCAGACTGAAGCTGAGTTCAAGAGAAAGAGATATACTTAAGGTCATTCAGCTAAACAACATCAGATTTTCATTCTACTTTCAAAAATATGTACCAAAATGGATATTCCTTCTTTATGAGGCTCGACTCAATGTCTGAAAGAAGCCTCAGATAAATTAGTCAAATGGGTATGTTCACAAAGAGATAATATCAGGAAGAAAATGTTTTCAAGTTATCTTTCAACAAAAGGAATGACGTCTCTGGAAAAGGTGGGCATTTCTCTGTCTATTCAAACTTAGCAGGCATGCTATGAAGAAGACTCTTGGAATGGCTACAAACATTGGTTAGAGTAATGGTAGCTACTGTAAGAGATGAACTCTGAAATCTCAGAAACTGAACACAATAGAAATATATTTCTTATTCATATAAAGTCCGTTTAGAGGCAGGGACTAAAGAAATGCTCTGTTCCATGCAGTCATTTAGAAACTTAGGATGAGGGAAGCTCGGCCATCTTCAACATGGGGTTCCAGAGTCACCTGGGCATCAACGTCCTAGTTAAGAGAAGAGAATTAGAATTAGATGTCTTTCATAGGCCACACCTGGCAATGGAACATCACTTCCTCCTATATTATATTGGCCAGCACTCAAATCACATGGCTATATTCAACTTTAAGGGAGGCCAGAAAATGCAATCTACCTCCTTGTGCCCAGGAAGAAATGGAAAGAGTTTTGGTATACAACTTACCAGTCTCTATCATGGTAAGTGTGGGCTAGGCGACTATTGAGAACTCTTCCCCTCTTTTCTATATTTTTCATACCTCATATTTCCATGTCATTTTTTATTGTATTTTTTCTATTTTCCAGTTCACTAGTTTTCTTCAGTTTTCCTAACTTCTTATTAAATCTATCCATGGTATTCTTAATTTTAGTCTCTATCTTTTAAAGTTCCAGAACTTCTATTTAGTGATTTTATAGAGTTTTCAGTTTTCTGCTGACATTCTTAGTATTGTTCTTTTATTTACTTGAATGCAGGAAGCATAGCGCTTTTAAAGGTTTCTACCTTTCAGTGCCACTATCTGGACCCCAGTAGGCCTGTCTTCTTTGTGTATTGTTTCTAATGATTTTCAGTCCTTTCTCTTGTCTGTTATGCCTTGTTATTTTTTACTGGATGCTGGTCATTTTATATTAAAATAGATTTAATTTAAATTTAAGACAATGGATTTTCTTCCAGAAAATATGTTCATTGGCCTTGGGCAGATTTATTAGTGTTAGTAGCTATCCTGGATCAATCCAATTTGAGATTAAGAGGTTTGGAAGCTAGACCTTATTCTCTTTTAGGGAAAATCTATTTCTGGAGTTGAACATTTCTTATAGGTACAGACATTTAAATTTTCCCCTGGAAATAAAGGAGTTCATCAGAATCACACCTCATAGCTTTGGGAATCTAAACTCCTTTTTTGCCCTCTTAGTTCTAATAAACTGTTGAAGTTCTATATATAATTTCTTAGCTTCTTAGATCCTTGTTCCAGAACCAGCAGACACTTCTAGTGGAAAACTACCCTATATTCTGAGCTCATTTCTTAGGCCTATAAACTTAGATCTTTAATTCTTCAATGACTTTGTAGCTCTCCATTTCTTCAAACTATATATTTGGTTTAGCTATTCTAGGTATTCATAACAAAATGGTTACCAATTACTATACCTATTATCTAGCTACCTAGCTATAACCTGAGCTCAACACACTCTTTTCCCTTTACCACACATCATGACAACTTTTCCATACCAATATGTATTTTGTTTTATTATTTCAGTGTATTATATTGTATAAGTACATGCTGCTTTATTTAACAGTCACCTCTTAATAGACATTTAGGTCCTTCACAGCTGTTCATAGCAAATATTTTTATGCACGTGTATGACTATATCTGTAAGAAAAATTCTAGAAATGTAATTGCTAACATGTTATGAAATTGTCTTCTAAGTAATTGTTACCAATTTACATTTCCACTAACAGTGGATAAGAATGGATATTTTCCCATAGGCTTGCCACCACTAGATTTTATCAGATTTATAAAGGTTGTAATCAGCTTTTAATTGTGCTTCCAGATTCCATTCCTTTCCCCCTCCAGTTCAATCTCCACATTATGAACGAATACATTTATAAATCATAAAATCTGATCATATCATTGTTCTTCTTTAAAAACTTTATGCCTTCCCACAGACAAAAGATGATTGTATTTGCAAGACTAACACTTTCTGTAGTCTCTGCTACCTCCCAACCCCATCCCCTGTGTAACCTTACCTGTGCCCTACTAATCATATTCAAGTTTTTCAAAATATGCCACACTTTTCCACACCTTCGCACCTTTGCATATTATCTTTCTTCTCTCCGGAATGTCCTGTCATTGTTTACCTATGTAGGGAAAGGTAAACCACAATATCAATCTCTGGGATTACATATCAATTCTTTTGAGAAATCTTTTCCTATGAGCTTTACTACTCCTTACCCCTACCCCTACATAGGATACATAGTCAATTATTCCTTCCTTTACATAACTATTATTCCATATATATACCTCTCTTGTCGCAGTTAGAACACCACATTATATACTTGTAAGTCTCTCTCCCCCACAATTAAATTGTGAGTTTGTTCATGGGAGGGAATTCTGACTCATTTATACTTTCTGCTCATATGCCCAACAGAATATCTGGCACAGAGGTAGTAATCAAAAATAATTTTTCAAAGAATAAATTCAGCACATGTTATCTCTGCAAAATGCTCCCATTAAAACTGTTTTCAAAGCCACCTCCAAGCCCCTAGGACTGGAAACTCTTTGACCAAAGTTTTCTTTAGCCTAGATTTAGCATTCAAATCTCAGTCTGAGTATACTGGCACTCAAGGGGTTTTAACATTTGAGGACTGTTATTAGTTGGAATTTATACTTTGGGCAACAGTTTTCCCTTCTAAAGCCGTTCGTGTTCGTGACAATATGACTTCAGTGAAAATTAAAAGTTGCTGGAAATTTAAACTGTAAAGCTCTTCACAGAAAGTATTCGTCTTGATAAACCTGATTCTATAACTCCCATCAAAGTTGGAAACTGTTTTGAACATAGTTTGACCTCTGGTGTGGGACCTTCCATGTTTTTACTCTTTGTACAGTCTGTACAGTCCCCTCAAAATATATACTTATTTTTTAGACAGATATTTGGCAGGCGGGTTTCTTAACCTGTTGATAGAAAATCTAGGTGAGGAAAAGCACAAGTGATTTATTTCTTTTAGGAAAATGAATCTGTGTTCTTACCAAAGAATATTTTATCACCCTCAGGACATAATATTTTCAGCCTATTTCAATGTGAAATAGCACAGACCTGGGAGACTGTAATGACACCAGCTATGATTGTAATCTGTGACTCATCTTCACCCCTAAGGGGCTCTGATTTGCTATACCCCAGTGTCCCATCCATATGAGACCTAATGTGATTGAATCCTGTTCCTTACTAGATGTCCCCATCTACACAGAATCCTAGACATAATTCTTATGGTAAATATGGTTTTAGTGCTACTCATTTGAATTTAATGCAGGTCTCAGAATCAGAGGGGCCTGAAATGGCAAGAATTTTAAAGGCCTTAACAGTTCTTGAATGACCATCTTTATTGGAGGCCATCACGAACCCACATGTAATTTAGAATGTTCTTCCTTTATATCGCTTGAAAAGAATCATGTTTCTTGGTTGTTTGTACATGTGGGCCCTAGGAGGAAATCTAATCTTCCTCAGGGTTTTTGTCCCCGTTTTGTTTTTTCTTCATTATGAAAACCCTCTGAATACTCAGAAAATGCTCTCCTGTATATGCTGAATCATTCATTTTCCTGCCTAAAATGTCCATGCTCTTTCAAACTCCCCTTAAAGAGGATGGTTTCAAGTCTTGACCATATTGGTCATTCTCTCTGCTGGATGTGTCCAGGTTGTCTGGGTTATTCCAACTGTTGTCTAAAGGGCCCAATCGATGGATTCCTTAATGGATGTGCAAGAAACAGAAAATAGGAAAGAAGAGAAGCGTATTCTTTTATTCTTGCTTCCTAAAATAACCTTAATGATAGGCTCTTCATGCAGAGATATCTGAGATCCCTTTTTTGCCTCTCCAATGGGTACCTCTACCTTATTACCATCTTACAGAGACTGCTTAAAATTTTGTTCTCCTAGGGGGCTCTCAGTGAGGGTTTATTTGAGCTCTTGTCCATTACAAAGGAACTGGGTGACAATGAATTGAGGAACTTCAACAAGATTGGTATTTTTGTGTCAGTTAGGTCCAGGCTCAAATACTAATACTGCTTTTGCTACTGTCTGTACTTGGAAATAGTATACTTTGTCTCTCTGAGCCACAGATTTCCTATCTACAAAGTGGAGATAATCCTGATTTTCATAATGGCCTATTATAAATTAGTGTTAATATATGTGTAGAACTTAATACAATTTCTGGAAAATATCAAATGCTTAATAAATAGTAGATTCAATTATGTAAAGAATGTCCTTTACCTTGTAAATAATTTCCAATTCTGGGTCTCTTACAAGGCATAACAACTTGGAAAGGGTATTTGACTCTTTTATTCTCATTTCTAAAATTGCATAACAATTTGACCTATCTTCCAAGACTTTTTAGTTTAATAAATTGAAACAGCATACTAAAGGAGCTCTCACAGTTTATTAAATATAGTAGATATCCCAGAGGTAAAAATTCAAGAGAAAATACTCTGTTTAATTCAGCTTCATGTTCCCACCATGTCTGGCACACCGGAACTACAACTTTCTCTGACACTGTCTCCACCACCTAACTCAGAATGACAGTGTCTCCTTTTCCCTGTTGATGCTCCTCCAGGATGAGGGTGGCCTGTGGAGGTAAAGGTGGGCAAAATTATGAAAAGTACTGCCTGCAGTGCCCTCAAGGAGTTCCCAGGCCAATGGGGTAGAAAATATGTCAGTGTCTAATTACATTACAGTATTAGAATGTGGATACATGTCGGGGATAGTGGCATAAGAACAAACGTAATCAACTGATGGAGAAGGAAAGCGTGAGGAAGGTGAATGTGATCAAAGAAAGCATAACACAGGGTCTTAAAAAGGAATAGGAGTTGGCTAACTGAACATAATAAAAAAATAATAAAGAATAAAAAATAAAATTTTAAAAGAATAGGAGTTGGCTAATTAGGTCAACTGAGGAAGGCATTCTTAAGAAAGATGAGAACATTTGCAAAGGCACAGGGTTTCAAGAAACAACATTTCTCATTCTGAGAAGAGCAAATATTTTCATAAGACTAAAATGCAAGAGAATATCAGGCAGCAGAAGCTTGTGAAGCCAGACATGAAGAAACTCACATTCTTGATTAGGGAATTTGGATTTTTATGCTGTAAGCCCTGGGTTGCTATTGAAGGTCTTTGGTCAAGAGTGCACTCTTCTGGGGCATCCGGGTGGCTCAGTTGGTTAAGCATCTGCCTTCAGCTCAAGTCCTGATCCCAGGGTCCTGGGATGGAGCCCCACATCAGGCTCCCTGCTCAGTGGAATCCTGCTTCTCCCTCTCCTTCTCCCCCACCTCCCCCTCTCCCCCTGCTTGTGCTCTCACTCTTGCCTATCTCAAGTAAATAAATAAAATCTTTAAAAAAAAGTGCACTCTCTTTAGATTAGAATTCTTGAAGTATTTTGCTGGTGACTTTGTGGAGGAAGGTTAAAATAGAGGAAGACTTAATCACCAGAGGACCTCAATTAGGACTATGGTACTTTGCCTCCTTCCCACTCCTGATCCTTAATATATCGGAGTCATTTGAACAGAAATTCGGAGTGTCAGCCTTTTGGCAGTAAAACTCCAAACGAAATCGAAATGCCTGCAGAGATAACTGTTGCATTTTACTTCTTCTTTTGCACTGCTACTTTGGCAAGCCCCAAAGATAAATAGACTCCAGACCCCAGAAATCAGTAGGTAGCACCCTTGCTCATTTCCTCCTCCCCCTCGCATAAAATGCTTGCTCTTTTTACTGTAAAGACTGCTGGAGATTGCTGGTAATTAGCCTTGATTTCATCGCTGAAACACCCCACCAGATTGTGAGCCATCTCCTTCAACCCAACTTCTGTGTGTTTGTGTTCATGGAAGTCCTTCCTGCCTTGTTTCCCTGGAATGGAGTGTGGGAGTGTGAGGATTGTTTCCATGGCCACAAATTTCCAAAGCCAAGAATGCGTTATTCCAGGACATTTTTGAAGAAGGTGGTATGTGCACATGGGGTACACACACCATGCTAAAGCTACAAGCCTTGTAAGCAGGAAGCATTGCAATTTGGCATATGTGACAAGCCCTGAGCAAGGCCAAATGTTTGTGTATTTGGAGTGTGTAGTGGAGATGCTGTGCTGCAGCAGGACCTTTCTCATGCCAGGGATATGGTTTGTAGTTTAGCAAACTTTGTCTCTAATGATCTTGCCTAGAACAGAAACCCTGGTGTGTACTCAAGTTACATGGAAGATATATGCACGCAACTGCTTATCTATTGGTACCTCCTTTGTACTGAAAATATAAAGGCGAACAAGCTCAATACATGATCCTGTAATTACACTAAAACATTAATAATGGCTACCCTATACTGAACGTTTATTATATGCCAGTCACTATAGAAATCTTCCCATTTGTTATCTCTTCAAACTTCATAAATACTCAATGAAAGAGATCCAGTTACTATCTTAATGTCACAAAAGGGAGCTGAGGTTTGGAGAAGTTAAACTCTACCAAGTTCACACGGCTCTGAGAGTTAGAGCTAGGAATCTACACGGATCCACCTGATTCCAATATCCGTGCTATTTTCGTTGGATTTTCTGACTTAGAATGCAGAGTGCAGTGTGAGAGAGACATGTAAACAGAGACAATTCTGAGTGATAAATGAAGATCCTGTAATGTCAGGAGAACACAGAAGGCTTTGATAATGGGAAGATATTTAAGCAGAATTCTCCCTGATTGGAGTCCCTACAAAAGGAAGGGCAATGAGCATTTTGGGAAAGGGTGGGAGAGGGCTGAAGCTGTGGAAGAACAGTCCCTTCTACATTGTGACTATTCTAGTGGATTGCATCATAAGGAACTGGGAGAGGTTCAGGCTGGCAGGAGGGCAGCTGTTTGGAAGAGAGTGACAAATAAGACTGGAAAGGTATTGTGGAGCCAGATTTTGAAGAATTCTGTACAAGATGATGCTGAATTTAGATTGTATCCTGCAGTTAAAATTTTATCCATGTATTTGTTGCAGAACCATGTGATACGCCTTTTAAAAATGCAAGCATCAAGCCACAATCCATGTTGGGGGGGGAGGGGGTGACAGGTAAATGCTAGGGCTAAAGGCTGAGCTCGTGGTCCCTGAGAGCTCCAACACCAGCCACTGTCCTTGCCTTGTGCTTTGGGAATGAATTTTCTTTTATTGACTCTTTTATCCTACTCTGGGAAGGACACCCCTTTTTCCATCTCCTGACAATGGGAGTATCCTCTTCCTCTACAGTTTAGAGAATGTGGTATACCTCCTTTCTTAAACTCCAGCCCTGGGGTTTTCTCTTAATTTCCAAAGTGTCTCAAACTGAGGATGTAACTCATTTCCCAGGCACCCCCGAAACTGAGAGGACCCTTCCTTTTCCAAGCCTCCATTTGAACACACTCCCTTTCAAATTTGGGGGTTTGCCTCATTATTGAGTCCCAAATCTGGGGTCCAGTAACCAAAGTTTTGGGGGTACTTCCATTCCCACAAATCCAAGAAAGAATTCCCTTCTTGAGGCCCCAGATCGTGCAATATGCTTTCCAAAATTTCTTAAATTTAGGGCCTACTTTGTTTCCCCAGCCCTTGAAATCTGAAGCTGCATCTCGTTTCCGGAGTCTACTGAAAATTCCATCCAAATCCTGAACTTTTTGAAAAAATTTTTTTTTAATTTATTTGTTTGTCAGAGAGAGAGAGAGCGCACAAGCAGGCAGAGAAGCAGGCTCCCCACTGAGCAAGGAGCCCCACATGGGACTCAATCCCAGGACCCTGGGATCATGACCTAGCCTAAGGCAGCGGCTTAACCGACTGAGCCACCCAGGCGTCCCCCAAATCCTGAACTTTAAAGGAATTCACTGCTAACAACAACAAAAGCCACAACCTAGGACATCCTAATTTATTTGTACAGTGATTAGCAAAGTTTAGTCTTTATCAGAATCACTTGGAGTACTAATTTAAAAAATACAGAGATCCTACACTTGCATGTTTACCAATTTTCCCAGATGTTTCTCATACTTTCTAACATTTGAGAACTAGTTGTCTATGATAAAAATTAATAATCTCTAGTTTAGAGGCACCTGGGTGGCTCAGTGGGTTAAAGCCTCTGCCTTCGGCTCAGGTCATGATCTCTCAGGGTCCTGGAATCGAGCCCCGCATCGGGCTCTCTGCTCAGCAGGGAGCCTGCTTCCCCCTCTCTCTCTGCCAGCCTCTCTGCCTACTTGTGATCTCTCTCCTCTCTGTTAAAATAAATAAATAAAATCTTTTAAATAAAATCTCTAGTTTATAAGTTCTCCAGGTGAGTTTTATATGCTGCCAGATTAGGCTACTTATAGCAGAAAACCAACAGAAATCTCACTGTTATTGCTTAAATAAAAGGTAGTCAAAATTGTAATGAGTCTTTAAAATACAAACATCATACTAAAGCCAAAAAAACAAAATTAAGTTCTGATATCAGAGAAGTACTTCCAGAAAGTCAGTGTATCATAGCCCACTCCGTCTCTTGATCTGTAAAATGGGAGTTATAATGGGACCTATCCCATGCAGTTCTTGGAGAGACCCATAGAGGGCCACACCCCAGGCAGCTGCAGGTATACTTTCTTTCACTATGGAAGACTTGGCATTTCTTGAATTTTAAATCGGTGGAATCATATAGTATGTTAGTTTTTGTTTTTGTTTTTCATCTGGTTTCTTTCTCACCCAGCCTGGTTGTTTTGACGTTTATTTTTATTCTTATGTATCAGCTATTCATTCCTTTTTGTCTGTGAATGGTATTCCATTGTATAGATTCGTACCTGGGTTTGTTTGTTCATTCATGTATTGACAGACATTTGGTTTCCACTTTGGGGCTATTTTAAACAAAGTTACTATGAACATTCATGTAAAAAGAAAATGGTTGCATGTGCTCAAATGCATGTGGGTGCTTGTATGTATTCTTCAAAGACTCCTTCTAACACTGCAGCCTAGGACAAGTACTACTAGCCTTTTCTACTTCAGAATTTTCTCACTCTTAACCTTGCAATAGGCGTGAATATTATTTCATTAAACTTACCTGAACGTTTTTAGGGTAGAAGAAAGGAATGAAGGAAACATGACCCTAACTCTAAATTTAGGACTCTAACTTTTAAAAAAATAAGTAAATAATTCCAGTGTACTTAACATACAGTGTTGTATTACTTTCAGGTGTACAACAGAGCAATTCAGTAATTCTGCACTTCACCCTGTGCTCTTCGCAAGTGCACTCCTCAATCCTCATCACCTATTTCACCCACCCCCCTACCCACATCCCCTCTGTTAACCATCAGGTTGCTCTCAACACTCAAGAAAGAGTGTTTTTCTTGATTTGTTTCTGAGATTCTGAGATCATGTCCTGAGCTGAATTCAGACACTCAACCATCTGTGCTACCCAGGTGTCCCAAGATTTCATTCTTTTTTATGGACGAATAATATTCCCGGGTGTGTGTGCGCGCGCGCGCACGTGAGCGCGCACGTGCTTGCGTGCACACACCACATCTTTATTCATCAATCAGTGGACATTTGGGCTGCTTTCATATCTTGGCTATTGTAAACAATGCTGATATATATCCGTTTGAATTACTGTTTTTGCATTATTTGGGTAAATATCTAGTAGTGGGATTATTGGATTATAGGGT
Organism: Nasua narica; assembly: GCA_028533885.1. Classification (NCBI taxonomy): domain Eukaryota; kingdom Metazoa; phylum Chordata; class Mammalia; order Carnivora; family Procyonidae; genus Nasua; species Nasua narica. The sequence goes on along the minus strand of CM052815.1, from coordinate 50,492,203 downwards.
AGTTCTTTCTGAGAAACCTCCATACTGTTTTCCACAGTGGCTGGACCAGTTTGCATTCTCACCAACAGTGCAAAAGTGTTCTTTTTTCTCCACATCCTCACCAACATCTATTGTTTCTTCTGTTTTTGATTTTAGCCATTTTCATAGATATGAGGTGATATTGTAGTTTTGATTTGCATTTTCCTGATGATAAGTAATGATGAGCATCTTTTCATGTGTCTGTTGGCCATCTGGATGTCTTCTTTGGAGAAATGTCTGTCCATGACTTCTGCCCATTTTTAATTGAATTATTTGGTTTTTGATGTTGAGTTATATCAGTTCTTTGTATATTTTGAATACTAACCCTTTATCAGCTATGTCATTGGCAAATATCTTTTCCCACTCCATAGGTTGTCTTTTGGTTTTGATTATTTCCTTTGCTGTGAAGAAGCTCTTTATTTTGATTTTAGCCCCAATAATTTATTTTTGCTTTTATTTCTCTTGCCTCAAGAGACATATCTAAAAAAATATTGCCATGGTCAGTGTCAGAGAAATAATTGTCTGTGCTCTCTTCTAGGATTTTTATCATTTCAGGTCTCACATTTAGGTCTTTAATCCATTTTGAATTTATTTTTGTGGGTAATAAGAAAGTGGTCTAGTTTCATTCTTTTGCATGTAGCTGTCTAGTTTTCCCAACACCATTTGTTGAAGAGACTATCTTTTTCCCATTGGTATTCTTCCTACTTTCTCAGAGATTAATTGACCATGTAATTGTGAGTTTATTTCTGGATTTTCTATTTTGTTCCACTGATCTATATGTCTGTTTTTGTGCCAGTACTATACTGTTTTAATCACTACAACTTTGTAATATGACCTGATGTCTGGAATTGTGATGCCTCCAGCTTTGCGTTTCTTTTTGAACATTGCTTTATCTATTTGGGATCTTTTGTGATTCCATACAAATATTAGGATTATTTGTTCTAGTTCTGTGCAAACTGCTGTTGGTATTTTGATAGGGATTGCATTAAATCTCTAGATTGGTTTGGGTAATATAGATATTTTAACCATATTTGTTCTTCCAACCCATAAACATGGAATGTCTTTCCATTTCTGTCATCTTCAGTTTTTTTCATCAGTGTTTTAGAGTTTACAGAGTACAGGTCTTTCACCTCTTTGGTTAGGTGTATTCCTAGGTATCTTATTATTTTTGGTACATTTGTAAATAGGATTCTTTTTTTGTTTGTTTGTTTTTAAGAATTTATTCATTTGACAGAGAAAGTGAGAGAGCACAAGCAGGGGGAGCAGCAGAGGGAGAGGAAGAAGCAGGCTCTCCACTGAGCAGGGAACCTGATCCCAGCACTCTGGGTTCAAGACCTGAGCCACCCACACGCCCCTGGAGTCTTAATTTCTCTTTCTGCTTCTTCATTACTGGTAACGGAAATGCAACAAATTTCTGCGCATTGATTTTGTATCCTGCAACATTTATATGTCTTTTATTTTGCTGCTGTTATTGTCTGATTTCTGTGGCTAGGACTTCCAGTACTTTGTTGAAGTGGTGAGAGTTACATCCTTTTCTTGTTCCTGATCTTAGGAGGAAACCTCTGATTTTTTGTTTTTGTTTTTTTACTTTTTTTCCATTAAGTATGATGTTCGTTGTGGGTTTTCTTTTACTTTTTTTTTTTTTAAAGATTTTATTTATTTATTTATTAGGAAAGAGAGAGAGTGAGAGAGAGCAGGTCAGAGTGAGAAGCGGACCCCCCATGGAGCTGGGAGCCCGATGTGGGACTCGATCCCCGGACTCTGGGACCATGACCTGAGCCGAAGGCAGTCGCTCAACCAACTGCGCCACCCAGGGACCCTACTTTTTTTTTTTTAAAGACATTTATTTTAGAGAGAGAGAAAGAGAGTGGGGAAGGAGAGAGAAACTTCAGCAGGCCCCTCACTGAGCTCAGAGCCCAATGCAGGGCTTGATCTCACAACTCTGAGATTATGACCTGAGCCAAAACCAAGAGTCTGATGCTTAACTGGCTTTACCACCCAGGGACCCCTGGGGGGTTTTCATCTTTGGCCTTTATTATGCTTAGTTATGTTCCCTCCAAACCTACTTTGCTGAGGAGTTTTAGCATGAGTGCACATTGTACTTTGTCAAATGATTTTTCTGCATCTATTGAAATTATTACATGATTTCTATCCTTTCTCTTATTGATGTGATATATCACATTGGTGGATTTGAGAATATTGAACCACCCTTGCATCCCTGGAATAAGTCCCTCTTGATTGTGGTGAATGACTTTTTAAATGTATTGTTAGATTTGGTTTACTAGTATTTTGTTGAAGATTTTTGCCTCTATGTTCATCAGAGATATTAGCTTATAGTTCGCTTTTTTTGAGATCCCTTTATCTGGTTTTGGTGTCAGAGTGATAATGGCCTAATAGAATGAATTTAGAAGCTTTCCTTTTCCTTCAATTTTTTGGAATACTTTGAGAAGAATATGTATTGACTCTTGAAATGTTTGGTAATTCACCCATGAAGCGTCTGGTTCTGGACTTCTGTTTGTTAGAAGTTTTTTGATTACTGATTTCAGTTCTTTGATGGTTATTGGTTGTTCAAATTTTCTATTTCTTCCTGCTTCAGTTTTTGTAGGTTATACGTTTCTGGGAATTTATCCATTTCCATTAAAATTGTATTTCTGTGGTGTTAGTTGTTATTTCTCCTTTTCTATTTGTGACTTTGTTGATTTAGGTCCTTTCTCTCTCTGTCTCGCTCGCTCTCTCTGGTTTTGATGAGTCTGGTTAGAGGCTTACCTATTTTATTGATCTTTTCAAAGAACCAGCTCCTGGTTTCATTGATCTATTCCATTTTTTGTTTATTTTTAGTTTCTGTATCATTTACTTCTGCTTTATTGTTATTTCCTTCCTTCTGCTGGTTTTTTAATTTTATTTGTTGTTCTTTTCCTTCTCCTTTGGTATAAGGTGATGTTGTTTGTGAGATTTTTCTTGCTTTAAGTAGGCTTGTATTGCTATAAACTTCCCTCTTAGAACCACTTTTGCTGCATCCCAAACATATTGGACCATTGTGTTTTATTTTTATTTCTTCTCAGCTCAGTTTAATATATCTGTCTTTCAAGGAATTTATTCATTTTACACAAGATAGTGAATTTATTGGTATAAAATTTTTTGACATTCCTGTATTATACTCATTTTACTGTCTGTAATGTTAGTCGTGGTGGTTTTAGTGATTATTTCATTTATATTTCTGAGATTTGCAATCCCCCCTTTACTAGTATGGTAATGAAGTTATCACTTGTATTAATATTTTTAAATAATTTTTTATTTCATTGATCTTCTCTGTTGTTTGTTTTCTCTTTCATTATTTTCTTTCATCTCATTTTTTTATTAACATGTAATGTATTATTTGCCCCAGGGGCACATGTCTGTGAATGATCAGGCTTACACATTTCACAGCACTTACCATAGCACATACCCTCCCCAGTGTCTATAACCCAGCCACCCATCCCTATTCCCCTACCCTCCAGCCACCCTCAGTTTGTTTCATGAGATTAAGAGTCTCTTACGGTTTGTCTCCTTTCCAGATCCCATCATGTTTCATTTCTCCCCAAGCCATCCCAACCCCCCTCCCTGCCTCTCAAATTCTTCATATCAAAGAGATCATATAATAATTGTCTTTCTCTGACTGACTTATTTCGCTTAGCATAACACCCTCTAGTTCCACCCATGTCATTGCAAATGGCAAGACTTCGTTTCTCTTGATGGCTGCATAGTATTCCATTGTATATATATATACCACATCTTCTTTATCCATTCATCTGTTGATGAACATCTAGGTTCTTTCCATAGTTTGGCTATTGTAGACATTGCTGCTAAAAACTTTTGGGTGCGTGTGGCCCTTTGGATCACTACTTTTGTATCTTTAGGGTAAATACCCAGTAGTGCGATTAGTGGGTCGTAGGGTAGCTCTATTTTCAACTTTTTGAAGAACCTCCATACTGTTTTCCAGAGTGACTGTACCAGCTTGCATTCCCACCAACAGTGTAGGAGGGTTCCCCTTTCTCTGCATCCTCGCCCATGTCTATCGTTCCCTGACTTGTTAATTTTCGCCATTCTGACTGGTGTGAGGTGGTATCTGACTGTGGTTTTGATTTGTATTTCTCTGATCCCAAGTGATGTTGAGCACTTTTTCATGTGTCTGTTGGCCATTCGAATGTCCTCTTTGCAGAAATGTCTGTTCATGTCTTCTGCCCATTTCTTGATTGGATTATTTGTTCTTTGAGTGTTGAGTTTGAGAAGTTCCTTATAGACTTTTAGATACTAGCCCTTTATCTGATATATCATTTGTGAATATCTTCTCCCATTCTGTCGGTTGTCTTCTGGTTTTGTTGACTGTTTCCTTCATTGTGCAAAAGCTTTTGATCTTGATGAAGTCCCCATAGTTCATTTTTGCCCTTGCTTCCCTTGCCTTTAGAGATGTTTATAGGAAGAAGTTGCTGCGGTTCAGCTCGAAGAGGTTGCTGCCTGTGTCCTCCTCCAGGATTTCAATGGAGTCTTGTCTCACATTAAGGTCTTTGATCCATTTTGAGTCTATTTTGGGGGCGGGGGGGGTAAGGAAATGGTCCAGTTTCATTCTTTTGCATGTGGCTGTCCAGTTTTCCCAACACCATTGTTTGAAGAGACTGTCTTTTTTTCCATTGAATATTCTTTCCTGCTTTATCGAAGATTAGTTGACCGTAGAGTTGGGGGTCCATTTCTGGGCTCTCTATTCTATTCCATTGATCTATGTGTCTGTTTTTGTGGCAGTGCCACATTGTCTTGATGATTACAGCTTTGTATTAGAGCTTGAAGTCTGGAACTGTGATGCTACCAACTTCGGTTTTCTTTTTCAACATTCCTCTAGCTATTCGTGATCTTTTCTGGTTCCATATAAATTTTAGGATTATTTGTTCCATTTCTTTGAAAAAAATCGGTGGTATTTTGATAGGGACTGCATTAATTGTGTAGATTGCTTTAGGTAGCATAGACATTTGGACAATATTTGTTCTTCCAATCCATGAGCATGGAACGTTTTTCCATTTCTTTGTGTCTTCCTCAATTTCTTTCATGAGCACTTTGTAGTTTTCTGAGTACAGATTCTTTGCCTCTTTGGTTAGGTTTATTCCTAGGTATCTTCTGGTTTTGGGTGCAATTGTAAACGGGATTGACTCCTTAATTTCTCTTTCTTCTGTCTTGCTCTTGATGTATAGAAATGCAACTGATTTATGTGCATTGATTTTATATTCTGGCACTTTACTGAATTCCTGTATGAGTTCTAGCAGTACTGGAGTGGAATCTTTTGGATTTTCCATATAAAGTATCATATCATCTGCAAAGTGTGAGAGTTTAACTTCTTCTTAGCTAATTTGGATGCCTTTTATTTCTTTTTGTTGTTTGATTGCTGAGGCTCAGACATCTAGTACTATGTTGAATAGCAGTGGAGGTAGTGGACATCCCTGCCTTGTTCCTAATCTTAGGGGAAAGCTCTCAGTTTTTCCCCACTGAGAATGATATTCGTTGTAGGTTTTTCATAGATGGCTTTGATGATATTGAGGAATATACCCTCTTTGCCTACACTGTGAAGAGTTTTGATTAAGGAAGGATGCTGTACTTTGTCAAATGCTTTTTCAGCATCTACTGAGAGTATCATACAGTTCTTGTTCTTTCTTTTATTAATGTATTGTATCACATTGATTGATTTGCGAATGTTGAACCAACCTTGCAGCCCAGGAATAAATCCCACTTGGTTGTGGTGAATAATCCTTTTAATGTACTGTTGGACCCTATTGTCTAGTATTTTGCTTTCGTCTAGTATATTGTTTTGTCTTATGGTATCACTTATCTCTTGAATTCTCCCCCTTGTGGTCCAGTAGTTGTTTGTCTCTCTTTTGCTCTCTTTATTCTCTGTCATTTGGTCTTCTATATCACTAATTCTCTCTTCTGCCTCATTTATCCTAGCAGTAAGAGCCTCCGTTTTTGATTGCACCTCATTAATAGCTTTTTTTTATTTCAACTTGGTTAGATTTTAGTTCTTTTATTTCTCCAGAAAGGTATTCTCTCATAGCCTCCATGCTTTTTTGAGCCCAGCTAGCACCTTGGTAATTGTCATTTTCAACTCTAGTTCTGACATATTACTTATATTCATATTGATTAGGTTCCTAGCCATTGGTACTGCTGCTTGTTCTTTTTTTTTTGTGGTTTTTCCACCTTGTCATTTTATCCAGATAAGAATAAATGAATGAGAGAACAAAATACTAAAAGGATAGCAATAACTCCAGAAAAATATATACTAGCCAAATCAGAAGAGACCCAAAACCAGGGGCTTGAAGAAGTGTGTGTGGCAGGGTGGGGGGGGGGGGAGAACAAGAAGAAGAAGAAAAAAGTAAATATATATCTATATGTATATATAGATATAGATATGGATATATTAGACTGGTGAATAGAACAGAGCCCCATATTTTTATTTTGTGTGTATTTTAATCTGTTAGAAGAAACTACCTCCCAAAGTTTTTTTTTCCCTCCAAAGTTTTAACGAAAGAAAAACTTATACAAAAATAAGGGTAAACACTATGAAGGAATGGAGTGTGAGTGTAAAGATGAAAATTGAAAAAGATTCTAAAAAAGGGGTTGATAAAATAAGAAGTTAGTTGAAAAAAAAAAGAGTAAAGAATGTAATCAGGCTGGAGACTAGAACAAAACCATGTGCTAAATTTAGGGTATAGTTTGATCTATTAGAGTAAATTGTATCCCAAAATTTTAAAGAAAAAAACAAAAACCTATATTTATACAAAATATAATGTTACATACAATGAGGGGATAAAATATTAATATAACAGTGAAAATTAGAAAAGATTTTAAAAGAGTATTAATAGGATACTAGTTTAAAAATGTTAAAATAAGAAAAAGGAAAAATAAAAAAATAGAATAAGAAAAAAAATTTTAAAAATTTAACTTTGAAAGACTAAAGGATCATGGAAAAAAAGCCATGTATTCTTTGTGTTGCTTTTTCCTAACTCTAGAGTTGCACAGTTTTCATTGATTGTAGAACTTGGTCTTAGCCAGATGTTCTTGCTGATCTTCTGGGGGAGGGGTCTGTGGCAGTGATTCTCAGATGTCTTTGCCCAAGGCAGAATTGCACCGCCCTTGCCAAGAGCTGGGCTAAGTAATCTGCTTGGATTCGCTCTCTTAACTTTTGTTCCCTGAAGGCTTTCCATACCGCCCTGGAGGCAGAGAATGAAGATGGCTGCCTCCTAATCTCTAGTCCTGTAAGAGCAGAGAGGTGGGGGGGGGAGGGGCCGCTCCTCAGTGCGCCCTCAGAGAAAAGGAGTCCATCCCTCCTGTTTCCCTGGTCTCCAGCTGCGCTCTGACCTCACTTGGCTGGAGCTGGAGTGTTTCTATCTCTGGTGCACGGCTGGCCGGAGTCTCCAAACCCAACAGATTCCTGCAGCATGCTCCCGTGCCGCTCCTCCCGAAGGAGGAAGGAAGGGGTCTCTCCAAAGCTGCCCCTTGTGGGGTCCCTGCTCGAAGAGCAGTGGCTCGACTGTGCCTGGGATCACAGTTTAAGGTAATTCCAAGCTGAGAGTCTACTTCTTGGCTTCATCTCTGCCATTGGCTTCCCCGCTCTGATACCCGGGAGCTCTGCCACCTTCAGACACCACTGGTCTTTTTGTATTCCCCTGGGTCCTGAGACTACACTGTCCCTGCGGGGGCTCCACACCCCGGCTTAGCCTCTGGAGTGACGTCCCTCAGCAGAGTAGACTTCTAAAAGTTGTAATTTTGTGCTCTGCTGCTCTGCGGCTTGCTGAGACGGCTCCTTCCCCGCACGGTCTCTCTTCCCAATGCTTCAGATTCACTTCTCCGTAAATCCTACCTTCTGGAAAGTGGTCAATTTTCTCTTCCTAGAATTGCTGTTTTTCTTCTCCTCTATCTCCTGTTGAGTTTGTAAATGTTCAGAATGGTTTAATGGTTTAATTACTATCTAGCTGAACTTCTGGGATCTGATCATATCTCAGTCTCTTAGTCCTCCTCCATCTTGCCTCCTCCTGGACCATTGTGTTTTCATTTTCATTTGTTTCCACATACTTTTTTTTTAATCTATTCTTTGATTTCTTTGTCAACCCATGCTGTTGTTTAGTAGCATATTATTTAACATCTATGTCTTTGTGTCTTTCCAGAGTTTTTTCTGGTAGTTGATTTCTAGTTTCATAGTATTGTGGTTAGAAAAGTTGCATAGTATGACTTGAGTCTTTCTGAATTTGTTGAGGCTTGTTTTGTGGCCTAATATGTGATCTCTTCTGGAGAATGTTCCATGTGCACTTGAAAAGAATGTATATTCTACTGTTTTAAAATGCATTACTCTGAATATATCTGTTATTTGTCTGGTCCAGTGTGTCATTCAAAGGCACTATTTCCTTGCTGATGGATGGAATGTTCAGACTATATCTGTTAAATTCATCTAGTCAAGTGTGTCATTCAGAGTCACTGTTTCTTTTCTTTTCAAGCCACTGTTTCTTTGTTGATTTTCTGTTTGGATGATCTGTACATCGATGAGAGGTGTTAAAATCCCCCACAATTACTGTATTAGTATCGATCATGTCCTTTATGTTTGTTGTTAATTATTTTATGTATTTGGGTAAGAGCTCAGTTTTGAATCTGTATAGGTCATCTTCTTCCTTCTGTTTTTGTTTCAAACCCATCTTGACTTAGCTTGTTATTTTTCAATGTCAAATTCATGTCCCTTAACCTATTCAGGGTCTTCTGTAGGGTGAATTTAGCCTGCTTCATTTTCTACTACTGTCTCCCAGGTATCCAACTATCTAGACCCTCCATTATGCTTGCTCTTTCCTGAACGAGTCTTGCTTTGTCTTTACTGAGCCTTGCGTAGAATGTTCCTACATGGTCTGTTGAAGGAATACTTTGCTTGACTTCCCAGCATCACCTTCTGTATAGATCCTTTTTTATTTCTCAGTATTTAGATACTTTACTCTTCTGCTGTAGTGCTGATTTTGCTGCACTGACATTGATTGTGTGTGTGTGTGTGTGTGTGTGTGTGTGTGTATCCATCACCCTCCTGGTCTTTCTCTCTTTGTATTCTCAGAGCCTTGTGTAAGATCTAGCACATGGTAAGTGTGCAAATACAAGGACACTATTAAATTGCCAGCTAGTTTTTAGAGCCTCAACTCCATTACAGAGGTGTTGCAATCATGCTTAAATTTCTGAAAGAATTGTAGATTTCATAAAACTAAACAGTGCCGACTTAAGCTAATTTCAGCTTCCTGATCTGACGTTGGCCCCCATACCTTTATCTTCCCTAGATGATGCTTCAGTTTCACTGAGAGGCCTTTGAGATTCAAAGGGGACCTGTAGCTTCAAAAAAGACTAATCTATATCTTGAGTGAGTCTGCATTTCTTGTGTTTAGCATATATCTTTGCCATAATTGAGATTTGGTTGTTCTGGTCAGCTTTGAAAAAGTATGTAATGTTGTCATGAAAACATTTTTTCAGATCTTTGCTATCCAATTAGAAGATCATTGAGGTCTTCCTAGATAAACAATTTCAGCAAAGAAAATATAGGTAGTTAGTCAACAAATATTTAACTATTATGAAGCAGGTACTCTTCTAAGTTCTAAAGCAACTGAGCAAGAGATATAGTCTGCATCTTCAAGAAACTTCCATTTTGGTGGAGATAGGCAATACGTAGATAAATGAAAAATACTCTAATAGATTCTGAGAAGTGCTGTGTTGGAAGCAGTACAGGGAGATGGTGGTAGAGAAATGTTTAGCTAGAGAAGGGGAGGAAAGGCTTGTCTGAGGAGATGACATCTAAGACCTCTATAATAAGGAGTCAGCTATGCAAACATCTTGGAGGAAACCACTCCAAGTGGAAGACACAATATCAAGGACCCAGAAATAGGAATGAATTTGGCATGCTCTAGGAACAGAGAAGCCACTATGGTAGGAACATAGTGGATAAGGAGAGAAGTGAAGGGAAATGAGATAGGGGATACAGGTGGGTCCAGACACATAGGGCCATGTTGGCCACCACAGTTTCTGTTTCATTCTGGTTGCAATTGGAAGTCATCAGAAGATATTAAGAAAGTGGTATCATCCACTTCATGTTGTGGAAAGTTTCCTCCCTTTGACTGTTGTTATATAAAACAGACCGTGGAAGGGGCTAGAAGAACTAATGCTAGGATCCAGTTGAGTCTTGGTGGCTCTTAGACTAGGGTCGTAGCTGTCAAGATGGTGAGAAAGATGACATTTCAGATGTTTTTAGAATTTGAGTCAATAGGACTTACTGACGGTTAATAATTAGGTCTGAGAAAAAGAGCAATCAGCAGTGACTTCTAAATTTTGTGTCTGAGCAGCTGGATGGATTGTACTGCAATATACTCCGATGGGAAAAGCTTGAGAGAATGTGTTTTATGTGTTTGGGGGCATGGAATAGTCATCTTCAGTCATATTGCCTGCAATGCCTATTTGACATCCAAGGAGAGAAATTGAGTAGGCAAATGACAACTTATACACAATTGAGATTTAAAACCATTTATAAAGATGAGATATGAGAGAAAGATAAGATAGAGAAAAGAATGTCATGTAGGACTGAACCAAGAGTGTGATGTCATGGGAACCAACAGATGATATTATTTCAAAAATGGAAAAATAGACACCTATGGGATTAAAATGCTGCTGTAAAATAGAGTAAGATAAAGAATTACCTTTGATATATTTAAGATCTAGATCTTTGCTGAATCTCAGTGCCATATAACTAGATGATTCTAAATTGTGATAAAAGCAACAAAGTAGAAGAACAGGAAGCTACAAGAGGGATTAATGAAGCAAGCTGTTATTGGAAAGGGGTCAAAATATTACAGGAAGTAATATACAAGGTGGGAAATGATGCATGAATACTTATGCAGGTGAAAGTGGAGGAATGTACGCCAGGTAAAAGGAATAGCAACACATGGGAAAGAGATTGGTACATTCCAGAACCCAAACCAATCATGTATAGGGTCACGCTTTTTGTTGCTGGGAGCAAAGTGGAAAGGGATGAGGTTGACAGGATGAACAGGAACCAGTTCATGCTGATCCTTGTGTTTCTCATTAAGGAGTTAGTTTGTCTTTTAATCCAAGTGCATTTGATGGTTTTCCAGCACAGGCGATTTATGGCCCGATGTACATTTTAAAATGCTATTTAAAAGATCATGATTACTATTTTGCGGAAAACAGAATTTGAGGAGGCAGGAATGGACATTGGGAAGCCAGTTAGGAAGCCATAGAAGTAGTCTGGACAGGAAATGATGGTGTCGTAGGTTATGGAACTATTAGAGAATACATAGAAAGAAATAATCAAATATATTTGGAGGTTGGAATGCAGATAATAATACTAAATTCACACAGTCCCAATAAAGAATAAAAGTGATAATATATCTGAAAGGCAGACACAGAATAATCATTCAATGAATTACGAATGCTCCTTTCTCAATTCCTGTATCTCTGGAAGAGAAAGTTCAAGGGAATCAGGAAATACAAATGGCAACAAAGCAGGATGGCTAGCAGAGTAGGTTTTGAAGACATGTAGATTTACATGTCTGGCTAGCTGTGTACTTTGAAACGAGCCATGGGGTGCCTTGGTGGTGGCTCAGTCAATGAATTGTGTGACTCTTGATTTTGGCTCAAGTCATGATCTCAGGGTTGTGAGATCAAGCCGTGTGTTTGGTCTCCATGCTCAGCATGGAGTTTGCTTGAGATTTTCTCTCTCCCTCTCCCTTAGTCCCTCCTCCTGCTCATATTCTTTCTCTCTCTTTCTAAAATCAATAATCAATCTTAGAAAAGAAAAGAGCCTTGCACATAGCAGATGTTCAGTAATTTTTTTAATGGCAGAGTGGTTACAGGACCTTAGACACGTTCTATAATCTTTCTAAAATGTAATGTTCTCTTTATTAAAATGGTGGTAATAATAATACCACCTCATAAAATTGCAGTAAGGTATAAATGATACATGTGATACTTAATTATCACATATTAAATGACTATTAAATGAGGTAACATGGGAAAATGTCTAGCACATAGTAAGTGCTCCAAAAATTAGCAACATCTGTTAGTACTACTGATATTATAACCACTACTGGCAATGGTATTGGTATTTATTGGTAGTTAGTGGACAGAGATGTCACTATAAAAGTATACAGAGTCAGATTCTGAAGAATTTCATATGCTATGGTAGAAAATGAAATTATTGGTTTGAGATGTTCTTTTCTAATCTAAGTTTACTGCTGTAAATTTCCCTGTAAGTACTGTTTTAGCTGCACTCATACATTTTAAACATTGTATTCATCTTTATTCATTTCAAATATTTAATGTCTCTTTTGATTTATTCTTTGACTTATGGATATTTAGATATGTGCTATTTAATTCCCAAATACTTGGGAATTTTCCTGAGGTCTTTATTATTGATTTCTAATTTAATTCTGTTGTAGTCCCAGAATATACATGTTATGACTTGAATCCTCTAAAATTTTGAGACTTGTAATATGATTCAGAATATGATCCAAGCTGGGAAAAGTTTCATGTACGCTTGGAAAAAATGTGTATTCTGCTGTTGTTTAGTGGTCTGTCTACAAATGTCAATTAGTTCAAAATGATGGGTAATCGGTTGACCTACTAGATCCTTTCTCATTTTATTTCTGTAAGTTTTGGAGAGCGCAGTGATGATAGAGCTGACTATAATTGCAGATTTTTTTATCCTTTCACTTCTGTCAGTTTTTTTCTTCGTGTATTTCAAAACTCCATTTCTTAGATGCATAAATATTTAAGATTCTCATGTCCTCTTTTTTTTTTTAAGTTTTATTTATATAGTTAATCTCCCAATGTGAGGCTCAAATTCACAACCCTGAGATCAAGAGTTCCATGCTCCTCCAACTGAGCCAGCCAGATGCCCCATAGGATTTTCATAATCTCTTGATGAAATGACTACTTTATCATCATAGGAAGTCTCATTTTATCTCTGGTAATCTACTTTTTCTGATATGAACATATACTGTTTTTGCATCCTTTTTGATTATTAGCATGGCATTTTTTCTCTATCCCTTCAACTACAACCTACTTGTGTTTCTAAATTTAAAATGAGTTTCTTGTAAGCAACATATAGTTTAGGTCTCTCTTTTTTAATTAGTTTGATAATCCCTCCTGGATCAAGTTGGCATTTAACCCTTTAATGTTATTATTAAGGTTTAAATTTAGTAACTTGCTTTTCATAGTCTGTCTGTCTAAACTGTTTGGATTCCATTTTTCTTCTTTTTCTGCCATCTTTTGGAATAATTGAATATTCTGTAATTCCATTTTATTTCTTTTGTTGACTTAGCTATAACTCTGTTTTATTATTTTAGTGATTGCTTTGGAGTTTATGGTGTTCATATTTAAATCATCATAATCTTTCTTTAAGAAGTCAGGGAAAGGGGGCCCTGGCTGGCTCAGTCAGAGCAGCGAACAACCCTTGACCTTAGGGGTTTTAAGTTTGAGCCTCACGTTGTGTGTGGGATTACTTAAAAATAAAATCTTTTTTTTTAAAGATTTTTTTCTTTATTTTACAGAGAGAGCACAAGTAGAGAAAGTGGCAGGCAGAGGGAGAGGGAGAAGCAGGCTCTCCACTGAGCAGGGACCCTAACTTTGGGCTCGATCCTAGGACCCTGGGATCATGACCTGGGCCAAAGGCAGCCACTTAACCAACTGAGCCACCCAGGCGTCCCTTTAAAAATAAAATCTTAGGAGAAGGAGAAGGAGGGGGAGGGGGAGGTGGTGGCGGTCAGGGGAAGATGGCAGGACTAGGGTGATCCTAACCCTACCTGTCCCATGGCTATATGTAGATATCATTGCAATGAACCCAGAAAACAAACGAGACTAGCAGAACAGATTCTCCGCAGTTAAACCAAAGGAGGAGGCCACATTGAAAACCTATAGGAAGGGGGCAGAGTCCCAGTGGGAAGCCAAACTAACTTGTGAGATGCAGCACAAATGGGAGGGATACCACAACCACAGAGAGCACAGAGAAGCTGACATGGGGGCCCGGCACTAGGAGGTCAAGTACACATAACATTTGGCTTTAAAAACCAGAGGGGCTTAACCTTATGAATTTTTACAATCAGTGTGGCTTACCACCAGGAACTTTAAAAATCAGCAGGCTTGGTTCTGTGATTGCTGGAGCGCTATAGGAAATAGTCGGCCCCATAAAGAAAGAGCATAACAAACAACTCCAGAGAGATACAGCATAGAAGCTGCCATTTGAAAAGTGTCTGGGGTATACAGAAAGAAAGAAAATTTATTTGCTAATCTCAGAAGTGCTGGAGGGGCAGAGATCTTTAGGAGACTTCTCCAAGAACAAAATAGAAAGTGTGCACCATTTTTCCCACTAGTACCCCACGCCCCCCCTGAGCCTAGATACCTGGTGCTTGCGGGAACCAGCAGGAATCCTCACCACCGAGCTTGCCCGCACCAGTTTGCCTGCAGCCTCAACGGTGAGCTTGGGGTAGGCATCTGATCTGAGTAGCAGTCTCACCCACCAAGAGAAGCTTCACAAAGGACAGCACAGAGAGCCCTCTAGGTTAGGGTCACTGCAACGGCAACAGACAGAGGGCAGATATCTGGTCTGAATGCAGGCCATGCCCACCAGTGAAAGTTTCTCACAGGATAATACAAAGAGAGTCCCCTGAAGTTCAGTGTGACAAAGTCTCAGCAAACAGAATGAAGGCAGGCATCTGGTCTGACCCAGCTACAAGCCCAGGATAGCCTCCGACTGGCCTGCCCAAAATTGGCAAACTCTGCCCAGAATTGGCAAAGGGAGCCATTGGAGCCAACTGGAAGCACCCCTACCCCCAACACACACCCCCCCTCATGCTGTGGAAACTCCTTCCAGACAGTAAACGGGGGCAGTGCTAAGTAAGGCTGAACATATTTGTTTCTCTTCATCAGGTGTGATTCTTCTGTACTGACTGATATCCATTGTCTGAAAACTATTTTATTATTTTATCCTCTTTTTTTCTCAGTTTTTTTTTTTTTCTGACAGGAAGTTCTCTCTGGTCCCAGTTACTCCACTTTGGCCAGAATCCACAGATTTGATTCTGATAGTCTTAAGTACCAGAGGAGGAGTTTATACTTTATCTTTTAATAGGGACCGTAGAGAACAGTTGAAGGCTTTCCACTGGGCAGTGTAAGTTGTGTTTTAAGAAATTCACCTTGATAATTATGGGGAAGATAATTTGAGAGGAAGAGAGAATGGGGCACAGTGGTAGATTATTATATATGTGGTTATATATAGTAGACAATAAGCTTTCTCTGCAAATCTGGGGAATAAGAACACACACGTTAACTTCCACTTATAGAAGGGAGGAAGAATTGTGTTAAGTGCTTTCATCGATTGCCTTGCTTTTGCATGAAAGAGTATGAGAGGAAAAAAATAAATAAATAAAAGCAAATTAATACAGAGAAATAGGCCTAAGGCTAAGATTTGTTAAATTCACAGCAGGATAATTGTTCCTTTTATAATGGAGATTTTATTATTGTTATTATTATTATTATTATTATTTTGAAGTATAAATGGCAATTTTATAAGGGTTATCATCTCCTCTCCCTCCTCCCATCCTGAAAATTGGGAGGGGGGAAAAAAGCCAAAATTCTGATGTTTGCCAGATTCTATCCATTTCTGATCCCACGTTTCCCCACGTTTACCCTTCTGCACACATAAGAAGAGCATTGATAGGATAAAGAATCTACCCTACTAATGTTTTCTTATTCAGATCTAAACACTGTTCCCACAGACCTTAAAATTGAACTGGACAGAGACTAAGAGAAACTATGTTTGTGAACAGGCCTGCCAAGACCCCTGGGGAATAAGAAGCTGATCTATTTTTTATGCTTTCTACTTACATTATTTGGATTTTCAAGATGAACCTAAATACAGTGGTCTCTGGGCACTAAAACACAGGAAAGGGCAATGATTTATTGACAAATAATGTTAACAACACAAAGATACCCTGGAACAATGATGATGATGGGAGTAATAGCCAAACTGCTGACCACTGGGGACAGTATATCAGAAAATCAGGAACAAATTCAGGTTATTTTCATTATATACACTTAGAACTAGCAGCAGCCTAAGAATAGGGATCTTAGCAGCCTAAGAATGTGGGATTAATTGGGGGAGGAAGACACAAAGAACATGTGACTATCACAATTAGAATACATGGGATCTAAAGCACAGGAGTCATTTATAGATCTTTTTCGAGCCTATACCTCTTTAAGGGCCTTATACTATAGGTAGGGAAGTTTTTCTAGTTGCACAGAAGTAAAACTGAATTTTAGAGATAATAAGCGTCTTGTTCTAGATTTCTTCTGCCTTATACTCTTGTACACGATTCCCTCCCCTTGTGGTGCAAGGCCACACACATATTATCAAAAATTCCTGTGGTTCTACTTCTAGAGTCACTTAGATTCCATCTGTGGGGTATCTTATGTTCTACTACAAGCCCTGGAGACTCTAGTTTGTGCCTGGTTACCTCCTACTTGGGATTGACTGCAACAGAGCAGTTGATTTAGTCTGATTTGACCCTGAGCTTCGACTCTGTCTTTCTGTCCTCCAAAGGGCTCCAGTTCACCTCTATGTTGAGCTCTGACTCTCAGGATCCCAGCCTGGATTGTGCATATCTAGAAAAGGAATTCAGTTACTAGGAGATGCTACATGTAGGAGTCTATGAATGTCTACTACATGTCTACAAAGCATGGACTTTAGAGCCGGGACTAACCTATGTTTAGGTCTTGGCTCTCTACTTATTAGCTGTGCACATGGGGCAAGTGACTAAACCCCTCCGAGCCTCTAGGTCCTACTCTGTAAAATGGGTGCAGTATCTACCTTACAGATTTTTGCAGTGTTTCTAAACCTTGACACTTAGACATCTGGAGCCCGATAATTCCATGTTTTGGCAGCCGTCAGTTGTCAAATGTTTAGCAGCTCTGCAGCCTCTACAAAATGATGGCCAGCAACACTGTCACATCCCGTATTATAAAAAGCAAAAATATCTTTATGACAGAATCCCTGGCATGGTAAAATTGCCTACAAAACTTATATATAAAATTGTCTACAAACAAA
Source organism: Nasua narica (assembly GCA_028533885.1). Classification (NCBI taxonomy): domain Eukaryota; kingdom Metazoa; phylum Chordata; class Mammalia; order Carnivora; family Procyonidae; genus Nasua; species Nasua narica. The sequence goes on along the minus strand of CM052815.1, from coordinate 50,475,036 downwards.
AATTGAAAACTACTGGGCAATTAGAGGTATTACAAATAATGTATAGAAAGTTCCTTGTAGATAGTAAATACTTGGTAAAAGGAAGCACTTGTTGTCAGTATCACTGTTACCAAGATGAATGATACAGCTAGGAAATGGTAAGAATGGGTCTGAAAATCAGAGTCTCTGGCTTCCCAGTCCAGGGCTTCTAAAACCAGAGATACATAGCTCTTTGAGGAAGTCTGTGAAGTCAGGAATAAAATAGTGAGCTGAAGAGAGTGATTCAGTTAGAAAATGGGCAAACAGTGAAATTTTAAAATGAGCAATTAAAAAATATTTTTCCCATTTAAAAAATACAAATGGCCAATAGGTATATGAAAAGGCGCTTAAGATCTCTAGTCATCAGGGGAGTGCAGATCAAAACTACAGTGAGGTATCACCTTATAACTGTTAGGATGGCTAGTATCAAAAAGACAAGAGATGGCAAATGTTGGTGAGAATGTGGAGAAAGGGAAATCCCTGTATACTGTCAGTAAGAATGTTAAGTAATACAGCCACTGTGGAAGACAGAATGGCACTTATCAAAAAAAGTTAAAAATTTAACTACCACATGATCCATCAATCCATTCCTGGATATATATCCAAAAGAAATCAGGACCTCAAAGAGATATCCGCACACCCATGCACATTGCAGCACAATTCAGCACTTTTCACAATGGCCTAGATATGGACACAACCAAAACAGCCTTCAGTGGATGAATGAATGAAGAAAAGGTGGTATGTGCACACAAAGGAATAGTATTCAGCCATAAAAAAGAAGGCAACCCTACCATTTGCAACAATATGGATGAATCTGGACAGCATTGTGCTGAGGTAAATAAGCCAGAAAGTGAAAGACAAATACTATGGACCCAAAGAAAAGAAAAAGCTAATTTCATAGAAACACGGAATAGAATGGTGTAGGCCAGGTATTTCATTTAGACTCTGGGGGTGGGGGGTGGGAATGGAAACAGCAATAAATAGCAAAGGATGTAAATTTTCAGTTGTAAAAAGAACAGATTCTGAGCGTCTGATGTATAGCCTCATGACTATAGTTAATAATACAATGTAATATTGCCTATTTGAAAGTGGATGAGAAGAGATCTAAAGCATTCTCACCACACAGACACACAAAGAGGACTTAGGTGAAGTGATGGATGTGTCAATTACCTTGATCTAGTAATCATTCTGCAGTGTATATGTATACCAAATTGTCATGTTGTATACTTTAAATACGTGGAATTACGTTTGTCAGTTATTCCTCAACAAAGTTAAAAGGGCTCCATTATGGGGCGCCTGGGTGGCTCAGCGGGTTAAAGCCTCTGCCTTTGGCTCAGGTCATGATCTAGGGTCCTGGGATCGAGCCCCACATCGGGCTCTCTGCTCAGCAGGGAGCCTGCTTCTTCCTCACTCTGCCTGCCTCTCTGCCTACTTATGATCTCTCTCTCTCTCTGTCAAATAAATAAAGAGCCTTTGTTTATGTGGGTTATATCAAGCAATGCTTTCTGTACAAGAAATTGAAACTAGAAATTTAAAAAATATTTATTTGACGATTTAATCCAGCAATAAACATAGACCGTGTTAACATAAATAACATAGTTTGTGAAAAGTAATTATTTTTTCCAAAACAAAAGTTGTATTACATTTTTCTAATCTCTTTAATGTGGCTTAATAGAAAAGAGCTGGATTATCATATCTGCTACTGTGTTGAGTCTATTATGAAAATTATAGAGCAATTATATATATATATATAATTATAAGAAATAATATGTCTGATATCAGACTGCTTGAGGGGGTCTTGGCAACTTATTGAGATCTTGTATCCTTTGAGAACCATTGGACTAAAGTGAGGGGTGGACATGGGGTCCATCAGAAGAGAGAATACCAAAGAATGAGACAGAACTGGTATTTAGGAAGCAGATGGTGAAGGGCATTGACAGCCCTGCTGAGGTGTTGGGATTATTTTGAAGGCCACTGTTTCCCAAACTGGTGTTCAGTGAAACATTCTGAGTGATAATAGTAGTCATGTGCTGGAAAATATGATTGTTGACCAAAAAGGTTGGGAAATGGCACACCATGTCCTCATAAGATTCACAATTCATGTAGCACATTCACGAGCCCTGCTATAAAAAATAAAAATTAAAAAAACTAAGTCTGTATAACCTGGTGTTTTCCAAGTTGATTGAGCAAGGAAACCTCACTCACTACACATCTTTAGATTCTCCCCCCAGAAGAGTATTTTTCTGGGCACTCTGTTGGCCATGGAGACCATCGAAGGGCAGAGAGTCTCAGGTCAGGGTGCACTTATAGAAATATGTCTCTTGCTTTTGTGTGGAGGTGATACTTAAGGGTAGAAAGACTGGAGGCAGGAGAACCAAAAAGAAGTTTGTTGTGGCATGTGAGAAAGGATAATGATTGAACACAGGTTATGAGAAGAGCAAAGAGCCAAGAGGTTGGATTTAAGAGACAATAAAGTAGTCTAAATCAGTGGTCTTATAACCAGGGGTTACAATCTGATCCTTTGCAGGGCTTCTATTTGTTCCTTTCATTTAATGTTTTCTTAATTACTATTTTTGTATTTGTGTGTGTAATGGATCTAATTCATTTGAAGAGGCCAATATTAAAAGTCCTAGCCAATCAGATGATACAAGTTGTAATGAGTTAGAACAGGTACTGGTCAGAGCCAGGTTATGCTGTTGGTCCAGGCCTTAACACCTTAGGTACTGCATCATGGGGAAGTCCCAAGCCCCAGGAAAGGAGTCAGGGTGGCCACAAGGTAGGGGAAGCACTGAACTGAACAGCCTATAAACCATGCACACAACTGAATATCAGCCGGACATGTATGTCTTTTTAAGTATGTGCATAAGTATAAAATCTATTCCCTGGAATACATAATCTTTAAAAAATGAATGTGGACTGCAGTCTCGCCGTATATAAAGCATGCTGCTGAGGCCTGTGCCGGTCTGGACAGCAGACCAAGGACTCTCACCTCTCCCCTGCAGTCCCTTTACTTCTCTTGATGCAACTGAGACCCCTTCAGTTGATTCAGAGACACTTCAAGGCAACACTCAGGGACCAGCAGTTTCTAGGCCCAGCTTCAGGACTGGTTTTGCCTCTACCAGGAAGGCAGAGGTTAAAGTCAGAAAGGAGGCTCCGAGTATATATTTTCATTGCTGCAGAGAAATGTGTCTATGAACTGTAGCACCTGGACCTAGAGGAAGCACCAAATAACATGGGGAAACCACAGTCTGGCTTTGCGAGGGGTGAGGGATTCCACCGCCTTTGATACAGCAGATGATAAGCACTGCTTTGGACTATTGCCCAAGCTTTTTTGTATCTCTTCAGTCGGGGAGGGAAAGCATGTGCTGGGCTCTACAAGGGTGACTATCAAAATGGGTAATCCACTGAGTGAATGGAATAAGCCAGATGCAGCTGCCCTCCATCACACCCCTGCCTGCCTGCCCCAACCCACAGCCTGGTCACACACAGCTCCAGGGCAGAGCCAGGAACAGTGACCTGATGCTTACTGAGGACGCCTGCAGTTAACCAGGCAACAAGCAATCGGTAGCCCTCCAGAGTCAGATTGCTGGACGGATCTGCATCTTAATACCTTTTGGAAGAGAGATGACTGCAAGGGAATGTGGTTTGTTTAAAAAGGAGGAGGGGGAGAAAAAGGAGAAAGAAGGAAGAGAAGCAGCAGCACTGAGCCAAGAGACATCTATTTGAACTCTAGTATTTGTAAGTTAAAAGATGTGTTAATGGCCAACAACATGTGTATAAAAGCATGTTTTAACATCAGTAGAATCCCATTCTTGTCAAGCTGGGAATCCCCATCCTCTGGCCCACAGATGAGGAAACAGCCACAGAGATGCTTGACTGAGGTCACAGAGAAAGTGAGGAGAGCCAGCATTGAGACTAGGGTTTCCTGAGCACCTCTTCAGTGCTCTGAAGTCCCGGAAAATATTGGATATAGTTGATTGGACCTCTTGAGAGTTGGAATTTTTAAGTGCTTTACTGAACAAAGAGTACAGTGTTGGAAGTCAGGAAACTTTTGACCAGAAACACGAAAGTAAGAAGTAGGAAGGCTTCAGGTGGGTCTCTTGGCCTTTTGCTTGTCAGTTTGTACATTTATAAAATGGAGAGAATCCGTGTTTCAGGTGCTTCATAGGATCCAGAAGGATTTGGTGGAGGCTATAGAGAAGACACTCTTCCTTGCTTGTGTCCTCCCACATCCTTCCTATGGAAAAGCCTCTTGAGCCCGAAAGAAAGCCCAGACACTTGAGATGTCCATTATTTAAGAAGTCCCTACTGACCACCTTCTATTTTAAAGATTCTTTGCCTTTTTGGGTCTTAGAAAAGACAATTATCATATGGTTTCATTCATACGTGGAACATAAGCAATAGCATGGAGGACCATAGAGGAAGGGAGGGAAATCCAAAGGGGGAGAAATCAGAGAAGGAGATGAGCCCTGAGAGACTATGGACCTTGAGAAATAATTTAGGGGTTTCAGAGGGGAGAACGGTGGGGGAGGTTGTAAAAGAGCGCTGAGTATTGAAGAGGGCACGTGCTGTGATGAGGGTGTTATACTTAATCATTGAACATTACATTAAAAACTATATTATACAGTGGCTAACTGACATGACAAAAAAATGTTTACACACACACACACACTCACAAACATATTTCCTCCAACTGAAGACAAAATTTCTCATTTGATGGTAATTGTGACCCCATTTTATTAAAGTAGTTCACTTGCTTCTTCCTAGGTCCTGACCTCTTACCTTCTTAACCTCCTGAATGTGGTGATAACAAGTAACATCTGTGCACAGTCCTACAGCTCACAGAGTGGTTTTATATCTGTTATGATGCATAGCCTTGGTAGGCAGACTTCTTGGGCATGGATCCCGCATTCATTCTTAAATATCATTGCCCTCTGAAAGCCTCAGATTCCTCTTCTGTTAAAGCACAGAAAAAATATGAAAGGAATACTGACCTCAGAAAATGATTTTTAGGATTAAATGAAAAAACTTATAATAATGACTAACATTTATTGAGAATTAATTCTGTGCTAAGCATCATGCTGAGAGTTAAGGGGCATGGAGTTAGCTCTTTAACTTAAATGACAATCTGTATAAAAGTACTCAGCAGAAGTACTCAGCACAGCGTTTGGTATAGAGTAAGCAAAGGTCAAATGTTTGCTTCCTATATTATCCCTGCTCCTACCACTAGTAACTCATAATAGGAAGAGTAAGGAAGGGGATGACTTTCAAAGGAAGAAACTGATTTTCGGAAGAGTTAAGTCACTTGCCAATATCATGTCTTTTGCAAAAGAATTGAGGGCATACCATAGTGCAGAAGAGAGGAATAGAGAAAAGGAAACAGGGAAAGAAATGTTATATCCCAAAGAAAAAGTCACAGAATGGCAGCTGGTCAGCAAGGGATAGACTTCAGAAGTTCAGCATGGCTTGGGTTTGGGAGAGGCGATTTGCCTTGCAGGAGCTTCTCTATAAACGTGGAAGACAGCCTCCCCGAGGGTCTGCTCACCAGCCCTGTTGGTAAATGTGACAAGAGAATTTCATTTCATTTATATCCTCGAATGGCATTATTAAGCAGTCAGCTGTGCTGAATTTCACTCTATTTCCTTGTTGGGATATTTCCCTTAAAACTAAATGCCCTATTGAAGACCTTTTTAGTGTATATTTTCCAAATATATGAAAAAATGTTTTTCTACACTACGTTTATATGACTGGCTTATTCTTTACACAAACATTTACTGAACACGAACCTGTGTTCTAGTTGCTCTGCTGGATGTTAGACACTGGGAGATCTGGGACAAGCACTTGAAGAGCCCAGAGTCTTAGAGGACAGACATGAAGGCCTAAGTAATGCAATGGGAAGGGCTTTGGAAGCTCACCAAGGATGCTGGATGTTGGTTTGGGGCAGTAAGGAGCCACAGAATGATTCTACAGGGAAACTTATAGGATCCAGTAGTAGGGACACCCTTGAAGACATGAGGAGGTTCAGGCAGTGATCCAGGCAAGAGAGAAGTACAGAGACAAGGAAGTGACAATCAGGGAATAAAGCTTGGTGATCATTCACATTTGGCCTGTTAAGTAGGGGAAATGTAGAGAATGTCTGTAAGGATATTTCCTTTTGCCTCTAATGTATTCATTGAACAAATATTCACTAAGTACCTACTGTGTGTCAGAACTTGTGCTGGGGGTTGAGGACAGAGTAATAAAGCCCAAAGACATAGGATAAGATAGGTAGGGAAGGAGCCATGGAAGCATAGAAGAGGGCTTCCTGCTCCTGAAAGGAAGTAATGTCTGAGAGATGTCTGAAGAAAGAGCAGAAATGAACTAGCTGAGGGCACAGAGGGAGGAGAGTGTTACAAGCAGAGAGTACAATGTGTATACAAAGATCCTGTGCCAGGAAGTTCTGTGAATGCCCCAGAGACAGGATGAAGCTCCGTGTGGATAACATAGAGTAGGGTGTGAGGAGATGAAAAATGAGGGTACAGAGGTATGTCCTAGGGAAGTCGAAGGAATCAGAGTAAGTGGATCACCACCATTTTCACCACCCCATTCCACCTTCCCAATGGCCTGGGGAGTCTGGGATTCTCAAAGAGACCAGAACTCTGGGGATGGAGTTGAGTACCACGGCTTTAGTTAAGTTAAGTACCACGGCTTTAGTAACTAAAGTGACCACAGAAATCTCTTTTCCTATGGACGTTGGGGAGGGTGTTTGCACCATGTGCTATGGTGAGTGCCGTGAAATGTGTAAGCCTGATGATTTACAGATCTGTACCCCTGAGGCAAATAATACATTATATGTTAAAAAGAGAAAAAGAAAAAGATCTCTTTTCCTTCTTCTCTCTCTTTTCCTTCTCCACCTACTTTTGTTTTACCCCCACTCACCCACCCACACTCCGTGCTTTTCCTCACTTCTAGCCCTTCATAGTGATTATTCCCTTTGCCTGGAATACTGTCTCCCCAGAAATTCCTTCAGGCCACTACTCAAGTATTATGTCATCTCTGAAACCTTTCTAGATCCTGAGCCGGCTAAGTTAGATGCTTTACCTAGTGTGTTCCTCTAGTCAGGAATCCCCTCTATCATTATTCCAGTTTGTCCATCTGCCTCTCCCTTTCGATGCAGAATTCTTTGTGAGCAGAGGCTGTGTCTCATATGCCTCTGTATCTTCAATATCTAACTCGGAGTCTGGCCTACTTGATGCTCATATAAATGTTTGTTGACAGAATGAAAAAAATTCAGGAATCATGTTTCTACTAAGCATAGAGAATTTAAGTTCTCTATTATCCCATATAAGTTTTAAATATCCCTGAGTCACTGGAACTACTAGCTTAGGATATGCTGTTTAACCAGCCTGGACTTACAAACAATATAGCCAACATTGCTGCATATTTCCTGTATGCCAAACAGACTTCTAAGTGCTTTATGTTTACTAACTCATGTAATTTCTCACAATTCCAAAACACTGTGGCTGACAGGGAAACCAAGATAGAGAGGCTAAGTAACTTGTCCATAGGCACACTAGTGAATGAGGGAGCTAGGACTGAAACCCTAGCAATTTGACTCAAGATCAGTATAGTCTTATCAAAACAATTTCACACTGTCCCAATTTATTTATCCTGAAACAGCAACACCTATGTCTTTGTTATAGATGAAGAAAGCAAGGGCCGGTAAAATCAAGTCTTTAGTTTTACTCTCCAAAGAAGAGATGACCAGGATCCATCCCTTTCTAGCCACCTTCTACAACCATGATTGATTCTTGTATATGCCTAAAGGAACTATACCCACCCGCCTCCTCCCCGCTGAGGTTTTAGCCCAGGCCTAATCTCATGTTCCATCCTGGAAATGTTGATAAGAACTTCTAGGGAAGGGGGTAATAAGCACATTTAATGTCCGTTCAGTATGCAAACCAGAATAGAGGCAAGACTAGGTGTTCCATTTTCCTTCTTTTGGTCCACCATCGTTTCTCTCTTGCCTTATAAAGTTGGAAGGGGTAGGACTCTCCAAAAACTTGGTACTCTTCATACGTGCACCTTCCCAGCATAGGATAAAAGGAATAATCCATAACGAGATAAGGACTTCTGTGTGTGTTTCCGACATCAAAGAACTCTATCATTGTTGTAATAGTTGATCTCCTTGAGGTGGCCATTTTGTGTCCAATCCATATTTCTGCTTATGGAAGATTATTTCCATCTCGAGGAGGGAGATAATGAAAGCCTTATACTGTGACAAGTGCCAGTGATCTTGCCAGGGCTGTGCTTCTCAGCATATTCCTTATGAGCATAGCAGTCTTGCCTGTCTTTATTTTTCTCTTTGGCTTTCACTAGAATCCATAGAAGTAGAGGCAGGGTCAAACTCTTTCCAGATGTAATTATTGGAAAGAAATACTTTTATTTCGTGTCTTTAAATGGTAACAGAAGTATAGTTTTAACAGAGGAAAGTTTGGATTGAGCTGCTAAAAAGGAGAGCAGGAGAAAGGACTCAAGCATATTCCTCATTCTTATTTGTGACTTGGATATGAACATTGGCTTCAGGTTGAAACTTGGCAGCGCAGAAGTATTTTAACAAAAGTAATTTGAAGCAATAAAAAAGGCAGTTTGCCGTTTTTATATAAGTAATAGAAGTTCAAAAAAGACAAGTAAGAAAAAAAATCAAAGCATTATTAGTTTGGGGATTTTTATTGTACTCTCATAACTAAAAGAATAAAAAGTTCCATTTTTCAAGGGCAAAATCTGTAAGACAGTTCTGAGTGTAAATGGCCACAAAAAAAGCCAGCAAAAAAGATGTAAGATGAGTAAGTCTGATTCCCATGTCTGGCCCATGGAGTTAATAGTTAACAATTAAGACAAAGCATGTTCACATATGTTTTAAAAGAAGCATGCATTAAGCATTCATATTACATGAGGCCCTAGAGGACAAGAGAAAAAAAAAAAAGACATTATAAGACATTATTTTCACTATCAAAGGAGGCTAAAAGCCATACACACAAATGCTACAAGGCTGAAGAGTAAAAATGGGCCGGCCGTGGTTAAGTGTGGAGGTGCGCGTGGAAGGGTGGCAACTTTGGAGTCGGAGGGACTGGGGTTCAGTTTCTACCTGCAATACAGTGTGATGTGGCCAAATTATATTGTTTCCAAGTGTTGTGTTTTACATCTACAAAATGGGAACTTGTGCCTTGCACACTTGTGAAAAATAAGTAATATGCAACCCATGTAAAGCATCTTTGCCTTTGCCTGGCTCATTGCAGGCATCTCATAACTGTTATTTCTCATCCCCTACTTCCCTGTAATGGGGTTATGGAACGAGCCACTAAGATGCTCACATAGTCCTCTTCTTGTGGTGAAAAGGCGGAAGCAAACAAAAAGGAAGTCAGCTGCCAAGATGTCATTACTGTGTGGCGAGGACATAGTCACACAGTATGCTGATTTAAAAACAGGAGTTGGAGGTTGGACTTGAGCCTGTGTTTGTCTTTCCACTATATCCATAGGCCTCCCGAAATGACCTGACCAGACACTGACACCCAGTATTGTCAGAAAACGACCCCAAAATGCCACGCTTAATAGGGGGAAATGAAATATTTGTACTCTTTTCAGTATTTAATATTGTTTCCATAGAACAGTACATACGTCAATACTTTTCCTATTCCTATCAAATTTTCTTTTGTTTACTGAAGAGACTCATCAAAAGAAGGCTTTTTTAGGGAATTAAGTAGAAAAGGACTGATGAGAGGCCCTAAAGAAACATCTGGAGCTTCCACAGAGAGAGGTGTGTCTGAATTCAAGAGTGAGAGTTCACCCAGGAGGGGAGACTGAACAGAGCCCGGAGGCCCTCTGAAGCTCAGAGACGGGCACCTGCATGTCGCTGTACACCAGCCATCGGCAGGCCTGGGGACGACATTTGTAGTTTTCCTGCTGAAGTGGCCGTAAAAAAATGAATGATATGAGGGTAATAAAAAAAAAACAAGTGGGATGGGGCCACTGAGTGTGATTCTCCATGAGGATTACCATGCAGGGAGCCCTGTGGGAGTACCTGTCACAGTAGCACCGGTGAGGTGCTATGCGCATGCGTCTCAGAACGCACTGTGCATATGGCAGGCACATGCATAGTAACCTGTGAAGGAGGCATTCTAGTGCCTGTTTCGCAGATCAGAAAACTCAAGAGAGGAAGTGGAAGAGCCAGGAGTCAACAGCCAAGTTGTCAAGTCTTGAGATGTGAATCCCTGCTCTGTCACTTTCTATCTGTATAAATTTGCTGAGCCTCAGCTTCCTCATTTATGAAAAGAAAATATAATCACACTGAAGTATTGAAGTAAACATCAGAGATGGTGAACATAGTGTCTAAACACAAGCCTTGGTATGGAATAGTGGTAGGTGCCCTACAAGGCCTATGGTAGGTGCTAAAGTCAAGTGATGGGTGGGTGGATGGATGGATGGATGGGTGGGTGGAAGGATGGCTAGACAGAAACACAAGAATACACTAGCACTAGCTACAAGACCAAAGATGCTTGCTGAACATCCATCTTGGGGTCTTCCATTTTACGTTTTAGCTTGATAAGAGTCCCAAAAGGGCTATAAAACATATGTGATTAATCCCATTTGAAGTGTGAGTAAACCTGAAGCCTGATCTCAGATAATTTCTCAAGCTCATTCTCATACTTTGATTAGTCAACAAATAATTGAGCACCAACTCTGTGCCAGGTTCCGTTCTAAGCTTTGAGGACATGATGATGAAACAGACAAAAACCCCGCCTCATATGCAACTTACAATCTCTTGAGAGTAAGGGGCAATAGACAATAAGCAAAACAAATAAGTAAGGTATATATTCATACCTTGAGGAGCTGGGACAAAGACAGGAATCCATATCCCTGGGGCTACAAGGTCACATAGACTAGACTATGCATATCTACCACCCACAGACTCCCAAGTCACAAGATCAAATATCGACAGCCACAGCAACCACTTTATGAACTCAATTCTGCATCCCTTAAAATTGTACATTTAACTGGGGCATGCGTGGGGCAAAGGTGGTGCCGAAGTGCAGAGGTCCCCCACCCTGTTATGGCTTGATCCCTGAGAACCCTGAGAAGAGCTGACGGCAGGGCTTCCAAACCAACAGGAAAATTGGGGTCACTCTTTGCTCTATTGTGTTGCATTAGTTGTGCTGTGATTTCATAGCTTCATGGAAAGGAAGCAGATAGAGTCCCTGACCTTGGGTGTTGACAAGCTAAAAAATAAAAAAGAAAATATCCCCCAGGCTCCATGTGGTATCTGGATAATATCACACCATAGCTAAGGGCCAGACTCTGACCAAATTCAAAAGTGATGACAATAGCTTAGCACCATTGTAATGATTATGACTCTTCTGTTAAGCACTGGGTCTGTACCCAGTCCTATAATGAGGGATCCAAACCACAGAGAAAATATGACCTCAACAATCTGTAAAACAGAGATAGACTTAAAATTCTTACCACCCAATTATCTCTTAGTCTGTCCATTTTTTTCTATTCTCATAGCTACAACTCTAGAGTAGATCACTGTCATCTCTCACTTGAACTGCTTGAACAATCCTCTATCTGCTCTCCCAGTTTCCCTCAATGGTTTCTGCTGCTCTGGGCAAAAGCAAACCCCCCTGAGCATGGTTTGCAAAGCCCCTCTCTGTCCATGCTGAAGCCACACTGAACTCCCCCAAGTAGGCAACATTCCCTCTAATCGCCAAATATTTGCATATGTCGTTCCATCTCTTTGGAGTTTCCTCACTTCATGTGGCCAACTCCTACTCATTCATTCTCTCCTCTGAAATGTTTCCTCCTCACATTTAACTTCAATTTTAATTCTTCTTAAATTCTAATACTTGGTTGGTGGTTCCTCCCATGCAGTACTCTCCTAGAACTTGGCCTTCCCCATTGGTAAACACCAAGAAAATAACTGAATGTCTGTAATTATGAATTATACTGTCTCCCAGAGGCCCAGCAACAAAGTTGCTAGAATTCTAGTGCTTATACTGCTTATCTTTTTCTCTTATTCACCCCCAAATTAGATCTGCTTAAGAAGTAAGTGTGGTTACCCACATTTTAGGCACATGAGTAGTAAATGGATGGTGCATTTTCTCTGAGCAGTGTGCTGCCCATGGACTTTTCCCTCCTAGGCATGTATTCCCACCTTGGGATGATATTTATACACTTCATCAGTACACCTGGACCTCTGGAGTTGATTCCTTATTCTTTCTACTTCAACTCATAACTAGGGCATCTAGGTGAATTTAGCTTCCTGAGAAAATTGTTCTGTTTCTTATCTAATGGGTTATAAAAAGCACTAGGCTCTCTGTATCATTGTCCCAGTAGATGCATCAGGGTGGAAGTCTAAGGAACCCCTCTGCCACTATACATCGTCTAGAAATAGACTTAAAGAATCTTAGAGTGCTCATGATAGAAAAACTTTAAAGATTATTTGACTTAAACTATTTCCTTTCTTCCTTCTTTCCTTCCTTCCCTCTTTTCTCCCTTCCCTTCTTTTCCCTTCCTTTTTTTTCCTTTTCTCCTTTTATTTTTCCTTCTTTCCTACATAGATACTGTGTATCCAGATAATATGCTCAAAATTGGGAATTTAAGCAAGTAGAAACAGATCAGCTTACCTTATAAAGCTTCTAGTCCTTCTAGACCTTTGGAAAAGTAGCTGATCACAATGCTGTGTGCCATAGAAGGACTTGTTTATTCATATGTTTCCCCATTTCAGGACGTGTGACATTACAATAAGAATTAGCTGGCCTCAGTTTCTATGACATAGTTATGTTCTATTGAATGCCGTGTTCTCATTTGGAATGTTGATTGTGATTAAGAAAAGCAAAGTTTATGTTTGTAAAGTTAATATTAGAGAAGTTAATATGTCTCATTATCTGATAGTTTGGTACTGGATCCAGCAAACATTAGATGCTAAATAAATATTTATTGTAAAATCTATACTTTCTTTAAACACCATTTCTCACCTTATCAATATTTACTAATCTTTCTTCCAAATGCTTTTTGGCTTGACCAAAACCATAAATGTATCATCCAAAGCCAAAAAGAGAGAGAACCAACATATATTAAGTGACAAATTTTATACTAGGCCCTGGGGTACTTACAGAATTTCATTTATTCTCATTGAAATTCTTCAAGTTGCATATTCACCACCTTATTTTGCTGATGAAAACTTAAAGGCCATATAAGGTTCGGTAACTTCCTGATATCACATAGCTGGTAATTGTAAAGCCAGCTAAGATCTGTCTAGTGTTCTGTTTAGTTGTGTACCATGTGATCTGAACAACAAGCATTCTAGAATTGATTTACACATCTTTATGGAAATAACCATCCCACTTTTTTCGGTGACCATTTTAATGAGTCAGTGAGGATTTCTATGTTTAAATTTGGGTCTTCATGTTAGAGCAATCTGTCTCATTACTTTAAATGCAAGAGGAGTATTTAATGCTTTATCTTGAATGATGATAACTAAAATTAATCTCTATTTTTTCCCCTTAATTTACATTTCCAAGGCTCTTTCTCTCTGATTAAGTAGACTCTTTGCACTAACTCTGAAATTCTGGCAGCCCTGAATTTTTATTACTTCTCATTTTCATGTTTCCTTTTAACTTACATCAAGTTTGGGCATATAACTACCTTTTATCTTATAACCACTGCCTAGCAGTATTTCCTAGAGTAACTGCAGTTACCCTCACTATGAGACCATTATACTCAAATTTGTTGAAGTGGCACCTTCCCCACCATGCCACCCCCAGCATATTAGTTAGGCCACTTGATTTTAAGTTACAGAAACCAGCCTGAAGTAGATCAAACAAAAAAGTGGCATTTATTATAAGAGAAAAATGTTGTCTCCTAAAAAACAAGGTTAAGAATACAAATGAAGCTGAGAACGATATCTGGACTCTCTCATCTCTGCCCCTCTCTGAATGGCCACTTTTTTCTTCTTTGGTCTTTGGGCCATAAGAAAAAAGCTCCCCAATGTCTATTTTCAGATCCCAAATGTACATATTACAATTCACCCACCTGAAAAAAACAAAACAAAACAAAAACAAAACCCCTAATTTTCTTGCTCCAACTTCCAAACTTCTAGGGAAACAACTCTGAGGACCAAAATGGTTGCACTTGGTCCAGGCAACTGTGTCCAGGAAAGTAGTATCTTTATTCAAAGTAGCTGCTCTACTCTATGGAAGGAGGTAAGGGGCTTAAATAGAGATAATTATAAACTGACCATATTATGAAATAATTCTGCTACTTTTGCCTCATATCAGTTTTCTCAGCAGTCTTCTGACAATGAGGAAGGTAAAGCCAGAATCAGAGATTTAAAGATCATAGTGATTGTTTGCACCAACTTTGAAGGGGACTTGGCATGGTGAAAATCATGAGGGCAGAGACCACATCTGTCCATTTATAGCTGTGTTCTTAATGTCCAACATGATGCCTTGCAGTCAGTGGAAATGGGGATCTACTAATTAAAGGATGCATAAAACTCAAGGGAAAAGTGTTCTTCATTATATGCCCTTCCTGGTAAAAAGTGAGAGTAAGAAATGAAGAAAAATGATGAGAAGGGGTACCTGGGTGGCTCAGTCAGTTAAGCATCTGCCTTGACTCAGGTCATGATCCTGGGGTCCTGGGATCAAGTCCCACATCGGGCTCCCTGCTCAGTGGAGAGTCTGCTTCTCCCTCTGCCTCTGCTGCTCTCCCTGCTTGTGCGCTCTCTCTCTCTCTCAAATAAATAAATAAAATCTTAAAAAAAAAAAAAAGATGAGGAAAAGTATTCCCAAAGTTAACATATCAGAGATAGCACTGGAGGATATTCTCTACCTGATTGGCACGTAGAAATTGCCTTGCTCCAAGTGAGCACTGGATCAGCATTTTTTAAAATGGATTTGAAAATATTAAAATTTAAAAATTTTAAATTTTAAAATTTTAAAAATGGCACATGCTTAGAGGTCTTTTTAAGGCTTTTGAGGCAAATCCTCTACATAATCCAAGAAGCTATGTTTATATATACATGTTTATAATGGAAAACATGTATATATAAACATATAAAACATTCCTTTCTCATATAGGAAAACTTGGAAAAGATGAGCAATTCCATGAACTATAAATAATTAAACACTATTCTCTATATAGAAACCTTCATTTTCTAAAAATTCATACCCTTCTGATTGTTTCCTATAGCGATCTAGATTATTGAGAATGAAATATTTTCAAAATATATCCTCTGGAGTGGATATATTACTGGATTACATTTCATGTAATTTCTTGACTTTTTTTTTTTAAATTTTTATTTTTAAATCACTGTGTCTTTGTAAGGTATACACGTTACTCACCTGGACTTGACATGCCTTGTTAAATGGATAGAGATAGTAGTTTTGGGAGGGAGTGGGACTAGAAGAGGGAAGTGATAAAAACATCCTTTAGTTTGAAGTTCGGTGCATGAGTTCACCTGTTGCTTCAACCTAAGTTGCTCTTTGTTCTCAGTCAAGTGCATTTGTTTAAAAATGGGAGATTGGGTTCAATGATGTTTAAATTTGCTTGTACCATATTATCTTAGGTGTTTTCAATCAGAAACCATTTATTGACAAGGAATAATTTCCAGGAAGCAAATCTTTAAAATTGTACTAAATATGAGAAAGACATGGGGGTGGGGAGGTGATCTTAAGGTAGCACTGTTTATGATAGGAGAAACAGAGGAAAAACTGAATATCCAATGTAAAAAACAGTCACGTAAATTTTGTGGTCTTTCCCATAGATAATATGGTAAAGTGATTTAGATCGAAGTGGGAAGGTGATAGTGTCACTCCGCCTTGGGGCAGACCACACCTGAAGCAGGAACTAATTGGAGTATATTCAGAGAAGGCACAAAGGCTAGTGAGGGAACCAGAAATAGTGTCACATGAGAAAAACTGGGGGTGTTCTCTTGAAAGAGGAGGAGACTAAAGGATTTAGACTTCTCTAGAGTTGCTGTGAAGAAAAGACAGTAGAAATGGTTTGTGGGATCACATGGGAGAGAATTAGGATCAATGAACGGAAGGTTCTAGAAGATCAATCTCAACATGAGAGTTCAAAGAATTTTGTATAATCAAGAGTGATATGCTGCCTCTGAAGAATGTAAATGCTGTACCACTGAACATGTGCAGTATGGTTCTACAGAGATGGGAATGTGGAAGAATCTGAAGGGCTTGTACCAGGAAGGTCAAATACCCATAAAGTCCCATCCAGCCGTGAGGTTTGGTGGGTCTCAAGAATTTTGGGAAAAGTAGATTAAGGCAGAAAGTCCAGTGATAAAGAGTATCACATGACTTTATTTTCATAGGGTAATTCTCATTGTCCTTTTAAACCTCATTACTTTCTTATTCTAGACCCATTAAGGGCACCAACAATTTCAGAAGTTAACTGCTTCCCCTGATGTTTGTATTCGGGTTACCACATTATCTTTTCACCCTTGTATTGAATTGAACATCTCCCTCTACAGAGATATTCATGGGAAAGTTTATATCACCTCCATAATGAACTCATTTGAGTAGACGGATATAGGACAGATAGGTAAAAGTGTTTATCATTTTTAACTTATAGAAGCAGTGTGCACTCATTAAAGAAAGATGTAAAAAAAATCTAGAAAAGTAGTAAGTAGGAAAAAAAAGTCTATAATTCAAATATACAAGTAACCAAAGAAGGTTAACACTGTAGGTTTTTCCTTCTTGTCATGTTCCATGCCTTAGTAGCATATAGATTTAATTTAACACAAGAGAGATCTTTCTGTGTTTGATCTTCCAGAAAATAATTAAATGAACTTTTTCAAGAGTTAAAAATTCTTCAGTGAAGAGACTGAATAACCACCTGTCAGGAATGTCATAAAGAGAAGTGCCATCCTTAGACAAGAAGATGATCTAAATCAGGAGTTGATAAACTTTTTTTTCTCCCCAAATATGTTTATTTTAATTTTTCAGCGTTACAAGATTGATTGTTCATGCACCACACCCAGTGCTCCATGCAATACGTGTCCTTCTCAATACCCACCACCAGGCTCGCCCACTCCCCCACCCCCGCCCCTCCAAAACCCTCAGTTTGTTGCTCAGAGACAACAGTCTCTCCTAGTTCATCACCCCCTCAGATTTCCCCCCATTCACCCTTCCCTTCCTTATCACGATACCCTCCATGATTTTCTTTATACTCCACACGTAAGTGAGACCATAAGATAATTGAGGAGTTGATAAACTTTTAATATAAATGGCCAGATAGTAAATATTTTAGGCTTTGCCAGTCATACAGTCTCTGTTCCAACCACTCACCTCTGCTATTGCAGCACCAAAGCAGCCAGAGACACTGTGTAAACAAAATGGCTATGGCTGTGTACCAATAAAACTTTATCAAAACAGGCTGTGTGCCAATAAAACTTTATCAAAACAGGGCTGGATTTAGCCCGTGGGCTGTAGTTTGCCAGCCTCTTAAACCAAACCAAATGGCTTACCTAAACCAAATAGCTTATTGGCCTTTTATAGCTTCAAAGCTCTTATTGTAACAAAAAGAGCTGAAAGCCTCATTCAAAACCAGTAAGAGTTTTGGCAGACTCCTGTAGTCACAGGAGTTAAGAGACTAGGTCAGGAAAGCTCACTTAGACAGGTCTCATCAGGCAAACACCACTTTTTAATAATTAGGCACCAGGAACCCAAGTTAGAAGGTTGAATAATAAATGGTTCTGAGTACAGAATAGATCGAGAAAATCAAGACAAGTCACTTGTATCCTCTGAAGACAGATTGCGGGCAAGAAGAATGGAAAGCAAATATTTACAGTGAATTTAGCTCAGTGCCTGGTATATTAATGCTTATTGAGTAAATTAGTCTATTGTGTTCTAATATGACTTGTTCTATCATATTCTAATTCATTCAGTCTATAAAGCTATTCATCAGACACTGAGCATTTATTATATGTTAGCAAGTCTACTAGGTACTGACAGTATAGCAATAAATAAGATATGTAATACAGTACAGTAAGAGATTCTAAAGACCAGAGTCTTTGGCAAAATTTCACAACCCAAACTGTTAATGCTCAGGTAGAATTAGGAATAAAGTGCTGTTAGAACGTGGTGTGCATGTGCCTGAGTCAGGCGTGGTAGTCAGGAGGGGCTTTTTAGAGATGATTATAACTGCATGAGTCCTGAGCATGAATGGGGTCAGACTGGTAAGAGGTCTTATGGGAACTGGGAAGTCATGTCTTTCCAACCAGAGGGGTCCCCGTCTATTCAAAGGCCGTGGGTGAGGGTGAGTGAGTGACTTTCCAGGAATACAAATGAGTTAGGAAGGCCAGGCAGGAGACAGCAAGTTGGGAAGGTGCAGAGCCTGGGATTTGCTCTTGAAGAACCGTATAAATCCTGATAAGGAGTTTTGCCTGGACCCTGAAAGTGGGAAGCTATTTTAAGTAGAGAAATAACTTGACAAGATGTGTGTTTTAGAAAGACCAGCAATCATGTATCTAATGCTACATTAGAGGGTTTTCATTAAAAGTTTGCAAGTTACTTCTCGCCAAGGGCTGGAAATGGCCTCAATATGCGGGCCAGAAGGGACAGTGGTAGCAGACACATAGGGATTATAGCTAAGAAGTAGAAGCAGGTAGTTCTACTACACACTCTCCCTTTTCTTCCCACCATCCACCCGAGCCTGCCTTGCAATACACTTCTATCAGAATATGGTCAGCCCTGTCGCCTGCTCACAAATGTTTCCGCTTCCACAAGAGTGACAGCGCACTTTTCCTCTTTGTCTTTACAGATCTGTCATTGAGAGAGCTTGGATTTTCCACAGGTCCTTTTCTCCGAATAACCAGTTATATTGGTGAGTTATATGGTTCTTTACCTTCTATTTATCGCCTTTGGTCATGGGCTGAATTATGGTAAAGCTTGACTTGAATAGTACTTTTATTGTTGGGCCGTTTTGTATTCCTGATTCTCAGACCTTCTGCTGAAGCCTTCTGAATTCTGCCCATGCTTGTGGCTAGGTACACCACTGGGTATATTGGTATTCTGTATCCCTTTAGAGGTAAACTCCCTCTAGCCCGGCGTTGCATTGCTGATCAGTTGTGTATAATGC
Source organism: Nasua narica (assembly GCA_028533885.1). Taxonomy (NCBI): domain Eukaryota; kingdom Metazoa; phylum Chordata; class Mammalia; order Carnivora; family Procyonidae; genus Nasua; species Nasua narica. Next base: position 50,455,884 of record CM052815.1, on the reverse strand, counting down.
AAATGTTTGCGATGCATATATCAAATTTAAATCCTCTGGAGATTATTTTTACCTTCAAAGGAATCTTGCTACAAAGTGATGAATATATCTGAAAAATTAATAAGCACTCCTTTTTTGTCTTCTTCAAAATGTGATCATTTATTCATATTGGAAGTGTGCCTAATGCTCAATAATGAAACTTTGTGTCCACACCTGCTTTTGTTTGAAATATTGTTGAAATGTTGATGATGAGATTGCCCCAGATTAGAAAAAACTCAAAGGGTAGACATTAAACTGAGATATTTAAGACTTCCTGAAAAGATTTCAGACCTTTCCATAAGTAGCATTCCTATGGAAGAAGGGAATTTATTTCCAGACATGATATCTATTGTGGTCTCTTTTTCAGAGCGTGTTTTATAGTTTTTGAATGATGGGGGTGTTGTTCTGGTTTTTTTGTTCTGATTTGTTGTTGCTGTTTGCAGAAGGTTGATTTGAAGTTTGTTTATTGGGAGACACAGTACCTAGAGGTGGGTGATAAGAAGCTTGTCTTTTATTTCTATAAAGAAAAGAGTTCTGGAGACTAAGTTGTTCCTTGCTTTTAGGGCAAAATATTTCTTGATGTGGAAATGCAGATTGAGAATAATGAATGTACTCAGAAGGCAGTTAAAATAAAACATTTTTTTATACCCACACATTTGCCTGTATGACTAGTAATAATTTGGAGAAAACAGAAATAGGTTCAAAAAATATAATTCACTTTCTAATAATTGGTTTCTTTTTGTACTTCTCTTCCCTTTATTAGTACCTTTGTCAATGTTTCAGTACCTCTTTAAGCGCTCCTGGAGCAATCATTTTTGAATTTTCTGGGGCAGCCATTATTTTATCCTCTCTCTCTTTGATATATTTGGAATCTTGGACCATGTGCTTTGATTTGGGGTTCAGAAAATAAAGTCACTACAAGCCTACTACCCACCTGTTTCCATATTCCTCCATCCCTTCCCACATTCCCATCACCACACCTCACAAAAGCTTTACTATTTTTACTTTTGGTTCTAGGCCAATTCCATTTCATTTTCCCCTTCAAGTACAATGTAATTACTTCTGGATTGTTGGCACGTTGAAAATATTGGTATACTCAAATATTTCCATTTTTTTAACATCATAAAAAGCAAAATCAGAATTTCAATTACACTTGAAATTACCCCTGTCTTAAACTCCCAAAATGCCATCTGAAATAAGTTGCAAGGAACATTTCTGGTGAGTCCCTCAGCACACCTGTAGAAATTATGTATATCTCTACAATACTGTTTAATTTAGTTTGATTGCTAACATTAATATAGGACAGAGTATCAAATGTTTTAGTACAATTATTTATATACCAGGAAATAGTATGTTAACTTCATTTGAAATCAGTTTTTACCTTTATGGCAAGTTGAATAGAATGACTTGTCCACAATCTCAACAAAAATGTTTCTGTAAATATTCTATAGAATAGAAGAATGGTAGTATTAGTACCCCCAAGAATGATTACCCCTTTAGATGATGTGCTTTGGCCATTTCCCTCAGGTTTTTGAGTGGTCTGATGGGTTCTAAATTTTCCATTTGATACTCTTAAAATTGAAAAAAAATAATCTACAAAGCACAGTCATGGAATGCTTTGCTTCACTGTGAGGCTAAGTTTTACCCAGGATTAATGACAAATAAATCTGTTCTCATCCGGCATTTACCTTTACTGTTAAATGTTCCAATAGCCACTCAATAATTCACATTGGGCTAATATTTAAAATTGTTATATCAATGTGACATGAATGCTGTCAAAATTAAATTACTGTATACTATTCTGCAGTGGTGTTGCTATCAGAGACCATATTTTTCTTAGTTCAGACATCTTCAACCACTGGTATCTCTCCTTAAGATGTATACCAATATTAGGAATACAAATCTTTCATCGCAGGGCTAAACCTGGTTCTTGGTTCTCTAAAGCGAGATTTCCCTTGGTTCTGGAAATGATATGGTCCTAATCACTACTCTTGTTATCTTGAATGATTCCCACCTGGGTGGGCAACCTGAGTTAACCATGTGATGGCGAAACCTCCACTGGCTGGGATTAAGGCAGCTGTGGAAGTGGAAAGTTTATTTCCTTAACAATATCAGTTATGAAATGGACCGCTGATTCAATGACAGTGTTTGGGGGCAATTACAGGTGTAGTTACTGGTACACTACCTCTGTGGTGCACATTTATTTATGTACAAATTCACTTTTAAAAACCTAATCAACAGCATTAACTTATTTACTCATATACACACTGCTTATTTTAAGTGTCACTATCAAACTTTGAGTCTAAATCATCTTAACCCTTGGGATTCTTTGGAATCTTTTGGCCATCAGCAGTTACACACTGCACCATGGGGTGAGCTGAGTTTTCATTCTTTTTAACACCTTTGCAAATGATGGCATGATTTCAAAGCAAATGGAAGGAGACTGCAGTTGGATCTACATCAGCAATGTGGTTAAAGACATAGTTTTCTTTTTGCTTAAGTGATGCTTAATTGATCTAATGATCTCTTGAGATTTCATTTTAATAGTCAGCCTTAGCTTCTGATGGGTAGAGCACAGGCACCTAAGTGGCAGATCTTGAAGCATGACTTGTCAGCGTCCGTCTCTGTTAGAAGCGAAAATTCTGTGAATTGCTAGGAGATATTTGGTGATATCCACCGACTTTAACTGCACTGCCTGGGATGTGCAGATCATTGTCGGCCTGTCGTAACTCTTTGCTATCCTGTGATACTGTAATGCAACCTCTCTGGGGACGTTTTGAGCAATTAGTAGATATCTAAATTCAGTGTAAAATCCCAAACGTAGGGCTACCAATGCAAATATCGCATCCAAGACATCCATTTGAACAGATCTTACCTTCTACACGCTGCCAAGTTCATACATATACAGGCAATAATAACTATGTCACAAATTATTCCTCTTCCTAGGAGCTAGAGAGTTCTTTCTGGCATCCCTTGTAATACACATTCAGATTTCAGTGTTCCTCCTAGAATTAAGGAAACAGAGCAATTAACATTTCAAAGGACAAGTATCTCCTGTATAAACAAAAAAAGACTGAAGCTGTGAGCAATCACTCCAGTACCTATAAAGATTAATGCCTAGTGTTTCTTCTTTTGTTCTCATCCTCCTGCTTCCTCTTTCTTTGGAAGAAAGCAAACATGTTACTGTTTGTGTGATAATCTTCCTTACACACTGTTAAGACAACAGTGTGGGGCTAGAGTATTTGTTTTCTGTGAGTCTGTACCTGGGGTGACCGCATACCCAGCCCAGAATAGTCATATGCGCCCATTGTTCCCATGTAATTGTTAAGAGGACTCTGTTTCCCTCTCAGAAGATCCAGGTTTGAGTGACAGATTCTAACACATGGATAAGGAGCCCCAGTCAAATCATAAAACGCTTCCAGCGGAACTGCTGCCTCTCCTGTCCTTCTGTCCACCAATCCAGGTGGCCGAGGACCGTGGAAGTGTCATTTTCCTCATGGCAGGAAGAGAAAAGGAGACTGGGTGTAAGTTCCCCAGGGAAACTACAGAAAGGGTTTCCGAGGCATCAGTCGGGAAGGTGACAAGGACTCTTGCAGGGGGTCCGCGTGGCAAGAAATAAGATGGTGGTGGCAATACAGAGACAGACCTGGCCCCGAGATGGCGAGAAGCCAGGTGGGGGCCCCTGGGTGTGCACCATTCCTGGGGGGCCCACGCTGAGTTCTTGCAGACTCAGAAAATCTGTGTTGTATGAATATCGCACGGGCTCTAGTGCCCTTAGTTCCTTTGTTGTTTTCCTTTGGGGTTTCCTTTAGTGCTTGGCAATGTTGTTTTGAGAGATGTCAGTTGCTCTACTACAAATAGGCAAAGGCTTTTCTCGAGCCTGAGGCTGCATTTTTAAAGGCAGAAAAATCCTATTCCTGGGAACTCAGATCATCCCCAGAAGCATCGGGGATCGCAACCCACAGGGGAGGCAGAACTCCCCAGGACACAGTCCCGGCCATCTACATACCTGAAAACTGAGCCGAGTTCTGTGCGTTGTTCAGTGAGTGGAATAATCCCTCACCCTCACTCCTTCTCCATTGGCCCTCCTCTCTCCCTGCCTTCCCTGCCACATTGTTTTCTCTATTTCTTCTTCTAGTCCCTTCCTCCTTTAGGCCCTCCCTCTCTGCTAATTGCAGTGCATCTTAAGTAGAATTTGACAAACCCCCTCTAAATTTTGAAGATAAGCAAATAGAATATTTTAAACTGTCTCTAAATGGAATCAAAGAAAAATTATGTTGATTTTGAGGTAAAATATTTTTTAAGATTTTATTTATTTGAGAGAGAGAGAGAGAGAACGCACAAGCAAGGGGAGCAGCAGAGGGAGAGGCAAAAGCACACTCCCCACTGAGCAGGGAGCCTGACACCAAGCCCGATCCCAGGCCACGGGATCATGACCTGGGCTGAAGGCAGATGCTTACTGACTGAGCCAGCCAGGTGCTTCTGAACTAAAATATACTTATTTGATTTTAAATTCATTTGTCACTGGGCCTCTAGGTAAAAATTACTTTTGTTTCAGTGTGCAGGGTTTTACTGGTCTTTTTTTCCTCTCTCTCTCTCTCTCATAATTTGGCTACAGTCTATAAACATGACGCTTGCAAATCAAGCTCCTTCCAGAGGAGGTGGCCAGGGAGGCGTGTTGGCTGCCAAGCATGTGCTGTCTGTTGTGATAAGGGATGGGCTCAGATAAGCTGCAGGGTATTCTAGATGTCATGCAGCCATCTCTTCGACAAATATTTACAGGGTGTCCGGTGGGTAGCAGCTCCTGCTGCTGGGCCCGGGGGTTCGGTGATGAAAAAGATTAGGTGAAACTCAAGATGGAACTCCAAGATCAATAAACAGCACAGGTGGGGCGCCTGGGTGGCTCAGTGGGTTAAAGCCTCTGCCTTCGGCTCAGGTCATGGTCTTAGGGTCCTGGGATTGAGTCTCGCATTGGGCTCTCTGCTCGCCGGGGAGCCTGCTTCCCCCTCTCTCTCTGCCTTCCTCTCTGCCTACTTGTGATCTCTCGCTCTGTGTCAAATAAATAAATAAAATCTTTAAAAAAATAAATAAACAGCACAGGTGTAGAAGATGGACATATCTGTCCTCCAAGTGTGGCTTAGCCATTCCCTTGTCAGCATTGCAGCCTTGCAGCGTGACTTAACTGCCCTGAGCCACGGGCTCCTGAGTGGACGTGCACAGGATTACTCAGAGGGAGTTAAACGATTCGTTTGAGTCCATTTTGTGTATTGTGGGAGGTAGGGATGGAGGGTCACCATGGGTTTCTTGGTTTTCTGCAGGAAACTAGCTATTCCTGTGCCTTTGTTTACATTGTTTCCTTTTTGGAGTCTATCAGCCCAGCCCCCAATAAAAATCTTCAGCAGTCTCAAATGGGCTTCCCTGGCAGAAACAGCACACATTTGCTGCCTTTTCGTTGCTGGGGGAAGAGTGTGCTGT
>CM052815.1:50366259-50448759 GCA_028533885.1 Nasua narica | reverse complement strand
ATAGATGATAGATGAGGGGGTGGAAGGTGTCGGGGTGAAGGTTTTATGGGAGCTGCTGTTTTCTTGTCACACAAGGCACTTAGCAAATAAGTTTTTTCTTTTTCCTTTTTTTTTTAAGATTTTATTTATTTGAGGGAGTGAGCATGAGCAGCGGGGGGGGGGGGGTAGGCAGAGGGAGTGGGACAAATAGACTCCCCACTGAGCACGAAGCCCAACACAGGGCTCAATCCCAGGACCCTGAGATCAGTGACCTGAGGTGAATCAGATGCTTCACCTACTGAGCCACACAGGCTTCCCCCAGAAGTTTTTTTTTTTTTTTTTCTGATAAAGCAGGTTGAACTGGAGAGTGGGCTCTCCTACCATGTTTTGGGTTTTCTGTTATTGGTGATGAAGATGACAAGTAGGGGAGAGGAGAGGAAGAGGAGAGATACAGTCCTCAATCCATAGTGGACTTGGCAACACTATGCTTGCTACCTCAGCCCAGAGATCTCTTCTTCCCCCACCCGCTCCCTGCTCCCCCCGGATTCCTCCACTCACATGTGCGCATGCACCCATGCACACGCTCACTCGCACACACATGGCCATCTCTAATGCAAACCAAAAGTGAATGGACAGAATTTGCACCTTGCAAGGCTTGCACTCCCATGGAGCTTCCTGCAGGTGTCTGCGGAAACACAAATCACATTCTCATGAGACTCTGCTCCGGTGAACATGCACTGCTGGTGGAGGAGAAAGGAAGGGGGCTGGGAGTGGCTGATGCCGTCAGCTCTGACAGGGAAGGCAGGAAGAAGAGCTAGATGCAGGAGGAAGATCGTGAGTTCAGGGTCAGACCAGTTGTGTCAGACGTGTCAAACACATATCAAAAGTCAAGGGCCTCAAAACAACACCCCCCATCCCCGCCACGGGCCTGAGCTGAGGAGCAGGCTCGGATCTCAGGGCACTAACTAACTACATTTGTTGAATTACCAGCTCAGTGTCTGTCTGCCCTGCTAAATGCAAGCCAGTCTGTCCACCCCCAAACTCTGAGTTCCTGGGTCAGTGGATAGATGTGGAGGGAGGGATGGGAGCCCGAGATTGGGGGGACAAGAAATTGATTCAAGAGGCATTATTGGTCATCTGTTACTTGCCCCAGCAGATAGTAGGAGGCTAAATGGCTGCAAACCGTAAACCAGCTTCTCAGATTATTGTACAAATCCTTACCACAAAGGAGGCAAATGGAAAGAAACTAACATTTATCAAGTATGCGCTGTCTGTCAGGAAGAACAGAATCCTGGGATTTTTGCCTTCATCCCTTGCTATTTCCATCAGAGTATTCTTCCTGAGCAACTTTTGGAGATCCCTCATCTTGCTGGAACATTCTGGCTACTCCAGCTTCACTCCTCAGTAGATACTGGTTAATAAATGAACTGTTCTAACTTGCTCCAGTCTTTTCCTTCCCATCCCCCAACCCATCTTCTGATCTGACACTGGTATGTTTTCTGTTTGTTTTTAAACAGATCACAGCACCTACCTCCCTTCCTTTTCTCTGTGAACAATCCTCCAGTTCTTCTCCTAACTACCTTGAGAAGCTTCTCCTGCTGTTCTGATGAGCCTCTACATGTTCACTGGTCTGTCAGACTTGAGAATGCGAATAACTGATGACTAATAGGACCCTGGCTGAGCTCTCCCTGCCTGAGAGTCTAACATGTTCAGAAAATTTTAAGGGGTTCAAGATAGCTTAGTTTTTAAATTGTGTTTGAAATCCTGGTGGGGAAGATCACTTGCAGGTGCTGACTAGATGTGAGCCACTGTGCTGGGCCCTTCTCATCGATCATACCTCATATGACCACACAATCTGGTTGGCTTAAGACAGTGTATTCATAGCTGGTGTCCCAGCATAATTCTTGGCAGGACCGCCCTCCCCACCTTTCCAGTGTCCCTGATTGAATGATTGTCAATGTTCCTGATTGAATATATGTATACTCTAGTCATACCTCACTTATAGTGTCTCATTATTGTCCTCTGAATTGATGTCTCCAATAATCCCATTTTTAGATGAGACAACCAAGGCTCAAAAAGGTCACATCACCTGCCCGAAGACTGACAACTCTTGTATTAGTTTCTGGTTTCTAGTTTAGGGATGACTGATTTTAAAGCAGGCTTTCCAGTGTACTGTAATTCAATATGAATTAAGAAGAATAAGATGATCAAAGTTCTTGGTTTCCAAGTGAAACACGTTTTCTGTGTGATCATGGCCCAGTAATCCCCATTCTGCAAATAAGATGAGCCTACACAGAACTATTTTTCTCTGTTATTGATGTGCACCTGGCAGGATTTTCATCAGGATCGGCCCTTAATAAGATTGGCAAAGGTAGAGAATTTGGCTTTCCTGCCTGCCCTAACATCTCCATTTATTTTCTCTCTATTCCCCTAACCCCATACTGCTTCATCTCCTCTCCAGCAAAACTAGGGAAACCCAAGGCTCCATCAGCACAGAGATCTGAATTCAAATCCCAGAGCCAATATATATAGCTGTGTAATGCAAGCAAGTAATATGACCTCTCTATACTTCAGTTTCCCCCTGTGTAAAATGAACAACACTGTCTACTTCATTGGGTTGTAGTAAAGATTAAATGTGAGAACGTATGATACACTCTTATGGTGCCAAGACATTGTATGTACTCAACGAATATTAGTCCCTTCCCTGACTGATCTAAGGTCTGATTTTTCCACCTCAAGTTAAGGGAAAAAGATTCTCTTCCCAGGGTATTTGCTAGCACTCACTTAGATCTAACGATGAATAGAAAGGTATGTCAAATATCCTAGACCTGAGAGATCTGTGGGTGCTTGGGAAAGGGTCCTGTAAGGATTCACTCTTAAGGTTCTTTGCTGTTATTATTAGTGCTATCACTTGCTTGTTTCCCCCAAAAGATGATAAACTCTAGGAATGCATGAGCCTGTCACATCACATACCGTACTGGGGTACCATTTGCAATGAGTCTTGATGAATCAATAGAAGTTTATCCAATGAAGAACAACAGCCAGGACTATGTTGTGTGAAGAGAGGTGCAAAGTTGTGGAGTGTGGAAGGAGCCAGTGAATAGCATGGTGTGCCTGGGCCCTTCGTGACTAGGGTACAGCAATTCCCATCTACTGAGCATGCACCATGTACTCAGTGCTGTGCTAAGCACTTTACATGGACTGACTCATTTAAGCTTTGCACTAATTCAACATGAAGGATACTCTTGCTATTCCATTCTGTATATAGTGGACTAAGCCTTAGAGGGATTGCACAAAGATCTGAACCCAGGCATTCTGATTGCTGAGCTCCGATTCTTAGCAAGAGATGGAAGAAAAAGAAGCTGATGCCATGTGTTGGGCTCAAACTGTGGGGGTCCCTGTGGGCCAGAGGAGAGGGTTGATTTTTATTCTGGAGGCACAAGTGGTAGAAGCCTTCCCAGGTGCTGAAGAACCAGAGCAGGTAAATATAGACAGTTGTTGAATTTAAAAGTGAATACATTTCCTATTTGACCTAAGTTTTTCCTCTTTCTGGCTTTGTGGTTTTTGCCAGTCAGTGCTTCTCCAATTACTTTAAGAACTGTTGTGAAATTCTCAACGTAATCTGCAAAGAACATCAATTTAAAAACATGTATTTGTTAATGTGAACTATTCATGAACATTAATATACTTAAGTATATGTGAGTTTAAATTAGTTTCATTTGGAGTTTTTTTTTTTTTTTAAATTCCAGAGGTACACATGTTTACATTATTCACAAGTTATTCATTCAGTAATTCTTGAGGTCCTAATATATGACAGAAAACATGCTCGGTATATACCTTGAGACTAATAGACAGCCTGGTAAATATCGTCGTCGTTGTCGTCATCATCATCATCATCATCATCATCATCACCAACCCTGCGTGTTTCCTTCATGCCAGAAACTATTCCATACACTTCATATATATTCACTCAGTTATACCTCTAATAGTCCTATAATACCATTCTCCCTATTTGAAAGGATTAACTGAGGAAATTGTCCCATGGAGCCCAAATGGTCATCAGAGCAGATCATATAAATTTTTTTTCCAGATCATATTAATCTTGATAGTACACATAGATTCTAATATATGTTTGTACTAAATAGATTCTTAGTACATATTTGTCGAGTGAATAGTACAATCATTAGAGGTATGAAATATTATTCATAAGATCACATCATGCATTTTTCCTGTGCATGTTCTCCATTAGAAATAATGTATGTAACAGAGCTTAGTTTCCACTACAGGAGGTAAGATATGAACTCCAGTAACAAACTACAGAGTCATTTGAAAATACGCTTTAAAAATAAAACATAAAATGCCTCAAACTGAAATGTAAAGAGGTGAGATTCACTTTACTTGGGGAAGCAGAGATAGTTTGTGGACAAGGTAGCACTAGGGAAGCCTTGAAGGGTTTACACACACAGAGAAGGGGGCTGAAGACACAGAGCAGGGAATTAAGAAGATCCCTCCCTATAAGAAGCAACACAGGTTCCCGGCGGTTAAAAAAAAAAAAAAAAAAAAAAAAAAGAAGCAACACAGAAGGAAGAAAACACAGAGCTGGTATGGGGAGCACGGGATATTTTTCTCTAGCCAGAATGCTGCAGCCCAGAACCACTGCTGATGTTTTTCTGCTATCTTTCCTTTACCTCTTAAGATTGATTAGGCCTACTTTTAGATACAAGTGTAGAGAAAACCCAAATTAAGTGACTTAAACATAAGGGTTCACTTTCTTCACATGACAAGTGCTCTGGATAATTGGATGGCTGTGTGCATTGGTGTAGACTAGTAGCACCTCCGTGTTGGACTGGCCGGCATCTCTGTGATTCTCTAGGCCTTTTCCTCATAGTTGGGGCTCAGTTGTCTGAGCCTCAGGCATCATGTCCAGATTTAAGACAGGAATCAGGGGCAGAAGGAGCCTAAGCCACAGTGACTGGTCTCTTCCTTTAGTTTTGGAAGTAAAAAGCTTTCCCAGAATCACCCAGCAGACATGTGCTCATTCTTATTGTCCAGAACTCTGTCACTCCTAGCTGTAAAGGACGCTGATAAAGACAGTACTTGACTTTCGTAGATTCTATAGTGCGAGAGGAAGAGAGAAAAGGGGGTTGAATGGAAGTTTGGTCAACCAACCAGCAATGTACAACGGAAACTAGTAAGTTCTTCATTTGAGTGATTCCTACGTGGCCATCATAGGCTAATTACTTCACATACTTTTAACCTAATGTTCATTACAACAGGTCTGTGAGAGATCTGTTATCCCCATTTTATCAAGATTCCCCTTAGGTTCAGTCATTTGCCCAAAGCCAGACAGCTGAGTAGGGGCAGAAGTACAGAACTGTTTCCAGCCCAGAACTTAGCCAGGATGTCCTCCTGCCTCCCAGATGGTGGCCATCACTGACCAATTCCCTACGATGTGAGTAGCTTTGTGCATTTATTAGTGCCATTGATTCTCACAAAAGTCTATGATTAGTAATACCACCATTTGATAGATGAAGACACCAAATCTGAGTGAGTTTATGTGACTTGCCCAAGGTCAGTCACATTCCTCTGGGTGGCTGAGCTGAGATTCATAGCTCAGACTCCTCACTCCAAAGTCCATATCCTTTCTTCAGTGCTGTGCCACATTTTCCCCCCGAGATTCCATTGGAAAAATAACTCCCATGTATCCCATCCAAAATGTCTTCCATCTGTCCCTCCTCTCCAGTCCACAGCCACTTCCTTGGCTCAGGCCCTCATCACTGTATAATTAGACTATTCTAGGAATCTACTAAGCAGGCTTCACACTTTTACTTTTTCCTACCAGATTTGCCTTCCCAAAACATAAATCATATCATGTGGTCTACCCTCTGTTCCGTGGCTCCCCACTACCCAACAAAGGAAGTTCAGATTTTTTAACGAGTCCTAATTCTCACCAACTTTCCTACCTGACCTTCCATTACTAGCCATTCTTTGCTTTTGATTCTTATCCTACTCTGCACTGCAAGAAGACTGCTTTTGTCCAAGTACCAATTTGCATCATTTCAGTCCATACGCCTGATCCAGTAGGACCTTGAAGAAGGGAAGGGAGTCTAGGTGCGGGAAAGGGACATTCCAAGTGGGAAACACAGCAGAAGGCATGTGGGCGGGAAGATAGAGAGTTTTAGTCCTCCCATTAGTAGGTACGGCTGCAGAAAGGAATGCTGTAGTGGAAAATCACAGTGTAGAGAGCTGCCAATGAATATGTTCAAATTCCAAACTGGGAGAGAAAAAAAAGTCCTATCCAGCTTTATATCAGTGTGCCAATCTTAAAAGTGATTCTTGGGGTGAGGGTCATTATCTAATGATTTTGGCTAATTCTCCCAGCAAATTATTTCTCTAATTAGCATGTTACAAACAGAGTTGGCCAGCTAGCGATAGTAGAGTCAGCCTCTGCTTTCCAGGTCCCTCGCAATTAGAGATGGAGTCGAGTGTGGGTATAATGGAAAGTCCTTAGAGCAGAACAGACGTAGGTTTGAACCCTGGCTGTGTGAGGCCTTGGACACATAAGTCACTCCACCTCTCCAAGCCTCAGGGTCCTCCTCTGGCAGGAGCAGACAACTGAGCCTATCTCTCAGTGTTGTCACAAGGCCTTGAGAAGTCTGAGGGAGTAAGAGTGGGAAATATCAGCGTGCAAGCACACCAAACCTCAGCCACTCCAAAGCTGCGTGGTTTTGTGGAGGAGATGGCTAGAAACCAGCCTCTGTCAACCTGAAAGTTGTCAGGGCAGGAGCCACAACCGGCCTGGAGAGGCAGGTCAAAGATGCAGTTTGTTTCATCTGGTTTCATTTTATGTCTAAACAGGGAGGGAACTTACTAAACCACACTCGTGACACAAGCCCAGCTGCTTGTGCGCAGCAGGATGTGGAGTCTCTCGGTACGGGTGATTGAATGGGACAGGGAATAAGCAAAATGCCCAGATTGCTTCAGGGCCGGCCCTGGAGGGCTCAGCACACATGGGCCAGATACTGGGCTTAGCGTGGCTGTTTACCAGTTCTGTGACCTTGCACGGATCATAGCAAGCTCTCTGCCTTCTGCACAGCATCTATAAAATGGACACAAGAAAAAAACACCAAAAGATGGCGATAATAATAAAATATGAAAATCATTTTTAAAAGTTCATTCAGTTTTAATTATTTTGCCATAAAACCACCTCAAAATGTGAGGCAGATTATTGATGTTGTTATGTTGGTCCTTCATACAATAGTCAAAGTCATCGAAAGGCCCTTCATAAATATTTCTGTCCTGAGGAATTCACATTCTAGTGGGAGAGACTGACATGTGCATAAATCACTCTAATAAAAGGCAAATAGTGGTAAGTATCGAAGGAAAGGTACAAGCCAAAGGCCCTGGGGACATGGGAGCCCGGAGATTAATTTCTAATAGGGGGATCTGAAAAGGTTTCGTGAAGGAGATAGGGTTTTGGTTGGGCCTTGAAAACTTGGGAGAGCTTTGATTTATACCACCTTGTTTTGTGCCTCGGGAAGCACCCGTAGCTTTCTCCTCTCAGTTGTCACTGTGCTTCTGAAGGGGAAGGATGTTGACTTCCATCTCCCATCACTGGCTCCCCAGCGTAGGGCCCAGCAGCCAGTCCGTGCTCCATAAATTGGTGATGATAAGAAAGAGCAGGAGGAGCCATTCCTCATGTCAGTAGTGTTTGTTCTTTCTCAAGTTCATGTCGTGTCAGGTGATTTAGGGCCGCATCTCCCGGGACCCTCCCAGCAATCCCTGAACAAGGCGTCACCATCACATACCCCACTCCCCTCCCCCATGCTGGAGTCACACATAGGTCGCCTGAATCCCGAACTCATGAACCTGACATAACACGGGGACATCTCTGAAGAAAGTCTAAGTGCAATGTGTTTTATAACATTTCTGGTGAAAAAAAAAAATTTCAATATAGCAGTTACATATCAGAACTCTCCAGAAAAACAGAACCAATAGGCCAGATTTCTATGTTGAATCTTGAGGCAGAATTTCTTCTTCTCTGGAAAACCTGAATCTTTGCTCTTACAAACTTCAACTGATTGGATGAGGTTAGGGAGGTTTTAAAATCAGATGATTGTAAATGTTAATAATATCTAAAAATACTTTCACAGTAACATCTAGACTAGTGTTTGACCAACCCCTGGGTATCACTGCCTAGCCAGATTGATGCATAAAATTAACCATCACAAGATGTAGAAAAATGGAGACCCCCCCCCAAAAGATTTTATATTTAGACCACTGTAACTATTGGATTTTTGTGTTGTCTTTACTTAGGTTTTAGAATAAAAAAAAATACATGAGAACAACAAAAACAATTTGAAATACTATGCATTTGTTAAGGGAGAATATATTCTAATAAAACAGACTATTTTTTTAAAATCATACAAGGATAAAAAATAAAGGAAATAAAAATGCCAGGGTTTGATTTAAACATAAAAATATTTTATGCACATTTAATTCTTTTAATTTATTTTTTTAAAAGATTTATGTATTTGAGAGGGAGAGAGAGAGAGAGAGAGTGGTAGGGAGGGGCAGGGGAAGAGAGAGAATCCCAAGCAAACCGCCCCCCAGAAATGGAGGTGGGGCTCCGTCCTAGGATCCTGAGATCATGATCTGAGCTGAAATTAAGAGCTGGCTGCTTAACCGACTGAGCTACCCAGGCGCCTCATGGTTAATTTTAGTTAGTTTGCTACATAGAGAAGAGTGTTTGACTCTTCTGGTATGTGTGCTGACCTTTTTAAAAGAGGTTTCTAGAAGACCAGCGCTGGGAGATCTTGAGTATCATTTTGTGCAGCCTCATGTGTTACAGATGGGAATGTCAGGGCCCAGAGAGGGCACTCCAGTGGCACAGTTTGGGCACCTCAAGAAAGTTGTAGAACCAGGACTTCTGCCCAGTCTCTGGCGGGGATTCATTCATCGAACTTATTATCCAATTTTATTATCAATTCTATTATCATAGAAAAGAAAAAGAAACACACAAAGCCCACACATTCTCTTCCATAGGTTTGCATGGGCTGTACTCAGGCCAGCTGCAAGCCAGATGTCTGCCCCCCCAAAGGACCTACAAGGGGTTCCCCGCTTCTCAATGAGCAGATGAGGGAGAAGATGAGGATTGCAGGGTGAGGGAGGGGAGTCCCAGCCCCTTTGGGGAAAGGACAAGCTGCTGAATATACTCATTGCCACCTGGAGGGAGGCCTGTTGGTCGCAGGAGAACAGGTGAGCTATGAAGGGGTTGAAAAGAGTGAAGCCATGATGCCAGAGTTCTGGGTTCTAGTTCCCGCTCTGCCTTCTATGAGCAGTGAGCTTGCTTTTCTGGGCCTCAGTCTTCTTCCTCCATAAAATGGATGGAATAACAGCCTAACTACAAGAAGACAGATAAATCAGAGGATCGAGGTTTGAATTCTGCCTTTGCCACTTACCAACGATTTGCCCTTGGGCAATGCACATAGCCTCTCAAAGCTCTGCTCACACAGAAGAAGAATTTCTGGTTGGGACTTCAGGGCAGTAACTCCTGTGATGTGCCAGCCACAATGTCTGACCTGCGGAGTGGGAGCTCAGTAGTTATCCCCGCCCAGGTCCCCCTTTCCCTCTCCCAATCTAAATTCCGGAGACCTCAGCTTCAGGACGCTGCCCCGGCACACTCTTTGAAGACCCGCTCGGTTATCCTCCGGTCAGCACCTCTCCACCCTCATGAGGCACTCAGCAGCTGTTTCTGAAGGGACAAGCTGTGGTCCCGTCCCTGCCTTCGCAGAGCTGCACCCTCAGCCATGACCCACACGCCAGCTGTCCCCTGGAGATGACATCTTTTAGCTTCATCTCGATAGCATTGCTGGCACGGTTTCCAGCGTCCAGCCTGCATCCTGGAAGAGCTCACCAACATTCTCCGGTGGGAAAACCGTGAGCCTTGCAAGGCGGGGTGGAGTAGGGGCCCGCGGGTGGGTCCTGACAGCTGGTGCTACTGAACCGTCCGATGACATCCGTCTGCCCACACTTTGGAATCTAGGTGTGGCTGCCTTTGTGTCTCTCTCCCAAATAGCAACGGGGGCCCACTCCTTTTCATCTGGTGAGGGACCTGTAAGGTGAGGTTTCTTAAGATCTTTGTTTCTGTCCAGTGAAATGTCAGTGGTCCCCGGAGGGGGCCTCCCAGTGACGTCTGGAATCCAGCACCCAGCTGGTCCCCTGTGATGCCTGGACCACACCTGTGCACTGTGTTTGCCTCATGGAAACCAGGGCAGGAAACAAAGTACTTCCTCTGGAGCAGAGGCCTGTGAAGGAGCTGATTATAATCTGGTTTCCAAGGCCTGGCAGCCCCGGTACTCGTCAGTGAGTCACATGCAAGTCCAAGCTCATCGGAGACACTTGCTTATGGAGTTGCTCAAGGAAAGCAGGGAAGTGAGATCAGCACACCTGTGAGCTGGGAGGGCAGCTGAGAAAGCATCTAAAATAGCCTCCTATTTTGGGAGCCTCTGGAAACTTCTACAGCTCAGGGCCCCTGTCCAGACCCAGGCTGGCAACCAGCTCCCATCCTCATGCTGCTTTCCTCTCTCTTTAGTGCCGGAATGCCCACCCCAGCCCTGAGGGCCCTCCTCACCAGAGCCTGTCTGGAAAAGAGGAGGCAGGATCCAAAGCAGTGAGGCCTGCACCTCCACGCCAGCCGTCCCGCAAATAGATAACGAATAAACCTTCTGCCAGTCCCCTGCCTGGGACACAACCTCAGATAACTGCCTAGCCAGAGGGAGGGAGCACCCAAGTTCTCAGGTCAGAGTGTTCTTATGCCCTCGTTGTGCTTCCCGATACCCTTTCTGTGAAACACTCGGCATGGGGCGCTGCATCTCATTTTCATTTCAGACAGTTGAGGTCACCAAAGCTTCTCTCATCCCGTGGACCTAAAATGGCCTTTCTTTCCAGGACTAACTAGGCCAGAGGCTGCAGTCAAGGCCAGACCGTTGGTCCCTCTGGCCTCTGGACAGTCATGTACTCTGCTCTCCCCTGTCTAGAGGATTTCTGACCATCTACACACCCCTTCCCTTTGTATATGAGGAACTGAGGCCAAGTGGGCATAAGAGATTTGCCCAGATCACACCCCAGGAGTACATAGCCCGGATCAGAACCATGGCCTTCCTCCCTCACTGTTCCCTACCAGCCACTGCCTGGCCTAAGGACTCTCCAGGTCCTATCTTCATTCTTTTCACTCAGACACCTAAGCAGATTTCAACACTTTATATGTTTGAGGGCTAAGATCCCAAATATCCTTTATAGGGTGGGACATATCACTGCCAAACCTCTGAAGCATAAATTCCCTTTGATGTCTGAGCACAGACTTCCTAATTCCCAATATTCTTATTTCTTGAACTTCCAGAACGAGCCAGTCTTGTCTGAGCAACGTGCCGGAACACAAACAGGCTCAATCCTCAGAAGCAGCTGAATAATCAAGTTTTCTCTGTTGGGTTCTTAGGTAACAGGGATGGTGTCATTCACTAGAAAAAGGCAGTGGGGTAAAAAGACAGAGAATGCTTCCTGGAATTAAACATAAATGTAAAGCGTGGCTGAGCATCGCAGTATTGTGTGACCCTGGGATAGTTAATTAATCTCTTTGAGCCTCACTGTGCCCTTCTGTAAAATGGGGACAATTACACTTACCTCTCAGGACTCAGGAAAAGATTTAAAAAGTGATGTAGGTCAAACACCCTCTGTGTGCAAAACAAATATTTCTTTACTTAGTTTCCCCACTTACCCTGTCGTGTTTTTTTTGAAATAATAAGAACTTGGCTATTTACAAAGCTCATTTTGCTGTGTGGGTGTGTAGAAAAAGGGTACAAATGAAAAAAAAAAAACAGAAAAAGGGTACAAATGGCCTCAACAACAACAAAAAAGCCATGCAACGAGATTCCCACTCTGCAAATCAGAAACCCTAGCTTGTGTCTGCATCCTACCAGCTGCTTTCTCAAGTCCAAGTTACTTACAGTGTGCCCTTCAACGACAAGATCTCTAGAACACAAATCATACCATCGTTCCCCCTTCCTGCTCTAACAGAATATAAAACACTAGATACTGTGCACTTGGAAGAACTGTTATTATCTAGAGCAGCACTTCTCAAAAGGTGTAGGGATGATGCAAAATTTAGAGTTCTCCAACTGCCTAAGTTAGGGAATACTAAAGAGGTTTTTTTAATTGCAGAACTTCTCCAACCCTTTCACCTGCCCATACACATCAGGAGTCTTCTAAGACTGTGATATGGTGTGCCATGTTTCCCAAGAATATTTGACCACGAAACTTACATTTTTAAAGACCATATCATGGTCCCAGTGTTCTGCAGGACACACTTGGGGAAACATGCAGCAGACAGGCTTCAGACCTCTTCCACAGCCCAGAGAACGAAAGGTTTAAACTGTCCCGCCATCTCAGCTGCATGCAATATGCAATAGGGAGAGGCAATTTAGTAGCATAAAGGATAGCTTTTAAGAGCAATTCCTTCTGGCAGCAAGAGGCAAAGAGGGCAGGTACCAAGCTTTAAGAACCTGGAGCCAGGCTCTAATGGCATTAAATGGAAGTGCCATTGGGAGGCCCAGCGTGCCCCAAACAATTATGGGAGGTTACAGCTTAGAGGTGGCACCCTCAAGGCAGCTAAGAAGCAATGGACTTGAAATGGCTGGGTTTTCCTTCTTTCTTCTTCTTCTTCCCTTTTTTCTTTTCTTTTCTTTTTTCTTTAAATGCTTAAAAGCGAGGCAGCAGGAGATGTAAAAATCAGAAATTTTAGAGCTATGGCTTGGAATTGAGGGCTGGACAGGAACCTGAGCAGGTAAGCTCAGCATCTTCTATGCAGAAAGGATCCCTCTGAAAAGCCACCATACACCCAGGACCACATGCGGCTTAGGCTGCTTCCTCGCCTCGCATGCCCTGCTCCCTCATTCCGGGCCAGCCCACCTTGACACCCTGTCTTGCCTACTGATTGATTGATTGATTGATTGATTATCAGTCACTCTTCCCAAACCAAGTGTAATACAAATGTCTGTCACCTCTTCCTTCTCCTCTTAGACCTGAACACCTTCTCCACCACCAAATAAACACTGAACATAAATATCAAGAGCAATGCAGAATATACTAAAGCGTCCACAGAGGGGACAGTGAAGGAAATTTACATGGCTATCCACAGACTGCTACTCAAAAGTTGTTTTTGGTATTTTTTGACATTTCTTATCTCCCCTAGGCCCCTTCTCTGCCATTTTTTTAGCCCCCCCCCCTCCCGCTCCTCCCCTCTCTGGCCCAAGGAACCTTCAGTTTATTTTACCCTGTATGCAGTATATAGCCTAGCTGGCACCTGTCTTTTATTCCCAGATCCTAGAGATTAATGACAGGACTAAAGGCAGTGCAAGAAAGTGGAAGGAACATAGTTACTGAAGCCAATGCAGAACTCAGTGCAAATCCTAGTTAAGGAGTCTTGGTCAAATCACTTCAGTTTTCTGAGACTCCATGTCCTCTTGAGGAATCTGGGGACAATAATGCTACGTTGCACAGTTGCTCTGTGGATGGGAGAAGAGGAAAATGAAACATGGAGCATTGGTTCCTGGCACAGAGAGGGCACTCGATGAATCGCAGGAACAATGGTTCAGAGAGGAATCGGGAAGTATCTGAATCCAGATGGTGGCTATTAGAATAGGAAAGGAGAGACAGGTGCGTGAGACATTGTGTCTCAGCATAGACTGGGGCCCCGCCAGAGTGAGAGAAAGTGATGACAGGTCTCCATTAAAGAGATTAAGTGCTTGGCCTTGCATGAAGCTCAGAGTGCCAGTCGTGATGCGGCCTGACAGCCGAGCATCAGGGACTGCTGTGAAAATAAGCCAGGTGTCTCCCAGGGCCCGCCCTGGGGATAAAGGGCTGAATTAATTAATTAAAATAATAGTTGTAGATCTGCTTGATGTGCAGGCGGATAAATGACAGGGCCATCTAATTGAGAATGTGAGTGGGACTGTTAATAAATGGCCTTTTGATTGTAGGTTTTAAAACGTCTTTTAAAAAGTCACAGTTTTAAATTTTGTTTGCAGGTAGATGTGTTTCATATTGCTTTATAGACTTGATGGCTAGGGTGTAAAGTGGACATGCGTGCTTGAATTTCAACCTGGTCACAAGTGACAAAGAGCAGCATAATGTAATACCTGACTCTGCCAGATAGCACAACCAATCAAGGGTCCGAAGGTCTTGAATCTTAGCCAGCACTTTGTACTAGAAAGACTTAGCCTCTAACGTTAGACGAAGAAAGACCAAAATCCTAACTTTGGCCCTCAAGGGTATGACTTTGGCCATATTATTAAACATCTCTAGGCCTCAGTTTTCTGTTCTGTGTAATGGGTATGAAATTCCTACCATGAAATTCATGGTTATTCTGAGGGACCTTTAAGAAAACATAAAGGAAAGTGGGCACCTGACACACAGTCAAAGCTTAATACATGATATCCCTTACTTAGTGATTGGATTTATAGGGCTTATGTTCTTGTGAGTCTTTATACTGGATAGAATGGGGGAGACAAGAGGAGACTGTCGAGAACTTTATGTAGAACTTCAGATGTCTATGATTTGTTACTGGGAGTAGAGTGAGAAGCAAAGAAAACTCAAGACTATACACCAGGAACTTGAGTTCAACTTCAAGACTTGGGTAGGCTGAGTTGCATGGCCATAATATGGCTGTGGAAAGAGATATACTGTTTATAGAGAACACAAAGAAAGAAAGGAAAAACTCTAATGAAAGAAGGGTCTGAGACTCTCAGAGTTAAAAAGCTGGACATCTACACAGTGTGGTGGACATGTGAGGCAAAGCATTGGGCTGTGGGTCAAACAGAAGAAAGACACAGAAGTGATATTGTCATGGGGATAAGCTTCCAGCCATGTAGCCCGCTCCTCTATGGGAAATCCTCATATAGAACCTAGAACTGGTTTAGGATAGAGCCATAACAGAGCCTCCAGAAGTTTCTTGGGTCCTGAGAGGACCATCAGCACATTTTTTTTTCTTGATCATCTTTTACTCTGAAGGAAGGGGCCCAAGAAGAATTGCTCCTTGGGACCCTCCGCGGAGCTGAGGGATGCTGGATCATGAGTGGTGTGGCCCATGTGGCAAGAATTTTGGTAGAAACGAATGGTGCCACGTTGGAGTTAAATATAGGTCAAGATTTACAGCTTCAGCCATCGTGCCATCCTGATGGCAGATTTCTAGAACCTTAGGATGACCCTTGGCCTCCAAAAAAATAGAGTCAAGTTTTCAAAAGGGAGATTCCAACTGTACCATCTTAAGGCCCAAGAAGGCAGGAAAGGCTGCATGGATACCCATGAGGTTTCACAGAAAGTCAAGCTGCTGAGCTAATGATCTCATGAATATTGCAGAGCTCAGCCTGCTTGGGTTTGAATTTTAGGTTCATCACCAGGAATTGTGTAACCTCTGGTATATTCTTTAAGCCTTCTGAATCTGTTTCCTTATTCATCACAAACAAACAATACTACTTATATTGCAACGTCTCTTTAGGGTTAAATGATGAATGCAAAACGTGTTCCCCATCACGGGAACATAGAAGCTGCCTGAGGTACAATATGAGGCTCCTTCCCTCTCACTTCCCAGGATTATTTGGCAGGTCTCCTGGAGGAAAGCCTGGGAGGACCAGATTTCAGAAGGGAGTCCGAAAATGTGTTCCCGCCTTGTGGGCAAGAGAACGGAGGGGCAGTGTTTTATCCATAAGAAGTGTCTTGAATAGTGGAGCTGGCAGTCTGGTCGGGGAGATTATTTTGGAGGTATGAGATAGAAGAGAAGAGTTCAGGCAGAATTTTTCCAATCACACTGTGCAGGCAGCCACCGGCTGAAGCCCTGCCATGAAGGATGAAAGATGCCTTGCTCCTGGAAGATGCCAGCAGGGCCAGAAGGACCCTCACCCACTTATTGGGGAGAGCTTACAGGGTACCCAGGGTACCCAGATCTCTACTCTGCCACTATCCCCTCTTCATAAAGTGTTTGCTTTTACCCCATTGGTTGGGCAAAGAAATGACTCTCTGTGCTTCATGTGTTTGATCAGTTCCTTTAAGAAATTGGAAAGAGGCGACTGGTGGCTCAATCAGTTAAGTGTCCGACTCTTGATTTTGGTTTGGGTCATGATCTCAGGATTGTGAGATGGAGCCCCTCATTGAACACACTAGGCACAGGGCCTGCTTAAGAATCTCTCTCTCTCCCGCTCCTTCCTCTCCACCCCGCCCCTCTCTCTCTCCCTGTCAGGAAGGGAGGGAGGGAGGGAGGGAGGGAAGAAGGAAGGAAGGAAGGAAGGAAGGAAGGAAGGAAGGAAGGAAGGAAGGAAGGAAGGAAGGAAGAAGTTGGGAAGGCCTTGGCCCCTTAAGGCCACAAATACACGCTGGAAACGTAGAATCCATAAAGTCTGGCCCGAAAAGGCAGACCAGTAGAGGAGGCCAGGGGCCCTAGGGACCTAGTCCTAATTCTGCCAGCTGCTTAGCTCTCTGACCTTGACAGATGAGCAAGAAATCTCTGGTCCTTAGTGCCCTCACCTGAAAAAGGGTGAATGATGGTGGGAGGTGTGGGACAGAGGGAGTACCTATCTTAAGTTTGACTGTTGTAAAAGCTTATTCAAATGTGAGAAATTATAAATCTGTAGCATAGTGAAGTGCAAACACCAGCTAGAATGTATTGAATGATTACCATGTGCCAGCAATTTTTGCATGCCCTGTATATTTTTATTCGTCACCCTCCCACAAAGTAAGTGCTATTCTTATCCTCATTTTGTAGGTGGGAAAACTGAAACACAGAGATCTTACGTGACTCACTCAAGGTCACAGAGATGGTAGGGACCAGAGCCCCGGTCACTGGCTTCAGAGCCTGCAGGGCCTCCATGGCCCTGACCTCTGCCTTGGAGCTGGGCAGACCTGGTTGTTACCTGAGCTCCCCTCCCTTATGCCCCGTTTTGCACAAGCCAGGTCCTTTCACTATTCGGGCCTCAGTGGCCTCATTGACAAGGCAGTGTGGTGCCATGTCCTACCTCTAAGCTATGGCAGTTAGGTCGGATCCATATGTATAGGGGAAATTTCTTATTTCTTAATAAGAAATAAGGCGGTGGTTCTGAGAGGCTAGCTATGTTTCTGTGGGCCTTGGTTTTCCCAAGAGGAGACAACAAACAGATGGCAAGTGAACTAGTAAAAATGACTTAACAAATCATTTTCTTGGACAAACAGAATCCTTGCAGATGATGATAAATAGCAGGAGGAAGTCACTGTGGTGACAATAAAGGAAAGAGATACCTACTTGGGGTGAATGGGGTGGTGGGTAAGGCAGCGTGGAGGAGGGACTGCGTCAGCAGGGAAACCATGGGACTTGTGTTCATCTTGTGACAAGGGTGGCAGGGCCTCTGCTCATGACAGAGTCAACTGGCAGCTCTGGGAAGATTTTATTTGAGAGAAATAATGGAGCAATGATGGTTGCCTGAGGGTGACAGGCAAAGGAGCCCATGCACGCTGTCCATGGGTAGAACTTGATCGGTCCTAAACAGATTTGGCTTCTTGACTTCTCTCTGGTTGTCATCTCCTGATGATGTGGCAATAGCTATGGGAGGGATATACGATTAAATCCCTCTCCTTTGATTTGGGGGAGGGGGAAGTATATCACAGTGATCGAATTGGAATCAACACTTAGGCTTCTCCCTTCCCACCAAAAAAAAAAAAAAAAAAGATTTTAATTTTAACATGAAAATTTGATGAACGGAATGTGCAGCATTGCCTGGGTCGATACCTACATTTCAAATGCATTTACTGTCATTACTAAAAGAATCTCCACTTGGTGAACCATTAAGACAAAGCACTGAGTAATTGAGCTAAATCGTGCCTAGGGTAACCACTCTACAGGGCTTGTTGGGAAAGTACTCTCTTCCTGCAAGTGATGATTGGTAAAGGAATGTTTCTGGAAAATGGCCCTTTTAGGTAAGGAGGTGGCTACTAACCAGGAGAACACTAAACGGAGACAAAGAGTGGAGAAATGTACTGGAACGTGAATAGACAGACCCCAGCCAATCTCCTTTCTGTGTCACCAACCAGCGGTGTGACCATTTATTCCACAAATATTTATCGTGCTCCTACTATGGGCACGGCGGTATTCTGGGTGCTGGGGACTTAGCAGTGAACAGATGAGATCAACAAACCCCAGCCCACCCAGGATTTACGTGCATTCAGGTAGGAAGAGATTAATATGAACTAAATGTTGGTGTCCTCCCCATATCCCTATGTTAAAGTCCTAACCCTGATAAACCTAATGGTTTGCAAATAGGGCCTTTGAGAGGTAGAGTTCATGAGGTCATGAGGCGGAGCCTTCCTGATGAGGTTGGTGCCCTTGTAGGAACAGAAAGCAGAGAGCTTACACACTCTCCCTGTATCTGTCTCTCTCTGCCTTGTAAGGGCACAGTGAGGTGTCTGTTCGCAAGCCCAGGGAAAGAGCTTTCCCAGGAAACCAACCGTGCAGGCACCCTGATCCAGAACCCCTAGCGTCTAGAACTATGATTAAATAAATTTCTGTTTTAAGGCCACCTAGGCTACAGTATTTTGTTACAGCAGCCCAGAGTGACTTCAGAGAAAAGTAAATAATCAGTACTTAGAGTATGTAGAATGCTGGCTGGTGGGAAGAGCTCCGGGTCGAGAGGCGGGAGATAGGAAACGCTGGCTGTGGGTTGGGGCAGGGGAGGAACTGCTGTTTTAAGTAGGGTGACTGAGCGAGGTCTCCCTGAGCAAAGCTCATGGGTGGTCACAACATCAAAATCGTAGCTAGAACAGCATTGAAGTGAAAAGTACAGCTTACTTATTGTTTTAGCTTGATTCTTTCTATGAAGCCCAAACAACCTGACACAAGTCATCAAAGGATCTGAGACACAGTATTGGTAATTCTCACTTTCTGAGTCTATTCTGGGCCTTTGCTGGGCTAGGTGTACTGGGACATGTGCTTTCCATATATTATTTTACTTAATACTCTCCTCTGTACTCCCAGTTAGGCACTGATGCACTCCCTTACCCCCACCATGTTATAGATGGGAAAACAAAGGCGAAGAGAAGAAATTTTCCAACTTCACCCAGCTGCATGCAGTGCCATAAGTGACAGAGGAGAACCCAAACCCCAGAGCCCATGCTCTTTCCACTTACGCCCACCAAGCATCATGTGATGTGAATTTCTCCAGAGATGAATGACGGAAGGAACTTAAGTACTAGCTGTGTATGGAACGTGAATTCTTCCAACTCTGAGCCTCACTCTACCTTGGTAACAGATGTTACAAGGAAAGTGTCTCCTCGCAGGTTACCTCTGCCCAGCCCATGAACCGTGGCTGGCGCGATGCCTGGCAGGACACGCTTTTTGTGTATTTGTTTCTGAGGCACGTATATGACTGTGGCTACTACATGACTCTAGAGGCACCTCTAGACCTCTCTGAAATGACACCAGACTCGCTCCCATGAAACCTTGCCAGCTGTCACTTAATATCATAGTCATAAAGGAGACTGGAACGGGGGAAAAAAAAATCCTGGTCCTACTGCGCGCCAGGCGCTGCACTGAGATTGGTCACTGAGTAGGGGAGCCATAACCTCAGGCCTCATTGCACTTGATGTCTGGAAGGTAAAGCCAGTTTGAACAAGTAATTTCCCGTAATCACACTATATCGTAAACTGCCCAAGAACGCGAGTCATTTGTTTTGTTCACTGATACCCAAGAGCGGAAGTGACCCATGAGGAGACACCACCAACTGATGCACACAGCCGGGTGAATGAGGGGAAACAAACCTCCCTGCGCCTTTGCTGGCACAGAGTCCTTGCTCAGTAAATGTTGTTTTTTTCAAATGAGTGAATAGAACAATGAGGTGCAGTCATCATTTCAAATGAGGACCTAAAGGAGGCATACATATGAGAACGTAGAGCTGGGGCGTTTAACCGAATCTTGTTGGATGTTAAAGTGTATTTTGAAGTCCTCAAGGCTCATACCATCTACTCAGCTCTTGAAAACGCAGCAAACTAAAAATCAGCCAGCCCTGTTAAATGTATAAACTTCACAGGCTTGTGTTCTAGTCGTGCACTCCTACCTCCCAGAATATTCCAGACCCTTGTTGCTTCTATGCCCTTGAAATGGCTTCTTACACCTCCTGGTGTAAGGTTCGGCTGTCACGTGTCCGGCAAGTTCAGATTTACTATTCCGGTCATAGCCCATCTGGCACTTTCTCTGGGGAGCCTTTCCTGGTTCCTGCTGACCCCATTTGTTTTTCTTTCTCTGGATTTCTCAGCATCTCTTTCTCGCTGTAGGTATATTGTTTCCTCATCTACCTGATTACAAATACCTATATCTCTCGATTCATTTCTGTATCTCCAGGTGGCTAGAAACAAACCTGCCAATAGAGACAGGTTGAATGGATGAGTGGGTAGGTCAGTAGAGAAAGGGAGGATGAGTGGGTGGGTGGATAGATGGATAGATGAAGGCTTGGCTTTGTGGCCAAGAAGAGAGCCATGCTGCCATACCCAACCTGCCTCATACATTTGCATGAAGAAAGTTCAAGGGATCCCCAAGCTCAGATTGAGTCACAGCTAGTCCCCATCTTCCCCAGCCTTCTCCTCTGTTCTCATCCCCACCCTGCTTTTCCATGGCCTGTGCAGGTCATGTTCCACTTTCCTGGGAGTTCCACCTGGCTCCAGGATGCAGTGAGACAGCCCATTGTCTCTTAAAGCGCAGTATCAATGCCCTGGGCCACAGTGAACACAGACACCCCTCCACATTGCAGCAGGACTGGGTGAAGGAAGCTGGGGCAAAGGGCTGCTGGTACTGCCTCCCACTTCCCCACGCCAGCCTGTATCTCCTAAGTCCTTCCCTGGCAGAAGTTAGCTAAGTGATCAACTGGCTGCATAGCAGAAGCATTCTTCCTAAAACCCCAGGAACTTGAATTCTGAACATCCCTAGATCTACCCAAACACAGTGTAATGGCGGTTGTAGACCCAGATTAGCAGAAGCACAAAAGATGTTTCTTGGCAAAGACCTGTAGAAGCCAATTCTAAGGTTCTGGACTACATCAAGCATGTGCTCCTTCATTTGCTCACTTTCAGCAAATACTCAGTGGCCCCCACTATGGGCTGAAAACATGGAGACCAGTTCATCTAGTGGAGTTGACAGACTGATCTAGCAATCACGATTAAAGCAAGACCGTGAGATTTACGTGCTTTCGTAGCACAGGAACTCAGTAACTGTGTTGAATAAATTAATAAGTAGTAAACAAACCAAATGAAATTCCAGTATCTTTCTACATCCCTGCTGTTTGAAGGAATACATTTAAGATCTTCTCTCGCCCAGCCAATAAGAGTTCTTTTTCTTTATGGCACACATCCTGACCTCTTCCCCGCACCCTCCCCCACCCCGCCATCCTGGCCCCAGGAGACTTTTCTCTGGCAAATGGTTGTTAACGTGTGTGCTTGCCCCTTGAACACAGGGATGGTCTCATTCACCTGAGTGTCATCAGCTTCTGGCACAGGCCCTGCTCTAGATCAGGCACTCAGAAAATCACGGTGAATCACTGTCAGATCTTGTAATTTACTCTCCTGAAGTAATGGGGAGGGGCAGGTGTACATGTTATTGCTGCCATCGTGGACATGAAAATTCCAGGACAGAAACATCTCCAGGACATTTCCACCCAGTTACTCAGTGTCAGAGCAAGAGGCAGAACCCTGGTGCTGAGGCTGCCTAAGAACTCTCCACCCCTTCCTCCCAGCTCCAACCTGTGATCTCATCTCACAGAGCGAAGCTCTTTGGCCCAGAGAAGCTTGCCAATAGGCCTTCTGAGATGGACAAGCATGGGTCCCAGAGCTGGCTTTTAGGTGGCCAGTGAGTAGCAAGTGGCTTGCATAGTCATAGAACAGGATTATGTGCTTTTCTCTCTGTGGTTGGGGAAGACAGGAACTGGGGGGGGGGGTCTCTGGAGCTAGAGGGAAATTTGGAGGTGGTGCAGAAGGCGAATGGCTGCAAGGTACGTTAATTCCAAGCAGAAGTGAGCCAAACCTCTACTCCTCAAACATGTTAGACACAAGCGCACCCTGTTTGCCAGTAAATGGAACCTATAGACATGTGCTGTTTATGTACAGTGTCTGGAGAAGTTACATAAAATCCAGATTTCAGCCTTGTCTTAAAAAAATCAGAAGTGTAACAACCTAAGTATACTCCATCAAAGCCCTCCTTTGTCTGTGTGTGCAGTGCATTCTCATCTGCCACAGTCCTTACCACTCCCTATAGTCCCTCATGCTAGCATGGCTCCCTTGACTCATTTGCATTGCCTTCCTGGCACCTCCTGAGCTTTGCACATGCAATATCTGCCTGAGAGAAAAATAACCCCTGAAAGAAAAGGACAGAAACTCCCAGGGGAGCACTTAGCCATGTGGCAAGTGTTGTAATAATCTGTGAAGTCAGAAGGGGTAGAAAATTATTATCCCCATTTTAAGGTTGCTCCAATAAGGTAAATCTCATGACCAAGGAAGAATGCAAGTGAATGGTGGAGCCAGGATTCAAATCCTGGTTGATCTGAGTCCAAACCCTCTACTCTGTCTGCACGACTCCTCTAAGCACTTGTTATTTCCTTCACGCCCCCCCCCCAATCCCTCCCCATCTCCTTGGATGCTGAACTTGAATGGTGACCCAGAAGGTCTAATTCATTTGCATATTAATTGAATGTGGTCTGAGAGAAGGGTCAGTGGTTCCAGTGTACTGTCTAAAGTCACATTTCAAATCCTCCTAGGTAAACCGATGTGTCATTTGCTAGTTGTTCTTGGTTAAGGAAAGGAGAAAGAGAAATAATTAAGTTATCTGGGTGTTTGGACTTCAGCGTTCAGACCACTAATTGTTACAGGCAGGAAACTGATCATCGAGGGGCAGGAGCTATGTTTTTGTACATCAAAAACCCCTGTTTATTGCAGATGTGACAAGAGTAGTTACAACTAAAGAGGAGAACGTGTATAATTAAATGTCAAAACATCTCTTGAAAAATGGTTTTTAACTTCTCAAATCTCCAGGCAGGATGAAAAAGAGAAGCGCTCTAATAATACTGGTTCTACCTCACAGGAGACCACTAAGCTGCTGTTACCAGCAGACACCTGACTGGTGGACCCACCAACAGTCCAAGTGTTGGCAGCAGGTGCTTCTTGCCAACACATAAGAAGACTAAATGCAAGGAAACCTTCCATGTGTTGGGCACTTACATGCATGACCTCATCTGACCTTCACAGTCAACCTTCAAAATGGGATGTGTTTCCATTTTACAGATAAGAAAACTGAGGTCAGAAATTTAGGAGTCCACCATTTCCATTCCCATCCCCAACTCTCTGCCTTAGGCACTAGCCAGCTGCTTGCTTTCCATGCAGATCTTATAAGTCTCCAGAGGGCGAGAAAGATGGAGAAAGACAAAACTGTGAAGACTTCCTAGACCTGGCTTCAAATCCTGGCCCTCCAGCAGTGGAAGCTTGTACAATTTAATCCAGTCTCTCTGGGATTTATCTTCTTCGTCTGTAGAATGGAGAGACAGGACTTTACGGATTTTTCTGAAACTTAAAGGCAGTAATATACATAAGTGCTCGGCATAACAATAGGTACTCAAAAAGTGGTGTTGAATTCTCATTAGTAATATATTTATTTAAAAAAAAAAGATTTTATATGTCAGAGAGAGAGGCGGGTAGTGGCAGGTAGAGGGAGAAGCAGGCTCCTGGCTCAGCAGGGAGCCTGATACGGGACTCAATCCCAGGGTCCTGGGATCATGACCTGAGCCAAAGGCAGATGTTTAACCAGCTGAGCCACCCAGGCATCCCAGTCTCATTACTACTTTAAACTGGCTGATTTCCTGGCATTTTCTGAGAGTGAAAGAAACTTCATTTCTTTTAGTGGAGTGAATGGCTTTGTCAGTACGAGTACGGTTTGGGTCTTTGGACAGCAGGAGGTCATGCCGTGGCTGACATGATGACATAATGGCCTAAGCTCTGGGCTAGGAGTCTGCTGGACCTGAATGGGGGCCCTGCCTTTGCCACTTAGTAGCCATGGGGCTTGGACCAAGTTTCTTTTATCTATCAAGATCTTAGCTATCAAATCATTAAATAGAGCTAATAACTATTCCATAGAATGGGAACAAAGATCAAATGAGGTAAGACTCTTCAGCAAGAAGCTGAGGGAACATGAAATTCTTCTCTGAAGGCAGGGTCTTGCTCCCTTTGAGAGAACAGAGAGCAGTAGCTCTTAAGCTTTCGAGAGTCACAAATGCTTTGGAAACCCAGTGACAGTAATGGACTCCTCCCCTTCCCATAGGCAATGCACCTGAGATATATATGTACAATCTCAAGAGTCCCTGGGCCCCTCCAAAATCCATCCATGACCTCCAAAAGAACCCTTCGTTTGGCTCTGCTTCCCTGTCCTTCCCATCTCTAAGCCTCTAGACCCTTTCCTCAACTGTGGAAGGTGGAGACTGGATATGTCCCACCGGGGCTGCTAATGTTTATTTTGGGGACCTGTTGGAATGCAACAGCAAGGTAGAAAGAGCAACCATAGGTACGCACCAAGCTGACTGCTAGGGGAGGGGAGCACAGGACAGACAAGTAAGCCCTGAGACCCGGTCTGCCCTTATAAACCACTCTTTCCTCCATCCTCTCCTTCAGGGGTATTGCCCAAAGAAGAGGAGACATAAGTAGGGCTGGAAACCAAAGGGAGACTTGTCCACTAGGTTTCAAGAGCACATTCTGAAACTAATGCACAGAAGCGGGGAGGACATAGAGTTCTAGCGAACATAGGAAAGCCGTGAGCACCTCCAAACTGGGAACCAGGCCTTCCTCTTGCCTGCACTACCAATATCCAGCACAAGGGTGCACAGGCTCAGCGGGTGGATAGATGACTTTCTAAGGAGGTAGAAAAGTCTGAGGACAGAGACCAGATTCAAGTAGCAGATTGGAGTTGAACAAGAAAGCCTTTAAGTCAAATCGAGTCCCAAAAGTTTTTCTAAAAACGAGCTTTGTCAAAATTACCTGAGCCGTTTATTTAAAAAAGTACATTTTTCTGGGTCCCACTGCGATGCACTGAATCGTAATCTGTTGGGTAGAGCCTGGGAGAGGGAGAAAGTGTGTGTGTGAGGGAGGGGAGTTGTGGTATATCTTTCCCAAATAATGTGTATATTCTGGCTTGGAGACCACTTCTTCCTTTGTGAGTAGAGTCTGATCACAAAAGGGCTTCTCCTGGCAGCAAGATTTATCCAGATTCAAGTCCCACCTCAGCCTCTTAATAGCTGTGCAATATAGCGAAGTTTCCTTGAGGTAACAAAGCCACGCGACTTCATGTATACCATGGAGGTAAAGACACAGTTGACCCCAGGGCACTGTGAGGGCTAAACGGGACCATCACGGTAAGCACCCAGCCTAGTGTATGGCACCCACTTCACTTTTAGTAAGCGTTACGAATGGCTGGTGGGGGCAGAGCTAGAATAGAGAATTGTTAAGGCGTTCATAGTAACCACAGGAAGTTGGCAAAGCAGGTGCTCGTAGTTTCTGTTTTAAAGGTAATAAAACGAATGCTCACCATGGACTTAGGGTTCCCTGGTGGAGCCGGGCCATGAACCTGGACATACTGGCTGGCTCGGGTGCCCACACTTGTGCTCGGGGCTCTTTGGCCTCCCTGTAGGAACAGCTGGTTGGTGTGTGGCAGGCCACTAGGACATGCGATGCACCCGGGACACAGCTTGGATTGGCTAGGGTGGGAGTTAGACCAGACATGGGGGTAGAAAGGGCCGCTTTTTGTGAAAGAGCCCCCTTCCCCCTCGTGGCTCTTGGAATGGACTTGGCTGCTCATGTTAAGTGGCATGCTGACACCACTTGGCATAGGCAGAAAGCTTTATTAGATGAAGGGTCAAATGCAATAAAATGCTTGGAGGCTTTTAAAAAAAACATTAGAAACATTTACCATGACATTATTGACAATCTGGTTAATAAGCCGCCTGGACTCGGGCGAGACTGCTGGGATCAGCAGCTTTCGCTCCTCTTTGCCTTCCCCTCCTCCTGCTCTGGTGCTCTCAGCACGTTTGGGTTGTGTCTCCGAGGGGATGGTTATTACTCTGCTTTGCATCGGGAGGAGCCTCTGCTTCCAATCTCAAGACCCCTTCAAGGGCAAGGACCAGCTCTTTTCCATCTTTGTATCTCCAATACTTAGCACATATATTGGCAATTAATAGCACCAAATAATGAATTGACATAATGACTCTTTCTTTTAAAAACTCACTTTTTTAAATGTCTCCACTAATATTTCGGTTTCTTCTAGTTTTATCTTCTAATTTTCTTCCTTTTCTGCACTCTCACCCCAAAGGATCCATTTTCATTCTCAGGTTCTCCCTAACACAAATAATTTAATATAAGAATTTACAAACTGAGTCAACTCCAACAATTAAGTAAATCTTTCTGAGTCTTGCTGGATTATTGGGTAATTCTCCCCCATTCCCATTCCCTGGGAGTCAAAGGGCATATGTGTTAGCAAAGGCATTCCCTTGGGAGAAGATATGGGCTCATCCCTTTGGCCATGAATCAGTAACCATTTTTAGACCTATTTTTAAATTTAAAAGTAATGCTAAAGTGGCAATAATTCAGCTCAGTGTCATGGTGAACATGCCTGTGTCTCTCTGGGCCTCCATGTTCTCATAGGCATAATTGGGGTAAAATAGGGCCAATATCTCAAGGCTGATACAAAGATTGTATGTAATAAAATTATCACGGAAGAGAGCTGCAGATCTTTGTAAGGAGAGCAGTTCTAGCTTTCTCAGGCTTCCCATTTCATATGCTGCCTCCTGGGTAGTACAGTGTTAGAAATGCATCATTTAATTCACAGAACATGTATCCAGTGTCTAAGGGCAAAGCACTCCATGAGGCACAGCAGATGAGCGAGATGACAAGGAACACTGCCTATGAAAAGAGGAAAGTGCAAACTTAAAAAAAATAAAAACAAAAAACCCCACAACAACAACAACAAAACACGTACAAACAGATAAACAAAAAACCACCCTAATGGAAAGTACAAAATGATCCCTGCTTTACTGCTTTGGAAATAAAAATCATCGGTCATTCTAGAAAGATCCATATGCATCTTTGGATTGTATTGTCGTTCACAAGCATGCACTCTCTCTACCTAGGAGAGGATTATTCTTCCACACTCCATTGATGGCAGACTTAGTCCTAGGATTTCCTGACCAAGAAAATAATGGAAGCGAATGTGCTGCTTCTGAGTCGAAGCTCTAAGATCTGGTACCTGATCACTGTGTCCTCTTTTCCCTTCTCCCCTGCTAAGTGGCAGTGAGCTACAGTGGGAGGGTCAGAAGGAGGGAGTGAAAAACCCCTTTGATACCATAAGCCACTGAGATATCATGATATCCTGGCCCATTTTGACAGCCACAGAATAAAAGAAGAATTCCCAAACAGAAGAAAATGTTAAAGCAGAGGCTTGGAGGCACATGAGATATACGGTTCTATTGAATAAAATTTTGAAGACAGAGAATATACCCCAAACATAGTGGGTAACTACAATGGGTAGGTCAGGAACCCATATTCAAGCAGCTTTGACCTCATTGCATACTCAGTGACGAACTGCACAGTCATCTGAGCACGGGAGTGAGAGGATCAGGAATCCTTCCCCCAAACCATAGTAAAACATAACCAGTGACCTTGCACTTCATCCACCGGCCAGAATGACTGAGAAGGCTGCAAATGCGGAGTGTGTAAATGTTATTGGTTTTGAAATTATTGGCAGGGCAGCCCATACGAACCCACAGCAGCAGAGCCCAGCTTAAAACCTCAGCCCAAAGATATTTATGTGCATGCCCACAGTAGTCTAATTACTCTGTATCGAGTACTATGTATCAAAATACCCTTCAAGATTATAACAGGTTTAATTAAATGCACAGTGAAATCCACTTAAGATGAGCTAATTAGGTAGAACCTGATTTTCCTCCCCGCTGCGTCTGACAGACATGAGGACATCCCAGGGAAAGGGCAGCACGTAAAGGGATGTTGAAGGAGGCCGGGATCAGAAGCTGGTGCCTTTGGAGAAACGTCAGGACGGAGGTTTTCCCAAAGGCAGGAATGTGGAGCTGAGAAAGTCTATGGAACGAGCCCAATGACAGTGATCCTCTTCTGCCCTAGAGGGGACATTATTCCAAATTTACTCCCACCCATGCTCCTCCCCAGCTCAGTCAATGGCAATTCCAACCTTTTGCACTCAGGCCAAAGATCCTGGATTCATCCTTGAATCCTCTTTCTTTCCCTTGCACCCATATTTGCTCTATCAGCCAGTCCCACCAGTCTGGTGTTCATTTTACAGAACAGTTGTGAACATTCTTATCATTCCACCCCTTTTGCCCTGGTCCAAGCTACCATTACATTTCACCTAAATGATTGATATAGCCTCTCAGCCAGTCTCTGCACCTCCATCCCCACAAATCTGTTCCCAGCCCAGCAGCCAGATGGATCCTTTTAAAGCCAGATAATGTCAGTCCAAGGGTGCCCCAACTCATTCAAAATAAAATTCAACAAAGATCAATGACTTACCAGGCATCATATTGTTTCCTCCAAACATACAAAGCAAATTCCAACTTGGGGACCAAGGCTCCAATGGATGAGCTGCTTCGCCTTCTCGAAGCATCCTGAATTTCTGGACAAATGCTGCTGTGGACTGCACATAGACATGGAAATGAGAATTTTTGATCTCAGTGAGTTTCTGGTCTTGTCAGCACAAAAGACACGTAAGCTCAAATATTAGAGAACAGCGTGACCCCCGACACGGTAGAGATAAGCATCAAGTTTCAAGGAGAGTCAAGAAGAAGCACCTAATCTAGTCTGTGGAGAAATCAGTTCTGCCGGCCATCAGTTCTAGTTAAAGTTGACCCTTTCACCACTGATATTCATTAAGTACTAGACTTAAAAAATAATAGACTTGTTTGTGTTTTAGTAAATTTGTAAAGTCCAATTCCTGTCTGACATTTCAGGATCATGCTAATGTCTAGGCAGGCCCCCTTGCCTTCTTAATCCAATCATTCCAACATATCCACACACTACATGTGTGCCAAGAATACAAAAGAGGGAGCAGTAGTCTCTTCAGTGAATAGTATTGGGAAAACTGGAAAGCCACGTGCAGAAGAATGAAATTGGACCCTTTATCTTGCCCTGTACCCAAAAATCAATTCAAAATGGACTAAACCTTAAGGCCTGAAACCACAAAACTTCTTTCTGTAAGAAGGCAGAGAGGAAAAGGTCCTCGGTGTTGGCCTTGGCAGTGATATTCTGGATATGACACCAAAAGATCAGACAACGAAAGGAAAAATGAACACGTGAAACTACATGAAATGAAAAAAAAAAAAAACTTTAAACAGTGAAGGGAACAATTAACATAATGAAAAGGCAACCTATGGATCCGGAGAACATACGTGTAAATCATGTATCTGATAGGAGGTTAACATCCAAGGAGCTGATACAATTCAGTAGCGAAAAGCTAAACAGCCCAAATTAAAAATGGGTAAGGGACCTAAATAAACATTTTTCCAAAGACATACAAATGGCCAACAGATATGTGAAAAGGTTTTTAACCTCACTAATCATCAGGGATATACAAAGCAAAACCACAGTGAGAGATCACTTCACACCTGTTAGGATGGCCCTTAGCAAAAAGATAAAAACAAGTACGGGTGAGGATGTGGAAAAAAGGGGACACTTGTGCACTGTTGCTGGAATGTAAGTTGGTGCAGCCACTGTGGAAAACAGTATGGAGGTTCCTCAAAAAACAGAACAAAGCAAAACAAAACAAAAAACCTACCAGATAATCCAGCAATCCCTCTTCTAAATATATACCAAAGGAAATGAAGTCAGTACTCAAAAAGCTTTGCACCCCTCATGTCCGATGTAGCATTATTTACAGTAGCCAAAACATGGAAATAACTGAGGTGTCCATTGATAGATGCGTGGATAAAGAAATTGTGAGATACTGGGACCTGGGTGGCTCAGATGGTCAAGCATCTGGTTTTGGCTCAGGCCATGATCTCTGGGTCCTGGGATCAAGCCCCATGTTGGGCTTTCTGCTCAGCGAGGAGTCTGCTTCTTCCTCTTCCTCCCACTCCCCACTCACAGTGCTCTTTCCCTCTCTCTCAAATGAATAAATTTAAAAAAATCTTTAAAAAAAAAAAAGAAATTATAGGGGTGCCTGGGTGGCTCAGTGGGTTAAGCCTCTGCCTTTGGCTCAGGCCATGATCTCAGGGTCCTGGGATCAAGCCCCGCATCGGGCTCTCTGCTCAGCAGGGAGCCTGCTTCCCCCTCTCTCTCTGCCTGCCTCTCTCCCTACTTGTGATCTCTCTCTCTCTCTCTCTGTCAAATAAATAAATCTTAAAAGAAATTATATATATCATACACATACAATGGAATATTCAGCATTTAAAAAGATGCTGCCATTTGTAACAACATGGATAAATCTGGAGGACATTATATTAAGTGAAGTAAGTCAGACACAGAAAGAAAATTCATGGTCTCACTATATGTGGAATCTAAAGAAATCAAATACACAGAAGCAGAGAGTTGAACAGAGGTTGCCAGAAGCAGGGAGGTAGAAATGGGAGATGTCAGTCAAAGGGTACAGAGTTTTATAGGATGAGTAAGTTTAGAGATCAAATGTACACATAATGACTATAATTAATAATAATGTAGTGAGTACTGGAAATTTGCTAAGAGAGTGGATTTCAAATGCTCTCACCACAAAAAAAAAAATAGCTGTATGATGACATAGATATGTTAATTAGCTTCACTGTAGTAATTATTTCACTGTGTATATGCATATCAAATCATCATGTTGCGTGTCTTAAATATATCCAACTTTTTTTTTGAAAAAAAAAAAAAGATAAAGTAAAAACTGAAAACTGTATGGGCAGGGTTCTGGCCCAAACAACAAGATCCAAATGCCCTGCCTTCCAAGTTTTCTGCTAGATCTCTATTATAACAGGGCCTTGTGACGTGTTTGGCCAGAGAGCTGGGCGGTCGTGCCAACCAGCTCCACAGTTGAGATGTTCCCTGGACTGCAGGGGGGCAAAATCTGCCAGCGGAAGAAAATTGCATGAAGCCACTTGCCCCAGAAACACTTGCAAGGGGATGCTGACCCCATCGTAGTCAAAAGAAGGAGCTGGCCTTGGCACTCGCCACACGGTAGATGCTCACTAAATGGCTCCAACTTGGACAAAGCGGGGGAGGGGAGGTCCCCTCCCAGACTCTCCAGATCTTCCTGGAAGGAGATGGAGAAGTTGTGGCCTGCAATAGCACTGCTTATTCAGCATCAATGTAAGCAAACTCTAAATTATTTTTTAAAATGCATTTCGGAGTCCTGTCCCTGCTGCACCCCTGACAGGCACCTGTAGACGTCGGAATGGAGATAAAACAAAAGATCAGCATGACCCTCTGCTCCCTCTCAGGAGGCTTTGTAAATTGGCATATAAACCTTCATCGCAGCCCTTAGAAAATCAGAGACATGATGAAAGAGGTGGTTTTGTCATTTTTTTCCATCACATGATGCTTGACCGTTTTTTGTTTTGTTTTGTTTTTTTAGTTTCTGCATAGTTTATCATTAATTGTAATCTGTAAAGTCTGGTAGAGATACAAAAATGCTAACACTACACATCAAAGGGAGGGGAATTTTTTGTTCTGAAGCATCTGATTCAGCAAAGGTATCTTAAACATCTATTATATGTATCGATTGCCTTGCTGAGCACTTTTAAAGGTGAAGCCAGGGAGCCTATAACTTTTCATTCAAACCAGGACTCTTTGGAATTGGAGGGGCACTACTGAGCATTACCTTTGGGTATTGGCATAGTCCAGCCCCACCCTGGGCTGGACTATGCCAGGACCCTGAGATCATGACCTGAGCTGAAGGCAGAGGCTTAACCAGAGATATGGTTCCCTAGTTGTCTCTCATTGTCTGCAGTAACCCTGAATGAAGATCCTGGGGCTCAGAAAGTTTGAGATGTCCAAGGTCATGCATTTGAATCTAAGTCTGTCTCTCTAAAAGCTTGTGCCAGCTCCATCCCACATGGCAAAAGTAATGATAATACAATGCAGAAGTGACAAAGTTCATTGTAAGATGACAGAAAAAGAGGAAATACATTTTACAGAAAGAATCAGGGAAAATGTGCTGGGGGAATGTGCCATTTCTACCTACTACTGAGAGGTGGGGAGAATTCAGACTCACAGAAGCTGCATTTTCTTTCTTTCTTTTCTTTTCTTTTAAGATTTTATTTATTTATTTGACAGAGAGAGAGAGATCACAAGCAGGCAGAGAGGCAGGCAGAGGGAGAGAGGGGGAAGCAGGCTCTCCACTGAACAGAGAGCCCAACGTGGGGCTCCATCCCAGGACCCTGAGATCATGACCTGAGCTGAAGGCAGAGGCTTAACCAACTGAGCCACCCAGATGCCCCATAAGCTGCATTTTTGAAAGGAGAGAAAATAAGATAAAAAGGAAGAGGCTAGGCAGGGGCTGGGTTTGTATGAGGACCTACTATGTAAAGCAAGTTCCCACCACCCAGCATGGCCAAAGGAGAAGAGCTGAATGTTAGTAACTTGCATGACCTTTGCTTTTTCTTCCATTCTCAGAGACATAAAAGCAGAATATGGTAGGGGCACCTGGGTGCCTTAGTTGGTGAAGCATCCAACTCTTGCTTTTGGCTCAGGTCATGACCTCAAGGCCATGAGATGACCAAGGTGGGGCCCAGCATTGGATTATGGAGCCTGCTTAAGATTCTCTCCTACTCCCTATTCTCCTCCCCATAGCTTGCACACATGCTGTCTTTCTCTCAAATAAATAAATAAATAAATAAACAAACAAACAAATAAACAAATAAATATTTTTTTAAAAAAACAGAATATGCTATGTAACTTGCAAGGCCAGGTACAAAATGAAAATACAAGGTCTCTTGTTGAAAAAAATGTTAATAATTTCAAGATGGTGATTGCAGAGCAAACAAGCTTGGGGCCCTTATAAGCATGGGCCCTATGCCCATGATGCTGGCCCCATGCAGAGGGATTGTTTTGCCTGAGTACTCACTGAATAAGAGCTGTATAGGAACAGCCTGAAAATCCCCCTTTGGTGAAGGCAGCAAAGTGGGTGGGAGACAAACACCTATTCTCTGCCTCAGAAAGATCTGGAGTTCTTGAGATGGCCCTGATTGCCAGTCTGGACATTTCTATTTCCAAGACCCCACTCTTTCCAGCCCTGACAAGTGAAGAGGATCTATTTTTCTGGTGCTTCCCTCCTTGTCTCCTTTCATTCAGTTCACTCCCATCATGGGGACATGTACCTTAGGGATGCAGTTTTCATCTTGGAATCTGTGGATTCACCAGGCTTTTGAATCCTCATGGTGGCGTCTCTTTGGTCTTCTTCCCTCCCTTTCCTTACAAAAAGGCAGTTAGAAATCTGCATGTGGCACCAGAAAAGAGATAGGGGCAAGTGTGTGTCGTGAAGCAGACAGGTGGGCTCTGCCTCTGATCCCAAAAGTTTGGAGGGGACTCAGGGGACTCTCTCTGTGTCGGATCGTACAAGCCAGTGAGTATTCAATAGGACAGTTCCACTGTGTGCCATACCTCCAGGGAAGAGAAATTCAGATTTGCCGCACAACCCATCTGCAGTGCCTGTCATTCATGGCCTTTCGGGAGCCAGCCCGTGCCCACCTGTCCTTGCTTCTCTCCTGCCACTGCCTGTGACAGATCTCAGGCTCCAGCCAAAAATTTATTCCCAAATCTTCCTTGTGCTTTGGGCCTCATAACTTGACTCCTATTGTGTCCTCTTCTGGAAATGCTTCTCCTACATGGGTGGGAAAATCCTGTTTATCTCTTAAGGCCCGATTCAAACATTTCCATCTGTTTCCTGAGCTTTCTGCTAAAGTGATCACTCTCTTCTGACTTCTCTCAGCATTTTCTCCAGAACCCTAGGAAGAGGGTTACAATGTCATGCGTCCATGCCTCTATCAGTTGGAACTCTGTTACAGATGACTAATATTTCCAGCTCACATCACTGTCAGCGGTAAAGGGAATCACCCTGGCCCTTAGCTTGGGTTAGGGCAATTTCTTGGATCTACTCCCTCTGGGTTGGTTCCACACTCCACCTGCTTCCCTCATAGTGACTGGTTGGATGCAGAAGCTTCAAGCCTCATATTCTTCTTTCCAATACCAGTGGAAGCTGGGGCCCCTCCAGCACCCTCAACACCAAGACCTGGGGCTTATATCTTCTCTCTGACAAGACCTGGCTCAAAAGTGGTCTCTTTCATGAAAAAGAAAAAGAAAGAAAGAGAGGGAGGGAAGGAGGGAGGGAGAGAGGGAGAGAGAGAAAGAAAGAAAAGAAAAGAAAAGAAAAGAAAAGAAAAGAAAAGAAAAGAAAAGAAAAAAGAAAAGAAAGAAAAAGAATGAAGGAAGGAATTGGCTCAGGTGCCCACCCCTGAATCAATTTGATCAATATGATCTAGTAAGATCCACAGCAGTCTTAGAGTACAGAAAAAGTCTTCTGACCCAGATGTTTGCAAGGGTGAGGGCCAGAAAGACTTCTTGGAAGAGGTACCACGTGCACTGAATCATGGGAGATTCGAGGTAATCCCCAGAATATCTTAATCAGTGTCTGGCATGGGGTACGTTTTCAGTAAATGATTTATGAATGAATAAATTCACATAAAAAATGTCCAAACATTTCCTTCAAGGAGGACAACTAAATTAATTAAGCTCTAATCACAATGGCCCATGAAATAGAGGGAAGAATTTTTGCTTGAAAATCTCTAGATCACTCATTTTTGGTTAGAATATGCATCATGAACCTCGTGTATCCTAATGTTTTGCCTAAGCTAAAATGGAAAGGTGTTTGCATTTCATGTCCTCACTGGAGTCAGTAAGAAGCTGTCAGAAGTAACCTAAAGGAAAAAAATCAATCTTGGACCGAAAGCTACATGAGTAATAAATTAAATGAATAGATCAGTTGGGATCAGCCAAAAGTTAGCTGTATTCAGGAGAAATCCCCATGTAGCATAATGAGTTGAAGGTTATTTGCCTCAACTGCAAAATCAGGATAATAGTATCTACTTTAAAGCATTGTAGGAATTGGGAGATTAATGAATGCAAGCATTTAGCTCTGGCCTGACACTTCGTATTTGCTTAAAATATCATACTTGCTGTTTTTATAATTATATTATCATTGCTTTTGTAGTTGATAATGCTGTTGCTGTTACTGTTCCCAAAACGCATTGCATTTGCTCCTCCTTTCATCCCCTTACCCGTGATGCTTCTTCATCCAGAGCCTCTTTTACCGCCAGGTTAATTGCTATTCGTCTGTCAAGTGGCATTGCTCCCATAAAGCCTTTCCTAACTCTCCATTCTCCAGTCTGGTGAAATGCCATCTCTGTGCTCTGCTTGGACACAAGCACCCATCACCCTGGACTCTTGCTGCCTATGTATGTGTCCCTCACTCCCCCTGCCCTGGGACTCCCTCCAGGCCAGCTATGGTTTGTCCCCAGGGGTAAGCACACAGCCTATGTTCTCCACATGTTTGCCAACAGAATGAAAGAATGAATGAATAAGCTACAGAAAATTATGTATTTCTAAAATACTAGAACCAGAAGAACCCCCAGAGATCATTTCATTGTATTCATTTTAATTATAGGGAAAGAGAGGCAATGACTTACCCAAGGTCACACCACAAGGAAGAGGGAAAGAAGTGGATTTAAAACATGGGCGTGTCTTGGTCCCAGACACCTTGGTCATCCTCAGCCTCAGAACGAATGGCCAAGGGTTTTATTCATTAGGCCAAACCTAGTGTAACATTTCTGAGAGGATGATCTGCTGAACATTAGCTCTGGGAGAAAATCATTATGTGGGCAAATAGGTTTTGGAAAAATTGTCTATCCCATGCTCCTGGACATTCTCAGTGCATTTCAACTCTCTAAAGGCTTTCAATAAAGAACTCTGTCTAATTATGTTTACTCCAATTTGTCCATAGATTCCATCCCCCTTTATTGTTTTTCTTGTTTCTGTTCGGTCTGTGTTTTATTTTGACTTTTGCTTGATCTATGCTAGCATCTTACAGAACAATATTTTGAAAAATGTTGACCATACACAGGTGATCCTGGATGGATTGTCATTTTCCATTGTCACAGTATATCTGAAGACAACCTTAGAGGACATCTATACCTACTCTCTTGTTTAAC
The DNA here is from genome assembly GCA_028533885.1 of Nasua narica. NCBI lineage: Eukaryota > Metazoa > Chordata > Mammalia > Carnivora > Procyonidae > Nasua > Nasua narica. The sequence goes on along the minus strand of CM052815.1, from coordinate 50,412,487 downwards.
AGTTGGGGAAACTGAGATCCAGGGAGACAAAATGGCAGCACAAATAGTAGCATATCTACTTTTTAAAGTAGTCATATTAAGTTTGGTCGAAAAGTGGTCTATTAAAATCATGTGGTCCAAAACTCCCTAGATGGCTGAGGTCTTAAAAAGTGACAGTTTAAGGAGCTGTGAGCTGAGTTCCCCCAGCTGGGCTCAGGAGAAGTCCTCATGTCTGCTCTCCATTGAAGAAACGAGAGTCAAGTTCATTCCCTCTCCCCTGCCACGTTGACTGACTACTCTGGACCACGTTGCTGTTATTCATTAGAATATAATTCCCCAGGGGCGCCTGAGTAGCTCAGTGGGTTAAAGCCTCTGCCTTTGGCTCAGGTCATGATCTCAAGGTCCTGGGATCGAGCCCCACATCGGGCTCTCTGCTCAGCAGGGAGCCTGCCTCCCACCTCTCTCTGCCTGCCTCTGCCTACTTGTGATCTCTCTCCCTCTGTCAAATAAATAAATAAAATCTTAAAAAAAAAAAAAGAATATAATTCCCCAGATTGATGGATTACCTTCCATCGGTGACTTCTGATTCCTTTTTCCATAGCATTAGACTTAACCTTATGACAGTTCCTCAGACCATTCTTGACAAGTGGGGGGAAAAGGATTAAATAAAGATCAGGAGCCTCACCTAATTAAGGTGTCACATTTAGTCAGAAAAGGAAGTGCCACAAAATTCCTGGTGTCCTGCAACCAGATTTAAAGCTCCTTTCCAGTCTTTTCTACTCCTGCCCTTATAATACACCATCTTCCTCTTTATTTGTCCCCTAAACAGAATCAGAGGCATGTGTTCCAAGCTCTTGAGTCCCCCTTTTCTCTTCTCAGCCCATCAAAGCCCTATCCATATTTCAAGACCTAATTCAGAAAGCACCCCCTCTATTAAACTTCAGCCTAGCCCTGCATTTGACAGCCCACCTGTCTCCAGGTTGGGACTGATCATATCTTGACTAAGATCTTAAAACTTCTGTTTGCATCAAGTCTTACTGTCATCCCTAGTGTCTTGGGTGCAAGATCTTGTTTTATCTCTTCTGGATCCTCTCTGACTAGGACCATGGGACTCAGGAAAGCTCAAACACAGCCCTTTTAAACTGGAAAAATAGAATAGAATTCCCAGAATGGCATGGACTAATCATTACCTCTCTGAATCTCCATTTCTTCAGAGGTGAAATGGGGACAACCAGGCACAGCCTGCAGGGTTGTTGTGATGACCAAATGAGACATTGTGGGTTAAGTGCTTTGCAAAGTGTGTTGGAACACACTCAAGCTGCCGCTGACTAATAGCAGAGTAGTACTGTCCCCAGCCAGCACCCTCACACGTTCATATGCACACGGTGCATTGCAGATTCTACCTGCCACCACCCACCATTTTCCAAAATCTTTGCAGAACCATATACTTTTCTTGGTTCCAACACTATGCCATAAGCGTGAACACTCTCCCCTACCTTTTTTGCCTTAAATGTCAGTTCCCTCAAGGAGTCCCTGATCACAGGTGTCAGAACTGACTGCTATTCCTTATCCTCTCTTTTAGCATTTTTAATTATGTTTAACTAGTCAACCGTGTACAGATTGTCATCCTCCTTGGATTATGCCTTTGCACCTCCAATGTTTACAACATGGCGACTAGCCCACTATCAACACTCAGGAAAGGGAGGGAGGGAGGGAGGGATGGAGGGAGAAAGGAAGAAAGGGATTTTTTTTTTTATCTTAAAAAAAAACCTACAACTCTTCACAAAACAAATCCTATTTATAACACTTATCCCAAAATGATGTTCTTTTTTTTCTTTTCCACCTACTTCATGGTTCAAAGTTTCTAAATGCTTGTAAACTAGCACAAAACTCTACTCTTGGTAGAGTATTTGGCATATCTTCCGTGCTTCCACATCCGTATTGGGTGAGATGTACCATAACACCCCATTAATTAGAGGTCAGAGATCCCCAGACTCCAACCATGTGAGATGTACTCTCAAGTCCACCGATGAGAAGGAAAGACCTCTAGAATTTTCCAGCGGCTACCTCACAGTTCAAGCTTCAGGTGTGAGAGGGCATTAGTATTTATGGAGTCTCTGCCGGTGCCACTCACTTTGCTTTGGGGAAGGAAAGAGTCTATGGACACCTCCCAGGTGTCAGGCCCTGGTCCAGGCATTTCATATACATGATCTGATTTAATCTTCACCAGAATCCTGTGGGGGTAGTCAGGATCCGGTTTTTCAGACAGGAAATCAAAGGCTGAGAGAGTTCACAAGACAATGAAGTGGCTACGCCAGCATTTGAATCCAGGGCCAGCTCTCCCTGAAGTCCATGTCCTTTCCCTCCCACCGTTCTACAGCCGATGTCAGGAGATTCTGTGTGTGTGCTGCACCGCTGTCTCGGACAGTGCTAGACAGAAGAGGCTGTGTTATACCCACACTCACGGCAGCCTCAGCTGCCCTCACCTGCGATACATCAAAAGCAGGGACCCATCCTTGGATCACCGGCATCCATTTCTCACTTATAATTGAAACTTGCCTTTCATGTCCCCCCCCCACTATAAAAACTCCTCTATATTTATTTCATTGTTATTATCAGTTTCATCACCCTAACGATTATTCAGTATATACCAAGTGTCTCTGATGAAACATGCAGGAAATGAAAAATCCTTGGGTGTTGGCACGCTTCAAATTGTTAGTGTATTATTCATTAGTATATTAATATTGCATGGGCTATATTTTTATATGCAATTTAAAGAACAGGTAGCTTAAAATGGGAATGAGACAATATTATCGGATCAATCAGAAGCTTGAGCTTTCACTCAGAGCTTTTAAATGATCATTCCAATCTGTTCGGTGAGAGAATATGTTGTCAGAGATGTGATGTATCTTCCCTGGCTGTTTTCAGGAAGGGAAAAATGCATCTCAGCCTAGAGGGGGAAGACTGTTAAAGGAAGTGCTTTTCTGCAGTATGCAAAGGCAGGGAAATGGGGTCAAGCCCATGGTCCATCGTAGCAGGAGGCAGTCTCGGGCATGGGTGCCCCAAGGATGGAGGTGGGTTTGAGGTTGCCGCGGGGGGCTTGTGCCTTGGTTCTCCCCGAGCTTTCCCTGGTAGAGAGCTCGCAGTGCTCAGGTGCATTTTCATATACATCCCCACCCTCCCCACCTAGGCATGTTGCTGAAAGCAAGAATGTATGTGATTTTCACAGTTCGAAAGATACAGAGAGCAAGGTCTCATCAACCCCTCGGCCATATTCAGGCGGTTCCCAGGAAAAAGACCCCTATATCCTCAATACCTATAGACTCCTTTCCAGGCACTACTTCACTTAAAGCTCCCCAAACTCTTCAAGGTGGGAAGCAGAATAAGATCCTCCCAGTTTTTATAGATGAAAAAAAAAAACAAGGCCAGCACTGTTGGAGACACATCTTTTGTCCAAATTCTCTGTTCTCTCCATTAAAATCTACTGCAAGGGAAACCACCGTCAGCCCCCAGGGTAGATTTAAACCAAAGGCCTGCCCATCCCTGTGGCTCACCTACTTGAGCCCTATTTCTAGATTGCTCTGGAGGAGAAAGCTCAGGGTTGAGAGTCAGAATTGCTTTCCCAGGTGCCAGCTGAGCAGCCTTGGACAAGTCACCTTCCCTCCTTCTGAGTGGGTGACTCGTGTATAAAATGAAAAGATTTGACTCTAAGAGGCACAAACTCAAGTGCCTTGAGGAGCCAACTGGCAGAATCAGTAAATCAGGAGGTACAGTAAGATGCTAAGTGATTTTAAAACATTCAAGAATGACGACAGCCAAGCAAAACCCTTTTCTGAGTGAAACTTGGTGCAAAGCACAAGCAGGACGCAGGAGCGGGAGCTCTAGACTGGCAGACTGCTGTGGTTCCTTTTAGAATTTACTCTGGTGTGTGCCGTCTTAATCACCAGCGCAGCCTATTAAAGTAAGTGCAGCATCCATAAGCATCCGAGGGCTACAGAAAAGTGACACAGGCACTCTCTCCTACGGGTATTTCTGAACTTAAAATCAAGCGAAGTACTTGCTTCTATAAGATTGATACAGACATGAGATTTCAAAGTGGAAAGAGCCTTAAAGGTCATTTAACATAAACTTCCCAGTCACTCAGAGAACTGAGAACCAGAAAGAGGATGGGAGCTGGCAAAGCTCACAAAGCTATTGAGTCCTCCTTATTTGTGTGGGGCCCCAGGCCCCTGTTCACATCGTCCATCGGGCCTGGGATCTGCTGAGGTAGGCGGTGGCAGCCAACCCCGCAGTGGCCCGAGCCCCCAGTGCCCGGGAATACAGGAACCAGCACACATACAGGGCTAGTAGGAAATGGCTGCCCTTGGAGCCCCATAAACGTTCCCAGAGAGCTGAAGGAAAGACACTGCAATGACCCTCTTGTCTAATGACTGCCGGCCATAAAATGATTTATCATTTTTCCCTGTCTCCGATAACAGGAAGGAAAGTCTCTTAGATACCATACTTCCTGAGACCAGAACCACACAGCACTCTTACATGCTGTGGACCGATATCTGCAGGGATCTTTCATTTGGACATTGTCTTCACAAATGTTCATGAGTTCAGGTCTTCATTCGTTTATTCATTTACTTATGCATTGTTATGTGAGTACCTTCTTTGGGCCCGGCCTCACAGTAGGCTGTAAAGAATCAGAGATGAATGAGATAGAGGCCTTCATTAACAGCCAAGGGAAATAAACTTTTTATTTACTGAGCATCTAGTCCATGCCCCCGGTGGTAACAAATCCTGCCTGTTTAATCTTGACGTGGGAATTATTAGGCATCTCGCAGATAGGAATCTGAAACTCATAAAACCCCTCGCTCATTATCATCCAGCAAACAAGTGATCAAACTGGATCTCTGTCTCCTGCTTATCCCATATAATACCGCAGATATGCACAGGAAAGGGTGGGAAGTTGGGTGATCAAAAGGGAGCCACCAGACTTACCCTCCTCCGCTTCACTCCCCTCCCCTCCCCGCTTCTGTCTCCCTCCCCCACTCCCAGTTCCAGAAAGCCAGGAGCAGCTAGGGCGTACCTTGTTAACAGAGCAGGTTCTCTCTGCCACTGGAGAAGGAGTCATGAATTTCCCAGGCTGTTCCTAATGTGTTACAAAAGCTGTCATCCCATGACCTCACCCCTATGAGAACGATGATGAGAAAAAGGAACGATAACAGCTTCCACAGTAAGCACCTTCTTTGTTCCAGGCACGGTACTTGCCAAACATTAATCTCTGAACCTCACAGTGACCTGACATTCATAGCCCTAACCATAGATGGGGAGACCAGCCTCCTATGAGATCCCCCACAATCACCAGCTAGGTCCAAGCCTAGACTCCAACCTGGTCTGTCTGACTCCGCACGGCAACCCTTCCCCTCCATGCCCTGCTGCCCCCTTAAGTTCAGTCCAACCATGGGCCTGTCACTCTGTATTTTTTTTTCTAATACAGCAAGCCAAAGAGGTAGGCATTAAGTATCTTTTTAAAAAGATTTTATTTATTTATTTGTCAGAGAGAGAGAGAAAGTGAGCATAAGCAGGGACAGCCGCAGACGGGGGAAGCAGGTTCCCCGCTGAGCAGGGAGCCCAACATGGGACTCGATCCCAGGGTTCTGGGATCATGACCTGAGCCGAAGGCAGAAGCTCAACCGACTGAGCCACCCAGGCATCCTGCATTAAGTATCTTCATTTAATAAGTGTAACTAAGGGTTGGACAGGTAAGACCACAGGGCTAGTAACCTGGATTCCGAACCAGGATCTGTCTGTCTCCAAAGACTATAACCACTCAAAACCAAATCTTTCGTTTTGACCTTGTCCTGCCCTTCTGTTTTAGAGAACACGGGCCCTGCCCCCAAGCCAGAGGCAGGCATCCCCGTACTATGCACAGTCACCCACCCCCAACCCCTCAGTAGCCCTCACTGATCTGCTTAAATTGGTTGCCTTTCCTGGAACATACTCACGTCTATCCAAGCCTAAACCTTCTGTCTGTCTTGTACATCTCTCACCTCCCTTTCTGCAGAGCTCACTGACACACTGGAGGATACTTCCTCTCACCCCCTCACTCCTACTTCCCTGCTATCAAGTTTCTGTGGCTACAGACCTTCTGAAGCTTCTCCCTTAAAGGCCACCAGCCTCCACCTGCTCATCAAAGACCTAAGTCTGTAGCCTCACCTTCCTGCTTCCCCACAGGTCTCCTCTGCCTGGGCCACTCCCACCGAGAGAGTCTCTTCTGGTTTTCCTTTACCCGGACCAAAGGTTCCTAGAGCTACAGGGGAATTCAAATGTTGTGAACTAAACCCCCACCCAAAGCAGGAATGTAGACATGACCTACTTCCAGGTACCTTCTTCTAGCACTCTTCCTGCAGTGGCCAGCCCAGCTCCTGGGTCTATTTGGTAATCCTTATAAGGTATTCATTTGTTCTTAGTGCTTCTCTTTTTGTATTCCTATTCTTGGGTTTTTTTAATTACAAAAGCAATTTATGTGCATCCTTACTAAAGATGAACAAGTAAAACGTCTATGTATCCACTACTCCACTCCCTTTTCCACACTCTTCTCCATGGCCATAAAAATACACATATGTGCTGGGGTGCCTGGGTGGCTCAGTCGGTTAAGCATCTGACTCTTGATTTTGGCTTAGGTCATGATCTCAGGGTGGTGAGATCGAACCCTAGCTGGGCTACATGCTGGACGTGGACCCTGCTTGGGATTCTCTCTCTCCCCTTTCCTCTGCTCTTTCCCCCAGCGCACTCGCACACATGCTCAAAAAGATGGAAGGAGGGAAGGGAGGGAGGGAGGGATAGAGGGAAGGAGGAAGGAAGGACGGAAGGAAGGAAAAAGAAAGAAGAAAGAAAATGTGCCCAAACAGCATTGTTGTTATTTTTTACCCTCAAAATTATAATATATACATTACACTTGCTTTTCTCATTTAGCAGTAACTTGCGAGAGTGCCCCAGGTCAAAATTTATAAAAATATATAAAACTCCTATAACATAATAACTGTACAATATTCTGCAATATAAATGTACCACTATTTATTCACTATTCCCACATTAATGGGCATTTGCATTGTTTCTAAGTTTCTTTTATTAATGTTTTGAATTGTTTGCTGCAAAAAATTTCACTATAACTGTACCCTTACATACCAATCTTTTTAAGTGTAGGATGGATTTCCAAATCTGGGGTCAAATGGCATGTGTAACATTAATTTCAAAAGCTATTGTCGGGTAACTTTCCGAATAGTCCCTAAAGCGTACTCGAAGCAGCAGCAGCAGCAGCAGCGGGAGACCTCCTTTTGGCCTGTGTAAGTAGATAATGTTGCTATTTGCAGTGTGTATCAATCTAGATAGGGAAAAGTGGTAGCACATTGGTGCTTCCATGTCTCTGGCCCTGGCCGCTGGTCAGGGGGGCCGTCTTCCGCATGCTCATTTGTCGATTTGATGTTCTCTTCCGTGAATTGGCCAAGCAAACTCTGTGGCCCATTTTTTAAATTAAATTATTTGACTCTTGTCTATCAATTTGTGAAAGCCCTTTATATAGAGGCACATTAATTTAGGTCCCTGTAACCTTATTTCATATGCATGGCAAATATTTTTCCAAAGTATCATTTGTTTCACTTTGTTTGGGATTTTGGCCTTTGTTTATGGTACCTTGGCATGCACGAATTTTAAATCCTTATGTATCCAAATATATTTATCTTTTCCTTTCAGCCTTCTAAATTTCCTGTCTTGCTTAGGAAGGTTTCCTTAACACCCAAGTTTATAGAAATATTCTGCTTTCTTTTGTTCATTTAAATCTTTAATTTACCCTAACATTATTGTCGTATATGGTGGGAGGTAGGAGATTCAGGATATTGCTTGCTTGTGTTGAGCCCGAAGCTGTCTCCCTAAATTCTGTACCCCTGGATCTTGACTCTGCTTTTTATGCTGCACAGCCCAAGTTAAAACTATGGGCCCCAACCCTGGGATCCAGGTTTCTCCACTTTTTCCCACACAGCCTAAATCCCCAGCCTTTGACTGGGTTCCAAAGAATCCTACTTGGGAAGACTTATGACATTTTAATTATAGTGCCCGTTTATTTTACTTTTTTTTTTCTATTTCTTGCTCTACACTGTGAATCCCCTAATGGTGTGAGTTCCCCCCTGAAGCTTTGCAAACCCAAATAGCAAATACTTGCACTGAATTCCTATCTCTACATATCAGATGTCAGCACCCTTCTCCCCCGAAGGTCACAACACCCTCCCCTGTGCTTTCTGAAGCCAGAGCATGTCTGAAGGGTTGTGTCCCATTTGTCTGGGAATGGGAACATGGGAAAGTGCCACTCAATTAAGCCCTTTGGGTTTCCTTGGAGCACTTGCCAAAATGATAATTGCATATTAATTTGCAACTCGAGTGGGTTTCCATAATTGCTGCTGGGGGATGGGATGGAGAGTCCATGTGCCACCTGTGTCTAAGGGAGGAAGAGATGCTGCTGAGTCATGAAGTTTCCAGGAAAGGGAGAGAGAAGCCTCATAGAAAGCCTTCATTTCATCAGCCCCAAGGGCATGATGGGTATTGTGGTGCCTTATTTGCGCTTGGCTCATTTTCATGCACTTGTGTGCCTGTAAGCTCAAGGAAGTTGCTCAGGAAAAAAAGAAAGAAAACACCCACATACACACAGACGGCAGAAAAAGGAGCTCAAACTGCTACATCCTTTCCAGTCAGTCAACTTTTAGCTGGGTTATTATTATGACTTTTGAGTTCTGAGCCCTTCTAGTTGATTAACATTTGACCATCTGTAAAATGTGAATGGTAATTCCACCAATTGCAGCGTGCCATTGAAATGAATCCTGTCGGGGCGCCTGGGTGGCTCAGTGGGTTAAGCCTCTGCCTTCGACTCAGGTCATGATCTCAGGGTCCTGAGATCGAGCCCCGCATCAGGCTTTCTGCTCAGTGGGGAGCCTGCTTCCTCCTCTCTCTCCGTCTCCCTCTCTGCCTACTTTTGATCTCTCTCCCTATGTCAAAAAAAAAAAATCCTTAAAAAAAAAGAAATGAATCCTATAAAATATTTCACACAGTATCTGACACTGAGTGTACCATAAAAATCGCTATTTTCATTATCATCATCTTCAACAGCAGCATATTTGGTTCCAGACTCCGTGTGAGGCATTGAGGGTAAAGGGATAATGACATAGAGTTCCTGGCCTCAAAAAAACAAAAACAAAAACAAAAAAATGAGAGAAGAAAGACATTTGTTCTAAGTAGGAACAGGGGTTTTTCACAGAGGAAATGGGTACGAGGTGTGAATTTTTAGCAGGACTAGGGGAAATGGGAACAGGGAGACAGTTCAAGAGGATTGTATATGGTGAGTGGAAATGGGATATGAGATGAGAAATAGAGGGTGAAAATTTGGGATTCCAAATAGGGAGACTCAGAAATAAAGAAAATTTTCAGCTCCCTGCACTCCTCCAACATGGACTGACCATCAAAGGTGGTTCTTTGTTGGCTCCTAGGGCCACAGAATATGAATCAGTCATGAGGCCACATCTTAGGGGCACCAGCATTTCAGTGAAGGCGGTGGACCAAACTGTACAATCTCTTCTTGCAATTTGGTCTTCTTAATACACAGCACAAATGTTCCTGAGTTAAGGAGTGCAGGCACAGCAGCCCGCTTCCGATTTCAGCAGGGCCTCTGAATCGCAAGTCCAAGCTGTGACTGTTGGGGTTTCCCCTCTTCTCTAAGTTCTCCATCTCTCAGGTGTGCCTTATTGCTCTCTGACAAGCAAAGTGTTTGGCATCCCTGATCCCGCAAGTCCCGGTTCTCCCCTCGGGAATTCTCTCACCCTCTGGATGAATTTCACAAGAGGAGTAACCAGTAACAAGAAAATAACCATTTGCAAGATGCATCGACGGTTTCTTTCACTTATTCGACACACATTTACCAGGTGCCCCCCACTCTTGCAGAAGTGAGATTGCTGCAGTGAAGAGATCAGACAAGTGCCTGCTCCCGTGAAGCATCCTGTTTAGTAGGACAACAGACGGTCTGTGGTGTCATCCGGGAGGAGCCACTGAGTTTTAGGAAGGAAACAGAGTAGGCTGAGGGGGTGTGGGAGGGAGCTTCGTGGCAAGGGGTGGCAGCCTGAAAGATACTGTTTAATCAGAGGAAGGAGCAAGGTAGGGTGAGAGGGAAAGAGTCAATGGGTTCACCATTTCTCTTGAGTTAGGATAAGCCTAAGCCACAGTCTGTCCATCCGTGGCTTTGAGAATCCATGTGGCCCGCTCCTCACCCGTGGTGTTGCCCGCCAGTTCCTTAGTAGCCACCTCTATAACTTCATCTAACATGATCCAGAATGAATCATTTATTCCTGGTAACACTGTGCCAGATCCTAAGTTCTGCCACTCCTAAAGATCTATGGCCCTTCCTCTTTCGTGCTTGGTCGTATGTACACACTCTTGCACTTCATAACCTCTTATTTGACCCTCCCGAGAGCCCTGCACAGTAAGTCAGGTTGTCTGGTCCAGTCCTTCGCTGTTACTACAGATAGCGGGGAACGAGGCCCATTGAGCCCCAAAGACCCACAAATGAATGGTAGGCAGTGTGACCCAGACCTCCTGGTCCCCAGGCAATGCTGTTCTCCTCACCATCACTCAACTTCTTGGTCAGCATCCAAAAATGATGGGAAGTGTTTGGGTTTGTCTTTCATAGCCAGCAAAGAGTACTCAGAAAGCTAAGGAAAACTGTCCACATTGTACGGCTTGGCCCATGTCTCTTTGTTCTTTGTTGTTTTCTGATCCCACCACTCTGTCCAGCTATCCCATAGCCATATGACAGCGGGTGGGCCAACCCAGGTCTGAATCCTGGCTCTGCTCATTTAGTAGCTATTCTACCCCTTAGGACTTATGTCATAACCTGTAAAATGGGATCATAATAGAACATGTCTGCACTGGCCCAGCACAGGTCAAGGCTTTGCTACAGGAACAAATAGCCCCCCACCCCCAATCCTCAGTGGCTTATAACACCACGTATTACTTGCTTATGATGCTAAGTCTGAGGTGGGTATGGTAGCCTTCCTCTATCTTGTGGCTACCCATCTGGAACAGATGACCTCTGGGGTTGCTGTGGCAGGGAAGGAACAAATTGGAGGGCTTAACAGGGGCTCTTAGAGACGAGACTGGAAGAGGTATGAGGCTGACCCATTAACACTTGACCAGAACTTAGTGCACCCCCAAATTACTGCAAGTTGGAACAGAAAATGCCTTCCTTGTGTCCGGGAAGAGCAATGGTATGATGAAACATGGCACTGTCTTCACTATGCTGCCTCACAGAGTACATGTGATGATTACAGAAGGTCAGGTTGCTAAGGGGTCTTGCGGTCGGTATCAGGAAATGCCAGCTGCTCAGTAAAACGCGGCTGTTGTCATCATGTCGTCACCAGCTAACTTAGTTTTGGGTCCGAGCAGGACTGGGTTAGCCACAAGCACTCAGAGCTACCTCTCCTCTCTGGGCTTCAGCTTCCTCGAAAGTGGAGTTAGGAGGTCTGGAGTAAACAAAGGTCTCAGGCTCCTCTCAGCTCTTGTCACTGGACTGTCTCCTCCTCATACTCACTAGTTCTAGAAAGTAGACAAAACAGCTCTCCTTTCTAGTGACGACTCTAAAATTCCTTTACAAAGCTTGGAGGAGTCCTGCTAAATGGGCGTGAGTTCCCCTGAAATGCCTGAGGAAGATCTCATAGGAAGCTGATAATCCTTCATCCAGAACCTTCTACCACCTGGTAGCTTTTCAAGTGTAGGTGCCATGAGGCATCTTGCTGTGAAGGCTTCCTCAGAAGGATGGACTCCAGAGTCTCCACTAGTGACAGAGCTCATGCCCAGTCACGCTGCAGAGGCGTTGTTGTCATTGTTGTTTTGGAGACAGGAAGAATGGAACATCATGACCCCTGTGTCCAGCTCCCTTCTCTTTATTGTTTTACCCATTGGTCTTCTGTGTAGAGCGTTGCTTGTAGAAACACGCATGCTCACAAGAAAAACTTCAGAGACCACTTCCAGAGAATCCAACACATCTGAGCTTCTGTGCCTACTTGGGACACCCCCACCCCCTTCTCTTCAGACAGTTTGTTGGCAGCAAAGGCTGGGTCTCTGCCTACCTTCCTCAGGAAATATCCCCAGGTTCCGCTAGCAAATCTTTAAATAAAAGAGGACAGCCCCCTTTTATTTGCTTAATACATATTTATATTTACACAGATCGTGCCTCTTAGCCCTAAAAATACTTTTTACATCTTAGTTTTACTCTCCAGACTCTATTCAAGCTTTCCTTTCTCACCCACCATGAAGGCCTAGCGTCTCTTCAAGCTGATAATTACTCACGAGCACCTGTGTGCTCAGAGACCGGAAGTCTCAGCAAAGACAAGGTGTGGAGCCCAACCCCATGGGCTGGCCCTATACTGTCAGAAAGCTCAGTCTACCCTACAGCTGCCTTACCAGGAAGGATCCTTGGTTTCTGTTCAGTGGTGGCAGGTTTCGGGCAACCTGGCCAACCGCAGCAGGAACAAGTAACCCAGAATGATAATGGTAGTCGCTCACATTTTGTACAGTATAGCATTCCTCCTTAGTGCCAGGAGTTATTTGGAAGTTCCTTACATGAATTCACTCTTACAGTCTTCCCAGCATCATTAAGAGGTCCTTCCTTGTACTCCCATTCTAAGTTGCAAAAACTAGCTCACAGAGAGGCTGCATAACTTGCCCAAGGTCCCATAACGTGTAAATGACTGAGATGTGAACCCAGCCAGTCTGTTTCCCCAACCTCTGCTTCTAATCTCAACACTATCCAGACACCATATATTTCACCTCTGCTCACTGATTCTTTCGACGATTGCAAAAAAGTCCACCATGTGGGAAGGGAAACTGAGATGGAGAGAGATGTCTCCAGGGCCCCAAGGTCACTGAGGGGGAAGCTGAAGGTTTTGAAGGACTGCAGGGCCATGTGAGTGACCCACTTACCCCCAGGAGCCACAGTTTGCCCAGCTTCCTGGCAGCATCCCTTCTCTTCATGCAGAAAGGGTTCAAGCCAGAAAATTCTTAAGAGCAAGGTGCAGAGGGTTTGGCATGCTTCCTCTCTGGCCCATCTGCACTAATGGGCTGTAGGCAGCCAGATGGTGGCTGGATCTTGGGTGAGCAAAGTCATCAAGGGAAACCCCAGAATCAACAGGCAAACTCGGTAATTCCTGCATTGCCCTTTGAGTGCCTGATGAGCAGAAGGAAAAGCCAACATCCCCTTTCAGGCAGACTGGGCCTCAGCTGCCCTCAGGCCACTCAGTGAGGACCATCCTGACACTCAGAAATGGTGAAGTTAATAAGGAGGTAACTCCTGCTGACATTGGCATAGTGAGTTACTAGTCAGGGGACACTTTCAATTCCGTTTCATTTAACCTCATGGTGTCCACTGGGAGTTATTTGAGATTTATTTTGCAGATGAGAAAACTAAGGTGTAGAAAGCATTCATCAAGCCGCACAGCTGGAAAGCTGCAGTCTTTCTAGGATGAGACCTTTTGCATTACCAAATGGCTAAATCCGAAGTATTTACATGTTCATAGAGCCAGTCCGTAAATATCAATTGTGTGCATTTTATGTGCCAAATGCTAGGAATATAGAGTCAGAGTGAGTCCTGGGCCCTAGCCCCCAAGAGGCACAGAGTCTGTATTATATTTTATAAGGAACCTTCAGGAGAGTGGCCTGATCTGGAAGTAGGAATTTCTGGCGGCAGACAGCAGGCACCATGAGAAGTTGGCAGATTTGGCCATTGGGGAGGCATGAGTTCTGTTCTCAGTATTCACTGTGAGACTTGGACAAAGCACTTCCTTTCCTGGTTTTCATTCCTTCTCTTATCCTGGAGCCAAAGTGCCTGTGTTCAGATCCATGCAGCCTGCCTCTGTTTCCCCATCTGTAAGTGAGGAGAATTGTGGCAGAGATTAAATGAGTTTCTAACTCAATTATTATTATTGAATAAATGAGCTACTAAGCCATTGATATTAATTGATTTATTGCATATAAAGAGTTTTTAGGACAATGCCTGGCACCCTGTAATCATTCAATTAATGTTAGCTGTTATTAATAATATTACCATTATTATGAAATGGTGATTGGGCTGGATAATCTCAGAGCTCCCTACAGAAATGCAGTTAGCCAGCTGTGGGTTAACCCAAAGTGACTTTGAAAGGCAATGCCTGCTCCTGAGCCAAGGCCTGGTTTAAGGATAGTCTAAAGAGTGCTTTAGGGCCCCTTGTCCCCCATTCCCACTTACAAACCTTGCACCCCAACCTTCTGATGTTCTTGAGGCAGACACTGTGCCTTCCAGCTTTTATCCCCAAACCACATGTAGAGTCAGGCACCTTGGATGCTTTTGATAATTCTTTATCAAGTGAATTAATGAATGAACAAACCCAGGGGACTGAAGAAGACTCTGTGCCCTGATGAGCTGAACATGTAAGAAAGGATTTCAGTGACATCTATTTTCTCTGTCCTGGTAACATGCTAATGAGCTGGAGAGCTCTGACTAAATTGCGATTTCCCAAAATGAGTTAATTAATAAACTGATTTTGGGATGATTAACAGGGGGGCACAGTTAACATGATTTTAATGGGAAAGCGTCAGTGAAGCACAAACTCATTAGCGCAAAACTATTTCCTGCCCCAGCAGGCTTGTCACATACTACTCTTTATGGAGGAAGCAGGAAGAGCCACAGTGATGGGGACTGGGCTCCGGAAAAGCCAGGAGTCCCTGAGGGCAGCACACACACCTGACGGGGTACCCTCCGTGGTGCATCCCAATGGCACCCCTTCTAAGTGGACTCTTGCTGACGTCTCGCTAGTTTCAATGAGTCGCCCATGGCTAACAAGCATGCTTGACGCCTAAAGTTCCCGGATGCTGTTATTGGAAGACAGCAATAGAGAGGGTGTTTGGTCTAGCTCTGGTTGGTCCCCAAACATCAAAAAATAACAATTGTGATAAGTACTATTATAATAATCTTTACAGAGCCCTATTCTCAAATGTAAAATGGGATGGTGACATTATTTCAATTTTGAAGAGTTATCATGAGAATCAGTGCCGATAATTAAAAGCTGCCTTTCCGAGTGCCTGCTCTGTGCCAGCCACTACCTTAGATGTCATCCTGAGGATGACCTAGTCCACCCCACTTCCAGATGAGGAAACTGAGGCTCAGACGAGTAAAGAGAATTCACATCTACAAAAAGAGTTCCAGAAGCCAAATTTACATGTATTGTGTTCTTACAGTCTTGAGAGTGGCCTTAAGAGATGGATCAAAAAGATATTGATGTCCCTGTTTCCTGGTGAACATGGAGGTTTAAGGAGGTGGTGACTCACATATAATCCAATCGGACATTCTGATCAGCTTCAGCAAACAAATCCTGCATTCTTGTAACATTCTACTTCTTGGTATACACAGTATACAAATAGAATGTGCAAAGCAAAATGGTGCTCCACATCCCTGATTCCAGGGGATGAGACCGTGGTAACTAGAGAGGCATAGAAGCATCTGTGCCGGAAATGGGGTATAATTCAAATTCAGTTCTGCATGGGACAGGAAACCCAGTTTCATAATTTTGAAATATTCCTTGAGCCTTAGAGGTACCAAGGCAGCAGATTTCTGAGTTGATGTGGATTTGTTAATGATACGCAATGAGGGGTAGCCAACTTGGAAGTTGGTAGCCAACTTCAGCCAACCTGAAATCTGGTTGGTGTAACAGAGGGAGAAGCAGTCAGTTGGGGAGAGGGGAGAATAAGAATCCTAAGACCTCTTAGCAGACCACCAGCTTGTCCTTAAAGATCTGTGTTAAATCTAGAATGCTAAAACTGGAGTGGACCTTAGAGACGCACTAGAACAGATTCCCTAATGAGTATCTCTTTTAAAGAAGAGAAAGCAGACACTTGGAAAGGTGGATTACCACGCCCCTGGCTGTACCAGGGGCTGATGGCTGAGCCCGCGTCAGGAGCCAGTTACTCTGACGCCCAGTTCAGCCTCAGCACTAGTATAGCCTTTCAACAGAAGGGAAGGACTCTTATTTAGCACTCACTGTGCACCAAGCAAGCACTGCCAGGTCCTTTTAATAAGTTATTTCATTGAATTCTCTCAGCCCTGAGAAGTGGATGGTATCTTCCCCGTTTTGCAAATAAGGACATTCAAGCTTGATGAGGTAACTTGCCTAAACTGGTCAGTGGCAGAGCAGGAACGCACATCTCGATCTGCCTGATTCTAAAACCCATGCCCTTTCCACACTACCACAAGCCATCAGACGCATCCCTGTTTGCTGTTGCCAGACTGCCTCTGTGCCATCAGAGACTGACTTTCGAGTTCCAGAGAGGGATTGAGATGCAGGCTCTTTCTCCTCCCCGCGAAGGGCTTTGTACAGAGAACACAGGATTAAAACACTTCCTGTCCTCCCCAGACTCCAAGACAAAGACAAGGATCCCTGGCCAGAAAGAGAGTCCAGGTCTTGCTTTTCACCCCTTGAGACACATACTGCTCACTCTTACAGTAGAGAAGGGGGTGGGAAAATGTCCGGGCAGTGGTCCCCAGCAGGCACTGTGATGCAACAGCTCAAGCTCAGATCAGGTGCTTGTCTCATAGCTCAAGCTGCCATAAAGGAAAAAAAAAATGATGGCTGTAGCACCCTGTCCATTCTTGGGTGATCTGGGTGTGGTTCTGATCTTTGTAAAGTATTCAGCCGTCAGGGCTCAATGGCCCAGACACAAATAAGCCCACCAGACCCATGAGAACATGGAGCTAAAGTCCATTTCTCACTCACATGTCACAATGTATTTTGCCTAAATAGAAATGACTACAATGTAATCAGTAGCATCAGTGCATCAGATCTTAGGGCTAGAGGCTCCAGCTGAGCTAGGGAAAACCCGGTGACCACGGAGAGAAACCATCACTGCCAAGTGTTTTGTGTTTGGGTGTGGGAAAAGTAGGTAGCAAAAAGGGGTTTATCCGGGCATCTGGGGAATGAAGACGTAGCCCTGGGCTGAATGCTGGAAGGGCACAGTGCTAAATTGGTTGAGATCACTGAGCTTGAAGTGACTTAGAGGAGATATGACGCAGACACAGATGCTGCTAATTCAAGGGGAAAACAGCACAAGTCATAAAAGGTGTAGATGGTGTGTTATGGATGTGGAAGATTACGATCAATAATATATTATTGTGAAGTTTGGTCATGGTAGTAGTAATATGGGAAATATAAATTACCTTTTGTTAAGCATTTATCACAGACCAAGCTACATGCTAAAAGCTTTACATGCTTCTTTGCACGCTTAGGTGACTACTAATATTAACCCACCTCACAGGGAGGGAAACCAAGGTCCACAGTGGTTGACTAATTTCCCAGAGTTTCCAGATCCAAAATATGAACTCGACAAAGGTCCTGAGCCTTCACATTTAGCCATTCTATTAAACACTTGTGGAGCCCAGAGGTTACCTATTGGTCCCCTGCCCCTTAACATCAGTATGAAACTGGCTCAAAATCCCACTCTAAATCCTGTAAGAAGTCTAGTACTTTCATGAAGAACATAGCAAAGCCCGTTCTCTCTATCCTACCTTTAGTCCCTAGAGAAGTTCTACTCAAGAGCGACCCTGCACCTGAACCATCACCTGCCTGTGGAAATGTCTCTGGGTCTCCTGCCAAGCAGCAAACCTGCTTCTAGAACTGTCCTGGGCCCAGGATGGTACGTGAGATGCACCTGGCATAATAAAAGCTCCCTTTGACCTCCCTGGAATTCTGTGATCCAGTAAAGTCATTGTAGAACTACTCACTGCAACAATTTTGACATTCCATCCAGGGAAAGGACAACTAGGTAAATAAATAGGATCAAAGACCAGCAGTTAGAGTCTTCCCTCAATGGTTGGGAGACGGGAGACGGGACCAAAGCTGCATTGTGTTTTTTCACCGGATCTCTGCAACAACAGAGACTGACAGTTGCCCTCTAGAGATCGGGAGGCTTAGCTCCAGGCAACTCCTGCATGCTTAAAATTTTACTGAGGGTTCCTTTATTATTCTTAAAATGTCACGCAAATTTTGATATCTGCTTCATAAAGCATGTCTTTTAGTAGAAAAATAATACTTTAATTACATATCACTTATTAAGTTTTTTTCCCCCTAATCAGTGATTTGGAAGGAAGGGAGGTATATGCCAGGAAGGGTACTTGCCACTTTATGGATCCTGTTTTGTATAATTCTCTCAAGAACCCTCAGAGAAAGGTATTCTTATTGCTTACGTGTTAGCTGAGGGGACAGAGATGTGCGGTGGTTAGAATGCTCACCCATCGCCACACAGCTACTGAGAGGAGAAGGATTCTAAGGCCCACTTTTCTGACCCCAAAGTGTGAGCTCCCAAACGGGGCGGCACCTCTGTTGACTTTCTGGGGTTTGCTGAGTATTCATCTGCTTACATGCCCTTATGGAAAGAAATGCCTCCTCCAATTTAATTTAGTTTAAGGATTGCATTTAACTTGGAAAAAGGTAGTGTGAAAGTTCAGCCTGCCGTCAGAGCCCAGAGGCCCCCAGAATCTAAAAGTTGATTCTATCAGATAGAAAGAGGCCTCCCAAATCAGCTCCCAGACAACCCCCAACGGGTGCTCCCTGATAACACTGCCTATGCAAACTTCCTCCCCAATTTCCCCAGGCATTGCTGGGGCAATTATAATGCCTGGGCTCTGGTGGGGTGAAATGCACCTGAAAAAATAAAAAAAACTTTGTGCAAAATTACCCTAAACCAGGTAATATGGACCTCAGCAAGCTGTCTGGAATCCAAGTATGAAAAGAGATCAAGCAATTTGGTTACAACTTGCAAAATGAAACAAACCCTATGTACAAAGATAGATCTCCTTCCTCCCAAGCCTGAACCCACTTCTTTCTAGGGATTTGAGGATCATCTTTCAGACGCATGGGGAATTTTCCAAACTGAAAGAGAATATAGTTTCAGAGACGCAGACACAGTGTTCACGTTTGGATTGAAGTTGATGACAGTTTGTCCGGGAATGGATGGTGAATTCCAGTCTCTGAGCCCCCTGCTCTGCCCCTCACCGTTTACCATAAGAGGGAAGACATTTGCATCAAAGAGACCTAGATTCCAAAGTCAGCCCTGCCACTTTGAGCTATGTAGTCTGAACAAGTTGTGAAGCTTGGTCACTGTTTTTCTCCTTGCCTCCCTGGCAAGACAAGAGAGCGAACGACCTGGGAGAGCAGCTATCAAAGTCCTGCACATAGTACGGGCTCAACAAACTTGAGGGGACTTCCTCCTCTCACCCCACGTCCACTATTTTCATGCCTCCAAAACTCTGCATGGGCTGTTCGTTTTGCCCCGAATGCCTTTCCTCATTTTTCTGCCTCGAAAAATCTCCCTGATCTTCCATGGCCCATCTTAGAAGTCATCTGTTCAAGGAAGCCTGCTGGGTTCTACCTGGCACCTGCAGTCATAGGAATCCCAGCTTCTCCTTCCATACTTGAGAGCCATTAGTCCCTACCTGGAGCAGGGCATGGTTTAGGGAAGCATGCATGCCCCAGGACCAGCAGGCATCTGTGCTCCTCCTGAGGCATGTGGCCTCGTGTGACAGAGCATTTGCATGCTGCAGTGACTGATGGGAGATACTGGCTGGGACCGGGAACCAAGACTTCCACAGTCCCTGTGCCACAAACTGTGGCTGGGTACCTACTCTGGGCAGGCCCTTTGGAAGACACAAAGATGAATCAGTGCAAGACTCAGCTCCAAAAGAATCCATTGCCTAAGAGAGGAAAATACAGGGTCAGAGAGACTATAAAATTCAGACAGAAAGCCAACCAAGTCAGTCGAGTGGCTCAGCCAAAGTGCCACTGTGGAAGTCAGGCAGGGAAGTGAAATAAACATGCGGACGGCATCCAGAGTGCCAGGCACTTACAAGGGCATCGCCCCGCCGACCCTAGAGGAAAATGTTACCAATCCCTGTTTGAGTGATGATAAACCTGAGACTGAAAATGGGTTCAGCAGCATGGCCAAGGTCGTCAGGCTAGGAGGGAGTGGAATTAAGATGTGAGCCCATGCTGCTCCACGCTGTCCCTCTTCACGCCACAAACTCCAACTTGCACGTCATCGTGATAACCTGGGAACAACCGCTGCAAATCTAAATGACACTGTTTCCTTTATATTTGAAAGGACAGCAATCCTTTCAACCCCGCACTCCGACAGAGCATGTAACTGCCTGTTATTAATATGCCAATGCCCTGCACTGGGGCCTCCAGGTCAATACTGGCTCATTTTGTCATACTAAATGAATGGTTAAGTCAATGTGGCCAAAACTCCCATTGCCTGGCTCTCGGTGCCTGTATTAAGGCAGAGCTGATCACTTTCTCTGTGGCTGAACACCACTCCCACCCCATGCATGTAAATGTTACATAGCTAATCGCCTTCCGCTTCCAAAGAGCCAGGCATTTGGAGCTCTCCTTTGCAACAGTTCTTTAGTACTTTACCTTCTTGATGGCCAGCCCATCCATCACAGGACACCTTTCATAATTTGTATTGATTTGCATTAATCTACAGCAGAGCCCATTTGTAGACCATCACTGGGGTTCTTGGTCAGTGTTAATGACCAAGAAAACTGTCATTTAGAGTTGAAACAACTTCAGAGCCTCCGTGTGAAACTCCAGGGTGTTCATCCCACTCACCTTGAGGGCCCCAAGCTCAGGCCAATGTGAGTGGCTTTAAATAATTTGACGACAAAGTCAATTGGAACTCGTCTCTCCCTCTGCAAATCTGAGCCCCGTGATCCACGATACTATCTCGAGGGTGGCCTTCTGGAGACGAAGAGCATGGGTCACCAGTTGGGGGGCGGATGCCTCCTCTGGCTCACAGAGGGGATGCGTTTGAGCCACATGGTATTTTAATTAGAATTAGTTGGCAACATGAAAAAGTGTGTGAGCGATCACGCACAAATCAGATTTTTCAACTTTCCATGGAACCTGAATATCTGTCTGGCAGAGCCGAAGCCGCCCGCGCTCTTCATGACTATCAGCTGAGGCGCTCTGTGGCTTTCCTTTCAGAGACCGGTCTCCCTGCTTCAGATCGTCTTTCACCCACCTGCTTGCCTGCTGACGTCATCCTCCCAGTCCCTTTTGCCATTTGAGTGTGGGACCTCGAAATGTAACAGACTGATGTTCATATCTTGATTCCCCTGGCAACCTGCTGCATGGATTTGGGCAAGACAATTATACTTTGAGCTTTTGTTTGTTATTCATAAAAATAAAGAAGCGATTCTATTCATTCTTTTGTAATCCAGACTAGACACTCTGCTAGTGTACTAAAGATACAAAAACAAATTAGAGATAGTACTTATCCCCAGGCTTATTATTTAGAATAACAAGCAAAAAAAAATGTATTTCAAAATCATGTTTCCGTGCACCACAGTGCAGAAAGGTGGAGGGTGCTAGGGACCCCTGGAGGAATCCTCCATTCTGAAGATAAGAGAGACCAGGAAGTCTATGCATGAGCGGTTCCCAGGCAAGGACCCAGGGAGTGGAGAATGTGTGCAAGACATGTTCAAGGAACAAGCCAAGGTCTACCCCTGACTTAGGAGAACAGGAGACAGATTGAAAAACGTCAAGCCCTTTAGTGTAAAGACCTTAGGCTTTGGGCTGTGGGCATTGGGGAGCCGCTGGAGATTTGGGAGGAAAATAGCCAAAACGTAAGGTCACTAGGAAATAAATTGGACACATGGGCTCTTCCTGCTTACATGAAACTCCCAGGCTTGGTCCCAGAAGGTTGTGAGTGAAGAGTTACAACTCGCTCTCAGAATGGAAACGACCAGGTAGCTGATATCCCCCAGTCTGTCAGATCTGATGGAAACCATAGGCTAGAGGCCAGCAGAAGAGCATGTGGGTGTGGGAAAAGATCTTCAAGGGTAGAGATGCATTTAGATGATAAGACGCTTCAGAGAATCCAGGTTGCCATAAGACTTAAATTGTCTCCCGTGTGTCGGGTGGTCAAAACCATGACAAACATGGAAATAGCAGCTGTCATTTACCTCAAAGAAGACCAGATGTGACATTTCAAGCATCAATCTTGACTTTTTGTTTTACTTTTAGAGTTGTGGGTGTTACAGGAAAGAAAAAACAACAATAACAATGGGGCTTACATTACCCACATGAGGGGGCAGGCACTTAACAAGTAAGCACATCGATAAGAAAAACAAGTCAAGCCAATGAAGCAAGATTTAGAGAAAATGAAATAGGAAAATACACTAGAGAGTGACTGAGGGAGATATTTGAGAGGGTGCTGAAGGAGAGCCTTTCTCGGGGAGGGGCACATGAGTTAGAACCTGAGAGCCAAGGCAAAATCAACTTTGGAAAGACCTGAGGAAGGCCACCGCAGCTCCCGCAGTCAGGCAGGACCTGGTCCAAGAGCACTGAGAGGGAACTGAGTCCCGAAGAGTGGAGCTGCTGTTTTGCCATGAATTTTAGCAAGATAGGATGCAGAACAGTACCCCTGGGGAGGCTCTCGTAGCCACGTGCCTAAGTAATGAAGAGAGAAAGAGATTCTCTCCACTTATTTGCCAAGCTTTAATGAATATATCTATGCTCTATCGGAATTGGGAAGGAATGCCAAGACAAAAAGGAACATTTTTAGTGTAAATCCTTCTCTTCATCTTCCCGTCTCCCCATATTCTACATCATGTTCCTGTCATCACCAACCAGATTTGAAGTAAATGGAGATCCTGGCAAAGCTCAGGTCGCATTTTAGAATGAGGACATGTCTGTCCCCACTTAACTGATTAAGGATAAAACAGGAAAGAACCAGAATAGGAATAGGAAATTAGTTCATGGCTATTAGATAAACAACTCGCATGCATCACCTTCACCTCCCTTGTACATGGCAGACATTCTTAATGGATCATGGCTCTCTTTCCTGCTGAGACCAAATGTGACTGCAGAATCTATCCCAACTCATGGTTCCAAGCAGCCACAATAAATCGACCAAATTTGGAGCAAGAGCTAACATCTATCTGTCAACCCACAACTTCAACCATTCACTGAAATAAAACAAGACATGGAGACCGCTAGGTGGAAATGGGAGTGCTGTCGCATCACGTAACGAACCCAGAAATCTCCTTGTTCCTCTACCCCCAAACCACTCCCTCCATACACCTAAAGCTTTAATCACTCATTTACTTATTTATTAGCTTGGATAAAGTATGGTCCCATATCAAAGTAGCTATGTATGGTAGTTACCATTCTGACACCTCTGGAGAGGAGTAGTCACTAAGTCCCTTTGGGTCCCTGTGTCCTTGAGTCTTACAGTCTCAAGTGGTGAAGGGGACATAAGCTTCCCAGTCAAAACCCTGTAAACAGAGGCTAATTTTTAGGAATTCAGGCTCTGAAGCCAAGTGCCCAGGTTTGTATTGGCTCTGCCATTTCCTAGCTGTGTGACTGTGTTATTCAACCTCACTGGGCCTCGGTTTTCTCATCAGTAAAACGAATATAACAAGTATGCCTGTGTCATAGGGCTGCTGGGAGGATAAAATCAGTTCATGCAAGTAAAATGTTTAAAACCACACCCACTCCATAGTGAAGACGTAATAAACGTAAGAGTATATGAACACAGTAAGACAAAGCAGAATTCAGAAAAGCAGGCGGGAAGTTTGTCGTTAAGCAGTAAGGAGCTCTGGCATCCGAGAGGACAACCAGAAAGAGCAAAGCAAGGCCCAGTCCCAGGAGGGACCAGGTTACCCTGGGCACGGAGTGGACATGGGCTCCAGGGCCCAGCAGAGCGGGTGCATGATCTCAGGTTAGCAGCTTCTCAGCTGAGTGACCACGAGCAAGTCACATGCCCTCTGGGAGGCTCAGGTTCCACACTTGTGACCAAAGTATAGATATTAATGCCTGGCTCACAGCTTCGGCGTGAAGCTCGAGCATGAGCTTTGTCCCCGACTCCGAGGGTGTACTCGGGAACTGTGAGGTGCTGCTCAACTGGGAAGGTTCTTGGGGCCAGAGGAGAAGCAGGGGAGGAGGTGGGAAGGAGACAGGGAGGAGTGCATCGTGCCTTGCAGGGGACTCCAGGCGGAGACTGAGAGTCAGCTGCTGGCAGGAGCCCCGAGTCAGAGCCAGGCCGGGAGCCAGGGCCATATGGTGCGAGTCGCATAGCGTCAAGCTGGATCCTTAACATCTAATTTCCAAGGGCACAAAGGGTCTTAGAGGTGGTGAAAGAGACCACATGTGGACGCTACACAGCAGGTGCTCAGCCACAAGAAAGCCAAATCTCCTAGATGCTTCAGAGCTGTGGTTTTCTGCCTTTTTTCTCAGGACCTGGGAGGAAGGTCCGGAGAATAGGGCCCTGCATGTTAGCCAGAGTCGCTTTGGTTTTCCTTGTTTTCTAAACTGAGATTCCACGGAGTTTTGTTTAAAGGTAACGATGTGCTACTTTTTAAAAAAGGCTTTAAAACCCCTAATTGGAATCATGAAAATGTTGACTTTAGCATCAGAGCAGCTTAGAGTTAGAAATCCATCTTAGGAAGCATCTAGTCTGTCTTCTCAAAGCAGGGAAATATTCCCTGCCAACCGCTAGGCATCATCTAGCTCCTTCTTGGTTATGTTTGTTGACAGGACATCACTACCTGATTATGCCAGTGTGGAGCTCCTCTAAGTATTAGAAAATTCACCTTGTTGTCTCGAGGGGAAATTAGACTTCCTCTGGCTTCTATCCATTGCTCTTATTCTGCCCTCAGGAATTGACTCCCATTGGCCCCCATAACAGGTTGTCCATCACCTTTCCTAAAGAACCTATCTGCTCACATCACTTTCCTCCTGCAAGTACTTCTGTTGCTCCAGGATGAGCTTACTGAGTGTGGGAACCATGCTGTATCCACCTCTGTACCCCATTGCCTGGTAGAAGGGAAACGCTCAATACATTCTGTGTGAGTGTGTGGATGGAAGGATGGATGCATGCATGCATGGATACTCAGGGCCTAACAGAACATTAATTCAGCACCATCATTGTATTAAAGAGCCATCTAAGGCCTGAAGAAATGATATGCATTACACACGGATGCTCAGTGGCAGATCAGAATCACATCGAAGTTTCCCGATGCTTGTATGATATGATCTCAGAACCTGAGAAACAACACTGGGCATTATGATTTGCAAAGGCACCTGGAAAGTGTATTATAATCCAGAGGGCCCTGTCATTCAGAGCAGGGCAAGGGAAGGTTGGAAAATGATTCCGAAGGCACACAGGCAGATGACTGCATAGACACTAGAGCCAACTGTGTACTTTACACTTACTTAGTCAACTCCACAACCCTGACTGAGCACACTGTGGGTAAGGCTCTCTGCCAGGGCCTCAGGAGGAGTCCAAGAGGACCAAGTCTCCTGAAGGAATGTGCGTTCATAAGTAGGTACAGAATCTAAGGCACTCTGTGCTTTGTGCTAGTTCACAAGTGTCAGCAAAGTGTTATGAGAAAGCAGAGGAGGAAGTGATTCATTCCACCTGGGACTATCTGAGAAGCTTCCATGGAAAAGTAGACTTTTTTCTTTTAATTTGATAAACTTTACCTGTTACATTTGGTTAATTTAAAATGCACTGCATGTTACTTTGATACAATTAATACATTGTCATGAGATTGCCATTGAAACAGTATTTATCACATCGTATTGTAGCACAGTGTGGTTGCCTATGTTCATTATACTGTGCATTAGGTCTCTGTGGCTTATTTACTGCCCATTACATATGTACCCTTAAACAGCATCAATTGTAGTCTCCCATTCCCCGTCCCCTGGAAACCCCCATTTTACTCTCTGCTTTTTTTTTTTTTTTTTTAGAGATTTGACTTTTTTATATGCCACATATAAGTGATATCATACAGTACTTCTCTTTCTCTGACTTATCTCGCTTAGCATAATGTGCTCAAGCCCAATCTGTTGTCACAGTTGGCACGGGATCCTCCTTACTCATGGCTGCGTAATATTCTATTATGCGTATATACCACATCTTGTTTTTTTGTCTGTTCACCCCCTGATGGGCGTTTGGGTTGGCTCCGTATCCTGACTGTTGTGAATAATGCTGTGAAAAACACGGATTATGTGTATATCTCATTGAACGCCTGTTCTCATTTCCTTTCGCTGTGTATCCACAAGTGGCACTACTGGATCATATGGTAGATTTACTGGAAAAGCAGTTATCTGAGTTAAGTTATAAGTGGTGAAAAGATTTTGGGAGTAGAGGCAAAAAGTTCTGAAAAGAGGAAGAAGGGTGTGGCATAGCTGTAGTTGGAGGCACGGGTGGTGAAGTGGTAAAGGATGTCATAGGGTCTGGGGCCTCACAGCAGAGCCTCAAAGCCCAGCTCAGGACTTGGCCTCTTTTCTGTGCCAGGAAGTGTTACTGAAAGGTTTCAAGTGGAGGAGCGGTGTGGTGAGACTGGTGATTTAGCAATATGGCAGGCACCCTGCCCTGCAATACAGCAGACATGCCAGGGCTGCCCAGACTCCTCCTGTCTGCATGAGGAAGGCCACGGCTGCCAACGTTCAGCCACCTGTGGCAGCCTGAGAAGTTTCCTTTAGCCACTGAATTGAACAGATGGACACCCTGGTACTGAGAGAACATGGGTAGCAGAGATCTTGATCCATCCTCTTTCTTTCTAAGGTTGATAATGGAGACTCTGACTGTAGTTGCTGGAAAACTCTCACTAGGGGCTCCACGTGTACTGTGGGACTAAACTTCCAGAAACTTAAAGTTCCAGACAGTAATGAATTAGATCTATTTCCTACCAGACATGGACTTCTCTAAGCAGAGGCATAGTAAAATGGTGGTGGAACCAACAGTCCCAGTCCCTCCACTTTCTAGCTTGTGTGATCCTTGGGCAAACCCCTAGGATTATCTAAACTCAATCCCTTTATCTCTAAGACAGGAATTAGAATACATATCTCAAGAGGATTATTTTAGGGTTAAATATAAACCTCCTAGCTCAATGCCAGCCCAATGCAAGCAATCAGTAGATCAGAAATCCTTTCCTTTCTTCTCCTCCAGAACAAGAAAGCAGGACTCACTCAACTTTGCTTCTCCAATGTCTAGCATACAGTAAGGGCTTAATAAATGATTGGTGAGTGAATGGGTAAAGCTTGACATGGTGTTTGTACCTTTGCACCAACTACTTAAAGTCCCTTGATTCACTTTTCTCCTCCCTTGCCTCTCAAGGTGCATCTTTCCTTTTTGGAACATGAGATGCAATTTGGACAACTCATCTGTGACTCACCGTTCAGAATGAATAGAACAGTGTTCTATTGCCAGCTGTTTTGAGTGGTGCAGCTGCAAGTATAGTGGCAGTTCAGAGTTAAACAAGAAACCACAGAGGTGTCTTTTCATGGAGCTCTCTGTTTTCTCACATTTAATTAATACAGAAGTCAGAGAGCTCTGGAACTATTTGTCATCGCTGCGTAAAGTGGTCTGGGAAGTTTCACCAGAGCTGATACAGCCTGGGGAAAATGAGTCACAGAAGGTCTGCATTGAGAGATAGAAGGAATGTTAGAGATTGGCATCATGACAGTGACTTGCATAGCATCTAAAAGGTCACAAGCCACTTAGTCATGGGCACATGACATATATATTTTACCCCCATCATATGCCAAAAAGAAATAGTTAAGGGGGTATATACGCACAAGCTGACATTTATTACAGAATTACCTTATACAAGATACTGTGATAAGTCATGTATATATAGCATCTCATTTCTTCCTTGAAAGAGCCATATGTGAGGTCAGTACTAATTACTTACATATAAGCAGTTCTGCTTGTGGATATGCAATGCCCAAACGAGGACGTGGGGTCATGTTAGTTCACTGGCAGAGAGTGCGGGCTCTGGAATCAGAAACCCTGGGCTCGCTCCCCAACTCTGCCAGGTTCTTGCCCTTCAACACTGAGCCATAACCGGAGTGTCTCCAAGCCTGCAGTCTGTCAGATGCATAGTGGGGAAAATGATATCCCTTCCTTGTCAGATTAGGAAGACTCATTGGCATACTCCAAATAGAAGTTTACAATAATACCTGGCACGTGATATGTGTCCACCGAATCGTAACTAGTATCACTAAGTGATTTACCCAAGACCGTGCAGCTAACTGGTAAAAACCAAACCCCAGCCATCCTGACCACGAAGTTATGATCTCCCTGCTTGATTATTGCTTTTTCTTTTTCTCCCTACAGCCCTGTGCTATCCTCATTCTACCAGTGAGAAACTTGAGATGCAGGAAGGTTTAAGAACCTGCTCAGGGCACAGAATTTGTCCATGATAGGGCCCACAGAAGACCGAGGTCTTTTGATCCTAAAGGAGAATTGCTTTGCTTTTTGTGACACCATCCCTGCCTCCCTAATCTTCAGGCAACTCTCCATTGTATGTTCAGAGAAATTGAGGTCCAGGGGGTGCCTGGGTGGCTCAGTTGGTTGGGCGACTGCCTTCGGCTCAGGTCATGATCCCGGAGACCTGGGATCGAGTCCCACATCGGGCTCCCGGCTCCAAGAGGAGTCCGCTTCTCACTCTGACCTTCTCCCTTCTCATGCTCTCTCTCACTCTCTCTCTTTAAAAAAAAAAAAAAAAAAGAAGAAGAAGAAGAAGAAGAAAAGAAAAATCAAGGTCCAGGAAGGTTAAGCAACATGCCTGGTGATCCTCAATTATGAAGTGGCAAAACAGGGGCTGAAACTCAGATCCCAGGCTCCCTCCTTTCTCAAGGATTCTTTCCTCTATAGTACACTCCACTCCCTCTTGGGGAGATCGAGAGGACAAAAAAGAACAGAGAGAGAAAGCCGCAGACAAAGATACGGACATAAATAGAGACACACAGAGAAAATATAAAGAAAGAGGAAGCCAGAGTCCTATAAGCCATGAACATTTTTAATCTTTCTTCTTTCTTCCAAGAGGTCCTTAACATGATGAAAAGTTGGTAATTTTTAAGAAGAGCGTGAAAAGAATACAGTTCTTTGGCAACTTTGAATAAATCAGGAGCAGCACTGAAATCACTGAATCATGACTCTGACAAGCTTAAAATCGTTCCGTCAAATCCTTACCCTCTCCACCCACCTCCTGCTCCTGATCTGTAGAAAAAGCCAGTGTTGGAATGAGGATTATCCAGGTGTCCTTGCGCCATTGAAGATGTGGGAATCAATTAATTAAATAACTCGGAGAGTAGAGACAAGCATTTTTCAAGTGCAGTTTCCCATCGCTCCTTAGAATGACTGCAGTCTCACCTGTACCTGTTGAGCAGCAAAGGTGCCCTGAACAGGACAGTCAGGGGATTTCTAAGCCTTTGCCTGCATTAATGCAGAGCCCACTGTTGGGGAAAGGAGGAGTACCGATCTGGATAAGGCAGGCCACCAAATGACCTCATGGGAAAATGAAATCTGGGGACTTGAATTGTATCTCTCCTGAATTTGCCTGTGATCTGACACCCAGGGCAGTGACTGGTCTTGATACTTACAAGATGCAAAGCCAAAGGACCCGCTGCATTCTGCACGCAGACACACTTTCCCAACACTTTGCATGCGCGTATGCTTGTTCCTCGGCCTGACACGCCTTTTCTGCAAATCTCCATCCTCCGTCCTGAATCTTCCGTATCCGAGCTCAGCTAAGATACCCTTTCTCTGCAAAGATTCTTTATTCTACTGGCTAGATTGAATCCCTCCTTTCTCCAAACGTGCACTCCATCTTCAGGCTTCTCATGGCTCTTGTCACTTTATTTTTCATGAGACTTTATAGAGACAAAAATATTTATTGACGGTCTACACCAAGGAAAGAGAATAGTTGATAGTATGTACAGTTCAGCACGTGTGGGCTTGCATGGCCAGGGGAGTCCAGCAGACTCAGTTCTGCCTGCCGCCCCCTGCCCAGCTCAGGAAAGGTCACTGTTCCTCGCAAGTGTGCCCACTGGCTGGCCTAGGGCAAGCACCTAGCCCAAGGTTGCCTTCTTTATGAGCTGGCTAGAGACTCGCTCATTAACTCCATAAATATTACCTAAGCAGTTAATACATGCCAGGTGTTGTTCTAGACCCTGGAAAGATGGCTAAAGGCCAAATAAGGTCCCTGCCCTGGTGGAGTTTGCAGTTTGGGGGTAGATAGCAAAATATAAAAATAATAATAGTAATAAATGCATAAGTCAGATAGTAGTACTTTGGAGAAAGAGAAAGCGGGGTAAGGGCATTTGAGGGAACCCGGGAGGGGGTAGGAGTATTATCATACATTAAGTGGCTAGAGAAAGTGTCTCTTATAAAGCCCCGTTTGAGCAGAAACCTAAAGCAGGTAAAGGAGTGGGTGTGATGGTTAATTTTATGTGTCATGACTGACCCATGGCTGCCCAGGTATTCGGCCAAATATGATTCTGGGTATGTCTTTGAGGATGTTTTTGGATGAGGGTAATTTTCAAATAGATCCGAGTGAAGAGGATTGTCCTCCCAAATATGGGTGGGCTTCGTCCAATCAGTTGAAGGTCAGAATGGAACAAAAGACTGATGCTTCTCAGAGTAAAGCGAGGTCCTCCTGCCTGACTTCTTTCAGGCTGGGACATTGGGTTTGTTTCCTGCCTTCAGGCTTCTGCTGCAGCATGGGCTCTTCCTGGGGCTTGGGCGTGCAGGCCTAGCACGCCATCAGCTCTCCCGGGTCTCCAGCTTGCCAAGTGCACATCTCGGGACTCGTCAGCTTCCATAATCGTTTGAAACAATTCCTTATAATAAATTTCTTTCCATACACGCACACATTATACTGGTATCATTCCTAATGCAGAGAGCCTTGTGGATACTTGGAGGAGACATCCAGGCAGTGGGAACCGTGAAAGCAAAGGCCTGGAGGTAGGAGTGTGGCTGGCATGGCGAGGAATAGTGAGAGCAGGGGGAGTAGGGGGCAGAGAGCAGGGCGAGATCACTCACCGGACTTGACATATAGGGCCCTGAAGGGCACAGAGAGGCTTTGGGTTTCATGCTGTGTGAGATGGGCATTCTTGGAGGGTTTTGAGCAGCAGAGTGACATGTTCTGACATATTTTTAAAGAATCACTCAGGCTGAGGTGAAAACAAGGGATCAGTTTGGAGGCAATCACGGTGATCCAGGAGAGAGAGACAGTAGTGCATGGAATTAGAGTGGGGGTGCTGAGCTTCTAGACCTAGTTTGGAGGCAAGGACATCTGCCAGCAGCAGGTTGGATAAGGAGTGGCAGCAAAGATAACTGCCAGGGCTTTTGCCTGGCTGTCTGGAATCATGGAGCTGTCATTTCCTGAATTAGGAAGGGCTCCAAGAAGAGGGGGCTTGGGAGTTTGGGTTGTGATGCCGTTGGCCATCCACGTACAGATGTCAGACGGGCTATTGGTTTTGTGAGTGTGGAGATGTGGGGGGACATCCAGGCTGGAGGCGGACATTCCAGAAAAAACAGGATATGCGGTATTAAATCAGGAAGCTGGATGAGATCCGCAAAGGGGAGGGCAGGAGAGAGAGAACTGAAGAGGTCCCAGGACTGAGCCCTGAGCCCCCCAACATTTAGTCCATGTTTTCCAAAGTGAGGGTTGCAGCTCTTTAGTGGATTATGAAATCAATTTGGAGGATAGTAAGGCATGGAAAATGTCAGAGTACTTTGAATATAGTATTGTTTCATGAAATATTTTCCCATCGTATCTGTCTGCAAAACAAACCTGTATGTGTTCATACATCCGTGTTAGTGTGTGGTATGCATATGAATTTATATCTTTGCCTCTTGAGGTGAATATATACATGGATACCTACTCATGATGCAATATGTATTTTTTTACACTAGATCATTATGAAATAATTTCTTTCAAATGTGAAAGTCCCTGTTTTCATAGCCCAGTGATGTATCCTAACAGCTGAGCTCTGCCCAGCTGGGAAAATGGGGATGATTATAGCGCTCCCACTGGCCCGGCTGGGTAAGGACTGGGAACGCAGAGAGGGCTGGCCAGTCAGTGTGAGAGGAGTCTGAAGTAGACAGGGAAAGAGCATGGAGGTCTCCAGAAAAAGAGACAAGGCAGTGCTAGAGTATCTTCTCCCTGAAGCCACCTTTCTTTCTGCCAGCCTGTGGCTCCATTTTGGGTCCACACGTGGCTTTATTGACAAATACTTATCCAAGGCATCTTCCTTCAGCAAGCAAGCTGATCGCAGTCAGGCTGTAACCCCAGCAACTAACTTCACTCCTTGACCTTTCCATGCCCCTATCTGTAAGATGATGCTCATACTGTCTTTTCTCGGATGTTATGAAGATTAGAAAGTCAAAAGCGGTAAATGCTTTGAGGAAGAGGTGGCAGCTGACTCTCTTGTGTGCCCTCCAGGGTCACTCCAGTGCTGCTCTCTGCCTGGCTGTCAAGCCTATTGGTGGCACAGTCCAGAGGCTGGGAGAAGCCAAGTTCTCTTCCCCCTGTGGAGGAGGAGCTCTGCAATGGCCCATGTGGGTCCGTATGGCAGGCTCCTAAGCAAGGTGGGAGTGGTAAGAAAGGGTGGAAGGGGTAATAAAAGGACATGGACCGAAGCCACAGCTGTCTTTCCTGCCGTGGCTCCTTGTTCTGATTCCCTAACTCCCTCCTGAGTAGCTTGCAGGGAACGTGGGTGGCCCCACAAAGGGCCACAATAGAGTAGAGGGAAAGGGAAACACAGACAGGGTAGATTTGGTGACTCTAAACTCGGTCTTAGAGGACAAGGACAGGGTCATCTTCTCAGCTCGCATTCTCCTACAAAATGGTGATGGCGTTTTCGAGATCAGGAGGAACCAAATTGTGGCACAGGTTAGAGGAAAGTGAGCTAGTGACAGGCTTCTTTGCCTTCCTCTAGTCCAGACCTGAAGCTAAAGATGCTGAAGGAGCATTTGAAATTCGCACATGGTTCTGCTGCATCATCGGGTGGGCAGAATTTGGACTCACACCTCTCGATTTCCTGTCTTTGACTTTCCCACGATCATTCTAAACCGTCGTCTTACAGAGAGGGAGCTCCCATGAATGCTTGTGTTTGGCCAGGGTGTGTCCCAAGGGCTTTTGTCCTCACAGAGGGTGCTCAGAAGGCCCTAGAGGACATCTCAGCCCCCTGACCCCGCTGACAATGCCGGATTCCCATTGAGAGTCCTTTCCTAAATCCAGGACGGCATTTTAGCTGCCACCCACTGCCCTAGAAGAATGAAACCAGCTCTCCCGGCATGACAGCCAGGGCCCCAGCCGCTAGTGCTCTCCTCAAGTAAGGCAGGTGGCTTTGCCTGGTTCCTGGTGGAATGTGCGCATTCCGCAGTGCATCAACCTGTGAAACCGATTTATGTCATTCAAAGTTGAAGACCAGAAAAAACTCTTTTAACTTTATTTAATTATGTATTCTATAGTGTCCAAGCTCTAAAACTCAGTCAGATGGGTTTCTGAAGGCAAGACCCGATAGGACCCGAGTCACGTTTCTAGATCAAGACGACCTAGCTGTCGGCTGCCCCACGTTTCACACACTCTTAGGTCGGGATGGGTCCTCTTTATTGAAGATAAATATTGTATATTTTCACTTGATAATCACAGTAAAGGAACTACTTGTGTAAGTCATAGCATCCCCGAAATATCAAAGGGTTTGCCTTGATCATCCCAATCACACTAATTTTGGCCTCCTCCAAATTACTAGTGGTTTACCTTTAAGTATTTGCTTCCTGCCTCGTGGTCCTGTGTCTGTTCATTATGCGTGTGTTCTCAATCCCCACCCCTGGGCTTCCACAGCGCTTCACGTACACCTCTGTGATTCCATCTATGACACTTTGTTTTGTGTTCCATATATGTAACTGTCTTCCCAAAATGACCACAAAGCTCGTGAAGGGCAGGGTATAGATGCTGTGCTTAGTACCTAGCACATAGTAGGTACAGGAAATGTTTGTTGGCTGAATCAGTTTATCAGTTCAGTTTAGCAAGCATTTATTGAGCATGTACTATATATATATACTAACCCTCTACTAAATGGTTGGGACAAAATTATTTCTCTACCTTTAAATATCTCACACTCTAATAAGGGAGATAAACATTGAACAAAAACACAGGGTTGCGTACAGAACAGAAATGTTTTGAAGATACAGACTTAGTCCAGTTAAAGGAGTGCTCAATTTTTTTTTTTTTTTAATGAAAGAATGGAGAAGCTTCTGAGAGGGGGAGATATCTGACCTGGGCTTTCCTACTTAGAAATAAACAGGATTACAACAGGTACACAGTGGACGGGGTGGGCGAGAGGGGAAAACATGACTAGACAGATTAATGGAATTTATGATCAATGAATGAATTACCTCAACTTCTGTGTATGGGTCTTCTGGTTAGGGATGTTTCTACAAGGCTGTGAGCTCGGTGCCAAGCATTCAGGACAGTCTCAGGGACTGTTGGCTGCTGATAGTGAAAATCACTTAACGCCTCCTGTTCGGTACAAGTCACAGTCACAATGCAGACATGACTCGGGAACTGTCAATGGTAAAATAAGGCAGTTTGGGAACATTGTGAGTATGAGGATAACTAATATTCATCTTCTTTTTTTTTCTTTTTAATTTTTCTTCCTAAGGACGGTTGAATCTAATTTAACATGTTAAGCAATTTGTTCAAATGAGCCAGACTGCCTTCCCGTGCTGAGGGGAACTCCAGAGGCTATATTACATGGGAATCTAAGTGTAGAGCAATCCAGTTGATCAAAAATGAATTAGCTGGAGAGTGCCATGAGTTATGTCATCAGAAAAGATGCTTTTCTGGAAGACGAGGTAATTAAGGATTTAATCTTAGTAAAGGCAGCCAGGGACAACGTAAGCTCATGTCTCAGTCCCGCAGTTCAAATGCAGGGGCATACATGGGGACCCATCTACTGTGTGCACAGCCCTCCCGGTGAGGCTGCTGAGGTAAATGAGGTGGGGCCCATTCCCTTACTGTTCTCCTGATTCCAAGAAACAAGTATGATTGTAAAGAAAGCAAGCATTTTTTGAGCCCCCACTTCATAATGGCCATCGTGGTGTGTCCACGATATCCTAACTCACCTTCCATTCAACACTGTGACCTCTGGCTAGCCCCATCCACTGATAGATGGATATGAGGTGCCTGATCACCATGGAGACAGGATCACCAGGCCCACAAGGGGCAGTCTGGAAGGCTTCACAGAGGAAGTCCCACCTCATTGACTCAGGCATTCATTTAAAGGGCATTAAATGAGCAGTTACCAAGCATTGTGGTAGCTGCTGGAGAGAGAGTCCTGAACAATGGAAGATGTGGACCCTGCTACCATGATACCCCCAGCCCAGATAGGAGGTGATTTAAACAAATCAGTGTGTAATATGCATATGACCGAGAATAGTCGCTAGGGGGCTGGGGAGGGTCACCAAAGACTCCCTCAGGGAAGTGATGCTTGAGCTAGGAAGGAGGAGATGGGCTTTTTAGGACAGTGCGTGGCAGCACTAAGAACTGTAGTATAAACCCAAAAAATACCTTGTAGGAGGAGAGAGCACAGTACATTTCAGAACCAAAACTGGAGCCAGGACCCTGAAAGCCAAGGTGAGAGTGGGATGGGGTAGGGTGGGTGCTTTGGGGCATGTAAGTCATGTGGAGGATTCTGGTCTTGTCTGAGAGAAATGGATTACAATCACGTGAGTGACAAGAACATGTGGACATTGTGAAAAGATAACCCTGGCTACCATGTATAGAATGGTCTGGAAGGGAGACTGAGTGCATGCAGAATGGCCAGCGTAGGAAGCTGCTGAGGTATCCAGGAAACCTGGGGTGGCTGCACGGCTCAAGGCGAGGGAGAGGGGCGCAGGTGCAGTGACTCAGGGGCAGGAGTGAAAACCACAGCATTTGTGAATGGACTGTAGGATAATGCAGCTCAGCAGGAAGGAGCGTCAGGGCATGTCAGGACAATGACGAGGTTTCTAACTTGAGCCCACTTCTCCGAGACTGGGGACAGGGAAGAGCTGAGTCTTAGAAAATAATGAGAGATTTACGCAAGATGTTGCATTTCAGAATTCCAGTGCAGAGTAGACGTCATTGGGACCCCATTCAATGGGGCCAGCAGTGCCAGGGTGAAAGGCTGATGGACCTCCATTCCAGGTGTGCCCTAGTTGTAGAAAAAAGAAAAGATTTCTCCTTTATTCATTAGTCTTTCTTTGTGATGGCATATATTGCTAATGAGCTTTCTGGAGAGTCACTGTTTATTGGAATAAATCTCTTGAAGTCCGAGTTCTCAGTACCCACCAAGCACCTGCCATCCCTTCTTCTTGAAAAATAAGTGGCCACATCCCAAAATGCACTTGTTCAAACAAAGAAGGGGCCTGCTTTCCAGAGAACAGTAAGAATATGTGGTCTACCCAGAACTGCCCCACACTCCTGTAAGCTGAGGCAAGGTTCCAGTGACACAGTTGGATATCCACCTGAGTCTTAGTACAGAGTGAGGGGATAAGAAGAGACTACCTTCTCTGCCCAATGCCTACATGGGAAGTTCTAGATTAGCCATTGCCTTCAGCAGTGCTACAATGGACCCTGCTGCTGTCTGGGAGTCAGGAGACCTGGTTCCTGTTCATGGCACCAGTTCATGGCAGACCCTTAAACTGACCTCTTGGCCTCATGCTCCCCGTGTGACAGTGAAGGAGGATGACTCATTCCTTCCAGGGTAAGGATTTCCCATTAGCTTGGTGTGACAGGAGACACATTTGTCACATATGACAGAAACATAAGTTAAATTTGGGGTTACCCAAGTATATGTTTCTCATCCCTCTGCCTGCTATACCAAAAAAAGTTAAGCACTTTCTTTCTGGATGATGATAAAATGAGACAAGAGGAGGGACAGGAGATTCTAAAGGAAAGGAAAGGCTTTGGCAAGATAGAACAAGTCTTAAGTATTGACTCCAGCAAAGGCCCCAGTACAGAGCTATCACTGGAGGAAGTAGACTCACCAAAGAAGCCAAGCTCCATGATGATAAGTGGATGGGTAGGAAGGGAAGCAGGATGAGCATCAGTGTTTTTTCTGATCATAATGATTGCTTTGACAGCAGCCTGTGAAGTTCAGAGAAATATTAAGATGCAGGGGAGAAAGGATCCCTAATAATTCTACTACCCAAAGCTGACCTCTCTTCTTCCAAGGATCTTCTTTAAATAGATTATTTTCATTGTTGAGATCGCACTGCACACACCCTTTGCATCCTATTTTTGTTCCATAGCCTCATATCCAGTAGTGTGCTGGAACAGGCTTGTCCTTCTTCATGAGAGCCCAGCTCATCTCTTTCCAACTCTGTTTAGTGACAGCCCATGGGGACCTTGGAATCAGCCATGGTGGGAATACTTACACCACAGAAATTGGCTGACACTACAAAGTAGGGCTCTTTTGTTTTATTTTTCTCAGAGAGCCTGTTGTTAAACAATTACTAGCATATCATTGGTTGTATCATAAGTATTTCATGGGTCTGGAAATTTTCTTTGTTATTAAAATTTTAATGGCTACATAGTAATCTATTGAAAGGCTTAACTTCAGATATTAGTATCCAATGTTTCACCATTATAAGTAATATTATAGTGAACATTCTAGTGTATAAATATTTTCTCTTTCTTATGAATTCCTTAACTAGCTCCCCAGATGGGGAATTACTGGGTCAGAGAATAGGAACATGTTTCAGGCACTTGAAATCTGCTGGTAAATTACTGTCCCTGAAAAGTTATATCAATTTTAATCCCACAAAACGTGTGTGAAAATGCCCATTTAAGTCACTAGCATTAAGTGTGTTACTACCACACACAAAAAAGAGAGAATTCAATGCACTAGAACACCTAGACAGAACAAGTGTTAATATATAAGGACTGCATATGAATGACAACTTTCTGTAAGTGCCACAAATAAAATTAGCAAAGAAAAAATTAATCTAAAATGTGATTAATTTGACATATGGTAGGCTGTTACGTTTAATATAGAAAGAGTTGATGCAAACCAATAAAAAACACAGATCATAATAAATGAGCTAAGACTTTGAATATGCTAGTACTCTAACTCATCTTCACATTCCAGTTTGAGGACTTTCAAGTCTTCAGAGGGCGGAAGCAGAGTAAGTCTTGGGGTGTCAGAGCTCCCCTGGCCAAGTCTCTACTCTGCCTGGTTATTTGAGCAGTGCTTATAAATGGGACTAGAATTTACTAGCATGTGTTATAGTCTGAATAAACCAAATTCTATCTCCTACTAAAAAAGCCATGTTTAACACAAGGATCATGATATAAATAGGTCATGTAGTTTACCATTCAGAAAAAGAGGAAATTAAGAGGATGGAATACCACTCTAAGAACAATTCCAACGGAACAGATGGCTCTTCTTTGGTGAAACGGAAGCTCTGTCAATGCTGCCCACCTCTGTCTGAGGTTCCTGAGGAGCAGTTCGCGGTTCTTTGAAGATTTTAGCTATTTATACGAAGTTCTGGCTCAGAGACTGGAAACTGAAGGAAAGGAGAGAAAAAGCGCCCAAGGCACCCATTGTCCCTGGTTGTCAAACCGCTGTCAAGAGTCTGGGCTATGTATATGTGAGAGAAAATTAGTCTTCCTGCCAGCAGAAATTAGAGCCAAAGAGATACACATTCTGCTTTGTAGTACTCTCCATTATGTAAATCGCAGGATATCATCCATGGAAGGTTGTAATCATTGGCCAACTGTGTGCACAATACCAGGTAGCCTTGGTCTAGGTTAGTGGGGAGCTATGGCCATGAGGCCATGATCCTCATCTAAAAACAAAACAAAAACAAAAACAAACCTCTGAATCTTTTGGAGACAATTGTCTGAGATTAGAACCAGAAGTAAAACAATGGGCTACTTTCCTTGGAGCAGGAAGGAGAAGAGCAACAAAAGCATGTTGTAAAAAGCTTCATGAAATTCCAGAAAGCTTCGTGAAAGAAAGTGGAGATGAGCTGGGGTTTGAACCAAGGATAAGACCAGAGGAGGCTGCTGTCTGTCAGTATTCTACACTAGCACCCTTTTTTTCCCCCAGACCAAGATCAGCACACAGGTACTTCCACAAACAAATTAAACAGCGTCCTGAACATGATTAAATTATTTGGCACGAATAAAAGGTGCAGAAGGGGCTCCTGGCTGGCTCAGTCAGTAGAGCGCGCAACTCTTGATCTCGAGGTTGTGGTTTTGAGCCTCACGTTGGCTGTAGAGATTACTTAAAAATAAAATCTTTTGAAAAATTAAAATAAAAATTAACTAATTAATTAATGGTTCACAGTCAGTGCTTGAGCTGACCCAATATAGTCACTTCACTGGAATACTGGAATATTAAAAATAGGAAAAAAAGGCTCTTGTTTTGGGATTAGCCTATCAAGCATTAATAAGCATTTAGCTTTTATGTCCCCCTCTGTATTCATTTTTATTGCAGCATTACATACACCACATAGAATTTACCATTTTCACCATTTGTAAGTGTCTGGTTCAGGGACATCACGTCCATTGACATTGTCATGCGACCATCACCACCGTCCATCTCCAGGAATATTTTTGTCATCCCGAGCAGAAACTCTGTACCCATTAGACAGTAATTCTTCCTTCCCTCAGCACCCCCAATCACCACGCTTTCTGTCTCTACAAATTCAACTAGTCTAGGTAACTGATACAGGTAGAAGGATTCCATTTTTCAAAAATTGTATGGTGACTATCAGTCGGTTTCCAGCACACAACAGATGGCACAGTCAAATTGGATAATTGAGGTGAACTTCTGGAAGGGAGTATTTGCAAGGATTTAGGCAGGATTTA
Organism: Nasua narica; assembly: GCA_028533885.1. Taxonomy (NCBI): domain Eukaryota; kingdom Metazoa; phylum Chordata; class Mammalia; order Carnivora; family Procyonidae; genus Nasua; species Nasua narica. Next base: position 50,372,739 of record CM052815.1, on the reverse strand, counting down.
AGGAAGCTACAGGGAGGATGTATGCCATGTGACTAACAACAATGGGGAGCTGTTACCAGCCGTAGGCCTACGGGGACAGTTTCCAGAACCAGAAGAGGTGGCTGTGGAGAGGGTCCCTGATTGGAGCTGTGGGCTTCAGCGGAAGGCTCCGCCAGCCCACAGTGACATGGCAGGGTGGAGCCAGGGGACCGGATATCCTGACCTCCACTCTCCTCCCACCCTGGGACCCCTGCCAGTGCCTCCATGGGCAAACCCCAGTCAGGTACCAGAAGTCAAGGGAGCCCACTGTTGCAGTCCCTAGAAGAGTGGCTTCGGGGGCGTAGGCAGGCTGGAGAAGAGTGGAACGGGCATCTGGGGGTCACATGAAATAGATCCGGCTTCACAGCCTCTTCTGACATATACTGGGCATGTGATTAATGTGATTAAGCCCGAGGTTGAATATACAATCAATTAAGAGGGAGCTGATGTGGGAAGAGGAATGAAAGAAGTATTTTAGAATTTATTGGAGAATGGGAGTAAGCATCTCATTACCTGTCAAAACCAAATGAACACCCCCAGATCAGTGTATTTGGGCAGGTCTGGTATTTGGGCATTGGGTAGGGGTACACATGGCAGCTACTGCATTATCATAAACTGTCATAGGCCAAAGATGACTACTCTTGTCCACTTTGATCGTTTCCCATGTGAGGACTCTGAGATGCATACGTGGGTGATCTCTATATCCTGCACTTTTCCCAAAACTCCACATACTTGAAGAGGTTTAAAGCTTTGATTCTCCTTAACCTCCTGTTAAGTTCCTGTAAGTGTGACTTTGAACTTAACCTTCACCTTAACCTTAACCTTTGAACTTAACCTTCACCTTGATCAGCATCACCTCCAAAGCCTGAAGGATCACTTAACTTTCCCGACCTTTGGTCTCTACGTGTACGGAAGTGAATTTGTCCACTGTGAAGCTCCATATGGATGTAAAGGGATATTAAATTATCATTCAATATTAATTTACAACATGGGAAAACGTGAGCTGGCAATAGTATAGAAGTCCAGTTAGCCTTGAAAAAGTATGAGGGAAGGCAGAAAAGATGGTTGCGTAAAGTCTAAAAGAACCCACCAGTGTTTCTTTGTGCCACACGCTGGACTAAGTGTTACAAGACACAAGAAAATATGAGAGGTGGCCCCTCCACAGGGCAAAACTTCCAGCTGGAGAAATAGTCACAACGATGAGCAGGAGGAAACTCACAGCAATAGGCAAAGAATGTGAGTGACCTGTGAAAGTCAGAGCCTGGGAGGCCGGAGAAAAGAGAATAACCTCCAAATTAGGTGTACTGGGTGGTCATAGAAGGCTTCCTGGAGGAGGAGGAAGTTCAGCCAGACCCTGAGGAGAGAACAGGATTTAGAGAAGATGAAAAAAGGGCATTCCAGGCTACCAGTGAGCACTAGAACCCAACATTCACGTATGCCTTTATTCACGGAGTCAAAGGGTGCCATCACTGTTTGCTGCGCTGGGTTCTCAGTGCATCTGTTCAGAAGCATGTGGACCCCCCCCCCCATTAAGCATCAAGCTCACATGGAAAGGTCACTGTGTCACACCAGATACCTGCCTTTTACACACAAGCTGGGAACCAGCACTTGAGAGGCCTGGAACTTGATCTAGCCCTGCCCCTACCACTTCCTTGGGCACTTCCAGAAAGCTTCCCAGCAGCATGAGGGTAACTTCCCTTCTCTGGACCTCAGTTTCCTCATTGGTAAAATAAAGCAGCTGGACTAGATGATCTCTAAGCTTCCTTCGTTTTCATAATTTTGTGACTTTTGTTTCCAAACACTAATTTGCTGATGCCTACTGAATTGTCCACCTCATCATAACTCCCTAATCTTTTATTTTATTTTATTTTATTGATTTGAGAGAGACCATAAGCAGGGGAAGGGGCAGAGAGAGATGGAGAAGCAGAATCCCCGCTGAGCAGGGAGCCCGACCTGGATCTCGATGCCAGGACCCCAAGATCATGACCGACTGAGCCACCCAGGTGCCCCCCTCACCACCTAATCTTGTATTTTCTTCTTTGAATGACTATTCAAACGTTATGTTCTAGCAGTTCCCCACGTCTTCAAGAGCTCTAGACATGCCGAGCTCCCTTTCAGGCTTTTGGACACTCCATCTCAGATGCCTAGAACTATAGCCACCCATCCTCAGCCCAGCTGGAAGGCCTTCGATGCTCTTTCTTCTGCTTGCATTTCAGCTTTTGCATTTCTGCATTTTACTACCCATTGTGGAGCTCTGCCATTGTCCATTTACAAATTCCTCTTCTACTCAGGACTGTGAATGCCTTCAGATCAAGGGCCTTACCCCATCATCCTGTACCCCCTTCAATTGGCCCAGGGCTTAGTTAAGGCCTGTTTCATGAGCAAACACACAAACAGGGCTTGGCGGTTCAAGGAACAGACATCCTTGCAGGGCTCTGATCCCTCTAATCCGGACTCCTCCCTTCTCCCTGCCCCTGTCCTGTGCTTCCCTCCCACTCACCCATTTGCATGTCTCTGCGCCTTGGCTCCCACCTTCTCTTGTTTTGCTCCCACCTCCCTGTAGCTTGCATGGGGCCCAACCATATCCCTCTGGTCTCTGTCTGCTCTCTCAGCTTTGGTTCTCTCCACCAACAGCCTCACTCCCTGGGGGTTTCTGAGTTCTCACTCCCAGGACACTGTCATCGGCCCAGTTGATCTTTTTGTACCAGACCACATTGCAGGTCAGTGATGAGGCTCTAGTTTGGCTCCCTTTGATTCTTTCAACCAGCACTGTCCAGAGGGCAAACTCATGCGTAAAGCTCAGGGCTTCAGAGGGCCACCACCTTCAGCTTGGGCTCTAAGCAGTGCAAGTTCGGCCTGTAGAAAAGATCCACACTGACCCATCAGGGCTGACTTCCACCTCTGACTTCAGGCTAACTGCCTACAGAGTACTGCATCACGATCGAGCCTGTAAGTCTCAGCTCCGACAGTGAGAATACTGTAAGCCATTCCCAAGGAAGAGACGTTCCCAGATGTGGCTGCCAGAGACATCATTTGATATTTGGAGGCGTCGGGCCTAGAAACCAGTTTGTATCAAAGACCTCACCGGCCAGCAGCCCTCACCCAGCACCATGAATATCCCGCCAGATGCCAGCCGTGCAGTCTGCAGCCCGGGGACATGCCAGTTCTTACGCCGGTCTGTTTTGAAGGAAAGCACATGTTCTAATCTCTGATTTCCTAAAATTGCTCCCAGAAATGAACACCGAGCCTCTTCTTCACGCCCTGATGGGGCTCTGGCCAAATGTGGCGGGAGTGCAGAGGCAGCAGGAGCGCAAACAGGACAGTGCCCACAAGGCGTCTCTGCTCCCAGACGGCCAGAACGGATTGGAAGATTGATTTAGAGAGGGCCCTTTGTAATAAATTGTTCCTTTCTTCACTCGCAGCAGGGGGCCAGCTGCCGCCAGCTCACTCAGCGTGGAGGGCACAACTGTGGATTCAGAACGCGAGGAGAGCAGATGGGCGGCCTCTCAGCATCTTGAGGATGGCTGCCAATTTGGGTTTGTGCTGCCATTTGATCTATTTTTTTTTCTCCTGATGCTCATATTATGCAATGTGCGGAGCAGCGTGGTGTCTGGGAGAGAGCCCCGGATCAGGAGGGCCAGGCCGGTTTCCCGAGCCTGTTCCTGGTGGCTCCTCACCGAGATTGAGCTCCACTCTGCAGCATGTCCTCTGTTAACCTCAGTGGTCCCCAGCCCCTGCCCTAGGAGGGCTCGCAGTCCCAAGGGAGACAGGCCAGGACACAATTACCTACAGTGTTGCAAGTGCAGTGATAAGTGCACAGGGCCGGGGAAGTGCTATTCATGGAAGGCTTCCAGGAGGAGAGGATGCCTCAACAGAGAATGAAAGGTAAATAAAAGGAGGACCCGCCAGATGGCGAGAACAAAATGAAAAAGGCCTGGCCATGCACAAAAACATGCCTGTGACATTTATTCGGTCAGTCCATACAAGGGTAGAGCCACATGCTGGTCCGCTTTACAAGAAGGAAAACAATGAGCTGAAGGGCAGCAGGAGCAAATCCTTCAGTGGTGGGCAGGGGCCAGGCCATGCAGGACTGGGAATATCATCTTTAATAAACGGTGTGCACAGGTTGGGGATCATGGCAACTAAGTCTCATGGCCCATCCAAGCTTCCACTTCCTCTGCTGTGTAATGGGGGCTAAAAAAGATCCCATATTCACTTTGCAGGGCTGTTGATAGGCTCATTCACTCCTTATCACTGAACATGTATTGTGGGCCTCGTGTGTGCTGGACGTTGTAGGAAGACTGGGGATGCGGAAAGGAATAGGGCCTTATTACTTGCCCTGAAAGCTCCTACTATCTAGGATGGAGCGACCCAGAGGAAGAGCTAATTAACCAATCAATGAAGTGAGGGCAGACAGGGCCACAAGGAAAAGAGCAAGGGAACAACATTTGGGAGACTTTACAGTACATAGCCTTCCCAAAGGCCCTCCTTGGTAAAGCGGAAGGCACAGCTGTCAGAATACCCCATCCCGATGGGATCACAAACTTGTGTCCCCACAAGTAAGATAAGTGTCAGGCTTATCTGCTTAGCCAGCCAAGGCTAGAAAAATGAGCTCTTAAAAAATATCCAACCTGACTCTTTATTTCAAGCATTTGTTTTTTCACTCTCTGAAAGAGAATATTCATTTGCTCTCCTGACTCTGTGATGAAAACTTGATTTTCAAGACTCATGAAGAACTACTTGAAAATGCTTTTGAGGCTGGGTATTTTGGGGTGAAGGCAGGCTCATGCTGAGATACCTGTTGGCAAAATAATTCATGAACAGAACAGAAATGATTTTTTTTTAATTAGAATTTTGTTTCATGGAATATTCATCACCTCTGAGGTTGTCTTTTACATTATTCCAGGGCCTCATTGCAGACCTGTTGTGAAGCAGAATTGGGCTATTGGAACTCTAACAAGAGCCACAATTTTCAGCAAAATTCATTAATAAGCATCGTCATTAATGATAATGACAAATGAAGTCACCTTTTTCATTCACCCATTTGATCACTGATGCAATCACTTAGCAAATGTTTATTGAGCACCTAGCATACATTAGGCACCGCTCTCAGTTCTAGGCATATGGTAATATGCAAGACAGATGTGGTCCCTGCCCCTGGAGGATCTTGGAGCCTACAGAAAGACTTACAGGCACTAAACGAATAAACAAAAATGTGTGACTATGTAATTGCACTTGATATGTTGCATAGCATATACAAATGGCATGTGTTATCATTGAAGTACAGTAGGCTTTGAGAACATAATGCAGGAAGACTGAACCTAATCAGAATGGTCAGGGATGTTTTCCCTGCGGGAAACTTCATTTAGGCTGAGCTCTGAAGGTTGAGGAGGTGTAAGTGAGGTGAGGAGGTAACGCGTACTCCAGTTGGAGAGAGCAGTGTGTTAGAAAGACGCTTCCATTGATTTGAAAGACAGTGGGCATGGGTGTTGAGTAGTCAAGAGACCAAAAACAAAAAAATGCCTCACCGGATTGGTGTCAAGTAAGCAAGGTAAGGAAGAGCAAGGTGGGCCCAGGGAATGAGAGGAGGAGGAGGAGGAGGAGGAGGAGGAGGGAGAAGAAGCTATTGAAGGCAAGCCCACAGAGTCCATTCTTGCTAAGGCCAGCTGGTCAACCACCAGGATCTCAAGTTTCATACTCAACTTCTACCTGCCCTTCAAGGCACAGCTTCAGTATCCCACCCATCTACTTTGGGAAATTATACATTGTACAATCTCCTCCTTAGAGACTCAAATACAGATTAGGGTACCCACAACTCTGAGAAATCCTGTAACTAAGACATGTAATTATCCCAGCATTTCCAAAAGATACCAGGCTAAAGAAATATATGAGGATGTGTTTCAAAGAACACAGGGAATTGCTCATCTAGTAGATAGAGTTGTCCAGACTTAGAATAATTTCTGACTGTGATATTGAATAGCTGTGGTGTTTCTGGACAAATTCTCACCTATAAGATGGTGATACAAACAACTGTATTGGAGGTTTTCTTTTTTTTAATTTATTTATTAACATATAATGTATTATTTGCCCCAGGGTACATGTCTGTGAATCATCAGGCTTACACATTTCACAGCATTTGCCATACCACATACCCTCCCCAATGTCCATATCCCTACCCCCCCCAACCTCCCAGCCACTCTTAGTTTGTTTCGTGAGTTTAGGAATCTCTTATGGTTTGTCTCCTTCCCCATCCCATCTTGTTTCATTTCTCTTCCCCACCCCCCCATGATCCCCTGCCCTGCCTCTCAAATTCTTCGTATCAGAGCGATCATGTAATTATCTTTCTCTGACTGACTTATTTTGCTTAGCATAATACCCTTTAGTTCCATCCATGTCATTGCAAATGGCAAGATTTCATTTCTCTTGATGGCTGCATAGTATTCCATTGTATATATACCACTT
>CM052815.1:50332975-50366159 GCA_028533885.1 Nasua narica | reverse complement strand
TGATGAAGTCCCAATGGTTCATTTTTGCCCTTGCTTCCCTTGCCTTTGGAGATGTTTCTAGGAAGAAATTGCTGCGGCTGAGGTTGAAGAGGTTGCTGCCTGTGTTCTCCTCCAGGATTTTGGTAGAGTCTTGTCTCACTTTGAGGTCTTTGATCTATTTTGAATCTATTTTTGTTTGCAGTGTAAGGAAATGGTCCAGTTTCATTCTTTTGCATGTGGCTGTCCAGTTTTCCCAACACCATTTGTTGAAGAGACTGTCTTTTTTCCATTGAGTATTCTTTCCTGCTTTGTCGAAGATTAGTTGACCATAGACTTGGGGTTGTATTGGAGGTTTTCTATGAGTATAAAATAAATAGCACACGTAAAGTCTCTAGTTCAATGACTGGCACATAGTAGCTGTTCAGTGAACACTAATTGACTTCCTTTATTCTATGTAAAAAAAAAAAACAGATTAGGTCACACTTTTGGGGAAACTTTCCACCATAAATTAATGTGAGACAAGAAAATTTCCCAGCAGGAAAGGACAAGTGTCTCCCACTAAAAGGATTCCTCAAGTTCTGAGTGTAATACATGCAAACAGACCTACATGAAATCACACCATCATGAAATTTCTGAACTCAAAGAATAAAGAGAATGTCCCAGGTGCTTCCAGAGAGATTAAGAGGGCACGTGCAAAGAACTTGGAGTCAAATTGGTCCCAGAATTCTCAAGGCTAAAATCAGATGTTGGATGACAAAGGAGAATTGCTTTTTGGTGAAAAAAAATTCGGAAGTGGGTCCGAATATTCTCAAAGAAAATCATTTTCAAAACTAGAAAGTAATACTCAGCCAAACAATCACAGAAGTTGAAGTGTATAATAAGATAATCAAAGACTCAAAACATTTTATGACTCACACACCCTTTCTTAGGAAAGTAAATTGAGAAGTAAATCACGACATAGGAAGCTATGAGCTGTAGGAAACAAGAAAGCAGCAAAAGGACTTCCCAGGATAATGATCAAAAGAAGACCCCAGATATCAGCCTGTGTAGCCATCCTGGGAAGCAAACAGTTCACCCTGGATCAGAAGGATAACCTCTAGGAAAAAAGAAACTGAAATTGATATGCTTGAGGTTTTAGAAAAATTACTGATAGGTAAGTGACAGAGATGTAGGAACATGTGGGGAAAATTAGGTTAGTGGAAAGTATGTAAATGAAAAAGCAAAGCAATTGTTACTTTTTAAGAAGCAAAGTATAACGCAAGACAGAAATCACTGCTTGACCCTGCGTAACACCCCAAGCCCTAACAGAAACCCTGATGAGGGGCACCTGGGTGGTTCAGTTGGTCATCTGACTGTTGATTTCAGCTCAGGTCATGATCTCAGGGTCTTGAGACTGATCCCTATATTAGGCTGTGTGCTTAGTGGAGAGTCTGCTTGAGATTCTCTTCCCCTCCCTGTATCCCTGCTGTGGCTCTCCTCTCTCTCTCTCAAAATAAATAAGTAAATAAAAATCTTAAAAGAAAAGAAACCCTGATGACTGTAGGATCAAAATATGCTATAAGTGCAGGTGCTATGGATGGGGAATGAAGAGAAAGAGAGAGCAGGCCTTCACTGAGTGTTTAAGGAAGTCAATATCAAAAACCTAGAAATCAAGATATAGCAAAGTAAACATATTATTTACAGTGTGGCGATCCATGTTAGGAGCAATAGTTAGAAGAGACCTACTGAGACAGGGATGGGTGTTTTCTAAGGTGTGCATTTTACATTATTTGGCTCTATAACACATTTGTGTATTACTTTGATAAAAACAAAATTTAATCTTAATACCAAACTGTAACTGTAAAATAATTAAACTTAGAATTATGTAAAAATAACATACACACATGGACAAGGCTGAGGGAACACAGAGCAAATGGAAAGAATTTGATTGGGTAGGATAATAATATCCAAGATATGGACAGCCTCCGCATAGGCGTCAGGCTAACCTAATGGAAGGTACTGACTTTAAGGCTCCCTTCCCTCATCTGCAAGAGGAGGGTGACATAGAACCTGTGTCACAGGAGCCTTGTAAGGACTACATCAGAGAATACTCGTCAGGTTGTCGGCTCAGGATTGGGCCCGAGTGATCACTAATAGAGGATACCTTTTGTTAAAGAAAGGAGAGAAGGAAGAAAGGAGACAGGGAGAGAGAGATTTCGTTCAGCCGAGCTCGTGGGAGGCAGGGCCGTCCACACAGCCTCCCGAGCAGCATGCCTTCTGGGCAGGCTGTCCTCTTAGTGACCATCTACTTAAAGGGACTTTGTCAAGGTTGACAGGCTCCATTTAATATACATTAAAAAGAACTTAGCTTGTTTCCTCACTTCCGAAAAGGCTGTCAGTGTCTGGGAGAGGGTCAACTCTGCTGCAAGGTTAAAAGACCCGCTCAGGGAAAACACTCCCATGGTCCAGCGCCTCCCTAATCGTTCCATTTTGCTTTAACGGCATCCAGGTTCTCACTTGGAAAATGCTCTTTGCCACACATTCATATCACCGAAGGCCCAGATCCTGCCAGGTGAGAGTTATTCTCTGGGCATAATTAGGCTCTCCCGGGCAGTGTTCAGGCTCCCTTCCCAGGAGGTCCGTGCTGCAGAGCGGCTGACAGAGACCAAGCACTCACACCCCGAGGGGCAGTTCCCCCCTGTGAATTCTCTTGCGTTGGCTTGTGTAAGACAGACCACAGGGCAGCCCGAGAGAGAGCCTGGTACAGCAGGAAAACATGGAGAGTGGAACTATGGTACTAATAGGTTTCAACGCGGAGATTTGGGACCAGGCTGGCTGACTGCCGGTCCTGCACTTGTCTCCACATCTCACGTGGCCTGGCCTTCCCCCAGGGCACCAGGTAGCATGGAAAACAAGGAGGAAGACTTTCTAGGTTTGATTCCAGCTGTGCTACTTCCTAGTTCTGTAAACTTGAGAAAATCCTTGATCCCCCTGACTTCGGGTTTTGTCCTCTATAAAAATAGGACAGTTGTGTCATTGACTCTTGTCTTGATGTCATGCTCACAGAAGTGGGTCCGAAATGTACAGAGTTAAGGGTAGAGAATGGTGACACCTGCCAAGGAGCAGGTAAGATACCAGCAGCCTCTTCCTGAGCCTAGAAATGGCTCAGGCCCACCATGTCTCATGCCAGGGAGAGCTGGGCATAGCGGTACTGGTCCCCGGCAGCAAGGGGATCCACCCACCTGCTGACTGGCTTTGCTGTGACCTCACTGTGCACGTCTCCCTGGCTCTTCTGTTCCCTGAATCTGGGCCCTGTCTTGTAGGCTACTCTCTACCCTGTTGACCAGGTCAGCTCTCTTCATCTGAAGCTCACTTCCCCATAGCCCCTGGATTTGGGGAGCACCCACCACTCCCACGTAAAGACGTACCTGTGACCCCTTTTGAGAGTTAGAGCCCAAGCCAGAGGACTGAAGCGTTGTTCCAGTTCCAGCTGTGAGCCTCGGGCTCCTCTGGTCCAAGGCTGCTCCTCTGCCCTCACGAGTTTCATGGCTCACCCTCAGTGGCTCCTGACAATTTGCAGCTCGCAATTATGTTGAAGGAAAATTTTCCTTCTTGGGGCCCCTTTAATGTTTTCAGAGTGACATCCTTATGACTGCTTCCTAATCAGAGAGGGATTGGAATAGGGAGGGAGGAAGAAAAATTGAGGAAGTCTCCCGGTGGAAGGATGGAGATGTGAGAGAAGGCAAAATGAAGGAGAAGGAGTAGGGAAGGCGGAAACAGAGGTGGAAGGCAGGGAGGGGACAAGGAGGAGGAGAGGAGTGTCTGCCTTGCTGGGCAGTCCCTGTGCAGCAGATCCTGGGCTTCCTGCTTGACCCGGGGACATAATGCAAGGATCCTGGGCTTGGGCTGCAGCCTGAGATCTAATGGTCACTCGCTCAAGCAAGACTTTGTATCCTCTGAGCCTTGTTGTCCTCGTCTGTAAAACCAGAGCAACTCCACCTGCCAGGTAGGATTGTTTGGAAGATGGCAGGTACTATGTGGAAAGCAGCGGTATAGTATCTAGCACGCGGGAAGTGCTTGGTAAACCATCATCACCCTGAAGATCCTTAGCTCCTCTGGACAGGGCAGTTGTCTTGGTTACCTCCTGGGCACCGTGCCGCTGCTCTTCACTGCTGCTTAGGAACAGCGTGATGCCAATGGGTCCTGCTCCCTTTTCCCCTTGGTGAAGGGACTCTGCCCTCCAACCACTTTTCCTCCTCTGCTTGATCTCTTTTCATTAGTTTTGTTGCAGTCTCTCGAGGGGGATACATAGTTTTAAAAATACTTGGGCAGACTTCTGAATTAGCACTTGAAAGCTGTTGTAACTTCATAAGCCAGACCATCCGAGAGGGACATGATCTCCCAGCCTCCGCATCTCATCCGTGCATACAGTGTGGACACACAAATGTGCCCTTGGGAGGGGACATGGGTGCCCTCAAGACCACATGCATCCCCACGGGGACGTGTGACATCAAGAACTCCAAGTCCACTTTGCACATCCCTGTCCTCCAAGGAACCTTTCAAATTCCTCACTCCTGTGTGTAATTAAGGACATTAGATTGGCTGCTGTAATTGAGTTCAGTTCGATTTCTCACTTCAGACTTGGAAAATTATGTGTAAGGAAAGATTCACATGCCTTTCTAATCAGGCAGAGTTGACAGGGAAAAGGGGAAAAAAAAGAAGAAAACTCCTGATCACTCAACCATTAAACAAATGGCAGTGACAGCACGAGTCTAATTACTAGCTTCCCGTGGGCTTCCAGTATTTTTAAAAACAAGACCCCAAATGGGTAGACCTCCATACTCCAGAAGCTGGTGGCTTCTCTCCATTGCCCCTTGGCTTCTGCACGGGCTGCTTGGACGTAGTCTCAGAAGAGACAGTTCTGAGTTCCTGACGCAAAATGGCAGTAGGTCTAACTACGTTTTGTGAGCTCACGCCACAGGACACCATCCCTTCTACCACCATCACTTCCTCCAGTCCTTGGCTCCTCTTTTGGAGATGGGAGTTCCGAATACAGAAGAAGACATCATTGCAGGATTATTCACAGTAGCCAGAAGGTGAAACCAAGTGTCCCAAGTGTCCATCACCAGATGGACAAACCAAGTGTCCCAAGTGTCCATCACCAGATGGACAAACAAAAGTGGTGTATCCATACAACAGAATATTATTCAGCCATAAAAGGGAATGAAATGCTAATACATGCTACTGTGTAGATGATCACCGAAAACAGAATGCCAAGTGAAATGAGCCAGATACAAAGGGAAAGACATTGTATGGTTCTACTTACAGGATATATCTAGAGTAGGTACGTTCGAAGAGATGGAAAGTAGATTCAAGGGTACCAAGGGCTGGGGAAAGGGAAAATGGGAAGTCACTGCTTAATGTGTACAGAGCTGCCATTTGAGGAGATGAAAAATTTTAAAACTAAATAGTCATGATGTTGCACAACATCATGAACGGAATTGGAATTAATGCTACCGAATTGTACATTTAAGAATAGGGTTAAAACGGCAGACAAATTATTTTATATGTATATATATATATTTACTGTAGTTTTATTTTTTAAAAAAAAGTTACGGAGGCAGAACCTGAAGCTCATTTAAACCACTGTGTCAATTAGGATTCTGTTGGATTCAAATGACAGAGGCCCAGTACAGTTGACTTTGTAAAGGGGAAATACACTGACTGACAGAAGCTGAGCAGTCTAGGGGTAGGGCTGGATTCAGGGCTGTGCCGGATCATTTCTATTTGCCCCTCCAGATCTGCTTGCTACCCTGCTTCTCCCTGCCCTCTGTCTCAGGAGGCTGCACTCTCTCAGTCACATCGACTGGCTCTGACAACCTCTGGCTTCCAGCTGGCATGGCCACCAGGAAATGCCAACACAAGCTTGGAGGGAGGGAGCAAAGAGAAGCCAGTGTGTTTATTGCTGAATCTCTCTTCACAGGGTCACCCCAGCCTGTATCCCTCAATCCAAGGTCACTGTCTCAGGGTGGCCCTCTCTCCATGACCCATGCCAGCAGGTTCTACTAAATACTCCTTCCCACATCCCTTTGAACCTCAAGGTGGTAACAGGTCCACTGTTACTGACCTCAAGTCTCTATGGTTTTTTTGCACTAAGTAGCTCATCACCCTCCTCCTCTGCCCATAGTTAATAGTCCCTTTATTAAACCTTCCTCATATGATCTAGTTCAAGTGAATCATCTGTTTCCTGTTGGACCGTGACTCTAATGAGATCTATAATGTATCTTTCCTGTTGGGACCTTGGCTCCCCATCTCTTAGATCTATCGCTTAGATCTTTTTCTGGACTGGCCTCAGCCTATGTGTCAGACTACCAGGAAAGCTGCAGCTCCAAAATTTTCTGTGTTTCAGGACACATGTGAAAAACTGGGATTTTCATCCCAAAAAGTATTATCAAAATTCCCATTTACTCTGGGTGGCTCTGAGTGTGTCACATGCCCCTCCCTGAGCCCAGCTTTGGCCAGAGGAAGGCTCAGTGCTCAGGGGCTTGAGTGACATGTTCCACCCTCTGGATGCCCAGTGAGGGGGAGAGCAGTCGACTTCCAGGGAAAGTTAGGGGGCTTTACTGTGGTAAGTGACTTAATATAGGCAACATATCTTGTCTTTGCTCCTAAAATTCTTGGAATTTCCTAAGTGTTGAAAGTAATAAAGGTGTCTTTTGTTATGTTAATGAAGTGGCTTTTAGATCGAACCTGAGGGTGGAGGCTGGTTGCCCAGAAAACCTTGTGAGTAGAAGGTTGGAAATTTTTGTCCCACCATTTCCGACCCCCAACCCCCACCCTCCGAGGGTAGGAAGAGGAGCTGGAAGTTGAATCAATCACCAGTTTAATCACTTGTGCCTGTGTAATGAAGCTTCTATAAAAACCCAAAAGGGGGGTGTCGGGGTAGCTCAGGTCAGGCCCTGCTCTCAGCTTCCAGCTCCATGCTCAGTCGGGAGTCTGCTTGAGATTCTCTCCCTCTCTCTCTCTATCCTTCCCTCCCCCATAGGCACTTTCTCTCTCTCTCTCTCTCTCTCTCTCTCCCCCTCAAATAAATAAATAAATAAATAAATAATAAATAAACAAACAAATCTATCTTTAAAAAAGGAAGGGGAGGAAAGGAAAGGAAAAGAGAGAAAGAGAAAGAGAAAAAGAAAGGATGGGGGACCTGGGTGACTCAGTCAGTTAAGCATCTGCCTCCAGCTCAGATCACGATCCCAAGGTCCTAGGATCAAGCCCCACTTTGGGCTTCCTGATCAGTGATGTTTCTGCTTCTCCCTCTCCCTCTGCCCCCCCACTCATGCTCTCTCTTCCACTATCTCTTTTGCTCTGTTCTCTCTCTCTCTCTCTCAAATAAATAAATAATATCTTAAAAAAAAAAAAAAAGGACTGGGTTCTGAGAATTTACAGGTTGGTAAGCACATGGAGATTTGCAAAGGGTGGTCCCCTGAGGGAGGACATGGCAGCTCTGAGCCCCTTCCCCATACCTTGCCCTATGCCTCTGTTGAGCTGTTCCTGAGTTATGTCTTTTTATAATAAACTAGTGAGCTAGTGAGTAAAATGCTTCTGAGAACCATGAGTCACTCTAGCATATTAATCAAACCTAAGGGGGCGGTCATTAGAACCTCCCATCTGTAGCCAGTCAGTCAGAAGCACAAGAGATTGGCATATGAAGTAGGGGGAGGGTGGTCTTGTGGACTGAGCCATAATGTGGAATCTGATGCTAACTCCAGGTAGATGGTGTCAGAATTGAGGTGAATTGTAGCACACCTAGCTGGTGTCATAAAATTGCTTGGTGGTGTGGGGGAAGACCCCACACACTGTAACTGGGTGCAAAATGTTAGGTACCACAAAGAGTAAATGGAAGCCACTAGGGAAAAACCACAGGTGCACAGCAGTCACTGTCCTAAGGTCTCCCAACTGCTAGACTCACACCTGTTTGCCTGACTCCAAGCCCTAGCATTTTCCAGTGCTCTTTGCTCTTTCCTTGGCCACTTCCCTGGCAACCTTTCTGCTAGAAAATTAGGCCAAGGTTCAGGACAGGGGTTCATGTAAGTGTTAGAGTAGGAGTGATCGTAAAAGCCAAGTCCGGGAGGAGAAGGGACAGCCCATGCTTGGCTAGAGAAGGGGTGGGATGAAGCACGCCCTCCAGGTCATCCAAGCTTGAACAGCTCTCTCAGCCTTTACTTCCTGAGATATGGCAAAGCATAACCAGGCACCTGCTGTAGAAGATGGGCAGAAAAGGAAAAGGTGGATCCCAGGACCAGCCAAGGAAGGAATCAATAAGCCAGGAATATGGGGAGGAAGGTGAATTTAGCAAGTGGAGTGTGACCTCTGGAAGTTAGGGCAACAGTTGACTTTCAGGTCAAAACTTGGAAATAACCAGGGATGAGCATGCCTCAAAGGTTGAGGAAAGTCAGTAGGGCATGAGTTAGCTCCAAAGGGAGCAATTTGCCTGGAAAGCTAAGCTTGAAAAAAACTCGCAGAATAGGCACTAAACAGAATCAACTGGAAGTCTTTCAAAAAATACTCATTGAGCACCCGGCTCCGGGTTAGGCACTGAGGATGCAATGACAGGTCCTGCACTGAAAGGTGGCATTTGATGCTATGGTGCAGTAAGCACAGAGGACCGTGGGAGCACTGAGGTAGGCCACCTGACCAACTGCAGGGGAGGAAAGTGGGGAGGGAAGGGTCCATGAAGGCTTCCCAGATGAGGGAGCCCCTGGAAGTCCTGAAAGGGTAGACAGACTGAGGTAGAGTAGAGTTAGTAGTTGTGAGACATGGATTCAAATTCTCAGCAGTGTCACCACGGTACATTGGATTCATCAAGTTATAGAATATTGACACCCTATCAGTAAATGGAGCACCCCTTTGGGAGTCATTCCTTGAATACTGCCATCCTGAACTATATTGAATGTGTCTCCCTCAAGGTCACATAGCACCCTGTGTGACCTCCATCGTAGCACATCTCATCCATTCATTAAATGGATATTTCCTGGGTGCTGACTATGTGCCAGGGATGATGAAGAAAATCCTCACTCAGTTTGTACTCGTTATGTGTTTCCTCCTCTGTTCTGGCCACACCCAGCCCCACCCAGTGAGCTTTTAGAGGCCCTGGAGATGAGACCATGTCTCATGAATCCCCCATGACTAACACACAGCTCAAGAAAGGTAATTTACAATGAGCAAGTAACTACATGAATGGAAGAATAAATGAAGGAGCTAAATGATCTTTACGATCTCTCCCATCCCTAAAACACTATAAAATTCCTCAAATGGTAAAGCACCGTAGGTCTCTTTGAGGGATCAGGGAACAACAGAAAGAGGTGCCTGAAGTGAGCCAGGAAAGGCTTCTTCGAGACGATGATCTGTAACCTTCTGAACATCACTGCCAACACCATCTGTATCTGGACTTTAAACATAGGGCTCTCTTGGTTTGGCTGCTGCCTTTAGGCCAACTCATAGGCTTAGGGGCCCGGAAGTCCAGAGCATTCACCATTTCAAGAGAGGGAAAAAAAAAAGCTCTATAGTTATCTTTAATTTGTATCTTTTTCAAATTATAAAAGAATTACTTGATCATTATAAAAAATTAGAAAAGTCAAGCAAATTTCATCTCGAGAGTTAACCACTGTAACATGTTTCCATATTCTTCCCAGAATAATTTTAAGGATATTTTATCTTCACATCTTATTGTTGATAATTTTTTTTCTAAAACTTGTTCTGCTTGATTTTGCTTAACATTACATCATAAGCATTTAGCCATGTCATTCAAATGCCTTCACATACATCATTTTAAATTGCTACAGAATATTCCATCCTATAGAGAGGAGTCATAATTTACATAACCAATCCCAGATCAGACATTTAGATTATTTCCAATATTCATTATTATAATAAGCAGTCCCATGATAAACATGCTTGTGTGGAAAGCTCTATTTACATTTTTGATCAAATCCTTAGGCTGGATTTGAGAAAGAGAAATTACCAAGTCAGTGGCAGGAACGGTTTTCAAGTGCTTGCTATTCAAGGCCAGGTTATTTTCCAAGTGACGTTGCCCCACTGCGGACTCCCCAAAAAAGCATGAAGGGTTGATCTCTCCATTGGTCACGTGTCTTTGTTTTCTTTCTCCCTCTCTTAACGTCACCCATTTACACTGTTATCCCTCTTTCTTCATCTAAACCTATCTTCCAGGTCAGAGAAACCGGAGAAAGGAATGGAAGGGGTGCTGAATTGATGGCCTCTAGACCCTTCTTCTCCTACCCAGCAGGGAAAGCAAATCTACCTCAGGTCCTGGAATTTTAATTAACCTCCCAGCAGCAGGAATCTGATCCCTGAAATTAGTCATTGCTCTGAGCTCAGTACCAGGCCCCCAGGATAACTAGAGAGAAATTGTACAGGTGATTTACAGTAGCTAGATTTGATCATACATATAAAAAATGGTCTGGATGATGAAGAATGGCCTTGACCTTCTGGACAGAGAGGCCACATGACCTCTGTTAGTTCTGGAGCAGGGGATGAAAGAGCCCATTAGGCATATTAAAAAGTATCCATCACTGAAAAATTAAAATAAATATATTTGGGGAGAAAAAAATAAAAAAATAAAAAAAATAAAAAGTATCCAGCTCGCCTTCCAGGGGCTTGCATCAGGAGCAGATCTGCCCCATGACACATGACACTTTGGGTCCAGGTACAGTCTACATTGCCAAGGACTGGGAGAGGCCAGCTTGTATCAGCTCAAACACCTTTGGTCAAATGGACTTGAGTCTGGAAATCACAACAAAGAGAAGCAGAGCTTCGAAAGAAAGTAGGACACTGCAGGAATGACTATTAGAGAAGTCACCCAGGTTACAAATGAAGGAAAGGCTTTGAGAAGGAATGTTACGAAGCAGTCAGTGACAGAGGCAAAGTAGGAACCAGCCTCCCTGACTCTGATCAGTGCTCTTTCTGCTACAACATTCTTGCCTATATTTTGTTCAGAGAGAGTTGGTCAGTTGAGTTCCTGTGGAAATGTAGTCATGATGAATCTCAAATTGTCTGGACAAAACATTTTCTAGGAGAAGCCATGCTCCCCAGTGGGCCAAACCCTTCCTCTCCACCCACTCCCCCCCCCCAAACTACTTTGGTCTGGCAGAAATGCAAGGATTTTTGCATATGGGGGTACTTTTGTAAAACAAAATGCCCCCCAAACTCTATAATCTGGTGACCCTTTTCTCCTTCCAAGGCCTCCATCCCCAGTTCACATGCAGCCTTCTGAAGAAAAATCACACCCAGCCTAGACCAGGCAAGATGGATGGCTTGTGTTTCTTCTTAAGAACTTTCCAGCAAAGTGGCTCTGAATCATGAAAAGTTAACACAAAGACTGGCAGACCCACAGAGACTGGCATCACCATCAGAGCCCAGAATCTGTAACTTGGCAGCTTACTCATGTTTCCAGCCTGCTTCTTCATCTTTAAATTAGAGAGAAACCCACTCTTTCTGTATGCACTTCAGGAATTACTGCTGAAATCAGCTGGGCTAATACTTGAAAGTTCTTTGTAACCTCTAAAACACTCCCCAGACGTCAGCCGGACATGTTCTCTGAGTAAGAAGGTGTTGGGGATGAGGGGAAGAAGAGTATAGCATTCAAGGTAAACAGCAGCTGTTCGCCACCCCCTCTCTCCCTTGCTCTGAAGATCTGGGGATCTTCCTGAGCCATCTTGTGGCAGCTGATAACTTAGAGCAGTAGTTTTTGACTATTTGTTAATGCAAAGAATTCTTATTTATAAAGAAGTAGTTCACAGGACCCGTAGGTGTGACATTGATAATAGCAATATTGCTTTGGTTAGACTGGGACTAGATGGTGGGGAGGTGGGACAAAGCCATGTCTTTATTTTTAACTCCTTAGGTGCCAACTCACAAAAACTAAAATATTTGTCCATTTATTCAGAATGCATTTACTAATACTCCTAACTAAAAGTTTAGGTTTTTGGCCAGCCTAAGTCTTCGTCCCACGCCTGAGGGATCAGGGAAGGGCCTCTGGCACTGGACACATCCATTTAAGAGAAAGTAAGACGTTCCTTCCTAGCCTGTGAGGTTTTCCTTTAAACTTTTAACCAATTAGTGCTCTATCACTCATTTGTTCATTTAGCCATGTAATCATTCAAGAGCAGATTAGAAGGACTCTTTCAGAGTAGCCAAAGTCCTCATCGATAGCAAAGGGCAAGTAGACATAGAAGAAAGAACTTCGTGTTTGAAGTTGCACTGATCTGGTTCCAGGCCTGTGTTCTCTTTTTACTGTCTAGATAATCTTGAGATAATCTCTTAATTGCCCCAGGCCTCAGTTTCCTCAATGGTAAAAGGGGGTCTAGTAATGCCTCCCTCCCCGGGTTGCATGTTATGAAAGACAGTGTAGCTCCCTACCACCTAGCCACATCTCAGGGAATGTTCTCAGAAAGCTTCCCAAGTAAGTGTTTGTTTTCTGAATATCTGTCTCACCAGCTATACCATAAACTGCAAAAACACAAGGACTAGACTTGGATTGTTCATCATCGTATTTCTAGAACCTAGCACAGCCCTGGAACACAATTTATTTTTTTTATTAACATATAATGTATTATTTGTTTCAGGGGTATAGGTCTGTGAATCATCAGTCTTACACGATTCACAGCACTCACCATAGCACCTACCCTCCCCAATGTCCATCACCCAGCCACTCCATCCCTCCCACCCTCCTGCCCTCCAACAACCCTCAGTTTGTTTCCTGAGATTGAGAGTCTCTTATGGTTTGTCTCCCTCTCTGGTTGCATCTTGTTTCATTTTTCCCTCCCTTCCCCTATGATCTTCTGTCTTGTTTCTCAAATTCCTCATATCAGAGAGGTCATACGATAATTGTCTTTCCCTGATAGACTTATTTCGCTTAGCATATACCCTCTAGTTCCATCTATGTCATTGCAAATGGCAAGATTTCAGCTTTTTTATGGCTGCATAGTATTCCATTGTATATATATACCACCTCTTCTTTATCCATTCATCTGTTGATGGACATATGTGTTCTTTCCATAGTTTGGCTATTGTGGACACTGCTGCTGTGAACATTGGGGTTCACATGCCCCTTTCGATCACTACATTTGTATCTTTAGGGTAAATACCAATTGCTGGGTTGTAGGGTAGCTCTATTTTCAACATTTTGAGGAACCTCCATGCTGTTTTCCAGAGTGGCTGTACCAGCTTGCATTCCCACAAACAGTGTAGGAGGGTTCCCCTTTATCTGCATCCTCACCAACAACTGTCATTGCCTGACTGGTTGATTTTAGCCATTCTTACTGTTGTGAGGTGGTATCTCAATGTGGTTTTGATTTATATTTCTCTGATGTTGAGTGATGTTGAGCACATTTTCATGTGTCTCTTGGCCATTTGGATGTCTTCTTTGCAGAAATGTCTGTTCATGTCTTCTGCCCATTTCTTGATTGGATTATTTGTTCTTTGGGTGTTGAGTTTGAGAAGTTCTTTACAGATTTTGGATACTAACCCTTTATCTGATCTGTCATTTGTGAATATCTTCTCCCATTCTGTTGGTTGTCTTTTGGTTTTGATGACAGTTTCCTTTGCTGTGCAAAAGCTTTTTATCTTGATGAAAGTTCATTTTTCAGTTCATTTTTGCCCTTGTTTGCCTTGCCTTTGGTGATGTTTCTAGGAAGAAGTTGCTGAGGCTGAGGTCAATGAGATTGCTGCCTGTGTTCTCCTCAAGGATTTTGATGTATTCCTCTCTCACATTGAGGTCTTTGATCCATTTTGAGTCTATTTTTGTGTGTGGTGTAAGGAAATGGTCCAGTTTCATTCTTCTGCATGTGGTTGTCCAATTTTCCCAACACCATTTATTGAAGAGACTGTCTTTTTCCCATTGGACATTATTTCCAGCTTTGTCAAAGATTAGTTGGCCGTAGAGTTGAGGGTTCATTTCTGTTTTGTGCCAGTACCACACTGTCTTGATGATTACAGCTTTGTAATAGAGCTTGAAGTCTAGAATTGTGATGCCGCTGACTTTGGTTTTCTTTTTCAACATTCCTCTGGCTATTTATGGTCTTTTCTGGTTCTATATAAATTTTAGGATTATTTGTTCCATTTCTTTGAAAAAAGTCAATGATGTTTTGATAAGGATTGCATTAAATGTGTAGATTGCTTTAGGTAGCATAGACATTTTAAGAATATCTCTTTTTCCAATCCATAAGCATGGAACATTTTTCCATTTCTTTGCATCTTCCTCAATTTCTTTCATGAGTACCTTATAGTTTTCTGAGTACAGATTCTTTGTCTCTTTGGTTAAGTTTATTCCTAGGTATCTTTGGTTTGGGGTGCAATTGTAAATGGCATTGACCCCTGAATTTCTTTCTTCTGTCCTGTTGTTGGTGTATAGGAATGCAACTGATTTCTCTGCACTGATTTTACATCCAGATACTTTACTGCATTCCTATATGAGTTCTATCAGTTTTGGGGTGGAGTGTTTTGGGTTTTCCACATAAAGTGTCATATCATCTGCAAAGAGTGAAAGTTTGACTTCTTTTTTGCAGATTCAGATGCCTATTATTTCTTTTTGTTGTCTGATTGCTGAGGCTAGGACTTCTAGGACTATGTTGAATAACAGTGGGGATATTGGACAGCCTTGCTGTGTTCTTGACCACGGGGGGAAAGCTCTCAGTTTTTCCCCATTGAGAATGATGGTCGATTTTTCATAGATGGCTTTTATGATATTAAGATATGAATTCTCTATCCCTACACTGTGAAGAGTTTTAATCAGGAGAGAATACTGTACTTTGTCAAATGCTTTTTCTGCATCTGTTGAGAGTATCATATGTTTCTTTTTCTTTCTTTTATTAATGTAATGTATCACATTGATTGATTCACAGATGGTGAACCAACCTTGCAGCCCAGGAATAAATCCCACTTGATTGTGGTGAATAATCCTTTTAATGAACTGTTGGATCCTATTGGCTAGTATTTTGGTGAGAATTTTTGCATCCATGTTCATCAAGGATATTGGTCTCTAATTCTCCTTTTTGATGGGGTCTTTGTCTGATTTGGGGATCAAGGTAATGCTCGCCTCATAAAATGAGTTTGGATGTTTTCTTTCCATTTCTATTTTTTTGAACAGTTTCAGGAGAATAGGATTAATTATTCTTTAAATGTTTGGTAGAATTCCCCTGGGAAGTCATCTGGCCCTGAGCTCTTTTTGGGAGATTTTTGATTACTCCTTCAATCTCTTTACTGGTTATGGGCCTGTTTAGATTTTCTGTTTCTTCCTGGTTGACTTTTGGTAGATTATACATCACTAGGAATGCATCCAATTCTTCCAAATTGTCAAATTTGCTGGTGTATAGTTAGTTGCTCATAATATTTTCATATAATTGTTTGTATTTCTTTGGTGTTGGTAGTGATCTCTCCCTTTCACTCATGATTTTATTAATTTGGGTCCATTCTCTTTTCTTTTTGGTAAGTCTGGCCAGTGGTTTAACAATCTTATTAATTCTTTCAAAGAAAGCTGTTGGTACTGCCTCTTGTTCTTTTTTTTGAGGTGAGTTTTTCTGCCTTGTCATTTTACCCAGAGAAAAATAGATGAATGAGAGAACAAAATACTAAAAAAGTAGCAATGACCCCAGAAAAATATACACTAACCAAATGAGAAGAGACCTGAAACAGGAGGTAGGGGGGTGGGGGGATAAATAAATAAATAAAAATTAATATATATATATATATATATTTATCTAATATATAAATATATATTATTAGACTGGTGAACAGAACAGAGTCACACACTTTATTTTGGGTGTATTTTAGTTTGTTAGAAGCAACTGCCTCCCAAAATTTTAAAGATAGAAAAACTTATATATATACAAAAATAAGGGTAAACATGATGAAGGGATGGAATATGACTGTAAAGATGAAAATTAAAAAAGATTTTTAAAAAGGAATTTATAAGAAGTTGGCTTAAAAAAAAAAGGAGAGAATGTGGTCAGGTTGGAGACTAGAACAAAGTCAAATACTAGATTTAGGTTATATTTTGGCCTGTTAGAAGAAACTGTATCCCAAAATTTTACAGAAAGAAAAACTTAGGTGTATATAAAACATAAGGTTAAATACAATGAAGGGATACTGTATGGGTATAATGGTGAAAATTGGAGAAGATTTTTAAACAATACTGATAAGGTAAAATAGTTAAAATAGGTTAAAATAGGAAAGAATAAAATTTTTAAAAATAAGAAAAAAATAAAATTAAAAAAAACTAACTTTGAAAGACTAAAGTATCATGGAGAAAAAGCCATGAATTCTATGTGCTGTATTCCTTTAGCTCTGGAGTTTTCCATCTCTCATTGACCAGTGAACTTAGGCTTGGCTGGATGTTCTTGCTGATCTTCTGGAGGAGGGTGAGAATCACCTGTTGCAGTGATTCTCAAGTGTCTTTGCCAGAGGTGGAATTGCACCATCCTTGCAGGGGCCAGGCTAAGTAATCTACTTAGGTTCACTCTTGATAGCTTTTGTTTCCTGAACCTTTCCATACAGCTTTGAAGGATGGGAATGAAGATTGCAGCCTCCCAATCTCCTCCCCTCATAAGAGCCGAAAGCTTGAGGCCCTACTCCTCAGTGCACCCTCAGAGAAAAGCAGTCAATTACTCCCTTCTCCCTGGTCTCCAGCGGCACTCTGAGCTCACCCAGCCCATGACTGAGTGTTTCTATCTCTGGCACACAACCCTATTTGGAGTCTTCAAATCCAGTAGATTCCTGAAGCGTGTTCCCGAGCTGCTGCTCCCAGAGGAAGAAGGTGGGGAGGTGTCTCCCCATATCTTCTACTTATGGGTTCCCTGATCAAAGAGCAGTGGCCCGACTGTCCCTTGGATCATGGTTTATGGCAACCCTGAGCTGAGAGCCCACTCCTTGGCTCCGTCTCTGAGGTGGCTTTCCCACTCTGATACCTGGGAGCTCTGCCACACAGAAAGCCACCTGGTCTTTCTGTCACCCCGAGGAACTTGAGACCACACTGTCTCAGCAAGGGCTTCACCCCCTGCTTAGCCTCTGGAGTGGCATCCCTCAGCAGAGCAGACTTCTAAAAAGTTCTGATTTTGTGCTCTGCTGCTCTACTGCTTGCCGGGAGCTGGCCCCTCCCCCCACGGTCTCTCTTCCCAAATATCACCTCAGATTCACTTTTCCACATGTCCTACCTTCCAGAAAGTGGTTGCTTTTCTCTTCATAGAATTGCTGCTGTTCTTTTCTTCAATCTCCTGTTGAGTTTGTAGGCGTTGAGAATGGTTTGATAACTGTCTAGCTGAATTACTGGAACCAGATGAAATTTTGGTCTCCTACTCCTCTGTCATCTTGCTCCTCCTTCTCTGGCACACAATTTCATGAACAAAGGGCTTAAAAGGATCCAGCACTGTGCTAAGCCCTTGACTTGCATCAGGAAATCTTCACATGCCCTCTATCATAGATACTTCTCTTTACAAATGAGGAAACCACTCACAGAGGCTTAGTACATTGTCCTAGTCCGTACAGGCCAGTAACAGACTGAACCTGCACTTGAGAACCACATCTCTCTGCTCTGCAGGCTCTCCTTTCACAGCGACACATAACTCCCTCCAGCTGGAGAACTGGAGTGGCTTGTGTAGGCCCAGCCATGCTTAGTTAGTACTTCTCCAGTACTTGGAGAAGAGAGAGAAGGCCCATCAGGTGTCCAGGTGGAGGGACAAGTTGGGGAAAAAAAATCAAGGTTATTCAGAGGCTATCATGTGGTCCAGGCTTGTAAGGGCTATATAACCTGAAAGAGATTGGAGTCAGATCACAGGCAGCCTTAAACACCAAGATGAAGATGTGGAATTTGTCTAATTAAAGAGCCCTTGAAGGATTTAAATCAGGACAGTGACAACACCAACTTGGAAAGAGCATTCTTGCAGAAGCATGGAGGATAAATGGAAATGGAAAGAATGCACCAGAGTCCACTGGGGCTCAGGCTTAACGCTTTCAAGTCAAGACTCCCCTCTGTCATCCACTAGCTGTGTGAGTTGGGTAAGTGACTTCCCCTCTCTGAGTTCCGGTATTCTTGTTGGTGTTGTGGGGATAATGTAGTACTTGCCTCGTGGGACTACTGAGAGGGGTGAATGGAATGAGGCACAAATAGTACCTGACACCCATTGGGCTGTTTTTATATAGATAGAGTTGGAGAGAGAAGATTGATAGCAGAAGTATTTCCAAAGAATAACGACAAAATTGGGGGTTACTGCTCCAAGGTAAGGGATGAAAGAAAGATAGTCAAAAGGTTCTGGGTATTTGTAGAAATGGTGATGTCGTTAGGGAGGACGTGGAATTAGACACCTTCTGCCCTGTCAAACAGAAAGCACCTGCCTTATGCTGCTCCTCCAGTCCTGTGCTAGGTAGATAGTTTGAAACACTACATAATTCTGTGTCACTCCAGACCAGGAATTATGCTTTGAATTTCTAAAAGAACACTGAGAGAAATTAAGAAAACCCTCCTGTTATTTCTCTACTCCTATTTGTCAGGATTATTAATCATAACCAATATTTATATAATGTATTCCTGTTTAGAGAACATTTTCATCTATGTTGTTGTATCGGGGATAAAAGAAAATTCATCAACCATGACTGGATTCTTGAATAGTCTGAACTCATCAGGGCACAAATACAAACAGGTCTGGTTTTTTTTCTCTCTCTCTCTCTAATCACTACCTTCAACCATGAGGTCAAATGTCCCTCCCCTGCCCCTTAATGACAGCTTTGGCAAATTCCATACTTTTCTGGTTGCTTTTGGATCCAAAAATGCCCCCACCTTGTTTGAAACTTCAGTCCCATGTCCTAGTTAATGTTTACCCCATCCTCTCTCGACAAGGCTGGCCAGTCTTCAGCCTCAGGGACTCTTCATGGAGGTGCGGAGGAGAAATGCATGCCTGCAACTGAAAGTAGCGGGTAGAAGATGGGACAAAACCATTTGTTCTTACTTGTCTGGATTCTGTTGTCATCATCTCTGTTTTAAGCTTCTCAGGCTAAGTACAGCATCTCTTAGTTGTATGGCAGGTGTCCAAACACTGGCTCTCCTGTGGATACATGTGAGAAAGCTTCAGGGGATTCAGTAAGGGCAGGAGATCTTCCTAAGGCTCAGTTCTGTGATAAGGGAGGGAGCTCACACCCTAGCTGACCTCTTCCAAGCCTGCCTCCTTCCCCTTCTGCCCTCGACTGTGCTCCCCTGACCCATCTCTGTCCATCACAGTGTCATACAGCCAGGATCCTTATGAATGATCCTTTCACCCTGCTCATGGGCTAGGCTGGTGACTTGCACTTGAAGAATTCCCCTCTGTGTCCCTAGTCTTCTGCTTAAGCAGCTGGCACGGTATGTGAGTGAGGAGATCAGGGCCACAACGTGTGGCCACTGAGCATTTTTCTTAACCACGCAGCCCTCCACATCTTTCTTCCTGGCTTAGAGTCTGGCAGCAGATTCTCTGCTCTCTATCACTTATCCCAAGTGAAGTGTCTATGATCTTTCCCCTTCCTCCCTGCTCCTCTCCCAGGGAAGGATTCCAGTGTGCAGCATCGGTTCCAGGACCTTCTGCATGGGAGAAAGCCAGGGAAGGCAGGAATGGGAGCAAAGGGGGAACAGAGAGCTCACATGGGCAGGTTTTATGAGAGAACCCGGGCACAACTGGTGTCCAGAAGGAAGTCTCTGGGGAAAGTGTGATGTGTAAAAGATGTTGAGAAATAGAGAGGTGGAGAAAGCGTTGTTTCGGTTAGTTGTGTTTTGTGCTAGAAATGTATTCTGTGTTTAATGTATTTGAGAGAGAATGTGGTAGAAATTAAATAGGTGTCAATTCCTTTTGATGCCATTTGGAATATGACACTAACTAGGGTTGGTCTTCAGGCAAATTTTATTACCCTTCACAAATCTCAACTCTGGTGCTATCATTCTCCATTCTAAGATGTGGAAGGTGAGGCACAAACAGGTTAAGGAAATTTCCTGAAATCATAAGTTAATAAGGAGTAGATCTCAAATTCAAACTCCAGTGTTGATCTAACTCTTAGTAGAAAATTGTTCTATGATATAATAGTGTGAGTATATATTATTAAAGAGAACACCGTGACTCACAAATGCTATCAAAATCATAATTGTACAAGGGAAAATGCCTCCAAAAATGGTAAGAATTTATATAGGATGTTGAGATCTCCAAAATCCTTTTCTAGAAGCTGAAGTTGGAGACACTCTGAAAGTCACCTTGAAGAAGCAAGTGTCACTACCCCTCCTACAGATGCCCCTGGTGCCCCCCCAGGGTCTCATGTTCAGAACTCAAAGGGCCCAGTCATAGTTACCAGGGCCAGGCCCCTGCCTCTGGCAGGACCACTCCAGAGAAATAGAGAGGCATTTCTATAGAAACATAGAATCTCAATGTCCATCTCCAAATACAGGCCCCTGGAGAGTGGAGCAGGCTCTGGTCTTGAATTTCACACCAGTCCCCAATGGGAGAAGGCGGAAATGATGCAATATAGCAGCTTTGCAAGGAAATAAAGCAGTCAAGAGCCTAACAGGATGGATGAGCTGTGAGGAGCCATTTGAAGCTGAGAGCTTTAGCCTGAATCCATGACCCCTGGTTGGAGGTTATGTTGATGTTCCTTAGAGCGCACCTCTCTCCCTCAAGGTTGTGCCTCCGAAATTCTTCTGTAGCTTGGACTGAACAAGATAGCACTCTGGGCTGGGAAACATTCTAATGCAGCATTCCAGTCCTGCCTCGGTGTTGAGGAAACATACAATTTCACTGACTGTTGAATTTGGGTTCATCCAGCACTTTTTTTCCCCTTGATTTCATTTTTCATTCAAACAACAAAAGCCCTGGCTATATAGTACATATGCACATAGTTTAAAAATATATACAGATATATGTTCATATGTGTGTCCCACTAAATGATTACTGCTTCCTATAGTTTTTATTTTTTATTTGTTTTATTTGATGGATTGATTGATTGATATTTATTTGAGTGTAGTTGACACACAATGTTGCATTAGTTTCAGGTGTACAACTCAGTGATTTGGCAAGTTTATACATTATTCTCTGTTCACCACAAATATAGCTACCATCTGTCCCATTATATCACTATTACAATATCACTGACTGTATTCTTTATGCTCTGCCTTTTTAGTCCGATGAATTACTCATTCTGTAACTGGAGACCTGTACCTCCCTCTCTCCTTCACCTATTTTTCCAGACCCCCCCCCCCCCAGTTTCCTCCCCTCTGGCATTCATCAGTTCGTTCTATGTATTTATACAGAGTTACAGTTCTTATTCTGCTTTTTGTTTCTTTATTCATTTTTTAGATTCCACTTATGAGTGGAATCATATGGTATTTCTCTTTCACAGTCTGACTTATTTCACTAAGCATAATACTCTGTGATCCATCCATTCATCTCAAATGGCACAATCCTGCCTTTTATATGACAACGTAATATTCGTGTGTGTTTGTGTGCTCATGTGTGTGTGCACACACCACATTTCCTTATTTATTCTTCTATTGATGGACTCTTAGGTTGCTTCAAAGTCTTGGCTATTGTAAATAATGCTGCAATAAATATAAGGGTGCATATGTCTTTTTGAGCTAGTGTTTCCTTTTTCCCTGGGTAAATACCCTATAATGGAATTATTAGATCATACAGTATTGCTATGTTTTAATTTTTTGAGGCACCTCCACACTGTTTTCCACAGTGGCTTCACCAATTTACATTCCTACCAGCACTGCACGAGGGTTCCTTTTTCTACACATCCTTGACAACATTTGTTGTTTCTTGTCTTCTAGATTTTAGCCATTCTAACAGGTATCAGGTAATATCTCACTGTGATTCTGATTTGCGTTTCTCTGATGATTAATGATGTTGAGCATCTTTCCATGTAATTTTTAAAAATATTTTATTTATTTATTTGAGAGAGAGAGAGAGAGAAAGTGAGAGAGAACATGAGAGGAGAGAAGGTCAGAGGGAGGAGCAGACTCCCCGTGGAGCTGGGAGCCCGATGTGGGACTCGATCCTCAAACTCCAGGATCATGACCTGAGCCGAAGGCAGCTGCTTAACCAACTGAGCCACTCAGGCGCCCTCTTCCCATGTAATTTGTTGCCAATCTATATATGTCTTCTTTGGAAAGATGTCTATTTAGGTCCTCTGCCCAGTTTTTAATCATATTGTATTTTTTGTTTGTTTGTTTTATTTGTTTTTTTTTTTTTGGTCTTGAGTTGTAGGAGTTCTTTCTATATTTTGGATATTAACCTCTTATCAAATTTATCATTTACACATATCTCCTCCCATTCAGTAGGTTGTCCTTTCATTTGGTTGATGGTTTCCTTTACTGTGCAAAACTATTTTATTTGATGTAGGTCCATAGTTTATTTTTGCTTCTGTTTCCCTTGCCTCAGGAGACACATCTAGAAAAATGTTGCTACAGCTGATGTCAGAAGCATTACTGCCTTTACTGTCTTCTAGGTTTTTCATGGTTTCAGGTCTCACATTTAGGTCTTTAATCCATTTTGAGTTTATTTTTGTGTATGATGTTAGACAATAGTCCTATTTCATTCTTTTCCTTGTAGCTGTACAGTTTTCTTAGCACCATTTATTGAAAAGACTATCTTTTCCTTACTGTATATTCTTGCCTCCTTCGTCATAGATTCATTGGCCATATAAATGTGGGTTTTTTCTGGGATTTCTACCCCGTTCTGTTATGTCTGTTTTTGTGCCAGTACTGTACTGTTTTGATTTCTAAAACATTGTAGTATATCTTGACATCTGGAATTATGATACCTCCGGCTTTATTCTTCTTTCTCAGGATTGCTTTAGGTATTTGGGATATTCTATGTTTCCATATAAATTTTAGTATTATTTGTTCTAGTTCTGTAAAAAAAATGCTGTTAGTATTTTGATAGGGATTGCATTGAGCCTATAGATTGCTTTAGGTAATACAGACATTTTGACAGTATTAGTGCTTCTAATCCAAGAGCATGGAATATCTTTTCATTTGTTTGTGTCATCTTTAATTTATTTCATTAGTGGTTTATAGTTTCAGAGTACAGGTTTCTCACCTCTTTAGTTAAGTTTATTCCTAGATATTTTATTCTTTTTGGTGTAATTGTAAATGGTGTTTGTTTTTAATTTCTCTCTCTGCATCTTCATTGTTAGTGTATAGAAATGCTACCAGTGCTGTGTGTCGGTATAGTATTATGTCAACTGCAAATAGCAACATTTTAACTCCTTTTTTACCAATATGAATGCCCTTTATTTCCTTTTCTTGTCTGATTACTGTGGCTAGGACTTCTAGTACTATATTGAATAAAAATGGTGAGAGTAGACAGCCTTTTTCCTGACCCTAGAGGGAAAGCTCTCAGTTTTTCACCATTGAGGATGATGTTAGCCATGGGTTTTTCATCTATAGCCATGGGTTTTTCATATATGCCTTTCAATTATGTTAAGTATGTTCCCTCTAATCCCACTTAATTGAGACTGTTTATCTTGAGTGGATGTTGAATCTTGTTAAATGCTTTTTCAGCATCTACTGAGATGATCATATGGTTTTTATCCTTCATTTTTTGGTGTGGTGTATGACATTGATTGATTTGTGAGTATTGAACTATCCTTTCATCCCCAAAATAAATCCCACCTGAATATATTATATGCCAGTCACTTTACTGTATCTCATTTTATCCTTACAGTAGTCTTGGGTATTGGGAATTTGATCCACAACTTATAGATGGAGGAACCAGGAACCACTGCATATTTGTAACTTTTCTCAGCCTTCATTTTATGATACCATGAAATTGATGTTCTAAGGGATGTATGGATACAGCAGCCTTATATGACAGCACTACACAATATACACAATACAAGCACTCCAAGTTCCAGCTCCACAGCAGGGATAGATGGAGACCACCAGCAAGGGAGTGGCCAAAATATTTTTGGCCTGTGAAATGAGGTGGGTCAGGAGAGTATTGCTGTGGTATGTTTGAGCACCATCAAGTCAAAAGAGAGAAAGAGAAGAAGGAAGGAAGGAAGGAAGGAAGGAAGGAAGGAAGGAAGGAAGGAAGGAAGGAAGGAATTATTATGCACATAATTGCATAAGTGCTACAATTATGGAAGGAAGGAAAAAAAAAAACCACAGGAAAACCAAGATCTTGAAAGAAGAAGTACTTTCAACCCTTTGTGAAACTCCTCACTTTCATCAGGAATGGGGATAAAATTGTAATAAAACAAAAATAAAAATTGTAATAAAACAAGAGCTGTTTAACTGGGCCAGGCACTTTGCCAATTTCTCATGTTTTTCTACATCCATGATGCTTTCAGTCTTGAGGTAAATCCAAGAAGAAAGCAAGGCAGGATTATTAGCTCCATGTTACTAGTGTGTCAGAGATTTAAAATGGCTAGCCCAAGATCACACATGAAATGGTAAAGCTGTAAGTGGTTGCAGTGGCTATCCTGTTGGTCCTTATTGTTTCTGTTATAAGCAAATCTGATCACATCATTCTCCAGATGAAAACCTTCTGTGGTCTTAGAAAAAAATCTAAATTTTAAATCTTTCATGATCCTTGCCCAGCTGTCACATTCTTCCACTCATCCCAAATTCCACCTAATCCAAGTTCCAGAATTTGCTAACGGTTTAGGGCATGATGCTGTTTCACCTCACGATGGCTTTGCATCTGATATTCCTCCACCCTGGACCACTCTCCAGGACCACCCATGTCCCCAGGTTCTCTAGGGCACCCTATGCTTTCAAGACTCAGCTCATTCATCTTCTCTTCTAAGCATTCTTTCCCTTCCCCTTTGGTTGGACTCACTGGTAGAAAGATTTTTGTTTGTTTCCTTTCCCATATGTGAGCTAAAATATATCTTCTTATACCTTTTGCTCATTAATCCCTCAGAGAACATATACAGAACACATACATATAAGTCTATACCTTCTTTCTTCAACAGTGTTCAATATTTAAAGACCCCGATATTATCTCCCCCAGATTGCTCTTCTTCAGATTTGACATTTCATCTCCTTTCAGTAGGACACAGGACATAGACTCAAGTTCCTCATTATCCTGGTCGCTCTTTACAGCACATACTAAACTACCATAGCATTTGTGCAGGAGGGAACAGAATATTCCAGCTGTCATATGACCAGCACACAATGTTGGAACCAATAGATCACCAATATGTATTAAGCTGCATCTGGCATTCTGCCAGCTGTTTTATTGACTTTATCTCATTTTAATATTCACTGAATGATGACATGGTATTATTGTCTCATATTTACCAATAAGGAAATGGAAGCTTGGAAAGAATAAGTGACTTTCCTTAGGATGCACAACTAGTAGATAGCAGAGCAGAAATCTAAATCTTGATCTGAATAACACCAAACCCATATTCTTTCTATTGCATTATCAGAATCATTCCTTATCCTCTAGATATTTCACTTCAGTTAACTCAGCTACAAAGGAGAGTCAAATATAAAAGCTATAGCCTATTTTTCCTACTGCTCTGCCAAGTGTCCAGTCACCATCTTGAATTTCCAAGAATCCAGATAGTCTTCTTATTTGTAAGGTCAAATTTGTAATCTCACTTCCCCTCTTCAAGAAAATTAAAATAATCGATGTTCTCCATCTCATCTGCTCTTCAGCACCTCTCTTGTTGTGCTATTGCTGAATAAACATGCCAGCTAAAATAGTCACATCTTTAACAGTCTCCATCTGCTTTATTGGTTTCTTCAAATAAAATAGTACTGTGATGAATAATACCATCTAATCGTATATATGCACATGCAGCTCAGAAACCACCGGTTCAAGTGGCTTCCAGAGTGTCCTGATGGGGACTACAGACCTCAATGGCTCCCAGAAGTATCCATGAAAAGTAATTTGGGCAGGGACCACAGTCTGCTTCTTACCTACATAAAACACTTATCTCAATGTCTCCCACTATGTGTTGCAGCCAACATCATCCAAGCATTCTGACAGGGTATGGAAATGACTACATCCAGGCACTTTCCAGTATACCACAGCCACCCAATTAAAGATAAATGGATGGGTTAAGTAAATGATAGAGATATCAATGTATGAAAGAGTAGATGACAGGATAAGTGAATGGACATTTGGTGGTTTGATAGATAAATGGATAGATGAGTGGAATGACAGGATGAATGATAACTGAAAGAAGAAAGGGAGGCAGAAGAGAAGGAAAAGAGGGAAGAAGATTCAGACCAAAGCTATGACATTCTTGAAAATTTACAACAGGGAATTTAAAAAGCCCCTCGATCATAGTAATAATATCAGAAAACTTTGAGTACTTACTATGCCCCAGACAGTGTTCTAAGCATTTTATAAAATTATTTCATTTACCCATTACAGCAATATTATTACTCATGTATTAACCTAGATGCAAAAACTGATAAAATAGGCCACAATAAATTTTTCTCTCCATATCCACCCAGAGCCAAGTCTGCCATCTAGAGTTACACAAACCAGTGTTCCCCCCTTTTCCCAACAATCTGGTATTCAAATTAAAGTTAACGCTTTTTGAATTCTCATACTATTCAAGGAAATCTGTTTGATGCTAGAGATGTAGGGGTAAATAAGACCGAGTCCCTCAAAAACTTCATGGTGACACAGAAAAGACAGATAAGTAAACAAATATATGGATTATAGTGTGGTATGTTAAACAACACACATAAAGAATGTTTAGAGTTTTGAGAGAAGATAGGAGGGTTGGCCCTGTAAGGGAGCAATAATCACATGCACTACTCCTGATGCTCCCTTCTCTAGGAAGAACTTCTTGTTACAGACTCTTCTCCTAGTCCCTAACCAAACTGGCCCCCATATTCTTGGTCGTTCCAGTTCATCTACAATCTTGGAATGTGATTCCTGAGTGAATCTGATTGAGGAGGAGAAAGGATGGTGCGGAGAAACATTTCCTGCCCGTCCCGTATCCTTGTTGTTGGAATAAAATGGTTAACTGAGAAGACTACAGGATTAGAAGTTCTAAACTGCTTCCTAGATAGTGTACTGGTTTGGTGTTATGTATGTGCTACTGGCCTCAACGACCAGCTGTCTCCACTCTGCATTGCTAAGAAACAAATAGCATCATGTAGCCTCTCTTTACCTGTTCATTTTGTCTATTTCTATTTTCGATAAGATTTCCTTTTTTGATTCTAACCCAAATATGACTTAATGAAATATGTTACATTCACATCAATACCAAGAAGTATCACTCTACCCTGTAATGAATTTCTGATAATGATCCATTGTTATCAAATGGAAAGATTGACCACATATTCCCAATTAGTTGAGGATAGCTGAAGGCTACATCTGTGCTTGTCTATATTAATGAATATGATTAAATTAACGGTACACTGTCTCAAAGCATATATTATCAGATGTCATATTTTTCCCATACTTAATTTACAAGGTCAGGTACTCATAAAAGAGTGTGATGAGTAATCCCTTGAAATATAAACTTTAAACAATATAATGGTAACATCCCTCACTTGTCTAAGTTCCCTACAAATCCTTAAGGACCCAACCCAATCCTTTCTCCTCTCTGATGGTTCCCTAGACCAGTGGTTCTCAAAGTGTAGTCCCTGGACCAACAGCACCAGCAGCTCCTGGGAACTTGTTAGAAATGTAAGTTCTTGAGCCTTACCAAATCAGAAACTCGAGGTGGGGATCTGTGTTTTAACAAACTTTCAGGGTGATGCTGATTGATGCATGGTAAAGTTCAAGAACCATTGCCCTTGAGTGGGTGGCCCCTGGGGAGTATACAGTTCAGTTCAAACCACAAACATTTATAGAGAAACTGCTATGAAGCAAAGTTCTGAACTAGGCACTGGGGACTGGTGACAAGAAGATGGATAAGACACAGAACATATCTTTGAAAAACTAACATCTACTGAAAACTATAAAATATATTGAAGCAGAGACTGATAGAATAGTACTGTGCTGCCTGACCAGAATTGGGCAGTAGACTCTCTTGATAGATGACAAATCAATTGATCAATCTCCAGAGATGCAGGAAGTCAGCCATAGATACCATGAATCTCCCCCTGCTGGAGAACACTGCGTTGTGGTTAAGATCA
The DNA here is from genome assembly GCA_028533885.1 of Nasua narica. Taxonomy (NCBI): domain Eukaryota; kingdom Metazoa; phylum Chordata; class Mammalia; order Carnivora; family Procyonidae; genus Nasua; species Nasua narica. The sequence goes on along the minus strand of CM052815.1, from coordinate 50,338,060 downwards.
CAGGTCAAAAGTGAGACTGGGTATAAACCTTGCCTCTGCCATTTGTTAGTTGTGTGATCTTGAGCAAGTTGGCCACTCTGCTCAGCAAAATGATAAGGTGTATTGATAATAACCATGCAGTCTGAAGCCTGATTTCCTAGGCTTGAATTCCAGCTCTATCCCATGCTAGTTCTATGACCTTGGGCACATTGCTTAAACTCTCTCTGTGCCTCAGTCTTCCTATCTGGAGGATGCAGAGCTTCATAAAACTACTGCAAGGATTAAGCCAGTTATGTGTAAAGGGACTTGAAGAGTGATACAAGCTATGCAGGATTGGTGGTAGTGGTGGTGGTGATGGGTTCAAATGGAAAATAAAATATCATTTTTATTTATTACCTTAACAGAGTTGTTGGATAATATTAAATGAGAAAATGCAAGAATAAGGAGTATTTTACATAAAATATGCTTACTCCAGTTCTAGCTTAGGGTTTACTTTGTTTTGTTTTGCCTCTTCTGTGCATTTACATCTCACTCAGTAAATTCACAGTGAGGAGAAATGGCTGGTTAAGGAGCTTTCAGGTATCCTGGGATCCTCTGGATAAATAGCATAACAACAACATCTTATTATCACTCTTTAATGTGATTCGACTTCCCCATGACTTTTGATTTCTGATTTCTGATTTTGATTTTGATTTCTGCCTGTGCTATATATATACTGAGTCTCCCAAGCCTTGATAATGTAACTGCAAGCACTAAATTTTTGAATGTGTGTCTTTCTAACTTTACTTCTCAAACATTCTCGTGCATATGCATTGCCTGGGGATCTTGTTAAAAAGCAGATTCTGATTCTGTAGGTCCAGGGTGGGGCCCGAGAGTCTGCATTTATAACAAGCTCCCAGGTATTGCTGGTCCATTGCCCACACATTGAGCAGAAAAGCTGTAGATAGCTCCTACTGGACCTTTCTATGCCAAGTCCCTTAATGCTTTCAAAAATTCTACAAGTGGAATCCCAGATGTTATCAGACTCCTCTTCAAAGCTTAATCCAACACCAGTTCCAAGCTCCTGAAACCATAGAGGAGCCCTGGAGGAAGCACTGGAGTGGGAGTCAAGAGGCCTAGTTTCAAGTTCTGCCTCTGTTTCTCACTAGCCATGTGATTTTGATAAGATTACCACCTGTCTAAATGTTTCTAGGATTTCCCAACTATACTTCCCTCATATCCCTCACAAGGTATTGTGAGAATGAGAGGAGATACTGTATGTGAAAGCAGTTTGTAACTAATGCAGGGCACAAAAAGAAGAGAATACTGCCAAATTTACAGCTAGCTAAGCATATGCAGGTTCTATGTCTTCATTAGCGCCCTGAACCAGAAACTTGGGATGAAAACTCTCTTCCCTCCTTTCTCACACTCCACCTACTCTCAGAGTTGGACTGCAGCATTGGTCAGGGTTCAGAGGCAGAAAGGAGAATTCACTCTATCTAGCTTAAGCAAAAAGGGAGATATTATGCAGAGGTCAGCAAACTACAACCCAAGGGCCAAATCTGACCCACTACCTGCTTTTGTAAATAAAGTTTTATTGGAATACAGTCATACTCATTTATGTGTTGTCTAAGGCTGCTTTCTTCCTATGATGGCAGAATTGAATAGTTACAGCAAGAGATCATAAGACTTACAAAGGCTTACAAAGGCTAAAATATTTACTACCTGGTCACTTACAGAAAAAGTTTTCTAACCCCTGACTTATAGAGCCACTGAGAGGGTTGAAGAAACTGATACTAGGCTGAGCTTCCAGGAATAACCTCAAAGTCACACAGTAGAGTCAGGCTTCCAAGAGAGCCACTGCCTCTGCTGTCATCAGGAAGCAGCAGAAACAGGAAGTTGCCTAACAGAATGGGAGGCAAGTTGCCACTGCCCCTGCTGGCTGCAGTGTGGTACCCAGTTTGCTAGAAAAAAAATGTCCCACTAGGGAGCCCTGCTATAGCTACACATGTGTGCACAAGTGCACATGCGTGCGTGTACACACACACACACACACACACACGCACAATGTCCATGACTATCCTTGCCAGCAAAAACTTTAGAATCCCAGCTGCACAATGTTCCCCCTTGCATGGGTATATCTTAATGGGAAAACCTAAAATCACATCTAGACCCCAGTGATACAGCAATCGGAGAAATAGAGTTTTTAGCTTTCCAGGCTCACCATCATAGGCATGATAAAAGGAGATTGAAATGGATGTTGAGCAAACCACTGTTCACCAGTTCTCAATCAGAAGCAGATTCTGTTTGGACTTCATTCCATTCCATAAGATTCCAGAACTTTCTAGGATTCTCAAATGGGACCCTAGCATAGTAGTTCCAAAACTGTTTGGGTTCTTCTCCCTAACTGTGCCTGAAGAAGTCCTATAAAATCAGGGCTCCATAAGTTCATGGAATTACTTATTGAGAACTGAAACCAAACCATGGAAAAAACTACCCAGAGCTAACTGCCTAAGCACAGACAGATCTGTTGGTATAATTGTAAGTAACTCTAGGGCCAGCCCACCCACAGTGAGATGCCTGCACATCCTTCAGAGGGAAGTTGCACTGAGATCCTGCGATGTGTCTCTAACCCCTTGAGTGACTTCGGGAAACCTTTCTTCCCTCTCTAGCCTCACCTCCCAGAAATGGCCGTTTTTTGAGCTCTCTTTCCCCTGTAAAAGTCTGTGATTCTCAGAGCACATTGGTTCTCAAGAAATCCCAATGGGAGCAGAGAGCATGCTGAACTGAATCGGTTTGTAGAAATCCAAGATGTCATTAGCCCAAAGCAGAGGAAGAGGTGGCCCAGAGCTTCAGCATCACATGGAAGCCAGGCTCTGTGTACCAGTTAGGAAAGGACCTGTCTCCTGGAGATTATCTGTTTAATTCTACATGCAGAACAGCCGTTTCCGGGGAAGCACTGACCTATCACCCTCGCCTTGGGAGTTTAGCCACCCCTTCCCAATGCCTCACTCCCACTCTGTCTTCCTTCAATTTCATTCTGACAGCTGAAAAGATGACAGTGACAAGATGGACATAGCCCAGGAAGATAAAAACAATGTGAAACGCAGAGATTGGGAGCTTATCAGCCAAACAGGACGGGGGATATAAAAAGTAATCAACCTGAAGCTCTTATCAAAATCTCTTTCAGGGAAAGGTTTTCAAATTCTGTCATTGCTTAAGGAAAAATTATCAGATTATTATGAAGGCATTTCATTCACTGTGTATTCTGTACACAGAGAATGTACACATTCGTGCTAGAGGCTACAGGAAGTTTATGTCTCGAGAATTATGTCCGGGAATTTTAATCATCCCATTCTTTAAAATTAAGACCTAAATGATGTCTACACACAGACTTACCAAACCCATTGCCATCACAATAATTCAACACCCCCTATAGTATCCTTAACCATCGTGCTAAATACATTGTATATGCTGTCTCACGTGATCCTTTCGACAATTCTGTCATGCTTGATGTTGCCATTTCCATTTTACCAATTAGGAAGCAGGCTCAGAGCAATTGCCCAAAGCCACACAGGTAAAAGGGTTAGAGCCAAGATTCAGATCCAGGTCAGCACCCCTCCGAAGCCTGTGAGACACTTAGGTAAACCAAAACCCTTTGGTGTAGTCCTTCTATCTTTGGAATGCAATCCAAACTCTGGCACCCCAATTGTTGCAGGGAAAGGCAGTATAAGAGAAATGTTTTGCTGACTCTTCTACCAAAGGAAGAGTAAGAGGCCTAGGGGGAGCCCTGAGAGCCACAGAAGAGGAAAGGGGCCAGCCAGGCCACTAGAAAGAGAACTGTCATCTGTGGAAACCTCCCAAACAAGGCCACTTTCCCACCGTTCACTCCTCCTTCGAAATATGGTTAAACAGTGGCATGACTTGAAATATGCAATCTAATTTATGCATTCAGCTGTTTGCCCCTGTGGGGCAATCTGTCTTCTTTAATTGTTCAAAGCCCGCCTGATACAGTCAGCACATTCAAAATAATGTGTTTAAGGAGAGCTAGTTTGGAAATTTTCTTAACCACCAGTCAGCAAAAGTATCTGAGCAATTTTCTAGAAAAAGCAGTGCATACCACAGCATCCTGGAGCCAGAAGATACCTTGGAAGGCATTCAGATCAACCCGCTCCATAAAAACGAGGAAACTCAGGGTTGCTGAACAGGCAGGAACAGACCAGCTCGCCAGCAAGTCACCGGCAGGGGCTCCTGGTTCTAGTTTCAAGGGCTCCTTCCAATGGGCCACAGCTTACAGGTTGCTGGTTGTCCAGAGAAAGCTTTCCTCAGGCAACTTTGACATTCAGCTAAGGTAGGGCAAGAGGACAGTTGTACATTCTTAATGGTGTGGAAAAATGCTTATAATATTAAAGGAACAGAATAAATCTTAAAATTGTATTAAAAACCGAATTCAATTATAGTTGTATTTTTTAAAATAAATTAACAGAACAACTTAAAGAAAATGTGTGAACATGTTTATAGTGATCGCCTCAGAAAGATGAGACCAGAGGTGGATGTTCCTTGTTACTAATACTTCTCTCCAGACATTCCACAATTAATACCGATTAATTTGATAACTATAAAAAATATAATACACCCTCCCAATACTGGAGTAGTGAAAGGCTGTCTGGAGAGTATCCTCTTGTGACAGCTGAGACTCTCTGACGGAGCCCCAAGTTGGAGTCCAAAGAGCCAACCCCTGCTTCAGCCCAGGAGGCAGAAAGTCTGAATTCTATCCTGGCTGCCACAGTATAAAGCCAGGGCAAGATACTGCTTTCCCAGCAAAATGGGGGAACCAACCCCTTCAAGCTTCAGGGCCCCCGCTCACCCTGGCATTCTGTGGAAAAGACATGCAGCTTGAGAGACTGCGACCATGCCTAGAAAGAGAGAGGCATGGTTGGTCTTTGGGCATCAGGCCTTGGTGAGGATAGGGGCTTCTCACAGGGATCCTTCAGTGTTTGGGGTGCAGGCCAGCCAGCTAGGAGGCATAGCCATGGAATGTAGCAGTTAGAGGGGACCCCATCCTACAGTGAAGGCCGTTTTTTTTGTTCAGTGGATTGTGGAGTGAGAAAGCTCGGGTGAGAGTGA
>CM052815.1:50291173-50332475 GCA_028533885.1 Nasua narica | reverse complement strand
ATTAGTGTGTTTATGTGTATGTACCTTCACATGTATTTTCTAATATGAAGGTATAAATTTTTTATTAACTTGGAATTTATTTTCACATAAGGAATAAGGAAGAGGGTCCACCTTTATGTTTTTTGTCTTATTGGATAGCCATTTGTCCCAAAATATGTATTGAAAACTTTTTTTTTAATGCCACCTTTAATCATTTACTAAATTCCCATATGGTTAGGTTCTATTTCAATAGTTTTTTTCTTGTTTCATTAGAAAAAAATAGGATTTTTAAAAAAGATTCTATTTATTTATTTATTTATTTATTTATTTATTTATTAAAGATTTTAATTAATTAATTGAGAGAGAGAGCATGAGCTGGTGGGAGTTAGGAGGGAGAGGGAGAAAGATTCCCTGCTGAGCAGGAAGCCCAGTGTGGGGCTCTAACCCAGGATTATGACCTGAACCTAAGGCAGATGCTAACTGACTGAGCCACCCAGGTGCCCCTAAGAGATTTTATTTATTTATTTTAGAGAGAGGCAGAGAGAAAGAGAGAGCGGTGTCAGGGGCAGAGAGAGAAGAAAAGGGAAAAAACCTCAAGCAGACTCCCCACTAAGCACGGAGCTGACATGGGACTTGATCTCATTGACCTTGAGATCATGACCTGAGCCAAAATCAAGAGTCAGATGCTTAATGGGCAGAGCCCTCTAAACACCCCAGAAAAAAATAAGATTTTTAAAATTCAAATTCAAATCAAGCATTTTTAGGGCCCAATAACACCCCTGTGAAATCCTAACATTTTTATAGTAGTTTTACATTCATGCACTTCATCAAGCATCAAATGGGGATGTAACAGAGGCCTCTGTACTCAGCAACCAGCATACCAGGGAATCTGAGCTTCTTCTAGTTTGACTCCTTCCCCAACACAGGTATCCCAGCCGTAGCGCCCCAATCAAATGATCCAACTGACTCTGTTGAAACATTTTCAGAACAAGAAGCCCACTGCCTAACACTCACCTATTTTACTGTTGGATAGTGTTGATGGTTAGAGAATTCTTCCTTTTATCTGCTTCCTGGGGTTTCTACTAATTGATCTAATTCTGTTATCTCCAACCACACAGAACAGAACTAATTCCTTCTCCATCTGACCATGTACTTGAAGACAGCATCTCTTCCCTTGGTTTTCTCTGATTCATGCTCTGAATCTCTAGTTCTTTCACAGAGTGCTGGGAAATCCCAAAAGACAGAGGCAGAACTTTTAAAATTAGGTATTTATAGTGGAAAGGGTCTTATACTTAGGATCAGAATAATTGAGTTTGATTCCCAGCTTTGCAACCTTGAACTAATCATTCAAACTCCCTGAGACTCAATTTTTTTTTTACCTATAAAATGCACATAGTGATTATTATTATGATTTGTATCAACATGGAAGACATTTGATACTGACAACTGCAGTATCAACAGTATTATGAGACTTTGCCCTAAGGAGTTACAAAGAGTGAGAATAGATCTATCACCTGCCCCATGTCTACCATCTCCACATACTTAGGTAGATTCTAAATGTTCTTCACACCCAAGTAATATTTTCCACTTTAGTATCAGAGGGAAGAAAGCAATGCATAGCCAGAGTTCACCAGTGTATCAATGTATAAGGTTTCTTTCTCCATCTGCATAGGACAGTGTTTGCAGTGTGCAAAAAAATACGTTTTCCTTCTCCCTGCTCTCAGGCAGTCTGTTTCCCATCTCACATCCTAGAACTGATGCTGAATGTTGATCACAATTATCAGGAATGTAAAGAGGCCAGCCTTCAGTCCTTTCAGAGTTTGGTGGTTTAACCAATGGGAAGGAAAAAGGCTGGGAGAAAAACTAAAATAAAATACTCATGTCTTTCTGTTAACTCCTTCCAAGAAAAGCAGATTTTTACTCACATGTGTAATGAGACACGGGTTTGCTTTGTTGGGTTTACTACCTTGTTTGCAAACAAGACGATTTATAAACTTAGTAAATGCCATTAAAGTTTCAGAGGAGAAAGCTGCAGTGTGAAGTTTCCTGGTGATTTCTGAAAGTAATTCACGTGCACATCATATTTTGAAAGGCTCAGTCAGGCTTGAACAGTGCAGTAGGTGTTTCCCAGTATTCAGTAGCTTATGAATATTTAAAGGTAATAAATGTCAAATTAAGTGTTTAACGATCTTGTTTACATGTAAAAGTCCTTGAGAAGAGTCTGTTAAAGATGAAGCTGATACCAATTTCAAAATGTCTTTATTCTTTCTCCTTTTGGGACAAGAAGATGTCCTTTAGTACAGTGGGGATTTTGTAGCTGCTGAGTCCTAAACTTTAACAGTGGTATAAGTAGGTGTTTGACTTTGTTCTTTAGAGTTCTAGGGTTTTTCAGAAAGACATTGTTTCCACCGACAAAAAGAGAAAACTTCAGAAGGAAACTTCCCCTGCTTTAACACTTGCTAGTTTTCTGGAATTAATCTAGCTACAGAAAGGGAATCCAATCAAACCATTGGCTTTAGCATTGGACAGAGCCAGTATAAAACCTGTCTTTGTGGCTTATTATCTGGATAATCTCAAGCAAGTCCTTCAACCTCTCTGAGATTCAGTCTTCCTTTTCTGTAAACTACCTCAATGGGTAGCCGTAAATCTCCAATGGCATAAATTCAATGAGATAACAGGTGTAAAAGTAAATGACAAACAAATCCTCAATATATGCTTGTTGTAAGATTATAATCACTGAGTATGTTCACTGTGCAATCTACTTTGTACATGAAGACTAAAACTCCAGCAAATGAGGGAGACTCCAGACTTTAAAAATAAAAATATGTTCCTGTATGCACAGCACAAGAATACAGATGAAAGTTGTCAAGTTCCATCAACTTAACTAGTGAGTCCCTTGCCATACAACAGAGCTCCTATCTACCCTGAGTTAAGAACCCATTGTCATAAAGCAAAGGGCCCTGGACTTGGAGTCAGACAACTTGATCTGAACTTTTCTGCTGTTCTCTGGATGAACTTAACCATGACATTGCTCCCTTCTAAGCTTTTGTATGCATCTGGAGTGAGAATAACACTGAGCTGTTAGTGTTGACATATGAATCAAATGAGAGGCCTCCGTAAGCTATGAAGTGTTACCATTTTAGTTGTCTATTACCACACAAAAACCCAAAACAAAACAGAAAACATGACCCCAAAACTTAATGGCTTGAAGCAGCAAAGTTTACTGGCTCAGCTGGGTCCTCTGGCTCCAGATCTCTCACAGACTGCAGTCAAGAGGAGAGAATTACACAGGAGGCTGTACACCAGAAGGCAAGGATCAGTGGGTGCCATTGTAGAAGCTGACCACCACAGTCCCCGGGTCTGAAGGGTTACCATTTCAGTCACATTGTGGGCTTGCCTGTTTGCCTCCATGAAACTTTCAGCCATATCTTTCTCCCTTTGCCTCAACTTCTGTGCACGTGACAGATTGACCATCCAATCTAAGACTTTTTATATCACCGTGGCCATTAGGAAGCCTTACAATAAGAATAGATATAATACGATGAAAGCAGAGTGTGTGATGAAATATAAAAGAGGAATTCATACAATATATAAAGGCTAAATGTCAAAATTGGAGCTGGAGAAAGAACACAAATATAAACACTAAACAAATCTATATAGCTCTCTCATATCTGGCTCTGAGCTTCGTGGCAGACAAAACCAAAAGGAAGACCCAGTTAATTAATCAGCAGAGGAAGAAAGAGAGTTGTTTCTCCAGGATAGAAAGTATTTAAATATTTCCTAGTTGTTGATATGTTTAAAAAAAAAGAAAAATCCTTATGAGGTGTACCAAATGATGTAGTGAATAACGACTTTAAGAACTTCCCTACAGAAATTCAGAAAATAGTTTCATAAGGCAATTTTTGTATCATTTCTCAATAAAAAACTAAAGCATAGCTGCCAAGTGCAAGGAAAATATGATACAAATACAAAGCCTTTTGGCTTTGGCATGGTTTGGCTTGACCCAGGAATAGGATCTAGAAAGCTTGTGATGTCAGATAGGTTTATCATGAATGCCAAGCCCAGATAATTGATAGTGACTGCCCCACAAGCTATAGTGAGAAGGATTGTGAGCCCTTATCTGAGCTCACAAGAAAGAGTATGGTGGTGATCAGTTCATGATGTCTGACACGGGCATTGGAAAGAGGAGGGATGGCACAGACTCTTTGTACATAGACCCTGGCTTGGGGCAGAAATCTTCTGTTTTGTTTTGTTTTGTTTTGTTTTGTTTCCTCAGCAGAGCCCACTGCTGTGGGTCCAAAGACACTGTGGCCCTGTCACCTTTATTTTCTTCCTCAATGAGAAAGGACTCAGAGACAATGAAGAATTAGAAGAGCAGAAATAACAACCAAAAAGGACAAATCATTATTTACTTAGATAATAAAATAATCAACAAAAATCAAATTTAACAGTGATTCCACATACTGTATTTATCAAATCTAAAATGTCACTGAAGACTCACTACTACTATATGTACATTAATAAAGGAAAAAAACTCCACTAATCAAGCCATGGCATGATGCTTTTTTTTTTTTTAAATTATGCATCCTAGAAATGAGGCACAAGAATATCAGCAATTAAACATTCTCCTCAACCCCAGATGCTATGGATATGCACTGGGACTAAAGAGTTCTGTTTCTGAAACATCGCTGGATGGCCTCCAGGTGCCCATGCGCACTGCGCCAGTGTGGTGAGGCAAGGCACTCCTCACTATCTCAAGATCTTCTAGCATGTATTTTTCCATTTACTTATTCAATTAGACCTGCTATGTGCACAGTGTGGTTGTGCATGTAATCTCAAGGGAGTGTCACAGACCCAAAGAAGCTGGAGACTACCCCCAGAAATTCTTATTCTTGAAACCCCATTCTTCAGACTTCTAAGAAGAATTTCTTTTAAGACAGGTTTCTAAGCTTGGTTAGTTTTGTTTCCCTGACCATATTATATAAAGCTCCCCAAGCAGGATTTCCAAAGGCAAAGAATTTATCCATAATTGCATCACAAAGCCATTTTTTAAAAAAAATTTCAAGATAAAGAAAAAGGCTCAATAGAGATACCTAGTGTGTAGTAGGTACTAAATAAGTGAAGGGGTTGCTTTTTTGGGTCTCTGAATTTTTTGTAAGTTGTGATTAATCAAAGGGATGTCGCCTCTACTGTGTGGTGTTAATTAGTTGGACACTTAACATGGCGACCTACCAGTATGGGAGCTGCTTGCCTTGTCCCCACTGTGCCTGACTCAGGCCCACCTGGGGTTGCAGGGAATGAGTTCTCTTGCCTGGTGAAGAATCCCCACCGATCCAAATAGGGCACCCTGATCAGGCAGTGCTTCTAACAAAAGAGCCAGGATGCCAGGGCCTATAATGGCAGAGATAAGAGGAGTCAGTGGTAGTAATCCTGGGAACGTTCCCTAAAATATCCCACCATTTAACACTCTCTTGGTTATTTACATTCTTTTTCCCTTTTTATATAAAAGTCCAAGGCAAGAAATTACATTTTCTAGAGGTGACCTCACCAGAGAGTGACCATCTGGAGAAGCAAAGCTCATCCACCAGCTCCCTCTGGGCTCCTATGCTACAACAGACACAATGGTGGGTCCTCAGAGGGACCCCAGCATGGTACCATCCAGTCCTTTCCCCCAAGGAAGCATGTGGTCTTGCAGAGGAGACAGACAAGTGACCAAGAAGGGGAGGAAAATTTCTGCAATTTACAACATAAATTAACAGTAACCACTTTTGCTTTTTAAGAGGATGGCACACAATTTAATTTATATCAGGATCACCACATTCCTAAATTGATCCCTTGCCCTCACTGAAATAGACAGGGGAGGCATGAACCCAAATTCCGAAGTCCCTGCCAGTCTTTTATTTCTGCTAAATAATAGGCCTAGAGTTAATGACCCATTGTTTAGCAGAGCTTATCACTGAATAAGTGATAAGTAGTGACATAGTGAAGTACACCTGGGGCAGGAGTGAAGGTGGGGAGAATGAGAAGAGAAGAAAGCTGGAAAAGCAGAAAAGCATAAGGGAAGGGAAAAGCAATGTGACTAAATAAACCCCTTCATTACCTCTAAACTGCAAGTTATCCACAAACACCTGTGAGCAAGGAAACATCAAAGGGAAGAGTTCTGTCTCCCATCTACAGTACTATAGAACCAAGACAAATGAAAGGAAAGGTATGATCCATTGATGAAGCAGAAACTGAACCTCGGATGCAGAAGAGACTAGGAAAACTATATTCATGTTCCCTTCTCTCTGTCTCTTGCTCTCTGTCTCATTGTCTTTCACTTTCTCTGACACACATGCACACCTAAAATCGTCAGAAAGATGGAAAAGATTTGAGGTCCCCACTGCCCATGGATGGGATTCAAGTCAACTTTATTTGAGTTTGTCAAAGGATAGAGAATCTCAACTAGCATTCTGGTTATGTATAAAACCAATGAGAAAGCAGTCCAGGATGAAAGGTGTGCTAACGAAGAAGGGAGACAACATACTTTGAACTTGCTGGAACGAAACTCTTTCAACTTTATGGAAGAAACTGTTCATTCACTCTGAGCAGGGGGTGTATGGATGAACAATGATAGTTGATCAGGCCTTTGACAAAGAATCCCGTCAACTCCCTTTGGCACTTCTCTCTGGTCAGAAAAAAATGTGAAGAATTCACCAAGGGTAGTGTTCTAGTCAAGAACTCAGTTTCCAAAATCAAAGTCCCAGGTTCAAATCCTGTGCCCAGGGGAAAGTTGCTTGGATTTTCTAAACCTCCTCTGTAAGATTTAGATGATTGGGTTTCTTAGCATTAAATGAGATAATGTTATGTGCTTCACAAAGTATATGGCACACAGTAAGTAATCCCGAAAGGTTGGTTCTTCTGCAGTACTAGCTGGCCTTCCCAGGCTTAGGCTGAAGAATCATTAACCACAGTGAAATGATTTGCTCCCTGCTGCTGCTTACCTAGAAGGCAGGGATATAGAGTTGCCTTGTAAGAAGTAGCTCCTTCACAAATCAGAGCCTACAGGTCTAGCTTCAGGCCTTGGGCATTTTTGTTTGGCTCTGATTTATAAACCACTGTTTGTTTTCTCTGCCCAAGGTGCCTTGAGAAGTATGGCATACCTTTCCCAAGCATAGTTATATGACATAGCTGGAGAGCAGCTGTCTATTTTTTTTGAGGAGCCTTCAAAGTCAGTCAAGTGAAGTGCATGTCAAGAGTATGACCTTGTATTTTAAGCCAGACCACCCAAACATACTGGTCAAAATGCACTCAGATATTTTAAGGTTATGCAGTAATACTTCCACAGAAAGACATTTGATTCTTTGTCTATAGATTATTACTAATATTATAGCCATTAGCATCAGAATCCTCCTCCTCCTCCTCCAAAGTGCATTAGTGTCCTAGGGATGCTATAACGAAGTGCTAGAAACTAAGTTGCTTAAAACAACCGATGTATATTCTCTTGTGGCTCTGGAAGCTAAAAGTCTGAAATCAAGGGGTTGACAGGGTGGGTGTTTGTTTGGAGGCTCCAGGAGGAGAATCATTCCCATGCCTCTCTCCTAGCCTCTGGTAGTTGCCAGGAATGTTTGGTATTCCATAGCTTGTAGGTGTATCGCTCCAATTTCTACCATCATCTTCACATGGTATTCTCCTGGCTGTGTCTCTATGTGTCCAAATTTCCATCTTCTTATGAGATACCAATCATTGGAGGAGGGCATGACTGTTTTGGAAGTTCAAGACTCATAGCAAACATTAGAGGTGGTAGTGATAGAAAGCCACAAGTCTTTTTGAGAATTATGACCCATGACAATTACCCCTGTCTGACCCTCTAGCAGTTAGAGATGACAAAAACTGAGGTCTCAAAGTCGCACTGAGAAGGAACAGGTCCTTGATCTCTAGTCCAGTGCATTCTCCTGTAGTATCACGTAGTATTAGAATATATATACTCACTTATGTTGCAGGGTATCAATTCTGTCTTCTCAATAAGTTCAGATGCTTTTACTCACTTAAAAATAGGAACAAAACAATTTGTAACTCATAGGCTCAGCATGAAGATTAAATGAGAAACTACACAAAAGGCACAGCTAGGAACATAGTAAATGTTCAATTAATGTTAGTCAATATGATAACAGTGCCTTTTTCATCTTCAGTTTCCTCCAAAATTCGTAGCAAAGGGAAGTATGTGCAGTCAGTGGATGATACAACTGTAAAGTATGAGAACCTGAATTGCATTACTATTCTTCCTAATGCCGCCATTACCAGTGATGCCATCTAGTGCTATCACAATATTTGGGGTTGGGATCAATTCAATTCAATAGCCATTTATCGAGCTGTTCCTTACATCAGGTACTTGTCTAGGCTTTGAGGATTTGATACAGAGAGCTACAAAGAGGAAAAAGATAGTCTTTGTCATCAAAGAACTCAGAATTGTCTGGCATATTCAGAGTGAGCTGCCATTCAAATCACAGCATGGTAGATGTTATGGAAGAAGGCAAAGTGTAGTGCTTTGACAGAACAGACAATATGATGGATTCTGCCTCTACAGAGAAGAGTTTTTACAGAGATGCTCTTAGAATGCGGCCTCCAGGAGAAGTAGACATATGTTAGATGGAAAAAGCATCCTGGGCACAGAGAATAGCAAAGGCAAAGGCATTCAGATATCAAAGTTGTTGGTGAATTTGAGTTGTAATAGGTACTCTAATGAAAGTAGACAAATTGTATGCATTGTGAGGAGAGGAGGACAGCAGTGGGAGATGGAAGGACTATGCTGAGAGCAGTTGTGAAGGCTTCTTCATACCACAGCACGACACGGGTAAAGGACAGACCTTCACTAACGGACACATTCCTCCTAGATTTCACTCCTATGCCCACCACGTACCACCAGTGCTCTTCAAACAAGTTATCTAACCTCTTTAAGTCTTAATTTTCATCTGTGGAGTGGGAGTAACCAGGTCTTCTACAAAGAGTTCCTATGAAGATTAGATAAGATAATGAAAAGGGCTTTAAGCCCAGTACAATGAGCAGTAACTACCTCTATTTAAAAAAAAAAATGAACTTTATTTTCTAAGCAGACACCGATTCTTTGAAGGAACATTGATCTGTTGCCCATGGTGCTGAATTTTTCTCCCCCAGGCAGTAAGAAGTCATTGGAGGTTTCAAGCAAGAAATTAACTAATCAGGCTTAGCATAGAAGAACACTGTGCCAGGCAGCCAGAGGTTGGGAAGACAGGGAGATGGTGTCAAGCTAAACCAGGACACAGGCAAGGAAGCTTGGGCTGCTGGGATGGATAGAATAGATAGCAACAAAATAGAGCTGACAGGGCTTAGTGACTCACTAGATATGAGGTACAGATCTTTGAGGGCTTCTAGTTTCTCACTTGGAAGACTAAGAGTTCTTAGGGAGGGCACAAAACTGAAGAGGTATAGAAAATTCTAGAAGGGAAAGTGATGAGTTCAGTTTTAAGCATTTTGTTATTAAGGGGTCTGTGGACAGCTGGACGAAGGTACCAGCATGTTGACCCTAGAGCTAGATCTGGATCATCAGCACATGCGCAGTGTAGGTCATGCCTTGGCATAGGAGGGCACATCCATCACAAGTATGCACAGAGAGATGAAAAGGAAGCAAAAGACTCAACCTGGGGAACCCCAACACATAGGAAGTGAGACAAAGGAGAGGCAGCAGAGGAAGTGCAATGGCACAGTCACCACTAACTGCTACTGAGTCTGCTTGCATCTCCCTGCATTTTAGAGCTGAAAGGACCCTGAGACATCCCATAAGTCAGCCTACTCATGAATAGATAAGGAAACAGGTCAAGTGACTGACCCAATGTAACACGGCACAATAGAACCTATGGCCAGACGAGAGCCAAAGTCTCCTGATTTTAGTCCAGGCTCCCTCCTCTGCCCTGGCTGTTGGATGTGCCAGAAGCAGCCAGTGTGTTCTCTCCCATCTGGGTAGGCACTCAGCTAGCTAATATTCTTCACAACTCTACAGCAGCCTTATTTCTCTCTGTCTGGAGGAATGACCGGTGACAGATTCCAGTCAGCTAATGAACCAGCAGCAGTTGTCTGCCGCGACTTCTTAATTTTCCCCAAATGTGAGTTCTCAACACGTGGCCACAGCTTCAGGCAAAACACATTGCATTCCCAGCAAGACGCCCGGAAACCAGGGGGAGACTGATGGGGGCTCCTGGTGTGCAATCTGTGACTCCGTACTTGAGTTGAGTCTGGAGGTTATGATTAGAAACCAGAATAAACAGGATAATCAGTATTTCCTTCTGATGCATGTAAAGTCAAGACTGTCAAAGAGCTCAGGACTCCTGAGGGCTCCAGGCAGCAACAGAGTAGCCAAGGAGGAATTCACAGGACCTCCCTCCTTTGGTCTCTACAATCTCAACACTGACGTAGGCAGGCACTTAACTGCCAGTGCAAGGCATTGTACTACACTAAGCAAGCATTAAAGGATAAGAATGAGAGAAGATAAAGACCTCTGCCTGAAGGGCACATTGCAGGTGTCCAGTGAACACTTAAGTGAATGCAGTGCCTCTAGCCCCAATCTCACTCCTGACTCATATGCATGGTGAATATGCCATCTCTATTCTAAATGTCTCACAAGTGTACCTGCGATTCCCACTCCCTGACCATGAACTTCTCTCATCTCCCACATGTGGCCTTGTGGAAACTCTCCAAGCCCCGTGACTCAGGCCAAAACACTGGGGCTTTCCTTGATGGCTCTTTCTCATAACCCATATCCTCCATCAGCAAGTCCTGCTGGTCCTTCCCTATAGCCTGTACCCTGACTCTGCTTCCCTCACTGCCCGTATCACTGCTGGCCTCTCTGGAGCCACCATCAACTCTATCTTGTCCAAGACCAAGAGCCCCCTGCGCCTGGTCCCTCTCATTGCTCAGCCCATGGTCTGCTCTCCATCTAGCATCCAGTGACCCCTCTGAACCCTAATCAGATGACAACGCTCCCTGGTCTCTGTCCTCCACAGGCTTTGCCCCACTGTTTCCTCTGTACAGACAGTCTTCACATACTTTGCTGGCTTACTCCCTCTGAGTCTCTGCTTTGGCACCTCCTCCAGAAAGCCTTTCCTACCCATTATGTCTAAAGTAGTCCCCAGGCACCTTCCACGCCCTTATTCCACTTGGGAATGAATCTCAGTTAGAGGGAGAGAGGAGTAGACAGAGGAAGGAGGGAAGAAAGAATTGTTGTATATGAGGTCATTTAACCCTCACAAAAGCCCTAGGAAGAAGCAGGGCAGATTGCATTCCTATTGTGCATTTCCCCACAGAACCCAGGAAAAGTAGGCTAGTCACACACAGCAGGTGCTTTATAACTACCTTCTGATTGATTGATCAACACGTAATCACTGTTTCACTCCGCCAGTCACCTTTAATTTTTAGAAGACTTTACAGAGCCAAATTAAATCAGAGTGTCACTACTGGACACCCCTTTTTAAGGAATATAATCACTGTCCTTTAATTACCAGTCTAAAAGTTTAGAATTTAAAAAGTACTTTCACATCATTGTCTTGTGATAGTCCAACCCTGGGCAGAGAAGAGGGAAACTTTGTTTCTTCTTATTTTTTTAGTTGATTAAGTACAATTCAGAGAGGTTAAGTGCCTGGCAAGAAGTCTCCCAGCAAGTCATTAATAAAACCTGCATGGAAGTCCAAGTGTCCTTCCTCCAACATCATGGTTTCATTATGCTGGAAATAACTGGGTTATCGCATCAGAAAACATATGAGGTCCCCTAAATCTTTTTTCTGCTGCCCCCAAATGCTTTGCTGGAATGGTTTATCAGGGAAGGTGACCTTAACCCAACTTGACCTGTGATGGCCAGGTGTTGGGAAATTCCTATCTCTAGCAATGATATGACCATAAGGTAGGCACCCATGTGTCACTTTACAAGGACTGAATTTTTTTAACCATTACAAGAGTCATTGGCAAGGACAATTTACTTTCTATTAGCAAAATGGAACCTGAAATTATTCAAAACTGCTATTAATCATAGGATAGAGAGGTCCCCCTACTCCCCCTACCAGAAACGAGAGAAGACTGATCCTCTGAATTAATGATGTGCACTTCCAACTGCACTCTGAACAAAAAGACAATAAGAAGAAATTAATTAAAATAATGAAATGCTCTGTAATTAAGGGGACTGTTGTTATTTCTATGGGAGACATCTCCCCTCCTCTGAATATCCAAAGAGTATTTAGCAATAGCATTTACGCTAGAATCTTGAACAATGCATTTTAGGATTTTAATTGTTAGGAAGATTATCACAGTCATGCTCAGACTTACATAGCATTTTTTTAAATTTTTGCTAAAATAGAATAATACCAAAATGTCTGATAATTTTTTTTCAAGTAACCACGTGAATTTATCATTGCTTTGGAAATGCATTATTCTTATGTGGAATAGATCTCTCTCCATGCTCTCAGTCCGTTTTTCACCATCAGATGAATTAAATTCCTGCTGTCTTGGTGTCAGACATCTTGTGCTGAGAGAGACCTTGGAGACCATGTAGTTGAAACTGCTTGGTTTCCAGATGTGAAAGCAGAGATTCAGAGGTGTTAAGGGTTGCCTCAATTTTTTCTTTTGTCAAAGGTGGACTCCCCTCTCTTCCTTTTCAATTTCTCAGCCACATGGCAGGGTTCCCACAACACGGAAAGAAAGGACAAACACAGAAGGTAGCAACGACATAAGCTCAAATGATCAATATTCACATACACCAAATTGTCTTCTCTTCATTACTCTGACATTTCAGGGCACGTAAGCAGAGATGAGAACAAAAGGATAAAAATACAAAGATGGACATTATTTCACCCACGAAGAGGAAATGTTGAAGTACTGATATAAACAGAAAAATCTGAATAATAAAAAATAGAAACCTTGGGGCAAGAATCAATAAAAGGAAAGATTGAACACAAATGATTACATGGTATTTCTTGTGCACCAGGCACTGTTTCAGGAACCTAAGAACTTCATATATGTTGATAAGCTAAAAGCCTCTAAGTATTATTATTATCTCCATATTACAGATGAAAAAAACTGAGAACTCAGAGAGGTGATATCCCTTGCTCACAGACTCTAAGCTCGAGAGTCAGAAGGAGGGGATTTGAACATACACAGCTTTGTACTGGAGGTGACCTTCTTAATCATGATCCTGCTACCATCTCTTGGTTGTCATAGTTTAGTGCATGTCACCACCTGAAAGTAGCCTATCTCTAAGAAAAGAATACACCAGAGCTGGAGAAATGCTAAATGCCCCCTAAACATCTTGTCTTTAAATTTCCTAAGACTGGGTTCCATTTACCCAGGGCTTTTTCTGAACAGGACATTTGCAATAGGCAACTCTTCCAGGTACCCTTGTGAGCCTCAGAGCTGGATGGTGGGGTAAAGTAGATATCTAGAGAAAAGGAGAAAATGGTCCTATATTTGCTAAATGCCCAGTATGTTTCAGACGCCTTACATATCCTCATGATACCCTCACCAATGAGGACCACTGAGACAGAGAAATGACCTGCCCCACCCAAGATCACACAGCTGGCAGGTGGCCAGCCAATATTTGTTTCTGTTTTTTTGTTTTTTATTTTTTGTTTTTCCTGTGTGTACCTGGCTACACAGTCCTTGCTCTTAACTGCTATGCTACATTGCCTCTCAGGTCTTATTTTTATGCTGAGTTTATTGTCAATTATGTGTTGAGTGCATAGGGCACAGTGCAAGGCATAGGAGCTTCTAAAAAATGTGGTTTAAAGAAGCCATACTGGGCCAGGCACAGGTTGGCTGGGATCCTAGAAAGAAACTTGACTGGCTTGCATTGGCCGTGACGTCAGCCATCCCAGGGGTAATTTCTGTTGCATCAAGTTCCTTAGTATAGCTGTGTGCAAAGCTATAATTGACAAGTTAAGCCTTGAACAAGGCATACCCTTTTTCTGGAGTAAACCATTCTTCTTACACAATACTCCTCACTCCCCCCACCCCACCATAGGGAAAATTACAATCATTAATCTCAATGAAGAGAAGTATCAGACTTTGATTTCCTTACCATGGGTCCCCATTATTCATACTTTAAATATTTGGTAGAGCTAAGATGACAGGTATAGAAATAAGTCCTCAGGAACAGGAAGGACCAAGACCAATGGGTACTGTTTTCTCCTGGCTTGGAAGCTGTACTTGAAATATTTATACACCTGATGGTTGGGAGCTTCAAGATATAATGCAGTCTTGACTCTACCACATTCCAAAAAAAAAAAAAAAGTTGATTTCTTGCCACAGACCTTTGTGGCAAAAGGTCCTCTAAGTCCAGCTCCAAAATCTACTTCCGGATACCTTCATCCAGGGAAGCATACCAAATGTATATCCTGGGCCATTTTTATCTAATTCTTCTGGAATCCTGGTTACATGTTGGTCTCCCCCAGATGCCCAGTACCTCTTTAAGGGTAAGAACCATCTTTTCCTCATCTGTGCTGGAGGCCTGGCCTTTCAGTCAGAGCTCTTCAGTCCTGGATGGCATGGTCAGTTCTCTTACAGCCTAAGGCATTTAAGGTACAACTATCAGAATAAAAACACTGAAGTACAATAAATTGAAGTCAAGGAGATTCCTCTGAGGTCATAAACATAACTGTACCTGGTTAGCCACAACAGCTTACGTTCTTGGTTGAAGAACTTTTAAAAAACATGGTACAACAGAGTCATTAACAGTTATTTCACTAGAGTCTGCACAGTGCAAATAGTGTGAAAGTAATCCAGGTTGACTTGGAGCAGGCCTGGCAATAGCAATGAGTTCCTACATGATCGAAAACCTTCCAGAAGAACCAGTAACTGTGCTTCTCAAATCAGGGGATGCTTGGAGGACATCAGATCTACCTTTCCCTGTAGTTCAGTTTCCTCCTTCATAAAATAGGAAGCGTAATCACACACATATGTACAGCAAAAAGATTATGTCAAGCTTTAACACAATAGTGTATCAGAAAAACACTTTCCCTGATGGCAAAAGTGAAGCTCCAAGAGACTCAAACTGGTGTTCAACACATCCCCTCTTACTCAGGCATTGTCTAAGTGTTTTTCCTTGTAATGTCTTACTCAGTTTCCTAACAGATGTATGAGGTCTTTTTATTCTTCCCATCTTCCAGAAATGGAAACTGAAGCCCACTTTTAAATCAGTGAAGCCAAGATTTTTAGTCTAGATCTTCTGTATCCTCAGAACTAATTCCCTTATAGTGTGATACTTCCAGTGAGAGTATTTCCATGTTAAAGGACAGTTTTCTGTAAGGCTCAAGGGACAAAGGTACATTGGGCCAAGCTCCTGGCATTCAAGAAACCATGGTCCAGAGAGGGAGAACTAGACATAGAGCCTTGAGTAGTAGTAGAGAGTGAAGGTTAAGGGTGTAGCTTCTACACTTACTTCTATGTCTTACCATCTGTGGAACTTCTGAACAAAGGACTTAGCCAATCCAAAGTCTCCTCATCTTTAAATGATGATAAGAAAAGTATCTACCTCCAAGGATTTAGGGGAGAATTAAATGAGTGAATCCATTCACATTAGCACTTGGCACACCGTGAATGCTAATATCCACTACCATTAACAATGTTAACTATCATTTTCCCAAAATATAACAGTCCCTGAAAAAGAAAATGAGAGCCACAGTGTGAAATGAAAACAAAAGAAGGAGCACCTATTTCAAGGCTGGACACCTATATTGTTTGAAGGGGAAAGGGGCAAACATTGAATCAACCCTGAATGTGAGTAAACAACCTACTTTAGTCAGGGTCTACTTCATTTGGTATTGTGCTTTGGTTTGATTTATGGTGTTTGGTTTCTGTTCACAATTTGAAATGTTTTATTCAGTCAGAATTACTAATGGGGGCATGATTGGAGAGTTAGAATTCCAGAAAGGAACAATAATAGAAAAATAACACTAGGAAATGCTTTTAAGTTTATATCCCACATTTATAGTCAATAGCTCATTTGACCCTCAAAGCCATGCATGGAGCAAAGTAAGACATGTTTACAAATGGGGAAACCAATACTCTGAGGAATGAGGGTGGTAGAAAAGAAAATTGGCAATTATTGAGCAGCTACTAGGTAGCATAATTTAACAAATAGTGTGTAAGTGGCTACCTGAGCTAGGACCTAGAGATACAGAGCAAACTAAGTTATGTATCCTACCCTCAAGGAACTGTCCACAGTCTGATAGGGAAGCACTGACTGAAGACAATCATTTCAGTGCAGATGAGTGAGTAAAAGTATGATAAAGGGATGGATACAGAATAATCAGTGAGGCTTCACAGTAGAGGTGGCAGATAAATTGTTATAAAGCTTGAGTAAGAGCCACATGAAGAGAGAAGAGGGATGATGTTTCCTGGGCACAGAAAATAGCATAAAGAGAGTGGTGGAGGGAAGGTACCATGCAGCATAGATGACAAGCACAAATCTGGGTCCCTGGAATACAGGATTAGAGGCAAGGCAAGGAGAGGTGGGCCATGACATGGACAGATAGGGGGACTCAGAGTCAGGTCACCTAAGACCCTGCAGGTCACCCTAAAGAGGTGAGATGATTTCCTATAGGTGATAGGTTGCCGTTGGAGAGTTTAAGCAGAGCAATGCCATATTCAATTTGTGGTTATGAAAAATCATTCTGGCAGCTATGTGCAGGACAGAAAAGGAGCAAGGAAAGGCATTTAAGGCTAAAGGCCGATAAACCCATGTGGAGGCTACTGCATGGTCCAGGGAAGAGTAGACAAAAGCCTGAACTGGGACAGTGGCAGTACAGATGGAGAAAAATGGAGGAACTGGAGAAGGTAGGATCACCAGCACTTTTGGTGATTGCCTGGACCCTGGGGGAAGGAGGAGTGGAGGGCAAGGCTTTTCATTCATTTCAGACTTCCCACTGTGACTTCCTGACAATGTCACCTTGGAAAGGAGTGATTAGATAGAAAATTGAAAATATAATCGGTACAGATTTCACACACCAAATCTCTAAGGACTCAGAAGGAGACAGAGGTGCAAGATGCTAAATGCTGCTTACTTTTCCAGATTTTGGTGTGAAAAAGACTGTTGTTGGGTACTTTAAAGCTCCATGTAAAAATATACACTCAGATAGAGATGTGCAGTCTTCATAAATTCCTAGTCAATTTCTTTAGACTTGGGACACATTTTCTATAATATGGGGTGGGGGGAGAGGAGGTGACAGGAGAACGACATTTTATGCCAGTCATTTTATAAACAACCTGACTTTGCTGATGGGAAAATAGACCTTGAAAAAGTGCAATTCATCAATACAGCAGAGGTCAAACTCCAGTAAATAAAAGAAAATTGCTATAATTGCTGATAAAATGCAGCTTTTGTCATTTCATTTATGCATTTCAATTGCAATTAGATTAACAAGGATTTCAAGGGGGAGAAATTTCCATTGCAAACTACTTTTCAGATTAAACAAGCAAGGAATTTCAGAAATAGCTCAGAATCTACAATCATGGGCCCAGAGGGATAGCCAGGCCAGGTTTTCTACCTCAATAATACTCACATCTCATCTCTAGTGAAATGACTATATTTTCGGCCCAAATTCCAATGGCGCTGGGGGGGGGGGCAGTCTAACTGGGGTATAAGCAAAAAGGGGATACACTATGGAGAATATAAAAGCAGTGATAAAACCAAAAGTCAAACAACCCTTTATTAGACCCATGTTCTGACATTTCTAAACAATGTCAATGATAAAATACTCTACCCAGGTTCTTTCTCCTCCTATCATATTATTTGTTAGGCTATTGCCTAAGTCACTGAATTTTTAAGCCAAATATGGGGCTCCATCCAGCATTTGATGATGGACACCATTCACTCTTTTATTCACTCATGAATTCAGCAAGCACTTATGCATCCCACCTAACTCTCATCATTATCCTATGAGGTAGATATTATGGTTCTAATTTTGCACTGAAAATCCTGAGGCTCAGAGAAGTAAAGAAACTTGCCTAAAGAAATCCATAACATAAGTAAAATGTCAGAACTTGAATCTAAGTCTGCCTTAACTCTAAAGCCTGTGTTTTTTCACCTTATCGGTGCTCTTACAGCAGACTATCCAAAGCACTATTGGTCTTTTCCTGAAGGCAGATCTCTGCCTGTCAATTCACAGTCTCTACTAGACACCCCTCAGACTTCCTTTAAGAGCAGTTAGCCTTGAGGGTCAATAAAAGTGGGGTGGGAAGTTAAATTCCTAAACATAAGTGACTTTTTTTTGAACCTGACAAACAAGCCCCTTAAGTTACTATTTTTATTGTTAACATTTACTATGGAAAAAAGATATTTCTGTGTCAATGGAAAGAAAGAATCTGAAGGAAGAGAGGATGGATAGAAAAGTCACTTTCAAAAAAAAAAAAAAAAAAGAAAAGTCACTTTCTAAATGTACTGAGAGATGCACACCTTACTCTTATTTAAAAAAGAAATGCTAGAAGTCAGAGAAAGATAAAAGTCAGGCAGAAAAGAGCTACTCATAAAAATAGGATAAATTCAACTCTGCAACATTCTCAGAGCATCAGCTTTGTGCCTAGGATGCCAAAGGGCTGGAAACATAGTCACAATTTAATCAGGATACAACTCATAGAGATCATATTTCTATGAAGGGCTTATCCTGCCTCTCCCGCCATAAGGGATGATATTCACATGGGTAAATCCTTTGTTCTTCCCAAAAAAACCCCAATTTTTTCTAATAACACCAGGAAATTATGACAAAGAAAAATCTTAAAAATGAGCAACAAAAATCATTCCTCAAAATCCCTATAGTATGTATAATTGTTAACAGAGCATCAGTAAGGATCACTCCTTGTTGATTAGGGCATTCATAAGCTAGGTTATGTGCAATTGCTGGCTCACCAGCTATTCTTTGCCTTTAATTCTCATACTCAAGGAAGGCTGTGGTTGCAAGTGAGTGAGAATGCATGAGAAAGCATGACATTCTGGGCAAAGCACTGTGGGAGCCCAGAGGCTAGTAGGACTTCTTTCAGTTGAAAAGCTAGAACAGACTTCCCAGTACTGGTGACCTTGAATATGAACCTTACTAGAATTTTGACAAATATAGCTGGGAAAAGAAGAACAGGGTTTCAGGTGAAAGAATACCTTGACTAGAGGTACCGTCATGGACAACATAAGGCCCAAAAACTAGATTGCAAAAACAAACAAACCTATAATAGAATTAGGAGTTCAATGAAGAAAAGCCTGGGACCTGGAATGCTAAAACACTACCTAACTCTAGTAGTCTCCCCAAGACATAGGCTTCTTCCTCCTTAAGCCAAAGCAAACTAAAGTTCCCCACTTGTTGGGCCATCCCCATTGTAAAAACCCTTCCTACTGAAAGGCATTTCTATTAAGCCCATATTGAAGGTATGAAAGGGGTTCAAAGCAGTCAAGATACAATAAGTAACAACTGGTAAATGTGTAATGAGCACCCAGGCTAATGAGATTTAGAAGCCTATGGCCCTTGAATTACACTAGATTGCCTCAAAGGCTCCCTGCAAGTAGTCAGCTCTCTGGTTCCTGACAGCCGCCTTTGACAGTGGTCATGAGAATCTGGCATATAAGGCTGGGTCTAACCCTCCCTGATCAGGATCTATGCTGATCTGAAATCAAGGTATCCAAGAGTGACTTCCTTAAGCCCTCACTTCCCTTCTAACAAGGACAGCCAGCCACAAGTTTTGTACCTAAGAGACTTGAATGTAAATGATGATAATGCCTAGCTTATAAGGTTATCATTAGGTTTGAATAATATATGAATGGGCTTACCACTTTTTGTTATACATAGTGGATGCTCAATAAATAGATATAATTATTCACTCATTTAACAAAGAGAATTATAAAAAGATGCTGCCCCAGCAGTGACATTAACAAAAATGGTAGCATAAGGAGCTCTAAAACTTCTACAAAAGCAGTGAATGTTGGCAAAAACTATAAGAATGAACTTTATCAGAACTCATGAAAGAAATAAAAAGTTTACAGCAATCACACAAATGTTTAATCAAGAAATAATAGCTAAACTTTGGCATTTGCAGCAATCTCTTTTGAATTACTAGCTGACCACTAAGTTATCAGAACAGAGATTTCAGTGGCCATATATGGCAATACAGATTTTAGAAAATTTGTTCACAGAGGTCACTGAACAAACAGCAACTACAACAGTCATCAATACAAAGTCTGGGGAGAAGGGAAAATCTGTTTTCCAGGATTACCACATAATAATATTCACATTGCCTAATTTTCAACAACAATTATGAGGCGTACAAATAAGAAATCATGATGCACACACAGGAGAAGAAAAGTAATTGATAGAAACTATCCCTGAAGAAGGCCAGACATTATACTTCTTAGATAAAGTTTGTAATCAACTATTTTAAATGTGCCCAAATTGCTAAATGAAGCCATGGATAAAAAGTTAAAGAAAAACCATGTCTCACCAAATGGAAAATGTCAATAAAAGACAGAAATTGTAAAAAAGATAAAGTAAGTAAATAAATAAAAAAAAAGAAATTATAAAATAAAATAAATTATAAAAAGGAACCAGAAAGAGGAGTGGAGAAGTACAATAACTAAATTGAAAAATTCACTAAAGGGAGTGAACTACAGATTCAGCAGACTAAAGAACGAATCAATGAGCATGAAGATATGTCAATTAAGACTCATCAGTCTAAGGAACAAAAAGCAAAAAAGAATGGAGAAACATGAACATAACCTCAGAAACCTGTGGGACACCATTATTCATACCAACATATGCATAATGGAAGTCACAGAAAGATAGAAGAGAGAGAAATAGTCAGAAAGAATATTTGAAGAAATTATGGCCCCAAACTTCCCAAATTTTATGAAAGACATGAAGCTATGCGTCCAAAAAGTTCAACAAATCCCAAGTAGGATAAATTTAGTAGAAGCTCCACACTAAGACACATTACAAAAACTCAAAAGCCAAAGATAAGGAGAAAATCCTGAAAGCAGCAAGAGAGAAGCAATTCATCACATCCATCAAATACCAGGGATCTTCAATAAGATTAACAGCTGCTTTCTTTTCAGAAACCACAATGGCTAGAAAGCAGTGCAATTGGATATTCAAAGTGTGTCCAACAAAACTATCTTTCAAAAATGAAGCATAAATTAAAACATTCCTGAAGAAACAAAAACTTAGAATCTGTCACAAGTATTCTTGCCCAGGAAGAAATGCTAAAGGGAGTTCTCCAGTAAAAATGAAAGGACACTAGGCAGTATCTTGAATCCACATGAAGAAATGAAGATCTCTGGTATAGCATAGTAAATATGCAACATAGGTGAATATAAAAGCCAGTGGTGATACATTTTTGCAACTCTTCCTTTTCTCCTATACTATTTAAGCAACAAGTACATAAAACAACGACAATACATTTATGATGATAGCCACAGTTGTATAAAGATGTGATTTTTGATAACATTAAGAGGAACAGAGCTTTATAAAAGTCATGTTCTCATATTCTATTGAAACTAAGTTGCCATTAATCAAGACTAAATAGTTATAAATTAAGATGTTAAATATGATCCCAAGAATCACTAAGAAAATAACTAAAAAATACTTAGCAGAAAAAACAAAACAAAAGCAAAATGATATGCTAGAAAATATTCCAGAAGAAGACAGAAATGGAGGAATTGAGGAACAAAAATATGTGAGACATACAGAAAACAAATAGCAAAATGACAGTTGTAAGTCCTGCCTTGTCAGTAATAGCATTTAATGTGAATGAATTAAACGCCCAAATTAAAAAACAGAATGCATTTTAAAAAGAAAAGTCCAACTATATGCTATATACAAAAGATCTGATTTGACTCTCACTGTAGATTCAAAGTGACAAGCTAAAAGTAAGAGGATGAAAAGGTATTACACGCACCATCTCTGTTTTCAGTAACAGATAAAACAACTAAACAAATGATAAAGAAGGATTAGAATTTAAATAAAAACTTTAAAAAAAAGATAAAGAAGTAGAAAAATTGATTAACACTATAAACATTTGGATCTAACAGACACATCTAGAACCCTCTACATAACAATAGCAGAATACACATTCTCCTCAAGTGCACATGGAACATTCTCCAAGATAGGCTATATATTAGGCAAGAAAACAAGTCAAAATAAATTTTAAAAGATTGAAATCACACTAAGTACCTTCTCTCAGTATGATGGAATAAATTAGAAATTAGAACAGAAGCAAATCTGGGAAATTCACAGATATGTGGATATTAAAGACATACTTAAAAAACTAATGTGTCAAAGAGGAAATCACAAAAGAAATTAGAAAATACTGTTGGATGAATGAAATGAAAACACAACATACCAAAATTTATGGGATACAATGAAAGCAGTGCTCAAAAGAAAATTTATAGCTTTAAAACCCTAAGTTATGAAAGATCTCAAAAAATAACCAAATATTACACCTTAAGGAATTAGAAAAAGAAAAACAAACTAAATCCAAAACTAGCAAAAGGAAGGAGTCATTATAGATTAAAGCAGAGATAAAGAAAATGCAGAATAGTAAAACAATAAGAGACACAGTTAAACCAAAAATTGGTTCTTTGAAAAGATCATGAAAGTTTATAAATCTTTAGCTGAACTGACTCATCTAGAAAGAGAGGGAAGACTGAAATTACTAAAACCAAGAATAAAGTTGGGGATATTATGACCATTTTTACATAAATAAAAAGGATCATAAGAGGATATTATTAACATTTTTATGCCAACAATATGGATAATCTACATGAAATGGACAAATTCTAGACACACTAAAGTATCAAAACTGACTCAAAAAGAAGTAGTGAGTGAGTGGGGAGGCTCAGAGGGGCTCCTGGCCCCCACCCAGGCCTCCCCGACGGGGTGGGTCCCCGGTGGCCCATCGCGGAGCAGACCTTGCTCGCTCCTCGCTCGGTTTGACCACTGTAAGTGCCTGCTCTCTGTATCCTATTAATAAACTAAAATGAAGGGAAGAAGCTTCTGGTCAAAAAAAAAAAAGCCCATTGGCCACGGGCTGCGAGCGCGCCAGGCGGCAGAGGTGCTTGAGCCTTCAACCGGTTTGCAGCTGGGCGGCCGCCGCCAGTGCGCTCCCACCCGCACACCGGTGCAGAGAGGCCCAGCCAAGAGGGCTTGGCTCACGCCCAGTGCCTGACTCCAGTTAATTAAAAATAAAAAACTTTCAACAAAGTAAAGCCCAGGACCAGATGTTATCATTGGTGAATTCTGTCAAATATGTAAAGAAATAACACCAGTCCTCCTCAGACTCTTCCAAAACATAGAGGAGAAAGGGACTCTGACAAACTCATTCTGAAATGCCAATGTTATCTTAATACCAAAGCCAGACAAAGGCCTCATGAGAAAAAAATATATATATCCCTTATTAATATAGATGCAAAATCCTCCACAAAATACTAACAAACAAAATATAGCAGCACATTAAAAGAATTATACTCCATGATCAAGTGGTACTTATCCCAAGAATGCCAGGCTGATTAGATATATGAAAAAGCATTTGACAAAAATCTCATAAACTTTCATGATTTAAAGAGAGAGAGAGAAGGAGAGAAAGAAAACAGAAACACTCAAGATGTGAAAATATAAGGCAACTCCTTCAACCTGATAAAGAGTATCTACAGAAACCCACAGCTAACAACACACTTAATGGTGAAAGTCTCGATACTTTCCCCAAAGATCATGTCCATTTTCACCATTTCTATTCCACAAAGTATTGGGAGTCCTTATCAGACTATTGGACAAGAAAATAATAATAATAATAATAATAATAATAATAATAATAATAATAATAAAGATATCCAATAAGAAGGAGAAGAAAAGCTGTCTATTCACAGATGGCATGAGTTTGTATATAGAAAATCCGAAGGAATCCAATTTAAACACTGTAACTAGTAAACAACTTGAGCAAGGTTGCAGGATATAAGAACAATATACAATAATGAATTACATTTCCATACAACTTGAACAGTCCAAAAATTAAGAAAAGAATTTCATTTATAATAACATCAAAAGAATAAAACACATAGAGATAAATACATAAGAATAACAAAAGAAATGTACTCTGAAAAATATGAAACATTGTTGAAATTTTTAAAAGATCAAAAAAAATGGGAAAACATCCCATGTTCGTGAATGAGAAGACTTAATTTTTTTATGATAGAAATACTCCCTGAATTGATCTCTGGGTTTAATATAATCCCTGTCAGAATCCCAGCTGACTTTGTGGAAATTGACAAACTATTCCTAAAATTCATATGAAATTTTAAGGAACCTAGAATGGCCTAAATAATTTTGGGGCAGGGAGAACTAGGATTCACATTTCTCAATTTTTAAACTTACTATAAAGTAATGGTAATTAAGAGAGTGTGATACTTGCACAAGGATAGACATGTAGATCAATGGCATTGAATTCAGCACCTAGAAATAAAACCACAGGTCTATGATAAATTGATTTTCAATGTAGGTGCCAAGACTATTCAAAGGGGAAAAGAATATAATTTCAACAAACAGTTGTTCAACAAACAACTGGATAACCACTTACAAAAGGATGGAGTTGGACCCTTACCTCACACCATATACAAAATTTATTTCAAAGTGGATCAAAGACCTAAATATAAGATATAAAACTATAAAACTATTAGAAGAAAACATAAGGATAAGTCTTCATGATCTTAGATTTGCTAATAGATTTTTAGATATGATACCAAAAGCAGAGGCCACAAAAGAAAAGAAAATTAGGTCAACTGGATATCATCAAAATTAAAACTTTTATGCATCAAAGGACATTATATATATATATATATATATATATATATATATAATGGGATATTACTCAGTTATCAAAAAGAATGAAATCTTGCCATTTGCAATGACATGAATGGAACTAGAGGATATTATGCTAAGCCAAATAAATCAGTCAGAAAGACAAATACCATGTGATTTCACCCATATGTGGGATTTAAGAAACAAAACAGATGAGGGAAGGAAGGCAAGAAAAAATAAATTAAGATAAAAACAGAGAGGGAGGAAACCAGAAGAGACAATATTAACTATAGGAAACAAACTGAGGGTTGCTGGTGGGGAGATGGGGTAATTGGGTGATGGGCATAAAGGAGGGCATTTTATGTAATGAGCACTGGTATTATATGCACCTCATGAGTCTCTAAATTCTACCCCTGAAATTAAAATACAGTATATATTAACTAAATTGAATTTAAGTTAAAAAAATCAAAATAATAATGATCCTAGATATTAACTCTGACCTAAAAAAAAAAAAGAATGGTCATTATCAAAAGAAAAAAAAATAAGAGATAACAAATCCTGGCAAGAATATGGAGAAAAGGGAACCCTGGTATACTGTTGGTGGGAATGTAAAAGGTACAGCACTGTGGAACACAGTGTGGAGGTTCCTCAAAAAAATTAAAAATATAACTACTGTATGATCCAGCAATCTTACTTCAGAGTATATATCCAAAGGAACCGAAGTATTTATCTTGAGGAGATGTCTATACACCCATATTTATTGCAGCTTCATTCATAATAGCCAAGACATGGAAACAACCTAAGGGTTCATCATGGATGGTTAGATAGAGAAATTATGGTGTATACATATACAATAGAATGTTATTCGGCCAATAAAAAAAGAAGGAAATCCTGCCATTTGTGACAACATGGATACTTCTTGAGGACACGATGCTATGTGAAAAAGTCAGACAGAGAGATACAAATACTGTATGATCTTGCTTATATACAGAACCTAAAAACACTGAACTCATAGAAACAGAATAGATTGATGGCCACCTGGGACTAGTGGTGGGGGAAATGGGGAGAGCTGGTCAAAGAATACAAACTTCAAGTTATAAAATGAATAATTTCCAGGGATGTAATGTACAGCATAATGACTATAGTTAATAATACTGTATGGTATACTTGGAAGTTGCTATGAGAGTAAATCTTAAATGTTTTCACCATTAAAAAAAATGGTGATTCTCTGAGGTGACAGATGCATTAACTAACTTTACTGAAGTAAACATTTTGCTATTTATACATATATCAAACCATCACATTATACACTTTGAAGTTATACAATGTTATTTGTCAATTATATCTCAATAACCCTGGAGAAAAGAATATACTCAACAACATTACTCAGAAGAATGCAAATAAAAACTACTAAGATACCACTGTACTCCCACTAGGACAGTTATAATTTTATTTATTTTTAAAATTTTTGTAATTTATATAAGTAATCTCTACACCTAACGTGTTATTTGAACTCACAACCCTGATGAAGATCAAGAGTTGCATGGTCTTCTGACTGAACCAGCCAGGCACCCTAGGACACTTAAAATTTTTAAAAATGGGAAATAGCAAATGGTGGGGAGGATATGATGGAATTTGGAGCTTCATACATTGCTAGTGGGAATGTAAGATGGTACAGCGATTTTAGAAAACATTTTGGCATTTTCTTATAAAGTTTAACATAGAATTATTATATGAACCAGTAATTCCCCTCCTAGGTATGTTTCCAAGATAACTGAAAACAGGTGTTCAAGAAAAAAACATGCATGAAAGTGTTCATAGCAGCATTATTCATGATGGCCAAAAAATGGAAACAGCCCAAAGATCCATCCACTGACAAATAGATAAATAAAAGTTTGTCCATACAATAGAATATTATTCGGCCATAAAAAGGAGTGAAGTATTGATACATGCTACAACATGGAAAACCTTGAAAGTGTTAGGCTAAGTAAAAGAAGCCTGACACAAAAGGCCATATATTGTATGATTCCTCTCATATGAGATGTACAGAATAGGCAAATCCATACAGACCGAAAGCAGATTAGTGGTTGTCAGGAGCTAGAAGGCTAGGAACAATGGGGAATGACTGCTTAATGAACGTGGGTGTCTTTAATCCGTGATGTAAATGTTCTGTAATTAGATAGTGGTGATTGTCGGACAACGTTGTCAGTGTACTAAAAGCCACTGAACTGTATACTCTTAAATAGTTAAATGATGAGAAAAAAACGCATTAGGTCATCAGGGAAGGGTTGAGGAAGCTATCCTCAAGAAATAGCCCGACTAGTTTCAAGGATGTGATATATACATAACAAAAGATAAAACATGCCCCCCAATTAATCAGTCAAAAGCAATGAAGGAAATGAGAAAAAAAGAAAATATCAGACTAAAATATTAAAAATATATGAACATTTCAAAGCATGAAAAACAAAATTAAAAGGCAGAGCATGGGCTAAGAGAATATTAGCAATGAACAGGATAGATGTGTGTGTGTGTGTGTGTGTGTGTGTGTGTGTGTGTATGTGATGTACTACTCATAAATAAGCAAGAAACAACCATAGACAAGATTTAAAAACATGAGCAGAACAAGAAATACAAGTAGCACCTAGATTTCCCCAAAACAAAACAAAATAAAACATTCAACATCTCTAGTAATTAAAGAAAGGCAAATTAAAATGAGATGCCAGTTTTAGTCCATCAAATGGTTATTTTGATAATAATACTCACTGCTGAAATAGTCTAAGTCTGATAGTCTGATAAGACAAATATCATCCTGTATTGCTTGTGTGATTATAAACTATTACAATCCAGAAAGGAATTGAAACACAGGTATCAAGGAGCCTTAAAAATATTCAAACTCCATTGAAGACTCCGTATCTTTTTAAAAATGAGATATGTAGGTGTAGAGTGAAACACAAGGATTTTTTTGTTGGAAAATTACAATTTTTTTACATAAAGTACTCATTGCTCATTCAAACAATAACAAGTACGAAAAAGAGCAAAACAGTCAACCAAAATGTTACCACCTACGTAATAACTGACTGGAAGTTCAGATGACCACATTCCAGATACATTTCTGAACCTGTATACAGAAAGATGGGTAGGTGAGGTTGGTTGGTAAGTGTTTGAGTAGATGGGAATGATTTCATAAAATAATCTCGTATAATACTATTCTAAGGAAAACGAACCATTCCACTTACTTAATTTACAGAAAAAAATAGAAAAGTGAAGTAAAACCAGGGGATAAAGTTTCCTCACCACAAGAGAGTTCACTTATAAAACAATACCTTTAAAAATATTGTATTAGTTTCCTAGGGATGGTGCGACAAACGATCACGAAGTAGGTGATAAAAGAGAAATTTATTATTTCACAATTCTGGAGGTCAGTAGTCTGAAATCAAAGTGTTGGCAGGGCTATGCTCCCTCTAAAATCACTAGGGAAGGTTCTGTCCCAGCTTCTGGTAACCACAGGCATCACCTGACTGGTAGATGGCCGTCTTTGTGTGTCCATGTCCCTGTGTCCAAATTTTCCTCTTTCTATAGGTATACTGGGTATGTTGGGTTAGATGCCACCCTAATGACCTCATTTTAACTTGATTACTTCTATTACAAACCCTATCCTGAGGCTTCTGGGTGGCTCAGTTGGTTAAGCATCTGACTCTTGATTTCGGCTCAGGTCATGATCTCAGGGTCCTGAGATCCAGTCCCTAGTAAGGTTCCATGTTCAGTGGGGAGTTTCCTTGAGGATTCTTTCTCTCTGCCTTCTTTTGCCCCTCCTCCCACTTGCGCTCTTTCTCTCAAATGAATAAATAAATCTTAAAAAAAACCAAAACCAAAAAAAAAAAAAAACAAAACCACCCTATCTTAAAATAAGGTCACATTCTGAGGTGCTGGGGTTAGAATACCAAGGTATCTATTTAGGGGGTATAAGTCAACCCATAACAAATTTATAAATGAGATAAATCTCTCTTGAGAAAAATATTCTGAAAATATCATAAGAAGTTTGAGTTAATGATTTTTAACTTCATGGTTCAATTTGAGAAAGTATTGATTGACCCTTTGCTGTGAAAGATGAGTAAATTGGACTATTGTAATATTTCCTCCTTCCCTGCCTTATTTCCCAGTTTTGGGGTATATCAGTAATTTTCCTTTTTTGACATTTAGATTTAAATTCTGTTATGTAACTATACGTTCTGTAGTCATTTACCCTCTGGTTTATTTCTGCTTTACTTACGTTGATTTAATACTAATGTAGTTCTTTTTAGCAAAGCATCTCCTTTCTAGAGTTCTCTGTATTGGTTTATCGTATAGTGGCTCAATGCCATCAACCGGCTTTTTTTTTTTTTTAATAGAGGGCTCTTGTTTATAATCTCTGAGTTCCTAAAAGTTTGAAAATAAGTACTTCTCTATTGCATCTATGTAAAATGGACAATTGTGCTGAATATAACAACCATGAGTCCCACGTTCCTCCCGTGGATCCTGCAGACATTACTCCACCATCCCCTGCCTTGGTGTGTGGCACCAGCTTTCCTGCTACTCTTCTCCATTCATGCTGTCAGTGGCTGGATTTCAACCGAGTAGTTTCTCTGGGAAGATTCCGAGACACTGAGTCCCTACATTTGACTTTTTTTTTTTTTAATGTCTACCTTTTGCCTTTACACTCCCACAATCGCTTGGTCAGTTATGCTCACGTTTACTCCCTCTGCCATTCCCTCAGAACTCTTTAAGCATTGAACACCTTGGAGCTCAGCTTGATTTCCCTCCTTGAAGGTGGTTCACTTTTCTATTTAGATGCCGGAACAATTATTTCTTCAGTATTCGCATTTGGCGTTAACAAGATACTCTCTCCCGTTTATCATTCTGCTTCTGTTTTCCTGTGGAATATGGTATGCCCTTTCAATTCTTAGATAATAGAATGAGTGCATTTTTTATCCTACATGTGTTCTCTTCAGGAGAGACCCCGATTATCCTTGCTTTTGAATCAGCATAGTCCCTTCACAGGTATCACCATCTTTCTACCTGCCTGCCTCTCTGTCCTTTTCCTCGGCTTTCAGCATTATTAGAGCAACCCTTTTCTGTATATCAGAAATATAGTTGTCAGCTGTCTGATTTCATTCTTTTATAAATCATTCATGACTTCCGTGATATTGTGGTGTGAATCCTCAATTTCCTTACTGTTGTGAACTCTCTTTTCATCTTATTGCATTGGGAGCACCAAAAACTTCTTTTGGGAGCGGGGAAGGACAGACACAGAGTCTTAAATAGGCTCCATGCCCAGTGTGGAGCCCAACGTGGGGATCAGTCTCACAACCCTGAGGTCATAACCTGAGCCAAATTCCAGAGTTGGACAGTTAACCGACTGGGCCACCCACATGCTCTAGGGTTATTTCACTGGATTCAGATTCTGGTTAAGTTCCTCTGTAGTACAACATACACATTGGAAATTTTCTTTTTATCTTGGGCTGTGTTTTCTCCCAGGTGGAGTTTTTCATTCGTCTTGTGCAAGCAATAGCCTTTCTTTCATTTGTTTGCCTTGCTCTTTCCATATGAGATGGGGACCAAAATGTGTTTGCTTAGTTGCTACATGGCTTTTTTCATCTCTCCTGTGCTTGACTCAGGTGGTTCTGACTAGCCTTTTTATTTCTATGCAATGTGGTTAGATTTTTCTAGACTCACTTCCCATCATATCTGATAACTCTTCTTCTTTCTCTAGTTCTGTATTAACAGCTGTTATATTACAATACAAGCATGTTTTGGCATGTTAGGCAGTGCGTCCTAATGTATTTCACACAAGAACGTAATATCCTAGAAAAATCATGAGTTGGAAGAGACTGCCTGCACTGGCTTTGGTCCCAAGGACCCGGTGATAGCGAGTGGAGGAGATGAGGCCTTTCTCCGGATGGCGTGCTCACACCCTTTCTCTGCTTCTCGCCCGAGCAGGGTGATTAGTGAGAAGCCCAGCACTTGGTTCAGCCACCTTCTAGCCCATCTTCTGACTTGGTGGGATTGGGTTAGGAACCACACCACCAGGGTCAGAGGGTTTCCTTGAAGTGTATGGCATGAAGTTGGAACTTTTTCTTCATTTGGGCTCCTGATAATTTGGTGGGGGAGGGCAAATGAGCAGACTTTGTTTAGTCAAAAATTAGGAGAGAGCAATTTTTGGACTGTCTTCATTTTGCCACCTTAGATAGAAGCCCCATGGAATTATTTATATAAGTGAAAAGGAACAGAGAATCTAAGTGCTCAGTAACCGCAGATTATTTAAATAAGTAATCCTTATAACTGCATGGTAAATAGTCATTAAATAGATTTTTGAAATTATTATATGAGAAAATAAAATTTTCACAATGTCATAGACATTAGATCAAACCATATGTATAGAATGACCCATTTGTGTTTGAGTTGTTTAGAGAGAGAGAGGGGAAGGAAGAAAGAGAGGAAGAGAGGAAGGGTGGAAGGGAGGGAGAGAGGGAGGAAGGAAAGAAGGAAGGAAAGAAGGAAGGAAGAAAGAGAGAGAGAAGAAAGAGAGAGATAGAGAGAAAGTAAAGAAAGAAAAAGAATCCAAAGAGAAGATATGCATATGCATATGCATTTTTAGAGCCTGGAAGGAAATACACTGAAGTGTTGAAGGTTGTTATTCTGGGTAGTTACTTAACTTCTTGCTGCTTCCGTTACATCCGGGGAAACAGAAACTGCTCTGAGTATTTGAAACAGAGGAAATTTATTGTAAAGAATTGGATATACAGGAGATAGAGAGCTGAAAAGCCCAACAGGGAAAAATTAGGCAACTCAACAATGAGGCACAGCAAGAAACTGCAAAGCCCACCCCCAGGTCAAAAGGCCACAGCCCAGGGCTGGGGTCTCCCCCGTGGACACCCGAAACACAGCCACCAGTCTGGTGGAAGCCGGAGCTGCAGAGGAACACAGCCTCTCCCTCCATCTCCCCTCTGGACAGTGCCCCACAACTGGCAGCACCCTGGGGAATCCAGCCAGCCAGGGTCAGCACCCCTGCCAAACAGAGAGAGGAGACCAAGTTTCAAGAGACATATCTGAAGGTAAACAGGTCCAGGTCCAGGAGTTTCCTCTCCCGTAAAACAGAGATGGAAACCTACCTTGTGCGGTTGTTGAAAAGAATAATGGCTAAAAAGCTAAGCGTCAGGACTAGGGCTCACCACGTGAGTCCCCTTCTTCAGGGATGGAAGGGTGCTAAGTGCTGTGGGGCCCACGGACGGTGTTGGCAGCTGCGTGGATGCATCAGGGACAGGTGGGAAGGCCCCTGGACATCTCAGTACCATCATCCATCTGGAGACCAGGGGAGCAGGGGCCAGGAGCCGAGGCATAGGCCACAGGTGACTCAGACTCTGAGAGAGCCCAGGAGATGGGAGATGCATTTTGACTGCCATCGTGGGGACAGTGGGGATGGGGATGGCCTGCCACTCCCACATGCAGTCAGCTCCATCGTAGGCCTCTCCCCGCCCCTGCCCTGAAGTCTACCCCAGGAGGCGCGGTAGCCATTGGTACCTGCCCACACATCTAGAAGCATCTCGAGCAACTGTGAGAGCAAACCTGTGAATACCGAGCATATGCTGACAGCACCCACCCCACTCCCAAATCACGACACCCCTCTGTGTGGGATTCTCAGAGTTATTTGCCTCATCCTTTTCTTACAAGTGTGGGATCATAGCCGCCAAACAGCCTCCTTATTAGCATCAGAACTATAGTCAAAACACATTATGCTTGGCTAATACATTTATTTTTTATGTAATGGAAATGCCATCAAAGCATAGTTAATCAGAATTGAATTAAATCATAATTGGAGCTCTTGTGCACAAGGAAGAGAAATTATTCTTTATTGTTGCAAACTGAAAATGTGCCAATTGTAATTTACTTTTTTAAGTAAATGACCATGGTTGCCCAGAGGGGTGTGTCCGACCCTGGCTCTCCAACAGAGTCGGTGCCCAGATACCTTATGTCCACTGACGTGGCGCTGATGGGAGAAGGCACTCATCCAGGGTGACCCTGCCTAGCTGGGCAGGCTCTCAGAGACTTGTTCCTTCTCTCCCCGGGAGGGATTCTGACCCCTGCCCCAGAGAGGGGCTCCAAGAAGCTAATGAATAGGTAGTCAAAGCCTCTGGTCTCTAGTTAGTCCTTGGTGGAAGGAGCTCAGACCCATGTCTGGTTCCCAGGCCATGACCTGTCCACCATCCCAAGGCTCCTAACCTGTGCCAATGGCTCCAGATCTGGCCACCCAGTGACAGTACAGGGGAATGCTTTTAAAATTCAAATAGAACCTGGTTCCTACCTGGTTCCTACTCAGAGCCTTCTTTATTTTTTTTTAATTCAAGTATAATGAATATATATTGTTAACTCTATGCATTTCTCTGTGCCCACCAAAATAAGTGTACTCTTAGTCCCCTTATCTGTCTCACCCATCTTCCCATTCCCCCACCTCCCCACCCCCGCTTCTGGCCACCACCAGTTTGCTGTCTGCATTTAAAAGTCTGCGAGGTTATTTTTTTTTTAATCTCTTTTTTTCCTTTATTTATTAGTTTGTTCCCAGGGTCTTCTTACCATGCTCTCTAGAGATAGGGCCTGAGACTCTAGGGTTTGGGATAAGCTCCCAGGTTCCGGTTATAGCCAGGATTGAGAACCACCTCACTAGACCTCAGTGATCCTCCCAGTAACTGGAGCGGCCGTGCCCATGTGTGTCTCCAGTAGAGCAGGTTAAAACAGGCCAAGCCTGTAGTTTCTCAGAGGCCTAAAGAACTTTCACGTAAATGGAATAACTCAAACCAAGCTCAAGCAAGCATGCATGCACACATGCCTCAGCAGGAAGTTTCCACCACCAAACTGGTGGCTCTTTCCCGCTGCCCTACCTCACTGTCTGGCAGGAAGCCGTTGGCATCCACCTCTAGGAACTCCTCCTCCCCCCAAGCCATGATCTGGGGACCTTTTTCTTCTTCTCCTCTATAGCACATGTAGAACAAGTGCGAATCTTTGGAATCACCCTGCAATGAGGGTGGGAACATGTCCTGGGCGATGAGTCTGAAGAACCTAACAGTTCCCACCCTTGGGAATGATTCATGACCCGGAATGGACTCACATAGGTGTTCAGTCAGCCCTGCCTCCCCAGAACTTCCAGGCCAAGGTCCCACCCAGGAAGGGAAGGAATAGGATCTGGGTTACCCGGGACCTTTGAGGGACTTTGTGCTCCCTCAGTAGGGTCTCCAAGAGCAAGGCCATCCAGAATTGGTGAGAGATGCTATAGCTTAGAATTATTACCTCCTGAGCACTTATGAGTCAGACCCAGTCATGGCCTGCAAGCATGGACACTGTTACTTTTCACTTTAAAAGATAAGGAAAGTGAGGCTCAGACAAACTGCCTGATGCCATAGCACGTCCAGTTGAAGCAGGAACTGCGCTGACATCGATGTGCCCTTCACATTCTGCCATACGTATTCCCCCAGAGTCTGTGCATCTTGACCAGAAGAGCAGGAGGCACCGCAGAGAGGGGAGGAAGAGAAAGCCTCTCACTAAGGAACATCTTTTACCCACACACTGATTCACAAACACCGACCGTGGGATTCGCAAAGGCTGGGCTCATCGGATGAGAACATATTACTGGGGGAAAAGGACAGAGATTCAGGTAGGAACATGGGTCAGACAGCTGTGGGTTCATTCCCATCCCAGTTCCTACATTTCCTCACTATGTGTCCTTGAGTAACTTG
Organism: Nasua narica; assembly: GCA_028533885.1. Classification (NCBI taxonomy): domain Eukaryota; kingdom Metazoa; phylum Chordata; class Mammalia; order Carnivora; family Procyonidae; genus Nasua; species Nasua narica. The sequence goes on along the minus strand of CM052815.1, from coordinate 50,297,914 downwards.
GTGAGCTGTTCTGGGCAGATTGCCCATCTGTAAAAACGGGAATAATACTTGTCTTATGGGTTACATAAGGGTTATAGAAAATGTGTGTCAGTACTTAGCATTGAGCTTAGCAAGTAGCAGGTACTCATCAAGTGTTAGCTGACACTAGCAGTGGCCGTCGGAGTGGTAAAACATCAAACAGAGTGCCTGACACACAGTAAAAGTGCCCCATATATACTGTTTCTCATGAGCCTCCTCCTAGGCTCTAACACCCCAGGCTTGCTGCAACTGAACAATCTGGGGGCCTGGATTCCGGGACTAGCTGTGTCTCTTCCAGGCTCCGTGTCTTTAGGGGTGGTCACGTTACCTCTCTCAACTCTGGCTTTCCCCTCTCTCAGCTTGAGAAGTTGAGCTAAAAGGATGCTGCTAGAGCTGCCCTCAGGATACGGTAGGGGTGTCAGCGTGCGTGCATTGAGTGGAAGGGGACTAGTGTCCCATTTCATGGTCTCCAGAACCTAAATAGGCAAGAACAATTTCCTGCAAACTGATGGGGTCAACAGGATTTGACAGGACCACCTCCTCCTCCCCGCCCCACCCCGCCCCGTGGTTATCCACAGGCCCCGAATTTTCCAGCCTGGGTGTCTAACCACTGAGGAAGGGATGACCTGACAGTGAACCTGGTTGAAATGAATTATGATTCAGTTACAAAACAGACAAACAAACAAACAGAAAAAAACACTTGAGACATTATAGTTGGGAGGCAGGCAGGAGACATTACAACCAAAAAATAGAAAGCAAAGAGGGTGAGAGCTTTTAAACATATATATCAAAAGCATTTAAAACCAGCAAATGGATTTTTTTAAATCCAAAGTGATTTTTACTGTTTGACGGCGGAGGCCTAATTCCCTGAGCTTGGTTTCCAGTGGCCTTGTTTTAAACATGAATTTCCAATATTACAATTAAAACTAAAAAAAAAAAAAAAAAAAACTAACACAGAGGGGAAAAAAAAGCCTATTTTTCTCAACCCACTTAAAAATAGTAACACCAGCTCTCCAGCCGGCCTCAGCACCACTAACACACCTGACCACCCTCTTCCCTGCATTAACCCTTCAGCTTCCATTGTCAGTCCTCCCCTACCCACCTCCCTACCCCCGCCCCTCTGCCAGAGACCCTCCTCCCCTGCAGATCCCCTCTGTGGGGTGGGAGGGGGTAAACCTTGTTTGCAATTCCTGAGCCTCATGGCTTAGGACCACCTCTGGTGCCTCGAAAAGTTTGAGGCTGACATAAAAATGGAGATTCAAATGTCTTTTTGCTTTGTTGAAGCTGCTAGTTCTTTTTACTCAGTGACTTGGCCAGAATTATTTAACAGAGTAATAAAGGATGAGGAGGCAAGGAAGGAGGTGGAATGGCAGGGAGAGGAATGGGGCCCTGCAATGACCGAGAAGAACACGGGGTGGGGGGGAGGGAGTGGCAGAAAGCAAAAAAACAACATCTGGCCCACTTAGAATTTTAACAAGGCTGGCCTCGTGGGCATTATGTAATTTCTTGAATTGATTTATATGCTGCCTCACTCTAGAAAGGATTTGAGGAAAGTTACCAAAAAGGCATTCATAATCAACATAAGAAAACATAAGAAAAGGGACAGAGGAAGGTAGAAAAAAATAATTTGTGTCAACAAAATAGGAGAAAACAGATGGGTGCAAAACCCGGGTGCCATCAAGGCAAAGGGAGTTGTTTGATGGTTTACATAGGGTTTCTTATCCCAGTAGAAGAGCAAATGACCATTCCTTGTGATTGGACATACTTTTCCTATAGAAAAGTTGGTGAGAAATTCCTGATGTGGGATACTTCCTAAAGGGAGGAACGACTGGCAAGTGTGAAAAGACAGTGCCCGGGCTCCTTCCAGTTTGCTGAGGGAATTTGCCCAAAACCAAAGCCTTTGTACTGCACAACCAGCCAGGGGGCAGTTTGGGGGGTCAGGCGGCCAGGGCAGGAGGGTGTATCCGGTCCACTTTGATCATAGCCAAGTGTCCAACCTTTCACCAGTGCATAAAATAATGTTCTACTTTTAGGTATATATGGGGTGGGAGGGACCTTGAGATTGGTAACATGGATCAAAACGTTCCCTGAGGCTTCTACATATGCCAAAACAAAATTCAAAGAGTCTCTACTGTACGTAGACGACAAAATTGTGCCATATTTATTCTGTGGCTAGGTTCACCTCCTGGCACAGCACTGGGTCCTTAGCAGTTTGCAAAGCACTGAACAGAAGGTCTACATGGGCATCCCTAAGCCTTCTCCAGTATCCCGCTTCTGGGACCCAGGCTTTGGAAACTAGTTCTAGAGCAGAGTTGGGCGTGCGCCACACAGGCTGATAGAGTCCTCACCACCACCCAGCCAAGGTGGCCTTCTGACTGTCCCCATCGTACAGATGAGACCACTGAGGTTTGGAGAAGGTTCATCACTCAGGAAGCCATATGGTGCCGGTGATGTTGGTACCCAAACAGTGGGTCGTGTGGCTTTGATCATGAGGCTGCAGTTTGTGTGAGCTTTTCAGCAGCTGTAGTATCAGAGGAAACGATGTTCAGTTCACGAGATATTCATAAGATTGAAGACCAATCATTTTTTTCCAGAAATAAACAACTGTTTGTGATACTGAAACCACAAGGGTCTCCTGAGGATCCTCTCGTTGTAACATATATGAAAGTGATTGGAAAACTATGCATGCTATAACAGTCACATTATTTTATCGTCTATTAGGTACATAGTGCTAATGAAGGCAAGAGGTAAACCCCCAAATCTCCGTGACTTGACATGGTAAAAGTTTATTTTCCACATGACAGATCATTCTGAGTTGGCGAGCAGACTACACAGTCACTCAGGGATTGACGCTCCTTCTGTCTGTGGCTCCGTGCTCTTTGACATCCGGTGGGGATAAGGAGCAAGATCACAAGTGGGAGGCATCTAGGAACCAAGCCCGGCAGTGACATACACCCTTCCATTCACATGCAGGCCTGGCTCACATGGGCACACCTCCCTGCAGAGACGGCCAGGAAATTGGCATAGCACTGACGTCAGTGAGCACTCATCAGTCGTGCCACATGGTGTTCCTTGGTCCTGACTCTCTTTTCTCTCCCGTAGTCCCATGGGTCTCTGTGGCCCTGATGGGCTCTCACCCGTCTCCCAGGCAGCCTGCAGTGCAGGGTGTTGGAGAGGATTAGACCTAACAGTGATGGGTATGCATGTATGCCCAGTGCCTGCACAGTGAAGGGTCTCCATGTTCTTCAGCTCCATGTGGCCCTGCCTGTCAAGTGGGTCCCAAGATTAATAGCACTTGACATTTCTCATGAATGTCGGTGCCGTGTGGCCTGATCACTTTACCGTCATCAATAATACAGACACACCCCCAGGAGGCCAGCACATGTTTGTGATGAGGAAACGGAGGTGCAGACAGAGGTGAAGTATCCTCCCAAGGCAGCCCTGTAAAAGCGTGTAAACCACAGAATGATTTTTCCAATTTTAGAGCTATTAATTCTCATTCTTGCTGGAGGAGAATGCTGGCTCAAGCCCTGAAGGAGGAAATAAGACAGGAGGCTTCTGGGACAGGACCCTAACAGCAGTGACAGCAATCACAACCTGGCTTGAGTTAAAACTCAGCTGTCGTGTTTGCAGGTGGGCCAAAAGGTACTTGGCCATGGGATCTCCCCCTCTGTACCTCAGTTTCCTTATCTACAAAAGTGTAGTGAATTGTTCTTGCCCCACTGGATTGTTCTGGGGATTAAACAAAATGTGTGATACATTCCTGGCACCATCCAGACACATCTAGAATTTAGCTCTTTTTGGCAAGACCAAGGGTGACTCTCCCTGCGAGTGACACGAAGGTTTCTGAATAACCAGCGCCTGATGACACCGAGGATGTAGAGTCAGGTGCTCATGACTCTAACTGGGTTGCAAAGGTCAGGACTGACGGCTAGGGACAGAGTGCACAGAATCACACAAGGCGATTCTGTATCTCCCACAGCATGGAGCACAGAAGCTTGACATTTGTTCATGGAAAAAAAATCAGATGGATGGCATGACCCAAGTGTGGTCACCAACTGGTATTAAGAAATAAATAAAAAGACACCAAGCCTCTAATGCAGTTACACCAAGACACCTCTGTGTCTGAAGTAGACCAAGTGCCTAAAAGATGTTGGATGGCGAGGATGATGATGATGGCAATGATTATTAGTAGCTCCAAACATCTTGCGCATCTCAAATGCTTCCGTCACAAGATATATTTTTTTAATTTTTTTATTTTTTATTAGCATATAATGTATTATTTGCCCCAGGGGTACAGGTCTGTGAATCATCAGGCTTACACATTTCACAGCACTCACCATAGCACATACCCGCCCCAATGTCCATAACCCAGCCACCCTATCCCTACCCCCCTGTCCCCTAGTGTCACAAGATATTTTTAAGAAAAGTATCCTGCACCATGCTAACATTCTACAGACTTCATATCATTTATTTTCACCCTCCTAATCCTGCAACAAAACTTACGTCTCCATTTTACAGATGAGGAAACTGGACCTTCTGGTTTGAACTCTTTGTTCAAAGGTCACCCAAGTAGTTGGTGGAGGCAGGAGCTGAACCAGGTTCTGTGTACGTGCAGGGCTGGGACTCTTCCCCACCAAGCTGCACTGCTCCACCAAGGCACACTGGCTTCACCCCCTAGCAGCTGCCCTGGGAACACCAGCCTCTGAGTCTGTGATTATTAACCAAGGGCTGATGAATGGAATCCCTGTTCAGAACCTTGGTCTCTCTATAGCCTTAAGCCAATAATTTAATCACCTTGTGTTTCATTTTCTTCATCTATAAGGAAAAACTTATACTTACCTATACACAACGGGACTAGAAAGATTAATCGGATGCTCCAGAAGTGCTTTTAAGATGAAAAATATGGATTATTTGCATTATTACTTTAATAGCCTTGGACTTAGGTATCCCCAGTTTACACGGAGGTGGAGAGCTTGAAAGAGGGAGATAGGTAGGATTCATTTTCTCCAGCCTTGTCTTCTGAGCGAGGCATGGAAATATAGATAGTTCTTGACCTGAAGTTTAGGGTGCATCACCCCACACCCAGCCTGGTTGCACCGTGGCCCCGAGGGCTGATGGCCCCCCATAGTCATCTGAGAAGCTGACATCCAAAGAATCCTAGAACAACAGTCCCCACAACCTGTCCCCACAACCAGAATGTGAGCACAGCAAGGGCAGGGACATCTGCCTTTATTGGCATATCCTCACCACTTAGAATAGGATCTCATACATAGTGGTCTGTAAGAAATATATGTTGAAGGAATGAATGATTGGAATAAGTGAATGAGTGAGTTAGTAAATGAATAGCAAAATAAACTGGAAAATGTCAGAGAATAGAGAACATGCAGGAGATTCTCTTGACCTGAAAGAAGAAGCAGAGGAATCTTCCAGTGGCCATCCATATCATGAGCACCTACTCTGTGCCAGGCGCCGTGCCAGGTACCAAGATAGAAACAAAAATCGACAGTCTCTACCGTCAAGGAGTTCTCAGTCTAAGGGACAGAGTATCAGCTTCACTGATGGTTCTAGTACAGTGAGTTTGGGCCACTTGAGTGTCACATGAGGGATTACTTTCACCTGGAAAGTCAGGCCAGACAGAGGAAATAGCATTCAAGCTCGACCTCATGGAAGAACAGGGTCTCCCCAGGATGCGGTAAGGAAGGCTCTTGCTGTAGAGTGGGCGGTCCACAAGGGCAGGGATTTGTGTGTGTTTCGCTAGCACATCCCGGCATCCTCAGCCCTTCTATAGTAGCAGGTGCATAGCAAGATCCTATGAGTGAGTGTTCAGGGCACCTGCATTCAGACAGGCTGTAGCAGAAGCAAAATTATGAACTTGCAAGGATGATAAAGAAGTACTTTGTGCTATAGTGGGGCAGAACGTGTTATTTGCTGAGGAGGGGGAAGGTAGTAATGAGAGATGGGGCTGGTAAAATGAGGCAAATTTGGAAGGGCCTTGAACACTACTTTTACATTCAGGAATTTGGAATGTTTCCTGAACTCTGTCCTTGAATATTTCAATTTAATCTTTCAAGCAAAAAGAATTTTTTTTTTCTTCCAGGCTTTCCTCTGCCAGGCCTGAGGGCATGCTCATAAAATGTAAAATCTGTTTAAATAATTAAATCTGTGGCCAAGAGCAGTGGTCAGGGTAGAGGACGCTGGCCTGTGACATCGTAAATCACTGCCATTCCTGGTACTTGGCTCAACCCAGGAGCGTCTGGGAAAGTGGGTGAACAGACGGCGTGGCCCTGAGGCGGCTGGGGAGCGCCGAGTCAGCGCTCCAGACCTGGTTTGGGATGAATTATGGAGAGGAGGCGGGACACTCATGGGGCCAGCCCTTCGGCAGCCCATCTCCTTGCTGACAGACAGAGGGAGGCTTTGATGCCTGCTTTGTTCTGCTCCCCTTTTTAGGGTCCATACCACTCTAACTCTAGTAGGAGGATGAGGGAAGGGTGAGGACAGAAATAGGATGGGCCCCACTCAGAAAAAGACCCTCTAATTCTGGCTGGCCTTAAGGGGAGTGAGGCCACAAAGGTTGGTGGAGACTGAGTTGGAGTCGGGGAGAACTTGGGCAGGGTGAGGGAAGTAGGGCCACCATTACCCTACGGCCATCAGGGCAAGACCCTGCTCCTTGGTTGGCCCCACTGTGTTCATCTACTTACTGGTTTGGAATTGAGCGCCTCC
>CM052815.1:50275193-50290673 GCA_028533885.1 Nasua narica | reverse complement strand
CAGAGAGGAAGGGTACCTCTAGGAGATACTTCCGATAACAGAATGTCAGGGACAGAGCAAAGCAGGTGGGGCTGATGGAGGCAAAGCCTGGACAGCAGACTGTAGGAGAGCTATGTTGACCCTGACAGACCCGGCAATGGAAGGGAAGCCTGTGGGCCTCACAGCAACCCCCACCTCCCGCCACACACTGAACACAGGAAGGCTGGGAGTCATCCCATGTAAGGGCTGAGGACCATTGGGGTGCTCCTTCTCTTAAAACATGACTCCCGAATAGCCTGGAGGCCAGAAGGGAGCAAAGGGCAGTGAAATCCTTGCTAACTTGAGCCCTGTGCTACAGCACATTTCCTCTTGCTCCCCATCAACCTTTGTAACCTGTTACATACTCGCACACACACACGCATGCGCATACTGGCACACACACCATCATGTTCTCGACACCTGCCCTCTGGTCCCATTCCTAAGGAACACAGCACACAGGAAGCTCCAGCCTACAGGGAGGAAAGATCCCAGACGTGGGAGGGCAGAGCCTTGGTCTGAAGGCCCAACTCCTACCCCCGCAGCTGGATGGCTGTGGAAATTCCGTTTGTGCCTCTGAGACTCAGTTTCCTCAACGGAAAAAGAGGCCAGCTAAGGCCTTGCTGAGATGCGGGGTTTAGCGAAGATGCACGTCAGCTGCCCGCACGTGGCCTGCCAGCAGAAGTTGCCACCAGCAGCGAACATTTACCCCGTGCTTCCTTTGTGCGCGGAGACCACAGGCTCCCTCCAGGCTTCCTCTAGTTCTCCCTGTGTGGCAGCACTTCTCTTGCCCCTCTTCACAGTGGGGAACTGGGACTCAAGAGGGCTCGGAGCTCGTCCAAGAGGACAGAGCAGCGAATAGCTGGGAGGTAGACGCATTGTCCTCCACTCTGCCGTGCGGGTGTAAGGGGGCACCCACAGATGCCACTGCATGGAGGACTTCCTGCAGAATGGCCACAAGGAAGTCACCGGCTGCTTGTGAGGCCCAGGTGCCTTGTGTGCAAAATGGGACCTAGATGGGAGCTGCGTCCCGGGTGCTAAGTATTGCCAGGGTGTAAAAATCCCCCACCAATCCCACTTAAACACCCGGCCCAAGCACCAGTGACTGTTGTCCCTCTTGGGTGCTCTGGCTTCCAGCAGAGGGATGGCTGCCACCAGCAGTAGTGCCTGGATCCCTCACCCCGGAGGAAGAGAAAGCTCAGAGAGCTGAGGTTGGAAGTTACAGGCAGGCCCCTCAGAGCCCAGCCCTCAGGCAGGCTGCCTTCTGGCTTGGCATTTTCTCCTGGCACCTCTGTGGCCAGGTACTAAAAATAGCCCTCGATGGCTCTGCAACCAGTCCAGCTCCCCACTGAGGATCCTCACCCTTTGTGGGCAGTGATCGGCTCCTTCCTTCTGACTGCTGTTGGCAATTAAAGCACTAGATTATCTCGGCAGAGGTTGTTCCAGAACCTAGGCTGGGCCTGTGAGACTAGAGGGGGCCACAGATCCAGGCTCCCACCTGAGCGGTCTCGGGGCCACCCACACAGGCAGGGGTGGCCAGGATCCTGGGCTGAGGGAAGAGGACCGTAGGGAAGGAGGTCGGGAGGGGGAGTGCCGTGGAGAAACCAGGTCAGCAGAGGAGGGCAGCTGGAGCCAGGAGAGAGAAAATCAAGAAGGGGCCTAGGTGCTTTCTTCCAAACTGAAATAGTCTTGAGCCAGAACAAAAAGCGCAAAGTCCGGGGCAGGAGGCTATGCATCGGCATGGTCGTTAACAGCCGCCCATCCCTGCCAGGCTGCATGCTGCCCGTGTGCTAGCTGCGCACTGCACCAAGGCCCCTCGCCAGGCCACTTAGTGGGGCTGAAGTTAGCATGGGCTGTGTTGCCCAAACAAGGGACACACTTTTGAAAACCGAATTCACAAAAGACACTATGTAGATTAGCCTTGGCCCCTATCATCGGACATCTATGTATGCCCAGTGGAGTTTTAAGCATTTTCTGTTGGCTCATTTCATCCTCAAAGCCCTAACAGGCTGGTGTTATTTTCCCACCTTTACTAAGAAGCAGAAAAATTCCGTCGCATACCCAGGTACACAGAGCTAGGAAGCGATGCAGGTGGATCTTGCTCCCTGATCCACTCCCCCCCTCCCCCACCCCCAGCAGAAAGCTTAGGCTGTGTGCCTTGTGCTGCTGGACTTAGCTGTAACAGCCACCATGGATAGATTGATTGTTATGACGGGCATTGTGCTAAACATTTCACATATGTGCAGTTCCTAAAATAACCCCACAAGTGGGAGAGGTCATCTTCGAGCTGTGGACAAAGAAAGCTGAGGGGCAGGTATGTTAAGTAAATTGCCCAGGGTCACCCATTAAATGGCCAAACTGGGATTCAAACCAGGGTTTCCCTACTTGAGAGCCCTTGATCCTAACAAATATAAGCCAAAGCCATCTGAGGTTTCCTAGTCCTTTGAAGATCGCCTAAAAAGGGACCTGTAAGCCCCTGATCTACACCCGAGCCCTCTTCAGACGTCTGCAAATTTCCTGGAGCTTGGGTTTTCACTGCACAGCCAGTTCTGATTTCCTCCATTTGCAACAATGGCTCCCACGTCCCTCAGCTGACTCGGGAAGACCTGGAGGGATTGGCCGTAGCTTACTGGGGCCCTTTCCTAGGCAGGCATGCTCCATTCCAGCCTGTTCCTGAGCACGACCCTTCAGCTTTGATCTTCTCCCAGGTATGCCATAAACTTTATGGAAGTCTGGGAGATGGGAAGGGTTGACATCACAGGAAAGCAAATGATGTGACTAGCAACATTTGCTTCCCCTGCCTCTGAAACCCTGTAGCCACCCCCCTACCCCATGCTGCAGGACCTCCTCACTGGCCACCGCTCCCCACGGGCCACAGTGCTCCGCCAGGTTCCACGGATGCTTCTGTCTCTTCTTCACCCTCCTCTCCTCTGCGTCAATCCATAATTTTCTACCAAAATCTTACGCCAAGCAGTAGAAATTGATGTCCTTTCAGCCTGCCCCTCATCTTCTCTGCACCCCCAAAGGAAATGGCCTCCCAATGTATTTTCTTAGATTCAGTTCTCTCCCTACAGTTAGCTTGAGCGCTCACTGTTAAAGTATGTTTTTTCACACCACCTCACTCCTTTGATATCCTGCCATGGACGGCCCAGGCTGCTTTGAGAGGCGCTGTGTTCTCTACCACTGGAGATAATCAGACAGAGGCAGAGGCAACAGATGTCAACAATATCATTCAGGAGCACAGGCTCTGCAGTCAGACTGCCTGGGTATGAATGCTGGCCCCATCATTTCTTGCTAAGCCTCAGCTAAGCCTTCTTGCTACCCTCAGTAGCCTCATCTGGAAAATGGGAAGAATACTAATGCCTCCCTCACTTGTTGGTAATACCTCACAATAACCACCACATATCAAGAGAATTGAATAACATCATGTATATAAAATGCCTGGAATGTAGTAAGCCCGCAATAAAGATTAACATTGCCTGAGTTCAGGCTGCTACAATAAAGTATCACGGACCCAGTGGCTTCTAAACACTACGAGCTGACTTCTCACAGGTCTGGAGGCTAGGAAGTGCTAGAATAAGGTGCAGACAAGACTCCATTTCTGCTAAAAGCCTACCTCCCAGTTTATAGACTTTCATCTTCTCACTGTGTCCTCACATGACTGGAAAGAAAAGGGAGCTCTCTGGAGTTTCCTTTATAAGGCCCCTTGTCCCACTCATGAGGGCTTCACCTGAGGACCCAATCACCTTCTAAAGGCCCCACCTCCAAGTAGCATCAGATTGGGGGAAAAGATTTCAAAATATGACTGGGGAGGGTTTGGGGGAAATGTAAACATGCAGTCCATTGCGACTGTCATTGCTTTTTGTATATAAATTATGACACTATTATTTTCTCGCAACCCTAAGAGTTTTTAAGACTCTATTTTTGTTCTCACCTGTATCACCAGGGTCTCAAGACTTGACACATAGTAGACATTTGATAAATATTTTTAGAATAAATAAATGAGTGGAAGTAAATGAATAAATAAATAAAATAAGTGAATGGAATAAATGAATAAATACTAAGAGGATTGTCCTAAACACCAGAAGAACATCATGAATTATCCATTAGTGTTCAATGGTTTTATTTCAATTTCTTGCTATTCATGGTGGATTTTCTTATTTGCCTGGTGTTATAGACAGAAGAAAGTACAGTCGATTCTGCTCCAATGCCATGTATATGTTCTAAAAATCACTGTGTATAATCACGCACAAAAAACCACAGGCTTACAAGGGAGATGGAGTCAAGGGTACCACGTTCCAAAATTTCACAAATGGCTCTGTTTTGGGTTTTGTTTTAAGATGGGAATTGAATAAAAATAGTAGCACCGTTTTAAATATATTCAGTGGTTCAATGCAAAAATCCCCCAGTAAGGATGGCACTGTACCTTGAAAAAGACCAGCTGTTTGCCCGTGGAAGCGGACATCGGAACCCTGAGTTGCCGTGAAGGAGAATGTTGTGAAATTGGACAGAGAGCTTGGGCCCAGATGCAGATGGGTGGGGCTCATACCACAGGCAGCAAACGAAGGGAGCTGGTGGGTGTTTGATATGTGTGTGTGTGTGTGTGTACAGTTGGAGTGCTCCCATGTGGCTCCGTCCAGCTGGGTTTTCAGCATTCGCTTAGTGTTCTTCACTGGGGGACAGTTGCATTATGCTTATGTTGTTCCCTACTATAAATTGTGTTAGAACAAATTCCTATTTTCAAAACAAGCATTTTCGCAGAACTAACTGTAGGTTGTTTGATGTTTGTATTTTACTGTTTAGTAGTCCTCTTCTGCTTCCTACCAAAAGTGAGCCAAATAACTGGTGCCCCTTCCCTCTGATCATCTGTGCTTTCCGTGTGTGCCTCTTGAGCACCTACTGTGTGCGAGCCCTGGAAACAAAGAGATAAAAGTACAGATGCTCCCTGACTTCATAGAGCTTAACATTCTAAAGATGGAAGCAAAAAATAAGCAAAATGTTTGTATAGGATTTCAAACGATAAGTTCTACTCCCTGGCAGGGGCATTCATAAGCTCAGTAATACTGAGTTCTCCTCCACGCCCCATGTCAGCCCTCCCAGCAATAAATCACAACCAAGGTTACAGGGACGCCCGCTGCCCCTGGTTCCTTGGGGGCACCTGCCCCCTGCAGAACTGGAAGACCAGGCTGGCAGAAAGAAATCCGCATGCTTCCTAATGGAAATTGGACATGTTCTGAGAACCTGGTAGAACACAAGAAGGCTACTCTGGAGGGTGTGTTGGTCTTGATTGCATATAATGTTTTCCCCATGCCCCAAGGTAGGGCCTTCGTCCTTTTGGGAACAGTAGACAATGCAATGCTTAAAATTCTTCAAGACCTTCCCATTTCTTTTAGTTAAAACTCCAAACTCCTTGCCTTGACCGAGAAGGCCTGCTTTGATCCTACTCTGGTCTAACTCGCCAGCCTCATTTCACTAAAGTCTAGCCACACTGGCCCTGTCTTTACTTCTCAGCGCCTTATTTCCTCCGGACCTTTACACTCACGGTTCCCTCTGCCCGGAACGTCCTTCCTTGGGATGGTCCGCGCTCATCCTCTCCTCAGAGAGTCTTTCCCTAATATCTATGTCTTCAAAAGTTTCTTTGATGTACAGTTTTGATCATAATCTCTAATTACCTCCTGCATTAGTTTCATATTGCCTTTGTAAGATATCACCATGATTGTAATGCTTAAAGCAGCCCAGATTTATTCTTTTACAGTTCTGGAAGTTAGAAGCCTAAAATGGGGAAGCGGGAACATGTTTCTTCTGGAAGCTCTGAGGGAGAATCCCTATCCCTGTCTTTAGCAGCTTCTAGAACTGTCCTCCAGCCCCTGTCTTGGGGTCCCTTCTATCTTGGATCATACCAGCTCCACCTCTGTTTCCCTTGTCACCCCTTCCTCTCTGATTCTGGTCATGTAGCCTTCTTTGTCCAAGAGCACATATTAGTACATTGGGCCCACCCAGATAACTTAGTTCACCTCCCCATCTCAGAATCCTTAACCTCATCACTTCTGCAAAGTCCCTTTTATCATGGAAGTGACAGAACCTTCACAGGTTTTGGAGGATTGGGATGTAGACACCTTGGGTGGGACATCCTTATTCAGCCTACCATCTTCTGCTTAGGTATTTGTTACTTATTTACTAGCTCCCCACTTTGCTCTAAGTCCCAAGAAAAAAGGGGCTTTCTTTGATTCACTACCATTTTCCTAGAACCTCGCATAATTCCTGGCACATAATAAGTGATCAATAAATATTTCTAGAATAAAGAAATTGATGGGTGGGAGTTTGAATAAATCTATAACCAATCTCAGTATTTTTAAAAAAAGATTTTATTTATTTGGCAGAGAGAGAGAAAGAGAGAAAGCACAAACAGGGGGAACAGCAAGCAGAAGGAGAGAGAGAAGCAGACCCCCCACCAATCAGGAAGCCCCATATGGGCCTCCATCCCAGCACCCTGGGATCATGACCTAGGCGGAAGGCAGACACTTAACTGACCAAGCCACCCAGGCACCCCATAAAATATCAGTATTTTAAAATTATTTGTAGAAGAGTCTATATTCTAATTACAGGGTAAGAGTGCTGAATTTTTTTTTTTAAGTATTTTTTTTTTAAGATTTTTTTTTTTTTTTAATTAGAGAGAGACTGAGAATGAGAGGAGAGAAGGTCAGAGGGAGAAGCAGACTTCCCGCAGAGCCGGGAGTCCGATATGGGACTCGATCCCGGGACTCCGGGATCATGACCTGAGCCGAAGGCAGTCGCCCAACCAACTGAGCCACCCAGGCGCCCAAGAGTGCTGAATTTGCTCTAAACCCTGCAACTAGCTAGCTGTGTGACTTTGGGGAAGTTGCATTACCTCTCTGAGTCTCTATGGCCACTTCTGTAAAATTGAATACAATAAAAAAGACTTACCTCAAGATATTGCAAGTGTTAAATAATATTATGACTAGAAAAAGTACTTAGAAACTGTAAAGCATTAGCAGTTATGATAATTACTGTTACATAGATTATAGATGAGCAACACTGGGTCTATTGGGGAAATTACATAGATAAATAACTAACGCCAGGCATGTATGCGTTACTAGGGTTACTGTGTGCTGAGGGAGATTGTAGAATATAAAAGGAAAAGTTAATTCCAACTGGGGATCTAGAGAAGATGTAGTTATGAGTATTATGAAGTGACCCTAATAGTGGCAGGGAATGGCAGAGAATAGGAAAGTATAAAATTGTTGCCAGATTTAAATAAATCCCCGATAGCAGCAGAGGCAGAAAAGGGAGATGCTAGAGGACCCATTTGCAATGACCATCTGGCTTGTTAAAATTGATTAAAGGTAAAAAGAGAAATCAAGATCTATGTCTGTGGCATTAAATGACTCCTCAGATGAGTGGGTCTGCGAATTGCAGGCTTCCCTTGCTGCAATCTCCGAAATATCCAAAGACATGATTTCAATTTATAAACAAAATTCATTTTAAAACTCCACTAAAAGCAGTCTTCATTGAGAAATGTTCAACATTGCTCCATTACTTTATTAAATCTTTTTTTTTAATGTGTTATAAAGGGCAGTATGGTGTTCTGCAAAAATAAAACAGGCTTTGTTTCCTGTCCTAACTGGGGACTTAGGGACAAGGGTATGCATTGGATTCATCTTAAACCTTTTTAAAATTTTGAGCGTTTTGTCATAAGTTTAGAGGAAGAAAAAGATAAGTAGGCTTTGGAGTATGAGCGACCTGAATGCAAGTGTTGTTTGCCCCGCCTCCTGACTGTGTGATCTTGAGCACAGTTATTTACATTTCTGAGCCTCAGTGTTGTCTTCTGTAAAATGGCAATAACCGTGACTACCTCAGAGGTAGCTGTGGGAAGGTGAGAGGTAGCACAGGCACTATCCCGTTCACGTCACAGAAGCTGCCTCATAGCAAGAAGTCAGTAAATGTCTGTTCTTTAATGCAGAGAAGGTAAGAAAATCACTTAGAGAAGCAGATCCTGGTGGAATTTCAGGTACTTTGTTCCATAGTGAGAGAAAGAAAGCATGCCCTCCTCCGGGCCTGTTTCCTTCTCTGAAAAACAGGAGTGTTTGTCTAAGACTTGGGAATACCACAAATGGCCTCTTTCCTGCCAGCCTCAACCAGCAGACTTAGGGACTGGATACTTTCTTGCAAAAGATTCTGAAGCCATATCTAGCTTCACTGGGGAAGATTGCTTAGCACTGCCTGCCATAGGCTGCCGAGTGACGGTGCATGAACTTGGTATTTGCTCTCTGGAGTTTCTGCCCTCTGAGGAACAGTGGCAAGGTTGCTTCAGGATGGCCTCTTCTAGAAGTTATAGCACACAATGCCACCACCACGTTTACCACCGCCACCATCACCAGTACCACCACCACCACCATCTCCACCATCACTGTCACCACCGTCACCACCAGTACCACCCCCATCACCACCATCACCATCGTCACCACCACCTTTACCACCGCCACCATCACCAGTACCACCACCCCCACCATCTCCACCATCACTGCCACCACCATCACCACCACCCCCACCAGTACCACCACCATCACCACCATCACCATCGTCACCACCACATTTACCACCACCACCATCACCAGTACCAGTACCACCACCACCACCACCACCATCCCCACCAATACCACCACCATCATCATCACCACCATCGTCACCACCACCTTTACCACCGCCACCATCACCAGTACCAGTACCACCACCACCACCATCACCACCACATTTACCACCACCACCACCACCATCCCCACCAATACCACCACCATCATCATCACCACCATCACTGCCACCACCTTCACCACCACCACTACGATCTTTATCACCACCATCACCAATACCACCAGCACCATCACTGCCACCACCTTTACCACCATCACTACCATCACCAGCTCGGCAGGCAAAATCAATAACTAGCTCCACTATACTTCAGGGCTATGTGTAAATATCTCCGTTCTCTGACCACTGCCTTGGTTTGAGGTAGGTATTTGTTTGTGTGCCCTTCTATTCCATTAGGCCCTAATTCCTTGAGGGCAGAGGCCGGGCCTTAATCACTTCTGTAAAACCAAAGACAAGGCAGAGTATTGTAATGGAATGAGCTTCTGTTCTAGTTCACCTTCTGCGTCCACTGCTCCAAGAGCCCTCAGACCTCAGACAAGTCATTTTATTTCCTGGACCTCGTTTCCTCATCTGTAAGATATAATCATAGCTCCTTGCGTCGTGGGTATGGGAGCCAAAGTGGGGTTGGGATTGAGAGACCAAGTGGAAGGCCACCCCAGGATTCCGAGAAAGGGAAAGAAAGACGTAGAGAGGAGCAAGAATGGACAATGTGCCATGCCAAGAATGGAGTGTCGGGCAAATTCAGCCAAGGCGGGCCAAGCTGGTCCCACCCGTTGGAGTGAGACCCCAGGACTCCATGGAACCCAACTCTCTGCTAATGCACCTCCTGCCTCTTGCCTTTTTCTGTTTCCCCTTGTAAACCCCTCCTCAATGACCAAGAGTGACGGGTCTAATCCAGGAGGCCTGGTAAGAAGGCTGACTCGGGAACAAGGTTATGAAGACTGGTTTTAATAACAGAGCTGCTGCCAAGCTGAGCACAGGTGCTGAGATGACTGCTCGCTGAAGCCGCCCTTACTCCTCCCACAGGCTCCTGTGGTCAGTGGTCTTGGCAGCCTGCAAGGATGGAGAACCCTGCAGGTTCCCTAAATGGGCAGTTTATTGCTTCCTGAGTATAGGACCTCCCAGGTCAGTGAAGTGGGCCTGGCCAGGACCTGCCACAAGGGGGAGCCCACGAGACTGAGGCTAAGGGTGGCGGTGGCGAGACCAGGTTAGCGGGGAGGGACAAGACTGTGTCCTGGGGCACCCCAGGTTACCCTCAGAGAAGCCGTGCTGTCTCAGGAACAAAGACAGGCACTGGGCTTCCATGACAGGGGTAGATGCAGGAAGGGGACAGGATGTGGGGAGCAAGGCTGGGACAAAGGGATCAAGTCCACTGTAAAGCCAATTCTAGCTTTTCCAGCCTCATTTGTAGGAGGGGAGCATCAGCCAGGCTTTAAGAAGCAGGATGGAGCAGAAGCAGGGGCTTGATAAAGGCCTCTTGAAACACTAATACTTATTTCCCGCAAGTACACCTTAAATTCAGGCACAAGGGAGAAACAAGATTTCGTTCCACTTAGAGCTTATTCTTCTTAATGCTGATGAGTTGTAATATGAGCATTAGTGGGACATAAAAATTATGATCATGATAACAACAATAATAAAAGGCATTTAAATTTGTAGAGCACTTTATACTTTACAAAATGCTTTCTCATTCATTAGCTCATGTGAGCCTCATAACAGCTCCCTGGGGAAGGCGAGATGACTGTCATTATTCCATTTTATGGGTGAGAAACTGGCTCAGAGAGGTAAAGTGACTGTCCTGAGATCACATAGCTGGAGAGCCAGAGGTCCTTCCTCTGAGCCCAGGTCTCTTTCTGTAGCCTTCAGAGAGGGGCCTACTCATCTTTGTATCTCTTCCTTGTTCACTGCCCTGGTATTGTCCCCTAAAGGACAGCCTGGTAGATAGCACCATGAGCCCTAATGGATGGGCCATCAACCCCACACTGCGGCTTCTCCCCACCCTCTGCTGACAAGGGAAGAATGGGCCCATCAGATGTGAAACACACTACTGGCCACGTTCTCCACCAAGATGCTCAGAATATAAGCAGAGCTCACTGCAGAAGTTCTAGAATTCCAGCCTCGTTCTGTAGCCATTTGGGGACCACACTGATGTGGGCTTCAAAGACAGCTGTGTTTTGCCATTCAGAAACAGAGGTGCTGAAATGTGACATATCCAACCTGGGAAGAAGCAAGCAGGAAGAGAAAAACCGGAAGACCCCAGTGGAGAGACAGAGAAGGGATGGGGGGAACCAAGAGAGTGGGATTTGCAGGAGGATGGGAAAGAAAGGGAGCAAACCACAGAGAGCAGGGGAGAGGAGGAGGAGAAAGAAAAAGCCAGCTCGGGAGCAAAAGGAGAAGGGAGAAGGACAAGGACATGTCCAGACAAGGGAGGTGGGAGAGGAGCTTGCTACTTGCCTGCCTTTCAAAGTAGCAAGATGGAAAGCATTTATTTTTTAAGAGAGCGGCTTAAATATCTTTTTCTCTGATCCCCAAAATGTAAATTTTCCTTTCCTCATGAGTTAATCAAGCTTAAACCAATTCTTAGAGCTGAAGGGCTTAGCTTGACTGCAACAAAGAATGTATCCAGTGAAGCTGACCTCTGTCCAGTCAATATGTAACAGCAGCCCAGGACAGGAGATTAACGAGGCTGTCCTCACTCAGGCAAGGCTGGCTGGCCCTGCACAAAAGCGGCCGAGCCCTGGCTCCCCGGCAAGGCAGATAGCTGTGCGCAAACAGGGAAGAAGGACCCCCAACATCCTCGTAGCCTGCGACCACTTCAACTCTTTCACCCCCATGACCTTGGAGAGAGGGGTGTGGAGAGGCTCAGAGGCTGGGTTCTCATTGGCTGAGAGCCTGGTGGGCGGGGCAGAAGCTTGAGAGGAGGAGTTGGCCTGGCAACTGGTGGGCAAGCTATGGCCCCTTGGGTGGACATACCCCCAGGACAGCTGTAATTCTAATAATTGCCCTAATAATTCGTCCTTCCTCATACCTGTTTTTTACTATGTACTAGCATTGCTATGCAACAAATTACCTCAAAATTCACAGCTCAGAACAATGGAAGGTCAAGAGGAAATAGCTTGTCCCTACAACATGGTCATGACGTCTGGGTCCTCACCTGGGAAAGCTCAAAGGCTAGAATCATCTGGAAATATCTTTTCTCTATATCCTTGCAGCTGATACTGGCTGTTGAGTGAGGCCTCAGCTGGGACCGTTGGCAGGACACTTACATATGTTCTGTACTTTTTCATCCCATGGTGGACTTCTTTTTTTTTTTAATATATTATTTATTTATTTGACAGAGAGAGAGGGATCACACGCAGGCGGAGAGGCAGGCAGAGAGAGAGAGGGGGAAGCAGGCTCCCTGCCGAGCAGAGAGCCCAACGCGGGGCTCGATCCCAGGACCCCGAGACCATGACCTGAGTTGAAGGCAGAGGCTTTAACCCACTGAGCCACCCAGGCGCCCCCCATGGTGGACTTCTTAAGTGTCAGCCCAGGGATCCGGAGGCAAGTGACAACTGACAAGGTGGACTGAGCATGGCATTTTATAGCCTAACCCAGGAAGTTGCCCAGCAACACAACTACTGCTTTCTATTGATGGCAAGCAACCCTCAAGCCCACCTGGATTCAAAGGGGAAATTAGACCTCAGCTATAAATGGGGGTACGGGTGTGGAGGGGCAGTTGGCAAGGTTCTAGAAGAGCATGTGGAAGAGCAATATTATTGTGGCCATCTTTGGTAAATACAATCTGCCACAACTTTTGAATTTTTTTTTCCTAAATCATAACAGCAATTCTGTAAGGTACCATTATCCCCCATTTTAGGGATGAGGGATCTGATCTCAGAAGTATTAAGTGATTTTTCTGAGATGTGTTAGCTAGCAATTAGGAGAGCAGGGATTTCACCCAAAGCAGATTCCAAAGCTCTTGCTCTCTCGAACTACATTTTATTGCTTTCCTAAAACAGGAATAAAAATGACAGCTTATACACAGCCCTAACGGCCCTTCCTATATGCCAGACACTATCGTAAGCATTTTTTGTTCTGTATCTCATTGAAAAAAATGAATTGCTACTACTTACTGAGATTATTATGTGCACAGCATTGTGTTAAGTACTACAGATGTAATATCTACAATCCTCCAGAACGACAGCAATAAGAGGCAGGTATTATGCCTGCTTTATAAAAGATGAAATGGAAGAGAGAGATGATGTAACCTGCTCAGGTTAGTGCCATAGTTGCAAATCTACCCTGCGTGATCTAAAACCAGAGCAGATTGGCGGGCAGTGGGGACCATTGGCTGTGCACCAGAATATGAGAGTGGAAGGGAGACGGGAGGCTCCCTTCCAGGTCGTGCAGACTTTGTTCCAGAAGGGTGCCTGAGAAGCCAGAAAAGCCCATACAAAACGGGACATGGCCACTGTGCATACAACTTCTAAGTAACTTCAGGTTTTTTAAGATTTCAGAAGATGACCTTACCTTCTCAAAGCTGGATAGTAGATGGGGGTAAGGAATTAAAAGTATCCTCTGCCCTCAAGAGCTCCTACTTCGGAGGGGACTATAAAATGGGCACACAAATACGTACCTGTGTGGAAGAGATTATGAGAAGTAGGGGGCTAAAACATGAGAAAAGATACTATTTCCTGAAGCAGAGAGAAGGGAGAAGGGAACAGTCTCTCTAAAGAGAGATCGAGGAAGGCTTTCTGGAAGAAAAGACATTTGAGGGGGATCTTACAAGATAAAGAGAATTTCATAGCACAGAGATGAGAGAACTCATCTGCTTGCTTTCCTCCACCCTCCACCTCTGCCACTTTGCAGAGTTTTAGTCTCAAAGAGCTATTTCCTTAGAGAGAATTAAAACACACTAGAGTGTCAGTGACTGATTGCCTCCTGAGATAATTTTACCAGAGAACTCAGAAGACACAAAGTCTTATTTGCATAGGGGACTTACGCTTTCCTGGGGAAAATTTTAAAGGAGACCTTACAGCCTTTAATTGAGTTCCAAAAATGCTGAGACTTAGACCCCATCCCAGTTTTACCCCCCAAAATAAGATTACATAACAAAAGGTCCTTACTCTTCAAGAATGGAAATTGCCAGAGACATATAACCCAGCTTGGGAGAACAGTCAGTGGTCTGATAGGAAAGCCATGTATCCCCATCCAGGGCAGTGGCCCTCACACCTCCTCTAGCCAGCTTTTGTCAAGACAGCTTATTGTGTCACCTAAAACACATCATTTGGTTGTATGAGCACTCAGTTTGCACCGCTGTAGAATAGGAACAATTTAAAATTAAATATTGTGGTTTTGTGACCCCTATAGGATCCCAGTGTTTCTACCGACCAAGCATTACTTGAGAATTCCATCAGAGACATCACATATGATTTATACGTATTTCTAAACCTTGTTAAAGATCGATATATAAGCATCCATGTGCCAACATCTCTTTACCCACCTTGCCTTAACATAGCTCTACTATAACATGGTTTATAAGCATCCCTAGGAACTTTGAAAGTATCATGAGAACATAACCAGAGAAGATTTATATACATTTTTTAACTTGAAAAGAAAAGGGAAACTTTCTCTGCAGATACCCAGGAAAGTTGAAAAGAAATAGAACATAAGTAAAAAAAAAAATCCTTTATATTGATATCTTAAAAACATATCTAACATCCATCTTATCTTCAATTATGGAGGGAATTCTATAAAACATAAACTAAGAAACTATAAAATCAGCTGATGCAAAAGTCCAACATAGTGGCCCAGGATTGCCTATCATCTAATGTTTGTGAGACACAGGGCAGAGGATTAAATGTTTGTGGGAGTTGTGAACACATCCTCAGTGGCCTGCTGTGGATAGTAATTCCCGCCCTCAGAGAGCTGTGGAAGAAGATCCTGAATGGGGGATGAGAGGTGGGCCTCTGTATTACCCTCCTCATTTTTCTTAGGGAAGCTTCCTTGCTCCAGGAGAGTGGAGCACCAGAAGAAACAAGGCGTTAGTATCGTTAGTATCAAAGTCAGGAGCCCAGTTTGGAATTTCCAGCTCTGGCATTTGCCCACGGAGGGCGCTGGGCCAGTCTCCTGGCCCCCAGGCTCTGGGTAGGGAAACCAAGGAGGTGGGCGGGGGTAAGTGCCGAAAGCCTGTGAAAGCTCTTCAGGATATAGTCCCTGCTGTGCGCTTGTAGACTCCTCAGATGCTTCTTGTGGACTGAGGGATGATTTAAGTCAATCCGTAAATGACACATTTACAACTATTTTAATTAGTCCAGGAGGGGTCTCGAGGTTAAACTGCTCAGCAAGCAGGATTGGGAAAGTGCCTGGAAGCCGGGCCATGGGCCAGGAGACAGTACTCCTCTGGGAGCTTGTGAAATCGATTTTGCCTGGAGATTTTGGAGAAAGGGTTAGATTGCTCTCCTGGGTTGGCAGGGCTACAGCAGGGAGAGGGGCAGGTCCCTAGTGGCTGTGGGGATCCTATAAACCAGCAGGCTTCCCTTCCTTCCCTCCTTCCTGGGTATGCAACTGAAGAGCTGCTCCCTTGCACTGCCCAGCACCCCTCCGGCTTCCCCGGTCCTACCTCCTTATCTTTCTCTCCCTCTCCCTCTCCCTCTCTCTCTCTCTCTCTCCCCCCCCTCTCTCCCTCTCTCCCCCTCTCTCTCTCTCCCTCTCTCTCTCTCCCCCTCTCTCTCCCCCTCCCTCTCTCTCTCTTTCTCTGTCTCTCCCCTCTCTCTCTCCCTCCCTCCCTCTCTGTCTCCCTCCCTCCCTCTCTCT
>CM052815.1:50217922-50274693 GCA_028533885.1 Nasua narica | reverse complement strand
TCCTACCCTTTCCTTCCATTTCCCTGTAAGTAGTGTGTGAATCACTGTGATTAAATACTCCAAAGTGTTCTGATTAAACCCCCTCCTGCCTAGTCAGAAACCTCATGTTTTCAATCACCCTCCTTCTTTCCTTCTCTCTCTCTCTCTCTCTCTCTCTCTCACACACACACACACACACACACACACACACACACACACACACACGTGTGTGTGCCCCCATCCTCAACCCCAGCAGTAGGGCCCTCAACCAGTCATAAGTGATGGTTCAAGTTCCCTTGTTCAGGACCAGTGTTCATGTAACAGAAACTTAGAGGGGACGCAGGGTTTTCTGGGCAATAAGCCCCTCTCTGTCACTTCCATCGCAGTAAGAGAACTTGCGTGGGAGAGAAAGGGACAGAATAACAGCCCTCGGGAGACTGCTTTCAATATGCTTTTAAAGGGCAGTGGTAGCACTTTGAAGTTAGAGAAGTCATAAGGAATTTCAAAAATTTTCAGGTAACATTTTAAAATCATGGTATATGTAATACATTAAAATACCAAAATTCTTGGGTTTGGTTACAAAATGAGAAGATTTGGCAACCCTTCATCTGCATTCCTCCCACTGATCTCAGCAGCGTGAGCTGAAGCTGATGAGACTTATCTCATTTGAACGGGGAAGAGTTCACCACAGTCATACCTGCCCCCCCTGGGGCATCATCCAAATGACCTGTCTGTCCTCTTCCTGGGGATAGTGTGAAATCCCAAGGACTGAGGTTATAAACTCTGAAGTCAGTAAATCTGGGTTTTAATCCTGTTTCTACATCACATATTGACTTTAGGGCTCACCAAGAAAACCCAAATTGCTTCGAGGCCTCCTGAGCAAGTACATGGAGAAGCCGGTATGGAGCACGCCATAAGACCTTGGAAAGGAAGGAAGGCTTTTTTCTGAGACTGACGATACACAGTCATTAACATTATGTCCTCTGAGCAGGATACCTGTGGGGTAATCCAATACTAGCTTTGTTCAACCTGCTCTGTAGTTCAAGCTACCCTCTCCCCTCATAAAAATCTTAGGTCTACCACTGGGCCTCCAGTCCAGTCCAGTCCAAAAGGCCTCCAGTCATTTCTGTCACTAAAATAAGTCTCGGTTCAGTAATTACTGCAAGGAGTCTGTGTAATAGTCGTAATGTCCAAATTCATTTAAAGTGATAGCCTCTTCCGTTCCCTGGCTTGGAGGTGCTTCAGGGTGACCCCTGGTAGTGGGCAGGTCCTGTCAGGGTTGGAGCAAGGAAAGGAGAGTGAAGAGCAGGCAGTCCTTGCCTGAATGGTGCCCTTACCGGCCGTGAAGGTGTACTTAGCTTGGCCAGCCTTCTCTTATAGGGCACTCATTACACTGCTTCTGAGGCCTCCATGCTGAGGAGGGGTGGGGGTCCCCTGCACTCTCTTCACCTAGCAAAGACTCCTCCTGTGAATGATCACATGGGACCCCTTTTTCAGTCCCAGGTATCACCTTTAGGTTCTTTCTGCCTATCCCTGGCCACTTCAGGTGCCCTTCACTGGCAGCATGTGGACCTACCTGGGCCTGCTCTTTCTCAGTAACCCACTCCTAGGGCTGAGAAATTCTGGGAAGGCAGCTGTCCCAGGTCTAGCACCGGACCTTTGCTCCCTGATCTGTGCAGGAGTGAGCCATGATCTCTTGCCCTTTAGATTTATACGGTGTGAGTTGGACCTTAGGGCAAAGTGTCTTCCATGCTCCACAGAAGCATATGGAATTCTCTGAGTGGCCACAAGGAAGCCATCCCCTAGACACATGGAGAAAAGGACAAAGCTGGGGCTCAAAGCTCACTGAAGTCTTCCTCTGGAAAGATTCCCCCACTATTTCCTAGGCCTCTCTGATTCTTTAAAGTCTGGGGTCTATGAATACCACGTCTGACCAATCTCAGCTCTGAGGGTCTCACACTTCACTTTAAAATTAGCAGTATAGGACATACTTTCTCACAGAATTTTAGCAGAAACAAAGAAAAGAAGGGTCATTTTTTTTTAAAGAAGGGTTACTTTTTAACCTCTGTGACACAACAACCCAAAATTGAGCAGGGAAGTCAAAATGGCTCATGGGTCAGCAAGATTTGCCCACAATCAAACTAATACTTCATTTTCTAAAGAAAAAACATGTATATAAAACATAATGTTGACAATAGTCGATGTTGGGTAGTAGATCACTGGGCACTTGTTATATATATTTTTTTTTCACAGATTTATTTATTTTAGAGAGAGAGAGCATGCTCATGTGGGGGGCAGGGCAGGGGGGGAAGGAGAGGAGAATCTCAAGCAGACTCACCACTGAGCACAGAGCCTGAGTGGGGCTTGATCCTGTGACCCTGATATCAGGCTCTGAGCTGAAATCAAGGGTTGGATGCTTAACCAAATGAGCCACCAAGGCACCCCGCAGTGTGTGCGCATTTAATTTAAACAGTGTGGCAGGCACAAAAGGCTCCCCAAAGATGTCCATACCCTAATGCCCAGACCTGTGGATATGTTACCTTATGCAGCAAAAGAGAGATTGGAGGTGTGAATTAGTTAAAGATCATTAGTTAAAGAGCATCATCACCATTATCTTGGGTGGTTCAGGTGGGCCTGTTGTAAGCACAGATGAAAGAAGGAGTCGGGGAGTCAAGGAAGGAGCCCAGGGAGGCAAGAGCCCAGGTCCGAGTGATTCGGTCTCCTGGCCTGGAAGGTAGGAGGGGCCATGAACCAAGGAGTATGGGCAGTCTCTGGACCTGGAGCTTCCAGATACAACACAGCCCTGACAAGATCTTGTTGTTAGTCCAGTGAGACCCATTTCAGATATCTGAGCTCAAAACTTTAAGATAGTAAATTTGTGTTGTTTTAAGCCATTAAGTTTGTGGTCATGTTATAGCAGCAATAAGAAACCAATATAAGCAATTTCAGTTAAAACTGTTCAATAAAGAAGAGGAGGGGGAAAAAAGAGAAATTGGAAAGGAAAAATAATAGACAATATAAAGATGTTTAAAAAGGCAGCGATTCTGTCTGCCCTTCCGCCAACAGGGTGTGCCCAGAACAGACGTGAGGTGGGTCTGTGATGCTGCTGCTTTGTTCAGTCTTGCTTGTGGCTTCCCGAGACTTTCAGGGACGGTGGTAGCTCTGTGCAGCTTTCTGCGTCTTCTTGATTTTGCAACTTGAGTCTTAGGCAAGCCCCATTATTCTATTGGAACTGAGTGGGAGTTAAGTGCGGTGGTTCAGGGCTTGCACGATGGGTCAGACAGACTGGACTTGAGCCCCTCCTCCGACCCTCGTGGCTGCGTAACCTCAGACAAGCTACTGCGCCTCTCCTGGCCTCAGTTTCCTCGCCTTCCTCCTCCTGTGGGAAGGGTTCAATCGGACAATGTGTATAGAGAGTGTGGCATACAGTAATCTCCTACTAAATGATCACAGTTAGTACAACTGGAATTATTATTGGGATTGTATCTGCTGTTTGGGATGGAATTGCCCTCCAAAGGCTCATTTGCCTCTGGGATAATTTGCCTGCCTCCAGTACCCCTTGCATAAGCTCATTATTAATAAGCTTCCTAATCTTGTTTGTTTAGTAGGCAAAGTCTTACCAGAAATGGGGTCCTGTGGGGAAAATAATGAAAAGAGGGTCCTTGGTAGAGAAAAGGATGGGTATGTAGGACCTCATTATTTTACAAATATAAGTCAACTGACACACAAAACGGGGAGCTCATGTGTTCACAGGCAGCACTGCAGGAGGGCTGACGGAGGGCTAGGGCTCTCTGGCTTCCCAGCCCCTTCCAGCATTTTTTCCAGCATCCTTTCCAGCATGGCACATAATACAGACCACTTCTACTTACATGCCTGCTTCAAAACTACAAAACCAGACTCTTGAGATCAGTGGTGACCCTGTTTCATAGTAGGGTAAACGTGCATGTTCGTTGCTCTGTCTCCTAGTGATTTGTATGTCTCCACTCCCCCAGACCTGTCCTGAAATGTGAATACCAAATATCAAATGTCACATATAAAAGAGAGCGTGTCTTTTCCGACTCTCCAACATTCCAACAACTTTCATGCCATTAATTTTTTTCCTTGAAGAAATTTATTATAAGAGCAAAGAGATAAAATTTTTTAAACCACCAAAAATAACAAAAAAGCAAACAAACCTTTTCTAAAGTAGGCAAAGGATGAAATTAAAAAGCAGCCCCTGTAGCCATTGATGAGAACTCCCTTCTAGAAAATATCCCTTCTGCCCTCACCCCAAGTTGTCAATGACACAGCATTGGTTCTCAGGTAAGGCAAGTCTTTGGCCTTTTCTACTGAAACTTGGGAATAATCCTGAGTCATTTCGGGACAAATTTGGTGAATGTGCTGAATGGCCAAGTGGGAGACAGTGAATCTCCCTTGGATTGGGATGGCCGAAGAGGGCTGGGCCTCAAGATTTCTGTGAGAGGCTTAGAAATGAGCCCCCACCCGGGAGAAGCTGGTCCCCGAGAGGGAAGAAACCCCACAGTTTCAACCAATGGTAAAAGCTTTGGAATTTCTTTTTAACTTGGAGAAGAATTAAAAAAATAATACCCGCATTTGCTGAACACTTAATATATGACTTATACATACATTCATAATATACATAAATGTATAATCTTCCTAGCTACCCTTTTAAGCAGATATTACTATTAATTAGTATCATAATTGTTTTATAAACAAGGAACCCGAAGTTGAGAGGGGTTAAATAACTCACTCAAAGTCATATGGTTAGGAAAAGGGAAAGCAGGACTTGAACCCCAATCTCATGGAGTCCAAAGGTCATGCTCTCCATTCCCCACATGGCTCTGCATGCAGAACTTCTACAAACGACAGGACAGGACACGGACTGAACAAGAGAAGGAAGAGAACATCCTAAAACTTTCTGGGCCCGTTTTGATGTCTCTAGTTCTCTGCTGCATTCATGTATTCAACAAATAAACTTGAGTCCCGAGTTGGCTGGAAACCAGGTGATTAGCATGAAGTCTTGAGAGGTGAGCGAGACAAACCCAGATTCCACGCGGCCTTTTGGGCCGAGAGTCCAAACGGGGCTATAGACATGACACATGAAAGCATTTTAAAAGAACAGCAACCCAATCCCCAATTTTCGCTTGGGAAGATCACTCTGGCTACAGGGAATGAGCTGTGACTCAACACCAGCTTCAAATGAGAAAAACAACAAAACCACAACTTGTATGAATGAGGCCGACTCCTCCCTCCTCTACCCCTCCCAGCATTTTGTTTTTCCCTTTTTAAACGTCAAAGTTGTTTTCCTCTGGTTGATGGGCCTGTGGTCACGGTTACACTGAGAGCATCTTGAGGTCAGAGTTTGTCCCATTTTGCTTCCCCAGCAGCAAACAGATTGTCTGGCACGTGATCGGTTCCACAAGAACTTTTGTTAAATGAGCAACTCCTCATTCCCATGATGCTGAATTGCATTCATTGCTATTTAACAAATGGAAAAAAAAATCTAGTTCAGAAAAGGCTTTCGATGGCAAGGGGAAATGATTCTTTATGTACATCTTCTAACCAACAGTCCAGGCCTTAGTGAAATATTGCTGTTGTTTGTTACATGGTCCCTAATGTCATTCAGATGGAAAGGTCTGTTAGTGACCAGCCGTGTAGGGGATGAGTCTGTGTTGGCCCTGCTATTGGTCATTCATTGAATGCTGAAATACTTCATTAGTGGCAGCTGATTGCCCTTTGAAGTAAAGATGATACCATTTAAATATAATTAAGTGGGAAACTGTGTATGTGTTTGTTTCACTTGCAAAGTCAATTCTCTGAATTGAGAATTCTTTACTTTAAAAAAAAAAAAAAACCTTTAATATGTCAAGAGACATAATGAAATATAAGTTAATCAAAAATTATGGTAAGAACCAAAATGTCAACATAGACACAGCTTCTCATTCGCTTATTGTTGATCTTAATTAAATACTACATATGTTCATATTTTTAAATTACATATGTATTTTAATTGATTCCCTTCCCCGTTTACAATTCCATTTTTTATTCTTGGAACTTATCTTGTATCCATTACTTGGAGAGGCAGCCCAGTCCCAGATCTTTGCGATAGCAATTCCCCGGCCACCAAGGCCATCTCCTCTATGGGATTGAATGGGAATATGTTTGTTCATTCATTCATTCATTCACTCATTCATTCAAGAACACACTTGAGTTCTTCCTCTTTTCCAGGTGCCAGCTTACCATCTGGGGACACAGAGTTGAGTAAGACACAGTCCTTGGTAGGGAGTTCATAGTCTACCAGAGAGAACAGACCAACCGTACTCATGTTCTGTCATTATTGAGAAAACTTTCTAAATGGGAAAAGTTACACAGAAAATCCACAAATCATGCCTAGTAGTCTCAAAATGCCAATGCCAAAGACTTTCAGCCCACACCATACTGTCCCCTTTTTGATGGTGTTGCCAGAAGTACCAGAAAAGGTCTAATCCCAGACTACCTCCCTGGAAGGCTGAAAGGATGCAGTACATAACGGATTTGAAATGCTTTAAAACCTGTAAAGCGCTGTTCCATAAGGAGAACGATTTCAACAGCATTACTTGCGAGGTACTCTAGAGCTCGTGCAGGGAGGTAAGTTCCTTAACCTCCCAGAATAGTTGGGCTGAAAAACATCATCCCCATTTTTCAGGCACAAAATGGTGGAGTGACAAAGGGACTTGCCTATGATGCACAGTTTATGAGTTATAATTCATAATAATAATAATTCTGTTTATCATCCCCCTGATTTAATGAGATGGAGTATTTTAAAGCCTGCAGCTCAAAGCCTGGTGCATGACAGGTGTGCAGTGAATACTCCCTGAAACTGATTTTCACTAGCAGTTTCAAATATCACCCGACAAACCCAGTCCTCACTCTAAGTGATAGGTGTCTTTCTGAGAACATTGTGGGAAAGAAGAATAGAGAAGGAAGGATGTTTGACCTCCTTCCAATAAGCCAGTGATTGTCCACTATTTATAGCAGTATGTCATGATCTGTAGTGAAGTGTAAGTAATTTTTACTAATAATAGCTCATAATACCATCTGATTGATGTTTGCTAATGATTTACTTTTTAAAATTAGAACAGATTCATGATTACGCCTATAAGAAACATTTCGCTCTCTTTTTCTTTCTCTCTCAGTATCTGGTGTTCAAATGTGCTTCTTTGGAGGAAGACGAGGAGGGAAGGTATAGCCAGGCAACAGTGGGAGTTGAGTCTCATTGTTTGTCTGGCCCAGACCAGTCCCCGATCACCCACCAGCCAGCACTCTGGGTCATGGGGTGAAGGAAGAGGCCTGGACAGTGCAGAATAGGGCCTGGCAGAGACCCATCTGCAGAGGAGAACCCTGTGTGTATTGGCCAAAGGGCATCAAAGAGATGGCTTGCTCCTTGGCAGGTAGCAGAATGGGCTGGTGAGAAGTCCAGCCACAAGCAGGGGCATCTCAGTCCCCAGTGAGTCACCCCGGCATGGCTGGCAGCCTCGGAAGCAGCCTCTAGCTCTTCTGTGGGGACAAGATTGGCAACAGCTGGACAGGATGACAAGGAGCAGAGTCCTAGTCAAATGTGGGGAATGTGGGGCATCAGGGACCTAGGAGACCAGAGGGGAAACTGAGGCAGATCAGTAAAAACAGGAGACCATGTGGGTACAGACTCACCGTATAAAACTGTTTCCAGGATCTTTGGCAGCAAAACTAACTCCAGACTCATGTACTGGTGGAGAAAGCTGTTAACATCCCCCTCAGCCGGGCAGGGCTGAGAGCAGGATACAGACTCTCGCCTTCCACCTTCTGACCTTCACTAGTCTGTACTGACATTCTCCACACCAGGCACACTGCTCCCTTCCTGACAGCGCCTTCTCCTCAATCCCCTGTCGGATCCTCTAATTCTGGGTTCATATCTTTTCCTTTTCCCTGGTTCACTTCCTTGTTTTGGGGAAAGGCATCCTCCAGGGGCTTCCTGGGACAAGACATATGGAAAGGAAAATGTTTCAAAGCCTTGAATATCAAAAAAGGTCTTCATCCCACCCCTACACATAGAATTCTGAGTTGGACATATAGTTAACCCTTGAATGACACTGGTTTAAACTGTGTGGGTCCACTTATACATAGATTTTTTTTCATAAATATGGCATAGTACTAGAAATGTATTTTGTCTTATAATTCTTAATAATGGTTTCTTTTCTATAGCTTACTTATTGTAAGAAGACAGGATATAATACATATAACAGATAAATTATGTGTAAATGGACTGTTATTGGTAAGGCTCTCTGGTCAAGAGGAAGCTATTAGTAGTTAAGTTTGAGGAGCATCAAAAGTTATACTCGATGAAAAAAAAAAAAAGTTATACTCGGACTTTCGACTGTGTGGGGGGAGGGGCAGTCAGTACCCTAACCCCCATGTTGTGCAATTGTACTTCCCTCGAACGGCGGAGTTCGAAGGGCGTTACTCCATTGTCTTCCATTTCCCAGTGTTGCCATTGGGCAATCCAAAGACTTCCATGTTCCTCATCCCTGGTCTGGGTCCAACTCTACTCTGGAAATTTGTAAGATCTCTTTGTCCTCATTGTTACGAAATTTTGCAATAATATGCCTCAGGTGAGTGTACTTTGATCCATTGTTCTAGGTACTGGGTGAGCTCTTAAATCTCAAAACTCATGTCCTTCAATTCTGGGAGTCATTGTTGAACAAATTTTTTTAAAGATTTTATTTACTTATTTATTTGTTTGTTTGTTTGTTTAGAGAAACAGAGATAGAGACAGAAATAGCGAGAGAGTACAAGCAGGGAGGAGAGGGAGAAGCAGGCTGATCCCAGAACCCTGGAATCATGACTCTGAGCCAAAGGCAGAGGATAAGCAACTAAGCCACCCAGATACCCCTTGAACTATTTAATTGATGACTTCCTTACTCATTTTTGGTGCCTTCTCTTTCTGGAATTCCTGTTAATTAGATACAGAATCTCCTGTCTGTCTTCCCATTGGCCTACCTTTTTTCTCATATTTGCCGCTTCCTTGGGGTTTTTCATTTTGTTTTTTTTTGTTTTTCTCTACTTCCTGGGGGATCTCAATTTTCTTTTCCAACACCTGTAATGAGTGTAACTTTCCTGAAAGTTTTTCTTTGCATGTTTCTTCTGCCTGCGTGGACTCCATCTCCTCCAAGTCCTTTTACTCGGTCCGTTCTGTGTCCACTTTTCATACTCAAGGCTCACCTCGGTGTCAACCAGTATTTAAGAAGCAGAGATGAGAAGATGGGTGAGCACACAGGCGGGGCTGTCAACAGGAGCCTTACTGTAGTTTGAGTGAGCTGACCTCTGTGTTGGGAGCCCCTGTCGTGGGTCCCTTTAGTTCTTTCTTCTTGGAACTAGTCAGACTCTCCAGAGAAGATCCTTCCAATGCCTTGAGTGGGAGGCACACTAATGGTCCCGCCAAGATGTCCCTGTGCTAATCCCAGGACCTGTGAATACGTGACCTTGCACTGGCCTTTGCAGGTGTCATTAAGTCAAGGATCTTGAGATGGGGAAAGGAAGCTGGGTTATCCAGGGGACCCACTACAATCATAATGGCCCTTGTCAGAAGGAGGCAAGAGACTCAGAGTGAAAAGAAGGAGCTATGACTGCCGAAACAGAGGTCGAAGTGAGGAGAAGCCACAGTCCAAGAAATGCAGGCAGCCTGTAGGACTGGAAAAGCTGAGGCAAACAGAACCTGCCCAGGGCTCTAGAAGGAACACAGCCCTTTCTACACCTTGATTTTAGTTCAGTCCAGAACTGTAAGGTGATAAATCTGGGTTGTTTGGTAATAAGAGCAGCAATAGAAACCTAACACAGCCTGATGCTGGGAGGTGGGGATGGGTGTGGGGCTGGTGTTGGCTTTCAGTGGGCAGATGTGCGCTTGGGGTCTTTGTGTTCAGAGTCCCCTGCCTCAACTACCTGGGGTCCTTCAGTCCAGAGAAACTCTGCTGAACACTCATCCTCTCTAGAAGATAAATCTCTGGTTTCCGTGGGGACAGGGATGAACGATAATCTCCCAGAAATATGAAGCAAGGGAGAGGGTCTCGGGATCTACCCGCTCTCCTCCCCGTAGTCCCAGCTGTACCTGGAACCCAGTCCCTGGCCATCTGCAGGTTGTGCTGGGGTAATCAGGCTGACTTCAAGCTTTCCCCACCACTGACTCCAAGCCAGGCTTTCTCCAGTCTATTGTCATGTACTTGCCAGCTGCTCAGATGTTCTTCTCTTCTCTCCCATTCTCCCTGTCTTCATCAGATTGCGTCTTTCAAGCAAAATCAAACAAAGGAAAGACTCCCCCGGTTTTAGTCGCATATCCCAGGGAGTAAAGCTAGCCTCTGTGCTCAGTCCGCCACCTTCGCTGGGGAGTCTTCTCCTCACCCTTCCCCCAGGTTCAAAATCTGAGCCCCTGTGGAGAAGCCACACAGAGCTTACACATCCCTCTCCCTGACAGTGCAGCCCTGGGTCTCCCCTCTAAGGCCCTTCCTCCTGATTCCTGCCACCCTGGCTCTGGGGTGAGGACTCAAGGCTGTGCCGTGTAATTGTTGTGGCAGTAATGAACGGAGGACTTCCCTGCGCCTTGTGGATGGCCACTGTTCCTGACCCCGCAAGTCCCCCCCCCCGCCCCCCCGCGACCCTGGCCACTGCAGCGGCTCCCATGCCCCCTGGCTGCCCGGGTCTGCGAGGACTGCCATAACAAACACCGCAGACCGGACGGCTTAAACAACAGAAGCCATCTTCTCACAGTTCTGGGGACCTCAAGTCCAAGATCAAGGCGTGGACAGAGTCCCCACTGCCACTTCCCAGGGTAGTCCATCTGAGCGCACCCCGGGGTCTCCCTGTGGGTCCTAATCGCCTTTTCTTACAAGAACACCAGTCTGGTTGGGTCAGGACCCATTTTAGCTAAATCACCTCTGTGAAGATCCTGTCTCTGAATATAGTCACACTGTAGGCTACCGGGAGTTAGGACTCCACCAGGAATTTGGGGTAGACACCATGTAGCCTGGGCCCTCCCCTGATTCTGGCCCAGGACTCTGGCTGCTCTGTGTCCCTGCCATCACTGCAGCCACATGTCTGGAGTAGCAGCCCCGGGTCTGCCACGTTAGTCGTTTCTCCTCGCAGGCCTGGGCTGTGAAACCAGGACCACACGCCCCGGCCCCCTACCTTGGCGCATAATGGGAAAGCCTCAAGCCCTTTGTGTTTGGTGTCATATTTTCGTGTCCCCGGTGCTAAAAATATTTTAAAATAAAAACGAAAACAATATATACTGTATACATGTATTGTATAGGACTCTAAAAGAAAAATTTTCATTTTTTCCCTTGAAGGTTTGGCCTACTTCTGTTCACATTTCAAGTTTCCGTTAGAAAAGGAAGGAAGAAATCCTCGGACAATGGCTGTTGAAACCCTAATTAGATGGGCCTTTAAAAAACGTCCACAGAGGGTAGAAACCTTCACGGGAGAGCATGTTATGGTGGATAAAAGCAGAGGTTTGGGAATCAGATAGAACCGCATTTAAATTCTGCTTCTACCACTCACTAACATTGACCTTGAGCAAACCGCTAAACCTCTTAGTTTCCTCATTTGTAATCATACATGGCTCATGAGGCCTCTAAAGGTACATGCAGCATCTACGCAAGGCCCAGACAAGAGAGTTCGCTGCTCCCTCCCCTCCCCCTCAGGCCACTGACCTGCTGGAATCTACCCAGCACCCCACCAGCCAGACCCCTCCCCGCCTCCTCCATGCTTAATGAAATCCCCTTTCACCCACGGAAGAGTGTTTGAGCAAATCCTGTATTAATAGATTCCTTTGGCCAATTCACCAGGCAGGTTTTACATTTGAAAGAGTATTTGACAGTTTCTCTCAGCCTTTCTCAGGGCCCCCGGGGAAGGTCTAGAAACCTCTCAGGATTAACTTCTGGCTCTCCCCCTCAGACCAGCTCCAAGTGCCTGCTAATGCGGTTCTCCAGCTTCTCCCTTCCTCCCCTCCCTGCCACCCCCAGAGAAGGTAAAAGTTACCTTGCTAACGAAAGTTTGGAAAAGAAATTTGGGGAGATGGAGGAAGAAAATGAGTATTTACGGAGCACATTTTTTTTTTCCTATGAGGCACTTGACACCCAATAAATACTTCATTTAGTCTTCCCAGCCACTGGTGAGGTAGGCATTTCTTCTCCCCACTTTGCAGGAAAGAAAACTGAGGCTCAGAGAGGTGAATTAACTAGAGCAAAGCCACACTAAGTGGCAGAGCAAGATGCAAGGTGTCAGTGAGGCTGAATCCAAGTCCAGGGCTCTTTCCAGTGTTCAAGCCGCCCCCCACCCCTGGCCCCTCAAGTCTCTTTGTGATATCTTTCCAGAATGGTCCTCAACTCCCCCTTAGCATCCAGGCCTTTCTCTTTTTGTTATGGTTCCTTGCAACCATGTCTTCTCTCCTTGACCCTTTGAAGCCAAGAGGGAGGCCTGATTCTTTTTCCTTCACATCCTCCAAGCACACAGTAGGCGCTTAGGATGTGTGTTCAAAGGATGAAGAGCTAAATTCCAAATGCACATATAGATCAATAGGCAACCTATCTATGAATAAATGAATCTGGAAATGAATAATGGATGGATGGAAGGACGTAAGACAAAGCGCATGCATGCACATTGATGGAGGGCATGGATGAGTCAGAGGTGGAAGAACGAATATGCCAATGAGTGTGTGAATTAGTGATTCAGTCAGTATATAGATGAGTGAGTGAATATTCAATAGACAAATGTATGGATGTGGATGAGTAAATTAATACATAAAGGAAATAACATAAGGAGGAGTGAACAGGTGCATTCATGAATGAACCGACGAGCGGGACTGAATGAGTAGGGGAGCCAACAAACGGGGTGAACGAGTCCCTTCCTTATGTCCCCCAGGACGGCCCAGCCCCCTTGAGTGTGCCCCACGATCAGAAAACCTAGGATTGAGAGCACCACCCGTTGAAGTCCCACAAGGCAGCACTTGAGTGGAGGCCACAGGTCTGAGGGTGGGATTGACGGTCAGTGCCCTTCTGTGCATGGAGAATACATTTGCGGGGAGTCCCCTGGGGCATCTGCCACATCTCCTAAGAATCGGGTGCCAGGTTGGTCACGAGGAGCCCGCTGGCGTCAGCAGGTAGGAGCTGGGGTCAGACTGGCCTCCTGGCTGGGCTCATCCCCTTTGCCCTACTCCACACCCCCACCTTGCACCGCACTCTGCCCTCCCCCCCCCTCCCAGAGCAGGAGCAGGCAACCACAGGCAAGGAAGCGGATCCTTAGCATCCAAGAACAGCCTCCTTTGATGAAGAGTCTGCTGCAATATCTTCGCAACGGGCAGCAACTCCCATGTTCGATTACAACAGGCTGAGCTGCTCCCCACTCCCCAGTGCCAGGGCTCAGGGAGACAGGGAGGGGAAGAAACACCTAGACGCTGAGCGAGACCGCAGGCTTCCCAACACAGGCAGCCCCGAGGTCCTGGCTCCGTCCAGGTTGAAAGAGCCGCAAAGCTTCTTACCAAAGAGCCCAGCATCTTAACTAATGCCCCCGCCTGCATGTCACTGACGGATGCTCTCCTTTCTCCTTTTTTCTCCACTTCAGAATCTGAGCCGAGGCAGGGTTTGAGCTACTGACACCTTCTACCCTCTTGGCCCGGGAGCTGATTCGTTCAAGATCCTGGCAAACCGGTATTTCAGGTCCCCTTGGCAACCCCAGTGCCCTATCTCCCAAGGAGGACTGCGTTTCCAAAGGACCCTGAGGAGACCAGACTTCTGGGTGAGAATCAACATCTTCCTCTTTGTTTCTTCACTGCCACGATCAACCTGGGTTGCTGTTTCAGAGATAAGGGGTCGATGGGGAGGAAAGGCTATCCTGGAAGTTAGGAATGACATGGAAAGAGGAAGGCTATGTTCTGCTGCTGGGTTGGGGCGGGGGTGAGGGGAGGGCACAGCAGAAAGATTCCTAGGACTTCCCACTTTCAATTTGCACTCTTGTCATTGCTTGTCTTATGATGCAACCTTAGAGTAATGCCGGCCCCTGGAAGGTCAGGGTGCCCCTTGGTCTCAGACTTTTGTCAGTCATTGAATTACTCATCTCAGTTCTGCTCATGCCCCCAGAGATGTCCCTGAGAGGCCGGGGAGGGGACCTGTGCAGTCCATGTAGACTCGAGAGTTGAGGAGGCAGTATAGTAGTGTTCGGCATGACATCTTTCCTCTCTGCTTGAAAACTCTGTATTTTTCCAGAAAGGGCTTTGAACAGAGGCTGGGAGGTCTCCATACCTATTTCCATACCCACCCCCACTCGCTCAGCTCAACTTTGTGGCTTGTTAGAGGAGGAGAGTGGAAGAGGGTGGAGGCGGGAGGGGACAGACCTTGGCCTCCATGACTAACTCCAAACAACAGCCACCGACAAAGATAGTGATGTGCAAATTACTGATTTTTATTGGACACTTTGGGGAATATAGTTGTTTGTCGGGAAATGAAAGAGAATGTTTGTGCTTATAAAATTATATGGAAAATCAATGCAGTGTTAAGTATATTTTTCAGTTATTTGAGTCAAGGACTGTTCTCCAGCCAATTCTAGCAAGCTCTAAGGGAGCCAGAGATGTCCCTAAGCACAGCCAAGGGGGCTGAGCAGAAAGGTCAAGCTGCTGTTTGTTGCTACACTTTTTCCCTGGGGAAATGGCCAAGTGGGCATGAAGTGACATGGGCCCTGCAGAGTTCCCTGTGCGGTCGTTACCAACATCAGTGCTGAGGCTAAAGTCGAGACCTCCTCTCTAGTTTTCCTGTGCTCCAACCCAGGGATCCGGAGCACTGACTCCCTGTCACAGAGGGGACAGGAAAGGAGATGCGTGCTATATGAAATGTGAGACAGAATGGGAGCTCCATCTTGTCTCAGTGGCTTACGAGTTGTCAGCTGTCGAAAGTGGGGTGCTTGATGCTTGGTTCTCCTAAGTGGCATCTGTGGGTCTGTCCGGCTCTGGGGCTTAGACAAGGATAAGGCCCTATGAAGGAGGACATAAGAACAGCCAGGTTATCTGCTCCTTTGCAAATTCTTTGTCGTTGCATTATCACTGAGGATCTTTGACAGGAAGGGATGAATAAGAGTAAGAAGCCAAGCAAATTAGACAGAACTTGTAGAAGCTCAAAGATTGAGAGGCAAGAAGTTACCAACAAAACTCCCACTTATGACTATAAATCCTTTACCAGACGGCGTTCCAGTTGTTTTGACAATGAATTGGGAACCAGTCTGCTCTATCTTTCTCTGCTGTGTGGCTTAGGGCGAGTTACTGACCTCTCTGGGCTTCCCGGACCATTTATCTGTATACTTTATTATAAGAAGTTCTTTAAGATGTCTTCGTGCTCTAAATCCTGTGATTCTATGGTAAGAAGTTCTTACTGATAAGTAGAAATGATAGTTCAGGGAATGGAGAAGATTCCTGGGCTGAACAATGGTACAAATTATGGTTGTGTCACTTAGTAGCTATATGTCTTAGTCATGCCATTGAACCTTCCCGGGCTCCGGTTCCCTCATTTGAAAAGTGGTTTTGTTAGTTTGTTTTTCTTGTAACAGACTTGCAGTGAAAATTAAACGTCCCGGTGCATGCTAAACCTTGAAGGCAGTGCCGGTCACATCGCATACATGTCGGCTATTGACGTTACAAAAGTAGATGAAGAAAAAAACACATTTTAACAAAAAATATCCTACTCCTCAAAACACTTCCGTGAACAGTTTTAGAAATAAATAAGAAATCTTAACTAATTATTATCAAAGACCAAAATGATCCCTTTATAACTTCATGATAGATGCAACTGAAGGACTGCATTGATATCCACTGCCAAAAAAAAGTTAAAACAAAAGACATCATC
Source organism: Nasua narica (assembly GCA_028533885.1). NCBI lineage: Eukaryota > Metazoa > Chordata > Mammalia > Carnivora > Procyonidae > Nasua > Nasua narica. Next base: position 50,258,821 of record CM052815.1, on the reverse strand, counting down.
TCCAAATTCCATTATTATTATTTTCTACTATGGGTCAATTTCACCATCTGTGAAATGGGGGCAACAACGAGAATTAACTAATCATAATATCTACAAAGGAGCTTTCCCACGGTGTTTAACGCACTTGATAAATGGCACCGGTTAATATGTTGGCCTTTATTATTCAGAATCCCTAATTACAAAAACAAAGACCTCAAAGAACAAACAAAATCAAAATCTGTTTTTTAACATAATTTCCCTGATACGCGGGCCCTGTTTCTGCCCAAAAAAGCTTCCCATTGCTCATCTTTTGTGTCTTTGTTCACTCTTGTTCACTCTTTGTTTTTCAAAGTGATGGGTGGAGATAAGTGAATACATTCCCTGGATGCTACTCAAATATTAGAAATTTCTCAAGGCTCCGGCTATGTTGCAAACACCATCCTCAAATACTTATCTCAGGACCAGAATCTCCTTGCAAGAGAACAGTGAAATCTGGGGATAAAATGTCCTTGGCTGACGAGACTCTGCCGGCTATGATGACTACGTATGGCAATCATAGTCCCAAACACACAATACTGCGTATTGGTGGTTAGGATAGGAACCATCAGTCTCTTAAAAATAAAAACCATGCTTGCCCCTGTTCTTCTTTTTCTCCTGTTGAGGTGTCATTAACATACAATGTCATGTTAATTTCAAGTGTGCAACGTAGTGATTTGCTAATTCTATATATTACCCAGTTCTCTGCATGATCCGTGTACTCACCATCTGTCACCAAAGTTATTGCGATATTATTGACTATATTCCCAAGGCTGTACTTTTCATCTCTATGACTCATTTATTTGTAACTGGAAGTGTCTACCTCTTAATTTCCTTCACCTATTTCACCCATCCTCCCACCCATATCCCTTCTGGCAACCACCAGTTTGTTCTCTGTGTTTAAGAGTCTGTTGGGTTTTTGTGTGTTTGTTTGTTTTGTGTTTTACATTTCATGTATAAGTGAAATCATATGGTATTTGTCTTTCTCTGTCCTTTTGGTGTAGAAATGGATACAGTATCCATTCTGATGGTTTGAAAGTTATGCTCTTCAGAACCTCAAACTATAAGTTAGATTCCCTACCTCCTGTAGGTCTTGAGGATAGGAATTCATGAACGTATTGAATCGAAGGCTCAGTTTCCAGAAGAGAAGTAAAAAGAAGTTCCAAAGTCTTTTAAAATATACCAGTCAAAGTTAAGTGACAGAAATATCTCTACTGTGTATTTTTGAATTTATTGCAATAGTGTTTGCTGGTCAGTTTTGTCCTATGGATTTCTCTATGAACCTCTAGGATGGGCTGCTTCTTCCTTTCCTGGCATGGATAAGCATTCCTCTTTCTCTCTTCCACCCACTCTCACCCACACACTTAATGATTTACAGTTCCCTTAACTTTATGGTGATCTTTCCTCCCATGCAAAAAAGAAAGGAGCAACAGGTTAATTTAAAAGTTCTTTCTTGAGGAAACAAGATATATGATGCTCTCAATTACAAGGAGAGACAAAAGAGTAAAACCAAATAAATAAAAATACCATCTTAAGGGTAGAAATACAACAAAATTTGAATTGTGGTTATCTTCACATGGTGGCTCTAATTTTTTTTTCTTCTCGGTGTTTTTTGTATTTTCTAAGTTTCCAATGATGTATGTACATTACATTAAGTAAAACATTTTTGCAGTTCTAAAAATAATTTTTGTATTAAATAATAGTGCTTTTTCAGCACAGCATGTTTCTATTCATCAAGTCAAATTGAAACTAACAACATTTCACCTCTGCGGTAGGAAATGTCTCCCTGGCATTGTACCCCACTTTTAAGTAAATAGCAAAATGGATTTTGCATGTTACCATGTCCACGGTGTGATGGAGGTAAACAGGCAGCCTCTGACTCTTTTGTCTTGACTTCAGCTCTGGTTAAGGCTTAACTCTAGGAAGTTCATACCCCTGCCCTTAAGGATCCCCAGTCTGACTCAGCAGCAGCTCTGTGTGATAAGCTCTGTGTGGAGCTCTTGGGGGCTGAGGTCTGTTTTGAGACTTTCTTGGTGGGCCTCCAACATAGGTTGCCTACATATTTTCTTTTCTGATCTGTTAATAAAAATGTGGGGAGTTCTTGATGATCAGGCAATACGTTTCTTATAGAAAATATTAAACATAAAGAAGAAAATAAAACACCTAAAATATCATATTTCCTCTACCCCCAAATCATCTCTGTAGCACTCTTGTGAATTTCCTTCTTCTCTGTGTGTGTTCTATGCAAAGGAAACATTTCAAGCAGCTGAGATTATATTGTGTATATGTGCATATGAATGTATATATATGTTACCAGCATGTTCTAATGTCATCATAGCTCTTTGTTATAGCAATGTTTGTGCCTACATGGTGATACCTGGACCATATTTCATTTAACCAGTCCTCTTTCCTAGGTATTTAGGTCTCCTTACTCCCCAATTTTTGTTAATGTAAATAATGCTATGCTAAACAGACATAATGCATATTTCCATCTTTGACTACTTCCTTAGTATGAATTGTCAAAATTGCAATTAATGAGTCGAAGAACACTGACATTTTAAAAACTTTTTGTAGTCAAAGAAATGCAAAGGGGAACAATAGTGAGAGGCAAGTATGCATGTATCAAATCGAGAAAAGTGAAAATATCTCACAAGCTTACAAACACTGAGAATTCATTCCTTTTCACCTTTGATATACTGATATATAATAACTAGTGTTTTAATAGTGTTTTAATTTACATTCTTTGGCTATTAGTGAGATGTAGCTCTATTTCATGTTTATTAGCCGTTTATCTTTATTCTGTTCTGAATTCATGCCACTTGTCCATTTTTCCCCATCCATTCATAAAAGAGCCATCTCTAAGAAAGATATTAGGCCTTTGTCACTGCTCAAAAATACTTCCTCAGTGTTATTCGCTTTTTATTTTTTAATGAATTTTTTGTGATGCAGAGATTTAAGCCTTATATAGTCAATCCACTGATATCTTTAATTGTGATTTCTTCCCATTATTATCCTTAGAAGTGCTTTCTCATTCAGAGATCAGATACTCACTTGCAGCATTTTCGAGTTTGTTTTTAATATAAAAATAAAGCATGAGCTATTGCAAAGGATGAGTCCCATGAATTTTATCAGGGAGCCAGGGCTTCAAGAGGCTCTTTCTCCCTCTTGCATCATTAGAACAAATTGTGCATTTGCTTTTGAGCCGTGCCCCGTGGTTCTGGAGACGCAGTCGCAGGGCAGATTAGCGAGCGGGGATCTGCGAAAAATCCGTGAACAGGCATTTTGAGTAAGCAGGCACGGCTGTTTCTGCTGTCATGTACCAAGTGCGATTTTAAATGTTAGTAACTGGGAAGTCATTTGGCAGCAGGGCCTCCTAAATGCTGGTCCTAGAAAGTGAGTCTGAGAGAGGATGTCTGCGTATGTCAAGCCCGGTCGCAGGAGGGATATGGCCGTGGTCTCAGGTGGCAGATAGGAAACCAAATGATTCTGAATTAGATCTTTGCTCTGGGTCACATCTGACCAACTCTATTTTCCCCTGTCATTTTGAAGCAATGGTTTTTAGCTTATTTTGGACCCAGTGAATTCTGCACAGAGGAAGAAATCCGGGCCCCTAAGCAGCAAGCAGCTCAGCAGTAGTGGAAAGAGCTTGGACTCCAGAGCTCAACAGACCACAGTCCGACTCTTTGCTCCGCCAGTTCCTAGTGGTGTGGCTTCGGGCTTATTTTCCTTGCCTATAAAATGAGGAGAAGAGTCAGCTTACATGGTTATTGCGACCAGTACAATACTGCATCCGTGGCAGACGCTCATCGCCTCCAGCTTTGGATAGATATTGATTTGCAGTATGTGTTTCGGGTCTCACGTGGTAACACCGAGGTTCGTGTGTGTGCCAGTCCACCCAGCGGGCTTCTCGGGTGCCACCGAGTCACAGGGGCCTAATTTCTCCCAGGCAAAATCGAGAGAAAGGATTTGTCTTCTTCTGACTGATGAGCTTAGGTACGTGAAAATCTAACAAAGGTATAAAAGTAGAGTCACATCCTGTTGCACATTTAATGATTTGCCTTTACTGAAAAAAATAAAATAAAATTACAGGAAGTCAAAACTGTCCTGGAAAAGCAGGCATGCCCATTTATACCATATTCAGTCCCCTTCACCTTGGAAATTCTTCACATCTTCCTAGGAGGTGGCCCTGTTTTTAATTGCTCTGCCTTATTATTTGAGGGTAGTTTGCTTATGTGCTAATACTGATTCAATATGTCATTATAAAGAGTTACTTTATTATGGGAGGCATGAATTATTAATACTTCTTTAAACTCATGTTGGAAAATCCTCGTGGCTTTCTGGGGTATTAGATAGAATTAAACAAGAATATAATAATAAAGTGAAACTGTCGCTCTTTATTGAGTAACTACTGGACAGCAGGCACTGTACTAGTCCCCGAGGTAGAGAAAGCAGTGTGGGGGCGGTAGGCATGCCAGCAGGGAGAGGGAACAGTCATGCCAGGACCATCAACTTGGCCATTAACGAGTTAAGTCATACTGGGGAAGAAGATATAAATGTCAACATTTCAATGGCAATGTCAGATTTAAGTAAAACTTCAATGTCTGGCCTCCTTCTGAGTATTTTAAGAAATAGTGTTATAATCCTTAAGTATTTATGAATTTGATTTCTATGACATACTTGAAAGGCAGTGAATAAAATTTAAGAATCAAAATGAAAAACTTCTTTTGTCATTGCCTAGAGTACAGAGCCCTCCTGTAGGGCATCTGAGAAGGGGAGACCTTCCAGATGGCCCCTAGATCAGCCTCCTTGCTCTCTAAATGTAGGAGCTGAGATTCCCAGGGCAGGTCTCTGACCTCCTCAGGCCCCACAGCCAAGTTAGAGCAAACCTCTCTGTCGCTTGACCTCCCGTCCGCTGCTCCTTCTTCCTCACCTTGGGAAGGCACCCTGAATACCAGCATGCCCCCAGCAAGGGGGTGAGTTCTGTGGAAGTCAGACAGAATTGAATTCAAATCACTCCCTCTTCGTGTAACCCAGAAGTTACCTCGACTCTCTGGTCCTCAGTTTTCTCATCTGTGAAACAAGGAATATAATAACCCACTTAGCTTTCGTGACAAAAATGTTATAAGGAATAAGTGCGCGATGTTTGTGGGGGGCTCTCAGAAAACCAGGGAAAGAACCATACGTGTAGTTATTTTTAAGCTGCCGTTAAAATGACAAAGCTGAGGAAATAGAGTCAGACCCTCTGGTTTAGAATAGTCCACACATCCTTCCACGTCAGGCAGACGATGCGTCCGATTTCTGTCTATACACATTTCTAAATAGCAAATTACGTAGGGAAGTACCTACGTAACTGAGAGGTCTTTATCTGGTGCATTAGACCAGTGCCATAAAAATGTCAATCCAAACAAAGGGAAAGGCATTGTTTGAAGGAGAAAAGTGGATACTTTTTAGAACATTAACAATATGTCGTATTGTCGTGCCCTTTGCAGCTTTAGAAGCCTTTTGTTCGTTTGAGAATAGAATAATGTATTATGTATAGGTTTACTCATAAAATTATCATGTTGGGAATTCTAAGTTAAGGTACCGTCTACTCAGACAGTACTTATATATTTAGCCATTTAATTTACTTAAGAGAAACCTCTAGTGGGGTTACAAATGGAGCGGCTAGACTTGAAGGAGGGCCCCAGCCCCTCTATTGGTGCCCTCTGTGGAAGCAATGGGCAGAGAGAAACCTCAGCTTACCAAAGCATTGTCAGCATTAGTGTAAGAACAAAAAGCCAGGGTTTTCTGGATTTGGGGTCCTCCCAGTGTTAAGCAGATTCCGAAAGCACTCATTTTCCCAAAATGGTCAAGTGTGGTAACATGGAGGGAAAAAGTCTTTTCTGGAGACAACTTTTGCCACCGGGATCCTGGGCCAATGAGCCTCACTCAAATAGATGTCTTTCTTCTGACACATGGTTGCAAATCACACTTCCACCATCCCACCCCACCCTCTTCAGAAAACCTAGCAGTGTAGAAATGCTTCCATATGCTGGGAGCTGGCTTCTCCCTTTTCGCTGAAGGGGGATAAAGAAAAACGTAGTGGAGTAGCCAGCTTGCAGATACAAGTAAACCGTTTGCTGGAGCACAGATAGATTGAGTAATAACAGCCCTCAGAGTTAACCATAAATAATTGTGCAAGCCTGTAGGCCCTGGTTCACTGATTATTGAGGTTTTGTCACAAAATGGCCTATTAGCAGGAATTTAATTATAATTTGCATAGGTTACGGCAATAATCTAAAACAGAGAAAACATGGCTCAAGAATTCTGAATTTAGAAATATTGAAACTGGGAGTTGACATATGGCAGACGGAGCTTGGCATCAGAAATCTTAGGATCTGTTCTCTCAGCTCTGGCTCTTGCTGGGTGATCTTGGGCAGACCACCGTTCCTCTCTGAGTTGATTTTATCAATGAAATATAGACATAATACTAGTAAAAATACCTGCAGAGAGAACTGTGGTCCAACATTTAAAACCAAATAAGCGAGTGTTCTTTGTCAGCTGTCCAATGTTCTTCCGACACCTGTGTGGCTGTTGCTGGTATATAAATGGGGAGACCACAGGCACAGTGCAAAGCACCCTGGCTTTGCAGCCAGGTTATCCGGGTGTAAGTCCGAACTCCACTCCTGCGCATTACACTCAGGTTTTCCGGCTGTCAGCTTCATTTCTTTATCTGTAATGTGGAGTCACCAACAATGCCTATTTCCCATTTCTGAGATAATGTACAAAGAGGAATCTGGTAAGCTGTGATGTGCTCCCTAGGGGCCATAAGCCATATCTGCATTTGCTCTCTGTGGCCTCCTTAGTGCTTAGCACAGCGGCTAGGGCACTGTGAACACACAATAAATATGTGTGGAATGAAGACAGGAATGATTCTCATCTTAAGAAGAAAGATTCTCATCTTTCATATTGTCTCGGAGCTCAGGGTAGAGCCAGGTAATGCGTGGTTTCCAAGTATAAACGTCTTTCCAAGTCCAGGGTTAGGCAAGTCGCCACTTGTTTTGTTTTCGATCTGAAGGGACATGTGCCTTTCCTGTTGCTGCCATTCGTGTTCCGCTCACAGACTGGGAAATGTAATCGGAACGCTGGCCAGTGCCAGCCTCCCGTTTGCTCGTTTGCTCGAAGACGCTTGCAAAGCTCTCCTTCTTTTCTTCTTCCACGGATATACATAAACGTCTGAGGATCCACTGTTATCCAGACGAAGCCCACCTCCGGGGTAGCTCCTGGAGACGGCCGCCTTCATTTGCGAGGGTAGCGCCCCCTGCAGACAGCAGTGGACACTGATCTGGAACTCAGAGCTCTGCTGTGGGCACCACATGCCTGGGAATTACAAGAGTGTCTTACCTGCATGGTTGTAGAGAAAAAGCTGTGTTTGACCGGTCTTGGGGAATTATTTCAGGGGAAAGTCAAATATCCTGACGTAAACATCTGAGTCATTCTTTTATAATAATTTTTTCTTTTTCTTTTTCTTTTTTTTACTTTTTTTTCCTTCTAAATTTTTATTTCAATTCTAGTTAACATATAGTGTAATATTGATTTCAGGAATAGAATTCCGTGATTTGTCACTTACATACAACACCGCGTGCTCATCATAACAAGTGCCCTCCTTAATGCCCATCACCCATTTAGCCCATCTCCCACCCACCTACCTCCCTCTATCAACCCTCAGTTTGTTCTCTATTGCTAAGAGTCTCTTCTGGTTTGCTTCCATCTCTCTTTTTTCCCCCATCCCCATATGTTCAACTGTTTTGTTTCCTAAATTCCACATATGAGTGAAATCATATGGTATTTATCTTTTTCTGACTGACTTATTTCACTTAGCATAATACTCTCTAGTTCCATACGCGTTGTTGCAAATGGCAAGATTTCATTCTTTTGGATGGCTCTGTAATATTCCATTATACATATATACCACATTTTCTTTATCCTTTCATCAATCAGTGGACACTTGGGCTCTTTCCATAGTTGGGCTATTGATAATCCTGATGATGTTCATTGCTGATAATGGCGATGTTGATACAAACATCGGGGAGCATATATCCCTTTGAATCTGTATTTTTGTCTCCTTTGGATAAATACCTAGAGTGCATTTGCTGGATCATAGGTAGATCTATTTTTAACTTTTTGAGAAAACTCCATACTGTTTTTCAGAGTGGCTGCACCAATTTGCATTCCCACCAATAGTGTAAGAGAGTTCCCTCTTCTATAATAATTTCCTAATTAAAAATGATTATTGGTGGGAAAAAAAAATACCAGGAAGGGGTCCCAGATTCACAGAGATGTTCAAAAACCAGAATTGATGAAAAGATTTCCCCTTCAACTCGCCTGACTCTATGCCTTGCCCCATGCTTTCAATATCCATAAGGTTGGAATGGCCTTCCAGGCAGATGCGGTTCTCAATATCTTTACAAATATCACATTGAGAAGTCTGATACTTACAGAATGTCTTTTTTTTTTTTTTAGATTTTATTTATTTGTCAGAGAGAGAGAGAGAGAGAGAGCACAAGCCCACAGAGTGGCAGGCAGAGGCAGAGGGAGAAGCAGGCTCCCTGCCAAGCAAGGAGCCCGATGCAGGACTCCATCCCAGGATGCTGGGACCTGAGCTGAAGGCAGAGGCTTATTAACCCACTAAGCCACCCAGGCACCCCTGCAGAAATGTCTTTTTTAAAGTATTTTTTTTTTAAGATTTTATTTATTTATTTATTTATTTATTAGGAGAGAGAGAGTGAGAGAGAGCATGAGAAGGGAGAAGGTCAGAGTGAGAAGCGGACTCCCCACGGAGCTGGGAGCCCGATGTGGGACTCGATCCCGGGACTCCGGGATCATGACCCGAGCTGAAGGCAGTCGCTCAACCAACTGCGCCACCCAGGGGCCCTGCAGAAATGTCTTAAAAGGAAATCATGGAATTGCCAAAACTTCTGGGGCCCTACCCCAAATTTTTTGGCAGTTGATTCCCATCTTTTCCCTCTTACCGCCAGTCTTACACCTTTGCTTCTCCGGCTAGCAAAGTCAAAATATTTCTTTAATTTAGACAGTCCTGCCAGCTTCCCTAAGAAAGCCTACTTGGGAGGAGTCTACATTGGCCCTTGACATGATTTTCTACTACAGGGGAAAAAAAAAAGAAAATTCCTTTCTTCTCACACACAGATTTGCACTTAAAAATGGGCTGCATGCAACAGTAACATCATTTTATCCCATCTAATTAATGGCTATCGTGGGTAAAGTAGAGCATTATGCTTAGAATTCTAGGCACAGAATAATTGCTCCAGATATATGTACCAAATGTTACTGATACATATAGTAATGGGACTTTTGACAATACTGTGCTTTTAAAACCTTTTAAGAATGCCATGGGCATGTCTAAAATAAAAGCAGTGTGAAATGAGAATTTTAAAATGCTACTGTGGGTATAAAAATAAAGCTCAGCCTTAGCCCTTGTCCATAGTGGATATAATATTAGTTTGATCCTCATCCTACTGTGTGACCTTAACTACATTTGTTCTTTCATCTCAAAATATATTTATTAAGCATGTGCTGGGAATTAGGCATACAGTAGTCAACAAGACAGGCACTTGCCCTCCTGAAGTTCTAGAACCGCATACCGAATTCGGAAAACTGATACCGAATTAGCCACTGCTGGTAATTCTGAGTGTTGTTTTAAAAAAAAAAAAAGGTGAAGTGCAACAGTCAGGTTTGAATATTCTCTTCTTTGGATCTGTTATAAATATCATCCTCAAAGCTTCTCCTTTGTATGGTTCTCCTCTGGCTGAAATGTCCTGCCCAGCTTCCCTGGGAAGGGAATCTTTCAGACAAAAGTCATGTTGTCTCATGTGTTCCCTGACCCCTACGGGCAGAATTAGGGGCTTTTCTGTGTTGTGTTCCCAGAACATAATCCAAGCCCTTCATTAAGAGGCTGTTTTGTGTCTCTCAAGGGCTCTGGGCCTGAAGTCAGGTTCCTTGCATTTGAATCAGAGCCCTACCCCTTACTAGGCACATGGTCCTAAAGAATTAAGAATTGCATAGCCTCTGGCCTCAGTTTCTCCATCTCTGAAATGGAAATTTATGATGGCGTGTAGCCCTCAGGATTGATGAGAGGACTGAATGAATTAATCTTATAAACAACACTTAAAAGAATGCTTGGCATGTAGCAAGTGCTTATTAAGTGTTTATTCTCACTACAATAGCAGTAATGAATACTTTACATTGAGACTCTTTAACACACCTGTCTTCCTCACTTGACCATAAATTCTTGGATTTCAGGGCCCTTGATTCATTCATCCCTCCATTTCTAGTACTTAGCACAGGGTCTGACACATGGTAGGTGCTCAGGCAGTGTTTGCTACATGAGTGGAAGAGTGGTAAGTCCCCCCTAAACATGATGCACAGAGTCCAGATCAAGGAAATCAAGGTCAAAGGCATTCAAGGAACTTGACCTATAAATAATTTTGGTCTGTTTGTTGGTGAAGGACCAACAAGCGAAAATAAGTCTCTTCCAAACAATCTCTTGATGTGCTCCTAGGCTCTTTTTTTTTTTTTTTTTTAAGATTTTATTTATTTATTTGACACAGAGAGAGAGATCACAAGTAGGCAGAGAGACAGACAGAGAGAGAGGGGGAAGCAGGCTCCCCGCCAAGCAGAGAGCCCGATGGGGGGCTCCATCCCAGGACCCTGAGATCATGACCTGAGCCGAAGGCAGAGGCTTTAACCCACTGAGCCACCCAGGCGCCCCTCCTTGGCTCTTTTATTTAAATGTATGCTATCTTCGGGTTCCTTGGACAACACAGAAAATAACTGACATTTCTTTCGATTCGGCCATCACATTCTTTGAATGAGAAAATAATATCATGTCTCTCTCTCTCTTTTTTTTAATTATGCCAAGCCACAGGCAGTAGAGGCCTGCCACACAATGTAATTTCACTTTGTCAAGTGTCTCTCATCACAAGCTGCATCCCCGGCATTCGAGTTAAATAATAAATAATACAGTGCGAGGTGTATTGTTTGGAGGGGACGGGGAGGCGGGGAGTTGAAAGACGGAGACAAAGGAGGAAGGCTGTGAGAACCTGGAATCAGATTTTCAAGGGCCTCCAACTCTCCTTCCAGCTCTGAGTGTTGGGAAATGTTTTGGACAGAATAACTGGAATGGGGATGCGGCTGCAGCAAATGGCTTCAACAATGGCTTTGATTGTGTGGTGACGACACTGTTGCACCGTATTCCCGTATTCGTCGTGCAGCTTTGATGCGCTCTCCCATGCAGGGCTCCCTGTTTGGAAGGACGCGTCTCAACAGACAAAATGCTGCCCCGCTCTGCATTGTCCAAAGAGAATCAAAACAGCCACTGGGGACGTCTGATGGGCACTGTGGAGTCACCCAGGTCCCAGAGTCAGAGGAGAGGCCTGAGCTCACGATAATGAGAAGCACACTTACTGACGCTCACTGTTGACAGGCATTATTGGAAGCGCTTCATGTCATCTATTCCAAGGGTCAGCATCTGGAGCCTATTTTTATACAGCCTGAGAGCTAAGAGTGTGCACACTTTTAAAAGATTGTAAGACAAACAAAAAACCAAAAAGCAATAAGCAAAGAATATGCAATAGAGCTGAAAATAGATACCCATTGGTCTTTTAAGTAAAAGCCCGCTGACCCTGGCTCTGTCTCATTAATACAGCCAATGAGATAATATGAGCATTTATTTTCCCCATTCTGTAATTTGGACACTGCATCCTAGAAAGGATAAGTACTACTAACCTGACATTGCCCAGCTATCCACAGCAACCATTATGCAAGAAATACCACTGTAACATCTTACAGGACTTTGAAGATGACACAGATGGGTAATAGGGGCCTGCTAGGGGCTGCGACAGTGCAGAGGGCACATGCCCCTTTAAAAGGACAGTCACAAGGCAGTTTGGGCCAACAGTGGCTCTCCAGGAATGCATGACCCTTGTTGCCAATTTTGTGATCTTTCAAGAAAAGCCAGGAAACCAGATTTTATGCAAAAGCTCCTTAGTTTTAAAGGCTGGCAACTGATTCAACATTTTAAAAATGCTGTAAGGATCAAGCAAAACATGCCTGTGGGCTGAATACAGCCCAAGAGCCTGTGGTTTGAAACCTCTACATATTCCTTTGAGTTCATGTGGTTCAACTCCTTCACTTTACACTTTATATTTGGTCCAACTCCTACACTTCACAGAAGACTGAGGAAGGGTGAGTCTTCCCCCTTATTTCTATAGTTTTGGAAACAATTAGAGAGGGTGACTGAAAAGTCCAAGGTCACACAGCTAAGTAGAGGCAGAGGTGGGTTTCCAGCCGCAGACCCCAGTCTTATTCCAGGGCTTTCCATCGGCCCTCTGATATACTTGAATCTTTTACATGCCTCTCCTAATTTCCTTTCTGAAGCCTTGTGTCGTACATGGAGCAGGGTTCTAACTGATCCTAAACTGAGATTCACACATAGCTAGCTGTGTTTGGCAAGTTAGTGGACCATCTCCCTTTCTACCCAAGTTGGAAGCTGGCCTGACTTAGGCTCGCTTTCAGAGTAGGGAATTCTAGGCTTGCTGGGAGCAGAGTCTAATAAGGGAGAAAGAGACACAAGAGGACAGAAGTTTTATTTCCCTAGGTCAGTAAGTCTACAGGCTGCAGCTGGTGGCTATTTTCACAGGGAACCTGGGAGATTTAGGGCTGCTGCTGGGGATCCAGGTGACCTGGAGTGGGAAGGGGATTCCCCTGTTTCTGTAAGGAACATCGCACAGCACCGCTGAGGGTCACCGCCCTTTCCACACCTCGAGGGTCCTGTGTTGCAGAACACCTAGCGACAGTTCCAGATGTGGCATGCTCAGGGAAGGCCCTAGAAGCAGCGGAGACAGTGAGAGGCCACCCTCGAGTCATTCCAAAGCTGGGGGAAAGAAGCCAGCATCTTGCAGCCAGGGCAGTAGAGAGGACTGGGGGCACCCATGAGACACACCAGGGACTCCCCGGGAATGCGTATGGCAGGGAGAAATGAGCATCTGGCAGTCCTGCTTGTGCACATTTGGGGAGGAAACAGTGAGTTGGGGACCTTTGCTGATTGTATGGTCTCTTTTGTCCCTGGGTGCCACATGATGCAGCTGCCTTAGAGAGACCAGAGTCTGAAGCTTCATTACTTAAAATTCAACCCCTGGACCAGCAGCATCGGGGTCACCTGGGAGCTTGGTAGAAAAGCAGAATCTCAGCCTGACGCCAAACCTACCAAACTTGAATCGGCCCTGTAGAATCCCCAGGTGATTTGTGAGCACATGAAGTTTGAGAAGCTCTGGCCTCCGTATTACAAGTAACAGCTCTAGACAGGTTGAGGGTTTTAATCTGAGACCAGCTGAATCTTTGTTGTGTGATATTGACCAAGTAACTGAACATTTCCACTCTTCTATTTGCTCATGTCTAAAATGGAGATAATGAATGGTACTTTTTTATAGGCTTGTTGTCATGTTTAACTGAGATACCATGTAAGGTATGGTGATTGATGTATATACATTCTTAGGAAAATTAGTTATTGTCATTACCATCATTACTTTCAATAAGCCAGAACTTGTCACCAAAGCGTTTGTAAAAGAGGCTTGTGCAATTCTGTCTCCCTCAACAACCCAGTGAAATTTCCTCCCACCCCCAACACAGCCTGCCAGTAACCATAATATAAAAAAAATATAGCTGATATTCTTCAAAGGACTAGGAGCTAAAAACACAGACCAGATAGCATCCCAAGTATCCTCACTACATCCAGCAAGGCAGGCACTATTAGCTGCTATTGAAAAGTGAGGAAAATCAGGGCGCCTGGGTGGCTCAGTTGGTTAAGCGACTGCCTTCGGCTCAGGTCATGATCCCGGAGTCCCGGGATCGAGTCCCATATCGGACTCCCGGTTCTGCGGGAAGTCTGCTTCTCCCTCTGACCTTCACTCCTCTCATTCTCAGTCTCTCTCTCTAATGAATAAATAAATAAATAAATGAATAAATAAATCTTTAAAAAAAAAGAAAAGTGAGGAAAATCAGACTCCCAAATTCTTGTAGGGCCCTGCTTGTGGATAGCGGAGCCACCGTGCTTCTCCAAGAAGGAGCTCAAGCCTCAGGCATCAGTTGAATGCTTCTTAAAGTGCTGGCCTTAAAGAAGGGTTTGGACATCTGCTGCCCATGGAGGGTTTACTGTAGGCTTTTGCTCCTGTTCCCTCCCCAACACCTATTAAAATGAAACAGAAATGAATAAAAGTCATAGAACACAAAACCACAAAGAAAAAAATAATTGGAGAGGAGACAATAGGATTTTGGATCTATAAAGCAGATGGGCAAGAAATAATTGACTTAGGCAGACCTGTGGAAGTAAACCAGAGCTCTCCATGGTGAAAGCCCACAAGCTATCTCATTTCACTGCAGAGCCCTAGGAAAGCTCAGAAATTGGGAGCTCAGGCACTTCTAAAAGTGAGGGGTCTGGGTGGGGTTGAATGTCTTAAGATTCCCTCCTCCTGTGTCCTGCTCTTCTCCTGAGTGTCTGTCTCCTCCTCGGACAAAGAGGTGACTGGAGAGTTACTGTTCAGAGTGAAGGAGTGAATGAGAAACCGGATGTGGGGAAAACAGCGCAGCTAAGAGTAGATATATTGTGCTGAAAACAGGAATGAGAGGAGTAAATGAAATCTGTATAGAAATAATGAGACTACCTCCTAATTCCCTTCCCCCATGAAACTTCTAGAAAATCTTAGCAGCCAGTCTTGCCCTCCTCAGGAGGAGATTAGAAGATTCCTTTCTGGTGAAACTGAGTGGCCCTTGAGAAAAGACTTACAGATACTGTTAAGGAATTAGCCAAATGATCCTACAGGCAAGCCCACTAGGCAAGATTTTGCTCTTACATGCTAAAATTTCCAATCAGTTTTTCATTAAATAAGGCATGGGTAGTCATTGATCATCAATATCTGAGCAAAGCTCTTACAATAAAAAATAAACACAAAAGCAAAATAACATTTTTAAAGCTTCAAAAACATAGAAACAATGTAGGGAACAGTAGAAAATTTCACAAAATATGTCATTAATATTCTTAGGAGAAAAAGATATGTACATGAAACAAGAATTAGAGGCTTTGTTTAAAGAGAAAAATATTCAAACCACTGAAACAGGTCCTGAAAATTAAAAATATGACAGCAGAAATAAAAGTGTCAACAAATGGGTTGGTAGACAAAGCTGAGAAAACCTCCCAGAAAGAGCGAAAAGACAAAAATATGAAACCCAGGGAAGGGAAGATTAAAAAATTGGAAATGGTCTATGAGCTCCAATATCTGAATAACAGGAGTTTTGGAAATAGAGAATAAGAAAATCAGCAATGAAATATTTTTTTAAACATTTTATTTATTTGTCAGAGAGTGAGAGAGCACAGCAGGGGGAGCAGGAAGCAGACCAGGCAGAGGAAGAAGCAGGCTCCCCGCTGGGCAAGAAGCCCAATAAGGGACTGGGTCCCAGGACCCCGGGATCATGACTTGAGCCAAAGGCAGATGCTTAACCAACTGAACTACCCAGGTGCCCCAGCAATGAAATTGAACAAATCACTCAGAGTTTCTGGAGTCAAAGATCCCAGCAACAGTTCAGCACACAGGAAGAAAGAAGACTCATGCCACTCATTGTGTGATTTCTGAAGAAAAGAGAAGATCCTAAAAAATTTCAGTGAGTAGTAGAGGTGGGGGAAGTTCACAAAAACAGGATAAAAAGGCAAAAACAGTATCAGACGTCTTAACACTGGGAGCAAAAGAACAATGGAAACATTGTTTTAAAATTATTTAAAATAATTTAAATAATTATAAATTAAAATAATTTAAATAAAATTATTTAAAATTTAAACATTGTTTAAAATTATAGGGAATTTATTTCTAACCTAGAATTCTGTGTCCAAACTGAATAAGATCTCAAGAAGGTCACCTCCCACATGTTTGTTCTCAGTGTGAAGGCTAAACACAAAAAGTGAAGACATGGGAAGACAAAGGAAGACACGGAAATCAAAGATATAAATAATAGGTGTGAGATCTAATCAAATTTCCAGGAATCCAGTAGAACAAGAGACCCTGAAACAAAAGCCAGCAGCAAGCTTCCAAAGCAAGCAGTCCATATTGGAACCATTGAGGCAAGGGGAAACTACATTTCTATGACAAAGGAAAGGAAGCAAACAAATATAAGGAAAGAAAAGAAATTGGCAGATTATGTGATGGATTGGAATGTATTGAGAGAAGTGTTATACTTGGCAGAGAGTTTGGGTGTGAAATGGTGACAGGTGCCTAAAACACTAAATAAATCTGAAAAAAAGAGAGAGAGAGAGAGAGCCAATTGGTAACTCAAGAGGAAACAAAAATTCACACAAGAAAGAACATCATAGCACACTACATGGCTGAGCTGAGAATAATTTTTACACAATCATAATGATGGAAATACTAATGTTTAAGTGAAGATTATGAAGCAAATATATTGAGAGGATGAGGAAAAGGGAAGTCTGTGTAAAAAGGAAAAGGACAATTAAATTATCATCTTCAATAATAGAAGTATGTTGATAATATTTAAGTATTAAAAATCCAGACATTGCAGTAGAATCAAATTATCTAGTAATATGGAAATAAAAACCAGAAGAAACAGCTCAAATAGTTGAAGTGGCTTCCTCTGGGGAGGAGGACCATCAGGTGGAGTAAGGGGGTGAATGGGAAGGCAGGTGACTGCTATTTTGCATTAAAATCCTTTTAGAATAGGGGCACCTGGGTGGCTCAGTGGGTTAAAATCCTTTTAGAATATTTGAGTTTTAAAATTATGTTAATGATTACTTTGATTAAAAGTAAAAATTAAATTGAACAATAAGTTCTGGCGTTTTTATGGGCCTCCAAACATAATGCTACAGAAAGAAGCTTCTGAGGATAACATTTTCAGCAACAAACAGGACACTGTAGGGTCTTCTTGTCTTACTATAAAACAAAAGTATAATAATAATCACCCAGAGCCAGATATTATGCAGGAGAGAGAACACTGAACAGGAAGTTGATAGTCCTGGGGCACCTCGGTGGCTCAGTCAGTTAAGTGTGACTCTTGATCTCAGCTCAGGTCTTGATCTCAGGGTTGTGAGTTCAAGGGCATGTTAGTTCAAGCCCACACTGGGCATGGAGCCTACTTTAAAAAAGGAAGAATTCAGGAGCCCTGAATTCTAACCCTAATTCCATCATGCGTGATCTTTTTACACCTCTATTTTCTTTTCCTTTAAGACAGTTTTTCTATTCTGACTCCTTCACGGTGCTGTGATGCTCACAAAAGATAATGGATGTAAAATGCTTTGTAAATTGTAAAGCACTCCACAGATGTAATAGAATATCATTATTCTACCCACATATAAGATTGGCAGACAGTTTACTCTAATTTATACCATCTGGCTTATTTTTGTTTTTTAGCAATTTTTTTCTTATAACAAAAATAAAAAAGGTTTATTATGGAACTCCTGTAAATACTAAAAAACAAAAAAAAAAAAAAAGAAAGAAAGAAGAAGAAACCAAAGGAAACTAAAAATTACCTTTAATTGAATCATCAAGAAATAATCACTAACTTCTATATCTTTGATATGTACATATGGAATATATTTATTATTTATATACACATATCATTATTTCCCATTAAAATAAATATTGTGGCTATTTTCACAAATCAGTAGATATTTTTCTATAGCATCATTTATTATTTGTAATGGAAGGAGGGTGATACCGATAGAAGACTGAAGAAGTTAAGTTAGAAGTAATGGAATAAACACATAGTGAATTTTCCTTTTTAAAAAATTTCCTAAACCTGCCAATTAAAAAAAGCTGAAATAATACTAACCCAGTAGCAATAAGCAACTTCGAGTAACAAGATTTTGGTTTCTAACTACCATTTCCCACTAAAGAGAACCCGGGTCCTCCTAAAATGGATGATTTCGGATCTGGCACAGAATAGATACCAGATGAGCCTGAAACATCCTATTATTCCAGGGTGGGTTGGGGGAGGGGAAGGAGGCTATCAAAGACCTGGGAGTCAATATGAAGATGTTCCCATTGGCCTAAGATAGGGCAATTTGAACATCAGTATGCACAATAACTAAAATGAATGAAAATACATCAACCATATTTAAATGCATGAACTCATAATGACACTTAAAAACAAAACAAAATAAAATACCTCTTTGCTTACCTCTGGAGAACCAGATCTGGGAACCAGATCATTCTTTGGGAACCTGATAAGTAAAAGGAAAGAATCAAACACTTAACCTGCCTCTTTATTCAGCAAATAGTTGAATAGAGGAAGTTTTTCTTTATAGAAGTATTCCAGTTAAAAGTGAAGAAGGAATGGATATCGATAAATCCATATATGACCAGTGCAACCTCTAGGTGAGTGATAAGTCTAGTCGATGAGCATCAGAGACTACTAACATCACAAAGACAGGTGTGGTACACAATAAAATCTAGACAGTCTTACCAAAAAGAATTAACTCTGAATTGGGTCCAGCTTCTAGAACTAACTACCAATTTACAGGAAATACAAGTTGTAGAATGGTTAAACCAAAAGAGTGACTTCAGTAAATTCAGGTTATTGGAAACTCTCTCGGACAAACAACCCTGTCTCTTTAAGAAGAAATATAAGTGAGGGCAAAAATAAATGGAGGAAAGGCTATCAAAGGAGACTTAGTAGCTATATCAACCAATTTCAGTGCATGAAGTTTATTTGTATCCTGATGCAAGCAAACCAACTGGAAAAAAAAAAAAGATTTATGAAGCAATTAGGGCAGTTTGAATGATGACTGGACCATTGATGGCATTAAGAAATTATTGTTATTTTAAAATGTAATAATATATTGTGGTTATTTTTTAAAAATAGTTCATATGTTTTAGGGATATTTACTAAAATATTTATGGGCAAAATAAAATGGTGCCAGAAATTTTCTTCAAACTAATAGGGGAGGCAGTAAGTGGGGACGAATATAGATAAAATAAGATTGGACATGAATTTTATAATCATTGAAATTAGGGCTGCCTGGCTTGTTCAATTGGCAGAGCATACAACTCTTGATTTCAGGGTCATGAGATCAAGACCCATGCTGGGTGCAGAGCCTACTTAAAAATAAAAATAAAAATAAAAATAAAAATTAATAATCATTGAAATTAGGTGATGGGTATAATTTATTTACCAAACTTTGTATTTGTCTCACATTTCCTATAATAAGTTAAAGAAAGGTCACAAAAATATGTATTGTAAATTCTTTCCAGTTCATTATTCTTCTCACCATGGTCTGTAATGGCTAGATAACAGTTCATCATACTATGATGGACCATAATACAATTGATTGTTTACTAATGTAGATTGTTTCCAATTTGTTGCTATTACTACTAACACTGATCAAACTCTTTTACATAATTCTTTACATAAGTCCATCCATAATTATTTTCGCTTAATTAACTGTCTTAAATGTAGACATAGAATCCTCGACTGAAAGCTTGACACAATAGAAAGGTTTTGGTAAATGTGGCTACATTTACCTCTTTACCTCTGCACAACCTCTTTCAGAAAGGTTGTGCCAATATTTACCCACTGGGAGTATAGGAAGAGTAACTATTTTCTGGGCATGTCACATTTCTCTAATACTTTCCTCATTTGATAAGCAAAAAGCAAAAAAAAACTTTGAATATTATTGTATCTGGCATTTCTTGGAGTTACAAGTGAGTTAAATATATATCATATGCCTAGCTTTGTACTTTTTTGGTAAATTGGCTTTTCATATGCTTTGCCTACTTTTCTATTGAGATGTCTTTTTCTTATACATTTGTAAAACCTCATTATATATTAAGGATAACAGCACTTTTTTGAGTATGTTTCAAATACTTTCTCAACATTTTGTTCCTTTGATTCTTGTCTTGATTTTATATACAAACATTTCAGAAATTTTATACAGTCAAGTTTTAGACATTTTTCTTTAAAAATTTTTCCCTTTTCATGTCACATTTAAACATGGCTTCTTTTATCACTTCCAAAATGATGTAAATTGTCACCTACTTGCTTCTAGAATTTTCTATTTTCATTTTTTATATTCAGTGTGAAAAATTTTAGAGGGATATTATAATGGACAGGGATCTGACTTTTTGCCCTCCAAAATGATTTGTTGGTTACAATGGCACTGTTAAGGGGTGGGTTAACCCACTCCTGGGTGGGTTAAAGCCTCTGCCTTCGGCTCAGGTCATGATCTCAGGGTCCTGGTATTGAGCCCTGCATCGGGCAGCAGGGAGCCTGCTTCCCCCTCTCTCTCTCTGCCTGCCTCTCTGCCTACTTGTGATCTCTCTCTCTTTGTCAAATGAATAAATAAAATCTTTTAAAAAATAAAGGTCTTCCTTTCCCGACTGATTTGAAACTTCAACCTCTTATGGGTTGCTTCTTTTTGAGAGTCAACAGACCCAATAGTTATCATTTAATTTAATTCCCTTATTTAACATTTTTGAACAACTAGTATGGACCTAATCTTAGGTTAAGTGCTTGATATTTATTTAAATGAATATATCACAATCACCATGATCCCTGTGGTTAAATTCAGATGGTTAACCCATATAATCAAATAGTATGCAATCATAAAAAAGAATAAGGAGGCACTTATTTCCAAGATACATTGTTACATAGAAAAATTAGTATGCAGGCCAGAATAGTGTTTATTTGAGAATTAACATTAATGCTACTCCTTTTGTCCCACAGGCTGATAAGGCCTAGGAATGTTGGATTATATTCTAATCTGGGAGTAGGAATATACTTTATTTTATAGGACTGTTATAAGGATTAAATGTATGACTACGTATAAAGCATTAGGTCAGTGCCTGGTATCAGAGTCATTAGAATCACCCTATGAAAGCTGGGTAATTTAGTGTATTTAGTAATTTAGTAATTTAGCCTTTGTGGTTGCTTTTATGTTTACTTTGTCTGTTACATTCCTGGTCACCTCTGGGCAAATGGCCTCTGGACCAATAAACAGTTCTAATAAAAGCTGCAGACTTCTGAAACTAGGAAAAGTTTCTGATTGAGCTTTGCAGAGGACCAGCATCTCCCACCTGGTCTACCCTGCCGAAGAAAAGGCAGATTCACCTCAAGTGGCAAAGAAGTCTGTTAGACAAGTAAGAAAAGAGAACAAAAATTAGCAAGAAAGGAGGCCTTGGCTGAGGCATCCTCTTTTGAAAGGATCACATGGCTTTAAGCATGCAGGGGGAAGGCTTTAGGAGATCCCCTTTGGAGGAGACCTTGCCAGCAGCCCTTAGATCCGGAACGTTGTACAAGTGATGTCAGCTGATACAATGCGTCTCCGCTGTAAAAGCGGGGGCTGACCTAATCAGAGAGGATGCTTCCACCATGGGATTCTGCCAGCTCGTCATCTTGACCACAGCAGATGCTGCTATTTTCTGATCAGTGTTTGACCTGTTATCTAGGTGCAAACGTCCGTGGAGGAGCATAATCGGAACCATAATATGCTCCTATGAATCTCAGCTCCACTGCCCGAACTACATGACCTCCAAGGCAGAAAGTCAGCCTCAGCAGGGGAGGGAGTAAATTCATGTAAAATACCCGTCTTTCACAAGTGCTCGTGTGTGCACGCTCACAGGCTCTCCACCCCTGAAGAAGGATGGGAGCCCACATTCATTCACTCATTTCAAAAATATTTACAGAACTATCTCCTCTGTGCAAGGCTCTGTACTAGGTGCTGTGGATCACAACAGTGACCAAGAAGCTCATGGAACTGAGTTTGCAACTTATATTGCAAGTTGGGCATATGTTTAAAGAAAAAGTAAAACAAATTCATACACATGTAATTGCAGCTCGTGAAATACATGATGAAGGAAATAAACAGGATGCAGACATGAAAAGTCATGGGATGACGTGCTCTAGACAAGATTAACCACACATCAAATGTACTGCAGGGATTCACGGAGAGCTCACTTCACTGCCAGTGCCATTAATCTCATCCATTCATCCATCCTTCCTTCTTTCCTTCCTTCCATCCATCCATCCATCCATCCTTCCCTCTCTCCATCCATCCTTTCATCCATCTATCCATCCATCCATCCATCCATCCATTCATCCATCCAATACAGTATGGTGGCTAAGATCCTGGACTCAGAACAACCTAAGCTGGAATCTGGCTTTGCCATTTATTAATCATTAGGATCTTGGACAAACTGCCTAACTTCTTTATGTTTCAGTCTTTTCACCTATGGAGTAGGGGCATTAATCATATCTACCACATGGTGTTGCTCTAAAATTTAAATGAGATAATGCCCTTTGCTCAGTCCTGGGCACAATGCTCAGTATGTGCTAGCTATTTTGTTACTAGTATGTGTTTCTTTTCTCCATGCAGGAGTATTTACTAAAAATCCCTAAGTACCAAATACTGTGCTGAACATTGGAGTGAAGGTGGGGAAAGAAAAAGATCCTATTTCTCCAAAGGAGAAGATGTGTGGAAGACCAAGCAGAGGCTTTCTCCTTTTCTAGCAGACACATTCAGAAGTCATTGTTAACCCCTAAATACTAGCATTGAATTCCCTCAAGACAGAAAACTCACAGGTTAGATAAACCTCCCAGAAAGACAGCTCACAGGTTAAACTGAGTTACCTCCCCAAAAATAACACCTAGCCTCACCCCTTGGCTTTTAAAAATGGGGTTGTTCTGGGAAAGGCACAGTCCTGGAATTCTGGAGAGTGGGGTCCCTTCTGATTCTGTTAAACCAGAAGCACATGCACTCTAGTTTACTTACCCTCCCTCCTAAGTTACCTTGAGTAGTTGATAACAGAACTCACAGGGGAAGGGCCAGAGCCACATAGAGGGGTTTCCAAGAATGTCTCCTATTCTTTCTTTAGTTCTAGCAACTTCTCTGCCTCTCTGGGTCCCTGTTGCTGCCATGCAAACTGGAAGTAACAGGATCCTAGTGGGAAGGGGGGCAGGGGGAGTAAGGCTTGAGTGAATCAACAGATGTGGAGGGCCTTTGAAAAGGTGAAGGGCTCTGCTTGCATAAGCTATTATTATTAGGTTGGGGAACCTGTGCACATAGTAAACATTTCTGTGAGTTGAAAATCACAGATGTTGAGGGAACCTTACCGGGGAGCCATTTACAGCAACATTTCCAAAGAATGAGAACATCCTCGGGCTAGCACTTTTCTTGCCCTCTAATTGTGAATGTTTGATGGCGCTTATCAGTGGGTGTCCCAATCCTATGTAACCAGTTTGTGTATTTGATATATATCAGACGACAGGCACGAAGCATTGACCCTTGCCCCCACATGTCTCCTTGCCTGAAATACCTGTTTTCTGAAACAATTTTACAGTAACTGCTGGACTATGAAGAGAAGAGGTTTTACAAATAAATACATTTCGTAATTAGAACTTGCCCTTTAAAGACTCACACTTTCTTGGCCCCACTATAGGTTTTCTTTTCCTGGTAACATAGCATAAAATCAATAAGGGCAATGCAAAGGTCTTTAATATATACAGTTTCAACAGCTCTAATAACATATCTGCCTGCATAAGAAAGAACGCCTTCTCCCCCTCTTCAGCCCAACTGATAATTTACCCTGATTTGTTAAATGCCCTCTTATTTCATTCTCAAAGATAAAGCTTAAAAGGCAGTTAGTCTTCAGAGGGAGTAGGAAGGCTGGATTGAAAAGGGATAAAGTAGAAGAAGGAGGAGTCACAGCCATTTTTTTTTTAATGACAGCTTTTAATTTTTGTTAGGAAAGTAATGAATGGCATTGTGGGAAAGTTAGGAAGTACCCAAAAAGCTTGAAGAAGAAAATATATATTACTCATAATCCTATAACCCAAAGGCAACCATTGTTAATATTTGGCATGTTTTTGGTAGGTTTTTGTTGTTGTTGTTGTTGTTGTTGTTTTAAATTTTTCTCCAGGAAGATTTTTGTGCAGTTAACAATTTTGAAATCTGCTTTTTAAAAAAATTTACATGATAGCATTGGCATTTTTCCACAGCCTCCGAAACTCTGCAAAGAAGAACAACTTTAGAGTGGCTTGATAATCTGACAAGGCTGTCCTCCAACTTACTTAAATCCTACTTGACGATTTAAGCTGTTTCAATTTTTTCCCCATTATTACAAATGATGTACTTATCTTATATCTAATCTCTTGGTTTTGTTTGTTTGTTTTTTGTTTGTTTTTTGGGTAATACCTGGGGCTGGCCATTTGGAGGGTCTTGGGCTGAATTTTAGAGCTGGGTTTCCTGTGGCACAGAACAATCGTACTGGAGAGTATCAAGCTAGTTACAGAGTTAGATTACAGCAAGGTAACAGCTGACCTTACTCTCCCCTCAACAACCTCTACTTCCTCATGAACTCTCTCTCTTTTTTTTTTTTTTTGATTTAGCTTCTTTTTTTATTATGGCAAGAAAATACGCAACATAAGATCCACCCTCTCAACCAATTTTTCAATGTACAGTAAGTACAGTATTGTTACTTACTGTACAATATGCACATTCTTTTTTTTTTAATTTTTTTATTAACATATAATGTATTATTTACCCCAGGGTACAAGTCTGTGAATCATCAGGCTTACACATTTCACAGCATTTACCATAGCACATACCCTCCCCAGTGTCCATATCCCTATCCACCCCCCACCTCCCAGCAACCCTTAGTTTGTTTTGTGAGTTTAGGAGTCTCTTACCTCATGAACTCTCTTGACGTGGAAGTGAATAGTGCTACCCTCCACCCAGATACCCAAGCTTGAGAACTAGGAGTTGCTTTGGACTTTTCCTTGCCCACCCCCATTCAGCCAATCACCAGAATCTGTTCATTTTACACTTTCCATCTCTCTTAAATGTCTCCTCCCTTCTCCATCCTCACTTTTATTGCCTGAGTTTACCTAAATGACCTAATTCAGCATCTCTGTTCTTTTCTGGCCTTTAATCCACATTTCTACACATCTGCCAGATCCTCTTTTTCAAATACTTAAGATTTAAGTCTACTTAAAAGTCTTTGATAACTCTCTGCTCCCCATCCCCACCCTATACCTGAGCTTTCAAGATGTTTGAGTTCCTTAGCTTCACTCGAGCCCCTTCAAAATCCAACCTGATCTACTTGTCTAGACTGTCCCAGGCACTCCCTTCATGTGCCAACTCTGAGGCCATAATCTGCCTCATGCTTTCAACCATGTCCCTGTATGGTTACCTCTATTTAAAAAGCACCTCCTTTCCCTTACAGTCTAGCTGACTTTCTTGCCTTCACGATTCAACTTGAGTGCCACCTCCTACAGGAAGTCTTCCCTTACCCACAGGGATTTGGTTGGGGAGCCTTCTGTTCTCACACTGTGCCTATTCCTTAGGCAGAAACCCACCATACTATGTCCCTCTTTGAAGGCAGGCATTTCTTCATCTTTTTAAACCTCTAAATACTTCAGGTGTATGGGTCTTAAAAACAAGGAAAGTCATAAACAGAGTATCAAGATCAAGAAATTAACATTGTCCCATTAATGTCCCAATCCAGGACCACGTGTTACATGTATTGTCATGACAGCTAAGCCATTCCTTTAATTTAGAATGGTTGCAGAGTCTCTCTCTTACCTGATTTTGGTGTTTGTGAAGAGTACATGACAGTTATTTCATTGAATGGTCCTCAATTTGGGTGCGTCTGATGTTTCTTCATGATTAGATTCAGGTTATTCTTGGCAGGGATACTACAGAAGTGAGGTTCTTTTGTCCCTCTCAGTGTGTCACATCAGGAGGCCCACGATGTCTACTTATCACATTACCAGTGATACTGACTTATTTATTACTTTAAGCAGAGTTGGCCAGGTTTTTCAACTGTAAAGTTACTGTTTTTCCCTTTGAAATTAATCAAAGATGCTTTGAGAGGATGCCACCTATCTTGTTTCCCATCATACTTTCCCCTGCTACTTTTAGCTTGGGCCTCTGTTTTCCCATCAGTTGAATGAGGTACACAGAATGAACAGTGGATTCCAAAATTTTCACTCAAGGATTTCTTTCTTATCCCCTCTGTCATGGACCTCATATATTGAAAGATTCTGTCCACCAAACAAATGATATTTCTCAAGGTATGTGTGACTAATTTCCCTATTACCCATTCATCAGACGTGTCCACTGCATTGTAGGTTCGTAAAGGCAAAGCTTGCTTGCCTCACTGCTGGATGCCCACAGCCCACCACAGTACCAGCAACAGAGTGGGTGGTCAACAAATATTTGTCAAAGGACTGACTCTAACTGTCCATCACAGCTTTTGGAAAGCATCTGATATCTGTAGTGAGGACACGAAGTTGATAAATGCTATCCAAAGGCAGAGATTTGACATTTTCGTTAGTCTCAGAGGCTTTGTCGCTGGTCAGTGTTGTTATGAAGATTTTAAAAATAGATTGGACACAGTGCATGGAAACTCCCTCTTCCACTCCTACCCTTGTCCCCGACTTTCCGGGAAGCCTTAGTCAGGAGATGTTGAAGGAGCATCCCAGCACCTCAAGCCTCTGTAATCAGCTGGCTAGACAATCTCCTGTTCATACAACAGAGTTTTTAAAATACCCTAGACCTTGGTTCATAGTTCTATAACATTGCATTGTCACATTGCCTCTTTCATTGCACACTTTAGACTCTGGAGATATAATGTAGCAGAAGATCATGAAGAGAGTTTTTAAAAATGGTGGGGAGAGAAAAGGAAGTCACATTATTTGAACTTCTATATGCCCAGTGCTTTCCTTCTTTTTTTCTCTCTTTTACCCCTCACCATAAAGGGCGAGGTAGGTATAATTATCCATTTTACAGAGGAGAAACCTGAGGCAGGGCCAGAGGTCATGATTTGCACGAAGACATACAGCTGGCATGCAGCAGGGCTGCTGTGGGTATTTCTCCAGTCTCTCTCCAAAGCCCTTGCAAGTTGCCACTGCACCAGGCTGCCTCTCTCATCCCCATGAAAATGCCCTTCTAGAAATGTACTGGCGCTCACAGTCCAGAAATGCGAAGGACAAATCTCTTGGACCACGTTCTCTGCAGTTATTTTTTAAATGATTGTTATCACGACTGAGTAGCTGTTACCATGGTTTTAGGGAAGTTGTCCGAGGGAGGGCCTTTCTTTGGGCATCTTGAGCCTGAGGAAAGAACTCAAGTTCTCAGCTCTTAATTACCTCTGGCTGTGCTGCAGCAGCAAAGCGAGAGGGGCTGTCCCTGGAAAAGTGTTGAGGGTGTGAAATAACATCAGGAGGTAGGCGGGAAGGGAAGCCACCGGCCCTCAGAGAGACCCGGGGACAGGCGAAGAGAGGGAGGGCGAGGAGACCAGACAACACCACAGTGACGCGGGGGAGTCGGCTGAAGCGGGAGGACAGAGAACAAAAGGCAGGAGGGTAGGGAGTAGGGAAAAGTCGGGACAAGGAAGGAGAAAGTTTGAGAAAGGGACTGAGCGAGCAGAGACGATTAAAAAAAAAAAAAGAGCAGACCGAGAAAGATACTAAACTGAGACATCTAGGAGAATTCGAGAAAGAAAAGCGGTAAAAGGGAGCGAAGATGGAGAAACGAGCGGAGTGAAAGGAGGGAAGTGGGAGAGAGGAAGCCATCGGGGAGAACACAGAGACAGGGGCGAGCCGAGAGGCGGCGAGGGGCCCCCGGAGGGCGCGAGTCACCTGCGTGGCGCCCCCCCGCGCCGTGGTGCGGCCCTGCTTGCAGCGCCCGTGCGCCGCGGCTCGCCCAGCCTCGCAGGATTGGCTCCCGCCTCCCATTCATGTAACCTGCGTGTGCGTGTGAGTGTGTGTGTGTCTCTCTCGCTCGCCCTCTCTGTCTGTGTGTAAGAGAGCGAGGGTGGGGGACGGAGGCAGGCAGGCGAGCAGGCAGGGAGGGGAAGAAGAGGAGGGAAGCTATTAAACACACACACTCACACACACGCGCGCGCGCACACACCCGCCCCAACCCCCCAGAAGCCTCGGGATTGCAGCTGTTTCATGTGGGGCAGCAGTGCTTGCAGGGACGCCGGCCGGGAGCGGCCGGGAGCGGGAGCCGGGCGTGCGCGCGCGGCTGGAGGCTCGCTGGGGCTCCGCTCCCCTCGGGAGCTATTGTTGGTCTCGCTGGAGCTGAGCGCAGAGCCAGGACCCGCTCCTTCCTGGGCGCCCTGCTCCGGCTCGCGGAGCCCAGGAGCCGCGCCGCCGAGAGCCAGAGGAGCCACCGGCGCGGCGCCGAGCCTCCCTGCCGCCCTCCTCCCCGCTTCCCCAGCGGTGGCAGCCTGCAGCCACGGTAAGGCGGCGCGCTCCGCTCTACGGAAAAGCGCCTTGGGGACCGCGGCGGCGTCTCGCCGGCTTCCTAGCCCCTCTTTGCTCGGTGGCGGGGTCGGGGCGGCTGGTACGGACGCCCTGGGCTCCCGGAGACGCTCTCCTGCTCCCTCTGCCCGCACTGAGGGAGGAAAAGAGGGAGGCTGGGCGGGAGGCTGCCGGCGAGGCGAGCCAGTCTGGAGCCCGAGCCTCCGTCGCCGCAGCCCCCGGAGCCCGCCGCGGACTAGTCTGAGAGCGAAGGTTAGGGGAGAGTGGGGATGTGGGCGCGGGTCTGGGACTCGGGACTGCGGGTGGGAGGGAGGTGGCGCGCCCGGGTTTGTCTTCCTCGCGGGGATCCCCTTCCCCGCCCCAGCCCCAGCGTCCGCAGCCCCTCTGCAGACCAGCCTGCCCCTGGGCCCCGGCGGGCGCTGGAGGACCCTGGGAGGCGGCGCCAGGCTCTGGCAGCTGCAGCTGGTCCTGCCGGGCGAGCACCGGCTGCAGCGGCCCCGCGTGCGCCGCGGTTGAAGCGAAGGAACCGGAGAGCGACCCCAGCCCCGAGCCCTCTGCAGCCCGCGCGGCGCTCTCTTCTCCTCGCCCGCCGCCCTGCAGCGGTGCTGACGTTCCCTTCCCAGAGAGTAGAGGCTGCGACCGCGGGTGGATGCTCAGAGAGCTCCTCGGTGTGTGAGTGTGTCTGCTCGCACCCCCGGTTTGCTCCGGGTTGAAATGTGATCTTCTAGCTCCGTCATTTTCCTCGCGTTTTAAAATGCAGTCTCTTGAAGGAAGCAGACGTAAAGGTGGTGGGGGGGGGGGAAGAGAGAGAGAGAGAGAGAGAGAGTGTACGCGCTACCAGGGAATACACAGCCAACTACTGGGGGCGAGGGAAGGTTCAACTGGTGAGTCTTCCTTGGCTGCGCGGTAGGGTGGGCTTCGCTGGCCTCTGCCCGCCCCTTGGCCCTGTCCCCGCCTAGGCGAGGTTGGAAAGTACTGGAAATTCAACTGCGTGGTCTCTAACTTTCGAAGTTGTCTCCCCTTTCAGGGCGACACGTTAAGGAGATTTGTGCACCTTGGTCCATCTGTACGAGGGTGTCATTACTCGGTTGGGTAATAGGAATCCTCTTTAGAACCGCGTCAACCCCCCCCCCCCGCGCCTGTCTCTATCACACACACCCCCCCTCCCCGCCCCAGGCCTGGCCAGGTTTGTAGAGATGCAGTTATCCATAAGACACCAATGCAGCAAAAGGAGCGCATTGAGGCAGCCTGGGGGTTGGTGGATCCTGCCTGCACCCTTGATTTTTGACGAATCCACGAGATCGCCTTGCTGCTTTGTGGAAGGCGGCGGCGGGGCACGCTTGGGATTCGAGCGCGGGGGCGAGAGGGTGCCCAAGTGCTGAGCTGTGCGGCAGTGCACGCAAGATCTGCCATACGGCATCGCGGGCAATTATATAAACTGGCTCAGTTATTATCCAGAACTGTGATGCGAGCACACGATTCGCGAAAGACAAACCTGAAAGTTTGCCTGCTTGGGGAATGTAAGTACCGGGGCGCACCCATCCCGGGACCCGAGGGCAGGGAGACACGCCTGGCACCGCGGCGCCCACTTCCATGATCGGCGTTGAGTGCTGATGTTACTGTCCCCAAAGGACTGGTTATCGAGACAGGAATAGGGAAGAGACTCCAGGATTGATCAGAGAGAAAAAGCCAGTCAGAACTCAGGGTTTGTGGAGTCCCCAGAGTCCGAACCTGTCTCGGGGGTGTTGGAAGGCCTTGAAGGGGATGCTCTTTCAGGAAACTAACTTTGCATACTGGGGAACCCCTAAGACTCGCTCCTCTGCCGCTCAGATCTCCTCCAACCCATCTTCACATCCAGTGCCCTTCACGTGTTTAGAAACCTGCCTGCGCTCTCTGGTCCATCTTGGAGATGCCAAGAATGCCAGCCATCTAGGCCTACTCTAGCGGGGGGATAGGAGGGAGAGTGCTGGCTTCTGCCAGGGCTGGCCACCAGCAGGTACCCATTCCTGGTTTCCTGGGCTAGCTGGGCGCTAATGGGGTAGGCTGGGGATGAGTGCTGAGTATGGCTTCCGCCCCCTCGCTTCTCTCCTACACGGACCGCAGTTTGCTTCTGTTGCGTTTATTCTCCTCTCCCTGCTTCCCATATCTGCCGCAGCCTGTAGCATGTTGATGGGCTTTGATAGAGAAACCACAGTAGTGGAGTGCTTTTAAATCTTTTTTTTCGCCTGTAGAGGGAAAACCCACCCCAGACCTGACAGAGGCGTTCGGAACGCCGAAGTCTGAGGCAGTAGCCCTGAACTCCCTCCCCGCGCAGGCTGGAGGTGGTGGTGTGCTTGGGTGGAGGGGAGGGTTTTGTTTTTGCCACACATTCCACGGTCCTGAAACCGCGCATCCCCTCCCCCTGAAATCCCGGGTCTGTCTGAGTGTGTTCCGAGCTGTAAAATAAATCCTCCCTTCGCAGACCTGTGGGGCCTTTCGGATTTCCTGCCGCTGCCATGATCCTTAACAATGCGATTACAAAGCTCGTGCTGGGCTGGGGAAAATCCCCAGGTGCAGGCCGGCCGCGCCTTGACCTTGCTGAAGGCGCCTTTAACCCCGCTGCCTGAGAGGCTCCCTGCCGGCCGCGAGGGTCCGGGAAGGAGGAGGGCGCCCCGGAGGGGCTGTGCTTGCTCCGGACAGGGCGGGAATCTGGTCGCAGCGGGGCAGTCGCGGAGAGGGGACCAGGCTCGGCGGCAACCTGTTTCCCCGCTCCACGGCCTCCGCGCCCTTCGGGCGCCGCTGTCCTCTCGCGGACCTCCCGCCGCCACCCCCTAATCCCCGCCCTCCCGGCGTCCCGGGTAGGCTGCGCGGGCCGAGGTCCCCTCGCGCTCTCGGCTGTCGTCTGCCGGGTACCCCCGGCTTCCGGCTTCTCGGCGGGCCAAGCTGCGCCGCAGTCTGCGCGAGCCGGCCGCCGGGTGGGCGGGGCCTGCGCGGGAAACCCGAGCCCAGACCGCGGCGCCCTGGCCGGGTGCTAGCCGGAGAGCCGCGCGGCGCTGGGTCCTGGTCTGGCCGCACTGCTCCCTCCCCGCCTGGCTCCATCCTCCACCCTCCGGCGCGCTGCGGCCGCTCCGCGGCTCAGCTCTGCCCCGGAGTCCTCCTCGCCAAAGTTAGGAGGGATGTTTTCACAGGTGGTGGTGGAAGCAAGTTTGTGTGTGCGCGCGAGTGTCTGTATGCGCGCGCGCGTGCGAGAGAGAGAGAGAGAGAGCGCGCGAGCGAGCCTGGAAGCGGGGTGGTGTGCGGCGAGACCAGACATCGAGCAAAAATGGGATTCCCCTCCTTGTGGGCGTTATAAGAGAATGATGAAAAACAATCAGTTTTCTCTGGTGAGGGTGATGATGGGAGTTCTTCCACCTAGTGGAACTGGACCAGTCTGAGCTGATTTCCTGGGGCGAACGAGCGTCGCCTCTCCCCGGTTCCTTGTGAATGTCGCGGAAGTGAACGCCCCCACGTTCTCCAGGCAAAACTTAGGACGGAGATGTTCCTATAGCGTTAGGGGGCTAATTCTGGGAAGATTTTATTCCCAGCATGTATCTTTAAATGAGCGGGGGTAGAGCGCAGGTTGGCGTGTGAATTCACCGTCTTCTGACGGTAGGGAAGTTGTCGGGATGGAAAGGTTCGGTTTTTGAGATTTCTTGGATTCATCTGCCAGCTTCCTGTTTTTATCAAGGCCTCTTTCTGGGGATGGGGGTAGAATGGGGCTAGTAGGTCAATAAACCACCCTAATGGACTTTGGGGGGAAGTAGGGTCAGCCTTGCTCAGTTCCGGGGGGTGGGCAGGGGCGATGGAACCAGTGGTCAGCCTAAAAAAGAATCATCAGGGCAGTTCTACAGCGAAGGGAGTAATCTGGAATATGAGGTAGTGAGCTCCCCACTGAACATATGTTGCCGTGGAAGACTGAGTATTATAGCACTGGACTATTTGGACCTCCAATAGATCGCTCTGTGGTATAATCTCTTTAAGCCTCTCTGATTTTGTGGGAGTGAATTGATGGAATGTGGCTTTAACCCCGTTACTTACTGTGTGGAAATCTTGGTGATGCGGCCTTAGTTACCTTTGGAACTTCAGTTTGCTCTCCTATAAATGGGAAGATATTCTCCAGTTTATAAGAAAGTAAGGATTAATGTCACAAAACCTCACAGATGATAATTCCCTTCCACTTCTTGATCCCTTTCAAACACAGTGCATTTATTGGGTGGGGGTTGGGCAGGAAAATCAACAGCCCCAAAAGAACCAGCAACATTGCATCCATGATCTATTTAAAAACAGCTCAAGTGCTTGAAACGAAAATATCTTCTCTTTTCTTAGAAAAGTCATTTCCAGTTTTGTTAGAATTTCTCCCTCATTGAGTCCTTTTTTATGGCAGAATTACATCCTTGTGCAGATTGGCATGTTACATAACCTGATATTTCCAGACCAAGAGTTAAAAATATGGGAAAAAGGGTCATTAGGAACCTAAGATAAAGACTGTTGGACAATACAAGCGAGGGACTCAGTGTAAGATGCCCTCTTACACTCTAACTCAGAGGGGTTGAAGAAAATGAGATTGAATGTCACCTGGTGTAAATCCTCACCTGGGTACTCAGCCTCCCCTGTCTGGTCCCAATAAACAGCTACTCTGCCTGGACCTCCAGCTGGCCATTGTTCTGTCCCAATACATTCCCCCATATCCATAAATCTCAAAAGGGAAACAAAAGAACAATGGGATTTAAATCACCTCCTTGCAGATTTGATTCCAAGAGCCTCGCTGGGTAAATCAACATCAGTTCTAGATCCAAGAGACCGATTTTAACCTGCCTTCTTATACGGTTTATCAGCTTGGCTTACTGTAGCTGAAAGCTGACTCACTCTATCTTCGCCCTGCACTGACAGACTGCTTTGGGGGCCACTTGGAAAGTAACATGTGCCCCAGTTTCCAGGGAGTCCAGCATATATGGATCCCTGAACACACAGTTTTCTACAAGAAAAGCTTCTAATGAAACAGTGTAAACGTAGATGCTTTAGTCCTTTGTTATTTGGGGACAGTTTAAAAAAAAAACAAAAACAAACTTTTATTCTAATTAGTAAAGTATTTGTGTTCACTGTAGCAAGGTAAGACAATAGAGAAAACAGAAGGAAAATAAGTTTCACCACTTTTTGAGTCATAACATGTGATTTTATGCATGTGAAAAAATGAGATCATAGTCATGATGTATTGAATATGTATTTTCATTTAATGACAGATATTTTCATGTTATATTTCTCCCTATGACAACATGTTTAATGACTGCATAGAAACTCAGTGTTTTAATATGCCATCACTTATTTAACCAGTTCTGAAATTTTGACTTTTTGTTTATTTTTAGTTTTTTTTTAAATTAAAACAAAGCTGCAGTAACCACCCTTGAGCACACTGTGTAATTATAGTATTTCCTTAAGAAGAATTCCTAGAAAGCAGGATTGCAGGGTCACAGGCATATGCCCTACTAAGACTTCTGTCACACATGAGCTGCAGTAGGCTACACTGTGATGTCTACTGCATCTTTTAAACCAGAACATGGCTGTTGACTTTGCAATCCCTTATAGGCTTGGGAGCCTGGATAGTAGAGGAAAGTAGGGGTGACAATCAAACCTTGAGCAAGGGATTTGCATAACTTTGAGCTGTTCTGTTGAAGTGATAGGCAAATCCTTTTTCGAGAACATTTTTCTTCCCTGGCTGTTTACGAATCATCACTTTCTGTAGCGCTTCCGCCAGCAATGGAGTTGAAATATGTAAATATGTTCCTCTGTGTTGTAGGTGGGGCTGGCTCCGCAGTGAATGACAAGCATCTCCTCAGGGGAGTGTGTGAGTCTAGCATTTGCTCGGCGGGGGATTCCACCCCTCCCTGCCCTTCCCCCTTCCCTTTTCCTTCGGCTCAGAGGCCTTGGAATGGCCGCCTAGGAAATCTGACAAAGGAAACAATTGGGACTACCCACAGCAAGCTTATCCCCACCCGCCGCAGGGCATTTTGCTGGAAAACCCGCCCAGCTGTCTCTCTTCAGGGTGCCTGGGCACAGTAAAAAATTAAATTAACATGCCTACACGCGGTTTCCAAAGTGGAGGTAGTTAGGCATCTCTTCCCATCCTGGTGTGGGCCAGTTCGGTAAGACGGTGTTTGTCAGTCTTGCTTTCACGTGTCAGATTTCTGTGACCCAGAAAAGATTTGTTCCCTGTGGTTAGGTGACTCATCATCTGACAAAGAATTCAGTGGAGCTACTGGGGGAAATCCAGTCCTCCCATTTCCAAGGTGTCCGGGTACCCAGCAGGAGACCTCAGGAGTCCCTTTAGACCAGAGAGAGGTCACCTCAGCCTTGTTCCATGGTGTGGTCACCAGGGAGGAAACCCACTCCACTGGTCACAGACTCGGAATTCTGACAAGTGTTTAGATGCTGCCTTTGATACAGACCCCTTTCCAGTTTCGCTAGGGAAGGCGATGGAACATTTTTTGTCCTTTGTCATGTTCTGAACATCAAATTGGGGCCTTTCATTTGGAAAACAAAAAGGACACAGGACAGAAATGTAGCAGGATCTCAAAAACAGCTGTGCAGTGCCCCCTGCTCCCTGTCTCCTTGAGTCCCGCATTGGCTTTGTGGATAACTTACTGCTTGGGCCCACAGTGGCAATGATTGTCAGATACAATTGATAAATCATTATAACCCTCAAGCACATTAGGTTTTAAGAATGTTTTCTTTAAAAAAAAAATGTTTTCTTTTAAAGAGCTGAATTTCTTGCTGGGGAATGATTGTCGATTCTAAAAATCTGGTCTTTGAACCCCTTGAAAGTCAAGCAAAAGAGTTGCACCTAAAACATAATGGCTTAGGGTAAAACACTTGCCCATTCTTGAAATCAGTTTCCCTCTCTGTAAAATTAGGTTGGGAGAGGAGAATGGATTTGATGTTTTGGAGGGTGGCACGTCTCAAACTTTTTAATATGTACATACATCCCCCACTAGTCTTGTTGAAGTATAGGTTGTGATTCAGTAAGTCTGAAGAGGGGCCTGAGTCTGTATTTCTGGTAAGCTCCAAGATGATGCCATGATGTTTGTCCCTGGTCCACACTTTTAGTAGCCAGATTTCATGCTACTTCCTACTCTGACATTTTTTTCAGAAAGTAATGACGGCCAGACGTCAAGAAGAGCTGTCTTATATTTGTAGATGGCACTGTGAAGGGATGTGTCCATTCTTTCCTTTCGGGTTTTGAGAATTGGCATCTTTTAGCAGGCAGAGTAGGGAGGGACAGACAGAGTTCTCTCATCTGGTGGTTGGAGATGGGGCAAGAATGGGGCAAGAGTCAAACACTTACTGAGTATTGAGTGCCTTCTGTGTGTTAGGTGGCTGCTATTACCCCCACGTTCTAGATGAGGAAACTGGGACTCAGTAAGGCAAGCCATTTGCCCATGGTCACACACCTAGGGCTAGCGCTTGATCATAGGCCTCTCTGGCTCCAAAACCCTTGTTTCTTCTGGAATAGCAACTTTGTAACTTTCTGGAACACCATGTAGTTAAAACTGGGTGCTTAGCAAAGTGTTTCTCTTTAGAGGTCCTTTCACTGGGTCTACTTTGAGAGTGGATGAAGACATTTAAAAATCTGCTTCATTATCATGCAAGCAATGAAAATGCTTAAGAACTTAAAAGCAATTTGTTCAAGTTGGTTAAATATCCGCCCTCCCCAATCTTGTTTGTATTATTAATTTACTCATCAAACTGTGACATCAAAACCACTGTGAAGGTACGTTTCAGTCTCTTCTGATTGGTGGAAACTTGCAGATGAAAGGAATTTGTATTGATGAGGTCCCCAGTGGAAGGATCTAGTTCAGAGTGAGTCAGAAAAACCAGCTCTTTACTGAATAAACTCAACCATCCTTTGACCTCTGGATGAGAATTGGTCGTATAAATGTTTTATTAACGTGTGATTATTCCGAGAACCAGTCAGCAATGCACCTCTTTGCAAACATTAATTAAGCTGATCTTCACATCACCCCCACATGGCAGATAAATAGCATTAAGCCTGCATTTGAGAGAACCAATGGACACACGGAGATGAGGATAGAAGAGGCAAACTTTTGCCTTGCAGGAAGTATGGTAGCGGGAGGTGGAATTAAGAGATTACTTGAGTTTATCACTTAATAAATATTTATCGGGTTATGTGCTAGATACTCAAGAGCTGCACAGTGCAGTGAGTGCAGTGGTCACTAGTCACAATTTAAATTAAATTTAATTAGAATTAAATAAAATTAATAATTCATTTCCTCAATCGCTAGCCAGATTCCCAGTGCTCAGTAGAGGATAGTGGCTATCATGTCAGACAGTGCAGATATAGAACATTTCTATCATTGCAGAAAGTTCTACTGTGGAGTGTTGGTCCAGTAGCTCATGATAATGAAAGACTAACGTAAAGATCTCTGCCCCTGTAGAACTCTCTCGTAAAATTCCGGAAAACAGTAGCTGAGGTGTGGCTGAGTACAACATACCCCGGTTAGGGACCTGGCTCCTAGAGCTCAGCAGCTTCATTTCAAATCCTGGCTGAGCCACAATCTGGTTGGATGACTAGAGGTAGGTTATCGAACACTCTGTGTCTCTTTGCAGACTCATGCTACTCTTTTTCACTTCTCTTATTAGCCAAGATTATTTCTAAGACAATGCTGGATTCTGGAGAGGGTGCTGGGAGACAGGTACTCTCCTTTGCTGCTGGTGGAAATGCAAATTTATACCCCCTTTTAGGAAAGCAATTTGGCAATAACTGTCAGTAGTCCTAGAAACACTCGTTCCCTTTAGCTTAGTGTTCCAATTCTAGGACTCTAGCCAACGAAAATAATCAGAGATGAGCAGAGAAGATGTCAGAATAAAAATGTTCATTGCCGTGTTATTTATAATAGTAAAAAAAAAAAAAAAAGATAAACATTTGGATCGGACAAGTAAAGTATGGCAGCCAAACAGTGGGATATTATATAAAGATTAGATGTCATTTTCAAACATGTGTTTTTGTGACATAGGAAAATGCCACAATAAAATTATGTTTAAAAAAAATAATGCTATACTATTAAATCCCAAGTATGTTTCCAAAGCAAACATTCATTGAAGCAGGACTAAAAAGAAATAGGCAACGTATTAAAAGTAGTAGCCTGTGAATTACTAGGATTTTTGATGATTTCGAGACAATTGTTTTAGCTCTTTCCTCTAAAGTTGTGGGTTTTTTTTTTTTTTTTTTTTTAACTAAACTACCCTAAAAAGTTTGGCAACTGTGTGCCCAGAGCATTCAGGCCCTGTCTCTGCTGTGTTGTGTGGTCAGAGACTCCCAGATGCTCTTAATCTGCCCTTTGTAGGAATTTTGGAATGTCTAGTTTATTCAGTTGTGTTTGTCTACCTTCAAGGCCAGGACGTTTTTCCTAATGTCCAACCTTAATTCCTCCTTATGGCCGGTTAAGTCCATTTCTACGTGCACTTTGAGGTTTTTCAGATTGAGCAGCATGGAGTCTTGGGAAGGACATCAGCTTTGAAGCCTGCAAGAACTAGGCTCAGACCCTGCCCCTCACCTCCTTGCCATATGACCTTGAACAACCCCTTTGTGCCTCAGTGTTCTCCTCTATAAAATCAGGAAAGTGATAGATCCCATCACATATCACATGGCAGTAAGGATTAAGTGTTCACTTCCGTAGAACATCTGACACATTCAGGTAAATAAAGATGC
This sequence comes from Nasua narica, assembly GCA_028533885.1. Lineage (NCBI taxonomy): Eukaryota > Metazoa > Chordata > Mammalia > Carnivora > Procyonidae > Nasua > Nasua narica. The sequence continues at coordinate 50,220,744 of CM052815.1, read as the reverse complement.
AAATGGCTTCAGGGCCTGGTGCGCAGGGCTGTCTAGCTCTAAAATAAGCTAATTTATTCCCCAGGACACTCGGGGAAATTGGCAGAATCCCCCCCTTTCCAGATGAGGGAGTGGGGCCTCTGGTGTTTGCATGACCCCGCCCCAGTCACAGGGGCTTGGGGATGGCAGAGTGGGGAGTAGAGGAGTCTGGCTGCCTTGGAGGCCTGTGCCTTCTTCCGTGTAGGCTCACAAGCTCCCTTGCTGGTTTCCCTGGATGCACTTTGTCCTAATGTTATGTCAGCCCCTCAACATTTCCCACTCATGCACTCATCCCTTTCAAGGAATATATAAGACAGACATTCCTTTTTTATGGGTGAATGATTACAACAAAAACTTGCTTGACTAAGAAGTAGGCCTGAGCTGCCAAGTAGCAGAGGCAGGGATGCTGGTCCTAGAACCATTCCCTGGGAAGTCTGCAGGAGCCTTGGCCCTGGTGACTTTTTTTTTTTTTTTAAGATTTTATTTATTTATTTGACAGAGAGGAGAGAGATCACAAGTAGGCAGAGAGGCAGGCAGAGAGAGAGAGGGAAGCAGGCTCCCCGTTGAGCAGAGGCCCGATGCAGGGCTCGATCCCAGAACCCTAAGATCATGACCTGAGCCCAAGGCAGAGGCTTTAACCCACTGAACCACCCAGGTGCCCCAGCCCTGGTGACTTTTTGCCACCAGAGATCTGCCACACTTCTCTTCTTGGCAGCTGGAAAGAGGTACCACATTTGTGGACAGCCCCAGCTCCTGGTTTTGACACTTTGTGGGACCTAGGGCAAGTTACTTCCTATCTCCATGAGTTAGATTTTGTATTCATAAAATGGGGATAATAGGGGCCCCTGGGTGGCGCAGTTGGTTGAGCGACTGCCTTCGGCTCAGGTCATGATCCCGGAGTCCCAGGATCGAGTCCCACATCGGGCTCCCAGCTCCATGGAGAGTCTGCTTCTCACTCTGACCTGCTCTCTCACTCTCTCTCTTTCCTAATAAATAAATAAATAAAATCTTTAAAAAAAAAATAAAATGGGGATAATAATAAGTGTTTGGTAGGGCTAGTGGCAGGATTGTCGTGAAAGAATGTGACAGTTTTGTGAGACCTTCTCATTGTTGAATCAGCATCATTATTTCCAGGGCCTTTAAAGTAACTTCTTTCGGGGCAGCCCAGTCACGAGTTCCTTTTTCTCCACCAGGGATGGTTCCCCCATATACTTGGATAAAGTGCTTCCCAAGGCCATGTAAGCTAGAGGAAAATGCCCAACAGGCTTGGGCTTGACTTCTCTGCTTTGTCATCTGGTAGCTGTATGAATCAAGCAAGTTACTAAGTTTCTGAGCTCCAATCATTTTTTCATTTATAAAATGGAAAATAGAAGTATTGACCTCAAAGACTTGGTAACTTGCATGGGGCCTAACAGGCAGCGTCTTCTATGTGAATGGTAGCTCTTGGCTTTGCTCTTTTTCCTAGGACCTCCTCACCCACTCAGCTCCTGGTCCTCTTGATTCTTGCTCCTAGAGCCTTGACTGACCTGTCCACACAGATCAATGGTGGACAGAACCGTGAAGGGGAGACTGAGAGGGTCTGCAGGAGTCAATTTACAGTTTTTGCAGGTCAGACTCTGAGAGCACATCCCTGCCTTTTGAAAAGATGGAGGTGCCTATAGAAGCAGAAAAACCTAAATGCTCTCCATTTAGACCGCAGATCCTGGTTCTGATTCCAGCTCTGTGCCTTCACCACTGGGCACCAGCTTGGTCATGAGGATTCTTTGTCTGCTTCTCTGAGCTGCTGTCAGCTGCTAGATTTTGCCCAGCACAGTAGATTCCAACCCTGGTGATGCATTAGGATCACCTGGGAGCTCTTAGCAAACACCAGTGCCCCAGCCCCACCCCAGGGTGCTCTGCAGCAGCTGTAGATGGGACCCAGCTGATGCTAAGTTGCAGCCAGGATTGAGAAATTGCATAAAGTAGAGCCTCATTAAATGTTCCTTCCCTCCCTTCTTCAAAGCATAAAGAGATCCCATATTGAGTAATTTATGTATGAGGAGGGTGACCTAATTTATGTGAGCCGTGGGACTACAGATATAGTAATCAAGGCTTCTTTCTCATCACCTCCCTGCCTCCTGGCAAACTGGGCCATCTGGGTCAGAAAAGTGTGGCCTTCTTGCTGAGCCTGTTTCTTCATTTTGACACAATTGCGGTCCAAGTGCTGAAAAGGCCGAGCTAGCCTTGCCTAGAGATACTGTGCTGTTCCTTTGACCTGGTTTTAGTCCTTTTATGTATAAACTTCTGGGTAGGGGCCCTGTTAACTCTAACCAGCCAGCAGGGCCTCAGGGTTCCTGGGGTAGAAGAGGGAGTCCCTGGTCTCTGCTCCCTGTGAAAGGATATCCTATGGTAGTAGTGCTTCAGGATTGGTGCCAGAGACTCGACATTGCCCAAAGGCCTGGAAGCTCTGCACTTCTGGATGGTGTGGGTGATTTTACATCTTTTAGATAATTAATATTTGCTTGAGAAATCCTATTCAGTTGGCTGGGTTTTTTGTTTTGTTTTTTTAAGACTGACTTATTTATCTGTCAGAGAGAGAGAGAGAGACAGCACACAAGCAGAGGGAGCAGCAGCTAGAGGGAGAAGCAGGCTCTTGGCTGATCAAGGAGCCCAATGCAGAACTTGATCCCAGGACCCGGGGATCCATGGCAAACCATGGATCCCCCAGGATCCCCATGGATCCCCCAGGTTTGGGGAACCATGACCTGGGCCAAAGGCAGATGCTTAATCGACTGAGCCACCCAGGCACCCCATTTTTTTTTTTT
>CM052815.1:50192437-50217422 GCA_028533885.1 Nasua narica | reverse complement strand
GGGGCTCAATCCCAGGACCCTGAGATCATGACCCGAGCCGAAGGCAGAGGCTTAACCCACTGAGCCACCCAGGCGCCCCCCATTGTAAGATTCTTAATCACATCTTTGGAAACTCTTTCTCTATAAAGGATAACATTTCTAGGCTCCAGGGGGTCATTATTCCACCTTCCGCGCTGGCTCCAGGGGCCCCACATGGAATATGCACAGATCCTGTTCTGGGAGTTGATGTGGCTGGGCAGGAAGCAGGGCTGAATGTGAGCCGCTCCGAATGGACACAGGGTCCCAGCAAAGGCAGGACAAGACGTTAGCAGGGGGGCATTGTCATCCTGGAGATGGGAGATGTGCTTTGGCTTCTAATGGGAATTAAATCTGAAACATGGGGACCACAGTTCACTCATTCTTTGATCAAAAAGTTATTGAGCAGACATCCTCTGGCCAGTCCTCTGGGTCCCACATTCCAGACAAGGAAGCTGGTTAGGAGACTATTAGATGTACTGCTCCAAGTGCTGGGATAGAGGAATGTGCCACTGACAAGGGCATTTCAGCCCAGCCTGGGAAGGCTTCCAGGAGGAGGCGCTACCTGAACTGAAGCTGCAGCATAAGTAGGAGTTGGCCAGGTCGACCCAAGACAGGGAAAAAGCATCATTTACGAAACTGCGTGATGGAGACCAGACCCGCCTTCTGCCTGTGGAGGTTGTCCTTCAGTCCTTTGGACCGAGGTGAATCTTGGATGAGGGCACGTAGAGCCAGATATTTCTTCTTGTTACTGTTTTCAGTGTCCGTGGTATCCTTCCCCCTCACAGCCCTCCTTCTGGATGAAACGCTCCCCGAGAATAGAGAGAGATGCTGCGGGATGGCCGGGCTCGTCTCCCATTGGATGCTGCTCTGCTGTCCCGTACACGTGGCTTGTAGTGGACGGACGAGCAGACTGGCCAGCTGTGAAATCCGAACGCAGACTGGCTGCTCGTTAGAGGCTTGTCAGCTCTAAGAAATCCAGCCCCATGGTGTTCTCAGTGTGAACACACCTTTCCTTTTAAAATGTAAAAGTACCTCCCGTGTTTCTCGCCGGGCGGATGGCGGTGCGACGCTCAGCAGAGAGAGCGTGCTTAGCATATAGCGGGAGCACCGTTCCTCCCACGCGGTTGCCCTCCCCAGATACACAGCGTCCTTCCGCCCGCAGCTGCAGCTCTTGCCAACGCGCTTCCCTCCGCCAGCCTTCCCGCCCCGCCCAACGCTGCCCCTGCCGTCCCTTCCCAGCCTCCCTGTCTCAGCCTAAAGGGCACTTCCCTTACTGCGTGTGCGCAGCTTTGATTGCATAGGTATGTGTTAATTGCTTTATGTTTTTCATTCTGAGGACAGGAGTCTCAGACTGTCTGCTGACTGAGTCCATACCACACCATAACTCTATGTTGAGTGGATGAAATTGTAACAAAAATCAAAGAAAACTTCCAAAGTATTTAATGAAGTAAATGATTTAACATTCATGATAGATCTGTGTTAGGTAATTGTCTTTCACCTTAAACATGTTTGTTTGTTTGTTTGTTTGTTTGTTTGTTTGTTTAAAGCTTAGAATGTTGAATGGAAGAGGCAAACTAAAAATCTACCTAATCTCAATTTTATAAAATTCGCATATATTTGCTAAAAACCTATACAAATATGAGTAGGGCTTGTGAAGCTCTAAGATGATTGTTTTGTTTTCCTTTTTTTTCCCCCCAAGTTTTATTTAATGAGAATCTACCACTTTAAAAATTGAAATATCAGTAAGGCTACTTTGGGCCATCTGCTCTCTGGCTTCTTTCTTGCATATAGTCCTAATCTTTTACACACACATTATGGGCTTATTGGGAATGAATTGGAGGTCCCCACTAGAATGATTTAACCAATTAACTTATTCATTAACTGCTGTGGTATCTTATATGTGCTGGACAAAAGATTGAGAATAATCCTTATTATGAGCTGGACAAAGGGAATATTTGAAATCCTTCTCTCTCATTCCTTTCCAGCCTTTCTCATGGAATTCCCACAGGGGCTAATGCCCAGAAAAAAGGGCAAAGTGGCTTTAGAGTTTTTGAAAGGAGAATGAGTTCAAGGCGCACCATAGTTCCAGCCAGAACAGAATTCCCATGAAGTGTGTGCATGTTTACTAATTATCCTAGACTTTCAACTGCATTTACCTTCTTCGTAATGCATTCCTGGAGTTTGTCAAAACTTTTTCTGTAGTATTGTGCCTTTCATATTGCAGCTATCATAGAAATATACCTGTCATTATTTTTCCTATTAAACTACCAAAAGAAAACTTTAGTAATAATTTCTATAAGTGAGTCCGTAGCAAAACTAGCATTTTTTAAAAAGATTTTATTTATTTATTTGACAGAGAGAGAGATCACAAGTAGGCAGAGAGGCAGGCAGAGAGAGAGGGGGCAGCAGGCTCCCCGTCGAGCAGAGAGCCCAATGCGGGGCTTGATCCCAGTACCCTGAGATCATGACCTGAGCCGAAGGCAGAGGCTTTAACCCACTGAGCCATGAAGGCGCCCCACAAAATTAGCATTCTTTTATAAAATAAATCATCCCAACCCTTTTGGAAAACTTGTTGACAAATTGATACCCCTGACTCAATGATTCCATTTTTGAACTCTTACCTTAAGGATATGATCCGTATAATATAATAATAAACAGATTTTATACCTAAAGGTAGTATTACACTGCTAACTGTAATAGAGAAAAGTTGGAAACAAGGTGATAAATAAATCTATAGCAGTAAGGGAGTGGGTTTTCCAGTAATTGTGTTCACTCAGTGGGCTAAATGCAACCCTTGGAAATGATGGTTTTAAGTAACAGGAGATAGTACGTAAAACTAGTTGTAGTTTCTGTGTTGGTGTGTGGATGTATATAAATTTATGTATAAAGATTTGTGTCTTTGTCATGAAGGACACATGTAAGTGTCCTTTGTCATGTAAGACGTCCTCTCCACACCCACCTAATCCCTGCCGAAGTGCACATGGTATCACTATGAATTACGTGTTCATAACCATGTAATTGTGTTGGAGGTGACTTGGAGCAGTCAATGTGGTCACAGAGAGGAAAGATTAATATTTGAAGATTTTGGTCCTCAAGGAATACCCATTATTTCCCTGAATTTCATCCCGGTAATCATCAGATGACCCTTGGCTCTGGTGTGAATTCACGGAAATGATCTCTCTCCTGTTGGATTTGGTGATGGGCATTGATTGTCCCCCTGGCTGGCCCGCATGCCCCTCCTCTCCCACCTGCCCCCTAGCCTCGGACAACCCTCTACCCTAAATGTCCTGGAATACGTCCTTCCCTCTACTTGAGAATGCATGGAGTTGAAAATCAGTAATAATCATACCCTTGAGATTTGAAGTAAATACCTTGGCCTTTAGCTTAATGGTTTCTTGGAGATTACTTTGAACTCCATGGCGAGTTGGAGCTTTATATAAAAGAACTATTTTAGGAATCAACCACCTCACCGTCTTCTAGAATAACACATACTTTTTGTTTTATAAAATGATCATTTGTGTTGCTGAGAAAGTGCAGGAATTTGGTCATCTGGTATCCCCTCCCTACTTTCTCCTTTTCTTCCTTCTCTTTGTCTACCTGCTGACTTGTAGTCACCTCCTGTTTGAAACACCCCCTGACCATTCACTCACCCACCCCTATCCGTCCATTCATACCTTCATTCATTCATCCACACATATAGCCCATGGTTGCTTATTGAGCAACTACTATACTGTATCAGCTGTTGTTCTAACCGCTGCAGATACAGTAGTATCAGAACAAAAAAGACAAACGTCTCTTCCTTCTATATACTTAATGTGTTTTGTTGTATATGTACTTTTTATAATTAAAAAAATCTTCCCTAATGAATAAGATAGACAAAAACATCCTTTTCCCAGCAGTTAGCCATCTCCCCTCTGTGCTTCGAAAGCACCTCCGTTAATACACGTCATGGGCCTTGTGGCTGAGTGCCCGCCAGGCTGTGGAAGCAAGACCCTTGCCCAAGTCAGCTCGTGTCCAAACTGCCGTGGCTTGCTGCCCGCCTCTCTTGCGTTTGACACCGTAAGTGAATTTGTCAAAAGGAAGGGGAGTCATGCGGAACCTGACATTTGCTGAGGACCTAACACATGCCAAGCCCCCACGTCTTCACGAGTTTGTGTATCCTGCCAGACAAGCATTTTGTTTCCGTTTTGTGGCAGAGGAAACCGAGGCTTAGAGAGGTCAAATGACGTGTCCAAGTGCAGAGCACTAACTGGTTCTGTTGAGGTCCTCTCTGCTTACATTGTCAGCTCTGAGAAGATTGGCTTCTGGTTCACACCTGAGTAATTAGCTGCTGAGGGATCGGCCCACCTCCTTCTCCCCTGGCCCTGCTGATTTACTGCGGGAACCCTTGGAAAGGAGCCTGTTCTGACACAGCAAAGCTATCTACTGCCCCCTGCACATAATTTTAACCTCCCCTTCTTGCAGATTTTCTTATTACGTTTTACTGCAAAAGAAAATGGTCCTGCCATCCAAATCCCATCATATGGATCCTGGCTTTATTACAGACCCTGGGATGTCCATCTATTAAGTATTGGATTGACCTTTTGAGACTGAGATTGGAAAAAAGAAAAATAAAATCACCACTCAAAACATATTTCATAAGCTGGGATGATGATACAAAAGTCGATCCGTCCATGCCCAACTTTTTGTGACCCTTGTGAAGGTCCAGAAAGCTCATTTGGGCATCAGGGGGTGTAGAGGCAGAGCAGGAGCCCTCTCAGTCAAGCTCTCAAAAGATTCATTGCCATTTCCAAATCCAAGTTCGGGCCCCGGACGTCTTGGGGCTCTTCCTCAATTAATGGCAGCTGCTGTTCTTGGCCACCTCTCATCCTTGCACATTTGTTGAGTGCTGTTTGGGGACCATTTGCTCCAATCATCAGGACAAAAGTGTAGCTCTGAGCCTAGGGGCTACAATGAAGTCTCTTTTCTTCAGGATTATAGAGGCTTGAGGGATATGGATGATCACATTTGCTATCTGCATTGCCCAGAGGTTTCTGCCTTCGCTAATAAGGACCATCATTGTATTGACAACAGCTCTTATTTCCTTTGTACCTTTTCAAAGGAACCCCACGGATTTGGGGACCACAGCTCACCCCTCAGGTTGCTGCTAGGAGAACAGGAACTAAAGTCCTGGGCTGTGGCAAAGGGCAGACCCTTCATGTAGATTTTCGGCTTCTAGAACGGGAAGTGAGAAAGCCCACGGTGGGGGCTGATACATGAATGTTAGCAGAGCTCAAAGCCAACCGTGAGACCTGTGTTTGAGGGTTTCGTATGCTCTTGTCTTGGCAGCGTGGCCCATGCCAAGCTGGTAAAGGTGATACATGGTCTCTGCACATCGGAGATTGAGAACTGAGCCTGTGGTGCTCCCAGTCACTGCGCCAGGAACAAGCCTGGCCCTTCCCCAGCCCATTCCTTGAAAGTGTTCAGTGAACTTGTGCCGTGAAAGCACCTTGCAATGCTAAGGTGATTGTGCAACGTGATGATCGTTAATATTCTCATCCTTGGTGCTGCTGGCCGGGCCTGCAAACCACTTTTGTTTTATGGATCAGCAAGTCGGGCGGTGCAATCTGGTAGAAAGGGGACTGGAGCAGGGATTCTGATTGGTGCTTAGTGGCTGGGTGATCTTGGGCAAGTCGTTTCTCTTTCCTGAGCTCTATTCCTGCACCTGTGAAGTGGAGACTAATTCTAACTCAGCGGGGCTTTGTTTGGATCAAATTGGAAGATGAGAGTGAAGGTACTTTGCCAATGGTGGAGGTTTCCACGGACACACCTGAGGTGAAAGAGAAGCATTTTTACTGCAGGACGTACTATAAATTAAATCCGTTAATGGTGGAGAAATCTAGTCATACCCCCTCCCCTCTTCATTTCCACCTGCCCTGCCCTTCTTGTTTTTAATGGGTCAGGGTTTGGTGCTAACTTCTAAAATGGTATGCATCTCCTATCCTTTTTTGGCTTTATTCCTGTTTTCCTTTCCCTCATAAAAATCATCACTCCCTGACATTGGATTTTTCTCTGTTCATTGTTGCCCATGGTCTGTCTTCCGCCATTAGAATCTAAGCCCCATGGGAGCAAGGATGATTATCAGTTCAATGCTATGTCCCCAGTGCCTGGAACTGTGTCTTCTGGTATACACTAGGTGCTCAGTAATCATTAGTGGAGTGAAAGAATATCTGCATTGTTGTTCTGCCCTTACTGTGAAGCCCCCTCTTTGAGAGGGAAATGATGCAATAGCAAATAAGACAGGCTTCTTGGCATAGAGAAGCTTAATCTCGAAAATTTGCTGACCTCATGAGCTGCAGACACATGTGTTGCCGGCTGGAGTTTGTGGTCCCAAGAAAGCAGCTTTCGCTCCCAGCCTCAATCCTGCGTGAACTTTACCAAAGTGATGAACCGATTGTACAGTCTGAGTAAGTCACTGAGTTCACTGCTGTCGTCCCATTTCCTCATGCACAGAGTAGAGATGACACTACCTACTTGCCAGTGTTTTTACACCCCTTTGATTAATTGGCCCCAAAGAGAGCAGTAATCATGGTGATTAGGGTAGGTTCTGGATCCTTCTGGAGAAGGCGGGTTTGCTAGGGGTGGGGAATGGGGTGGAAATCATCAGGACATTGGACATCTTAGAGGTGAGAGAAGAGAAGTTACCATTTATGTGGACCAGGGTTATATATCCAATTATAATCTCACAATCACTCAAAGAGGAGTATGCTTAGCAACCCCCTTCCTCCCCGGGAGGAAAGTGGGGCTTAAGGGAGGGTCAGTAGCTTGGCCAAGAATCACAGCTGCCATATGATGGAGGGGACTTGATGCAGGTCAGTCTGATTTCCACGCCCATCACATGCCCCTGGGTCCTGGGAGCTACCTTGGAACATCCCAAGGGGGCTCTTGGCTTCTAGGAGCCAGGCCACACTGCTCTCTGAGTGCCTATGTCCGTCTCTGGTGGGTAAGAAGAACCAAGCCACAGCCACCGCTCCCAGGCCAGTCTGTGCCTCAGACTTCTGGTGCTGAAGGTGGAGTTCCATGTTCAGACCTCACCTGATATGAAACAGCAGCGTCCAGCCTTGCAAAGCCCACTCATTTGACCTGTTGGTTCTTTTTTATCCCCATCCCTCACTCTTACTTCCCTCCCCCACATGTTTGAAGTGAATCCCTTTGTTTATGTGTGTTCTTTCAAAGCAGCTGTTGTTTTGTATTCAGATATTTTTGATTTACATTGTGATATTGTGTAGTAGGCCTCATTGTGCTTCCTACATATAGCACCTGGGTTTCATGGTCCATCCATGTTGCCGTGTATACATTTCAGCCTGTTGTTTCCAACTGCAGCCAGATCACCCCTGTGAGTTTGCTACCTTTCCATATGCATCCCCCCCCCCGCCAGAAAGGGACAGCAGGATGGCATCTAACTCTCTGCCACTCAGTGGACCTCCTCCCACGTGCCCCTAACAGGCCTGTGTGGGGATTGTTCCATTGTTAAAGGCTGTGTACTGAGGGAGAGAGTGCACGCGGACTTAGCTTGACTAAGTAGTTCCAGGTTGCTCCCCTCCGAGGCTGCCCTGGTTGGTCTGGGCTCGCCTGCCCATGAGGCTCCTTATTTCCTACATGCCCTCAAACTCTCCAATACTTCGGGTAGAACTTTTTATTTTTGCTACTGTGATGGGTGCAGACATGGCTTATTGTTTTTCTTTGTTTGTTTTTACTTATTTGACTATACGTGAGCCTGAATAGCTACACGGCATGCTGGCCCTTTGGGCTTCTCTTCACTGAATTCTCCATAGCCTTTGCCTGTGTGTCAGGTAGGGTTCCTGACATTTTTCTTGTTCACCAGAAGGAGCTCCTAGTGGAGTCTAAATATTAATCCCTTGTCACTTTTAGACAAGTATCTTCTCCCAAACTCTATTCATCTATTAATTTTGTTGAGCAAATACTTTAATTCTGGAATTATCCAATTCCTCACTTTTTTTCATCTTAGAATGTATGCATTTAGGGGTTTTGAGAAGCACTTTCCCATCAGCAGATCACAAAGAGATCCTATATTTTCTTTGAATAACTGATGAAGGCAGAGGGAGTGCTTGTTGTGTTCCTGCTAGCAGAGGGCTCAAGTTTATGAATCCCAGGCTGACATTGAGGGTAAAGAGTTTTGTTTTCTTTCCTTCAAAGGACCCCATAAGCCAACAGGAAGGCAATTATGCAGAGAGGACTTTAATTAAATTTTCCATTTTTTAATTTTTCTGAACTTCAGGGGCGCTCATACCTCGCATCATGGAGGCATGGTTAATGAGTGCAGGTGTCCCCCAGGAGCTCTGCAGCGATAACAGCTTGAGATGAGGAGGCCTGTGGCCTCCATCTCCACTCAAATCCGATAACCCTGGGTGTCAGGCACAGCAGGGCCGGTGAAATTCAAAGTTAGTGAAAGAGAGGGAGAAGACAGGCCTGTGCTGTGTTGGTAATGCTGTGGTAGGCCCAGGCCTCTATCTCTGGATGGGAGGGCCACAGTGGGATGTGAGCAGAAGTCTAGCTCAGGGAATGGAAGGGCTTCTGTTACTTGCTGGCCTTCATGCACAGGGCCTGTTCCTTATACGCGAGAGTTCAACATGACAGCAAATCCTAGAAAGTCAAAACAGGATGAGGGAGTTTGAATGTCACCCTGTCTGTAGACCCCGAGTGATGAGGTTCCTTATGGAACACCACACGGCTTGTGAGGTGGAGATCTGGGGCTAGAACCCAGGCTTCTTAAATGCAGGCCAGAGCTCTGACTGCTCCACTTAGAAAGATCCCAGGCTTTGGAGGCAGATAGTCCTCAGTAACAGCTGTTAATTTAATAATTATATCAATAAATGCATTTAATAGTGTGGTCACTGCTTTAAATAAGATATGCTCAGAGCTGTTAGATATTGGAGGAATTAGAACCGCTCTCAGATGAGAGAGGGTTCCCTGGGAAAAAATGAGCTGAAGTCTACAGATGAGTCCAACCTAACCTAGTAGAGAGGGGAGAGCTTGTTGAATGGATGGATGGATGATGGATGAGTGGATGGATGGATGGATGATGGACGAGTGGATGGACGGATGGATGAATGGATGGATGATGGATGAATGGATGGATGGATGATGGACGAGTGGATGGACGGATAGATGAATGGATGGATGATGGATGGATGGATGGATGATGGACAGATGGATGGATGGATGATGGACGGATGAATGGATGGATGGATGGACTGATGGATGGATGGATGGATGATGGATAGATGACTATTATCCTGGGCTTAAGAGGTTAGTCATTTCCCCACTTTGTTGTTTTTCTCTCTCAGCCCAGGGAGGCCTGCTGGTAAATTATTAAGTCAGCAGAGGAAAAGGAAAAGAAGATCTCTTTCCCTGACTATCAATCCTTTGAGTGTTTCACTTAAAGCTGAGCACCTGTTCTATTGCAAGACTCACCTCTGTCCCTGTCTGTTTCTTTGAACCCTACCACTGGTCCTTGGGAAGAGAAAATGCAAAAGAGAGGGGAAAAAAGGAGAGGGAAAGCAGCGTTCATCATGCTGAAATGTAATGCTCCTCTCTGAACGTTGGAAGATGAGCAATTACACATGCTGATTTCATCCACTACTTAACTCAGGAGGTGACGGCTGCCGTGGGAGAGGCTCCAGGGTTGGGGGGTTAAGTGCTGCAGCCCCGGCCCGGGTTCTGAAGCCTCTCTCAGAAATCTCGGAGACCAGCTGGTCCTTCGCTGGTGTCCTTTTGAGCGACTCCTGGCCCTGCCAACTGCAAGGACAGTTCCCAGTCAAAAACATCATTCCTGGCTAGGATGTGACCTGTTCTTTTGTTCTCTGGGGACCTGAGACTGTTCAGAGAAAAGAGGGTGGGGAGATTCTGCAAAGAAATGAAAGCAGGCAGGAACGGGCTCGCATGCCTTCCCAGCGCTGGTCTTCTTGACAGAGCTTACTCGTTACTGGAAGTGGGAAAGGATGGAGGAGGGGAAAGAAACAAAACAAAAACAAACATTTATTTGGCATTTAGAGTGTACTAGGTACCTGTCACCCCTGAATGTACTCTGTCCTCCCAGATGTTGTCATTCCCATTGTGCAGGTGGAGAAATTAGTTTAATTAACTTGCCCGGGACAATGCTGGTGATAATGACAGCAGTTAGTATTTATCTGCAGACAGGCTAAGCTCTCGCTGTGAATGAACTGGTTCAGTCCTCACAATAACCCTGTAGGCTCGGTGCTGTTAGGGTGCACGTTTTTCAAGTGAGGAACGTAAGGCCTAGAGAGGTTAAGTAGGTTGCCTTTGGCTAGTAAATGGCAGAATTGGGATTAAAACACAGGCAGATTGGCTCCAAGTCCCATGCTTTGTGCATTAGTTTGGAGTTTGGAAAGCAGTTCTGACATATACTCTACAAATCCTTGCCTTTTGGACCATGCCCTGCCCCTCCTTCACTTGATAAGGATGTGACTGTTGTCCTTATCAAGTGGACTATTGCCCAAACAGCAGTGTAGGTAGCCATTTACTGCATGCTGGCCAAGAGCGAGCACCCTGCCTGTTGCTCCCAGGTGCTGTGTGTTTACTTCTGATTGACTCCTGTCGAGGCTGGTGGGCACCAGAGCTCAAGGTCAAGTGATCTGCCCAAGATCACACTGCTAATTGTGGCTCTGGGCCACTTTCTAAGTGCAGTGGTTTTACTTGCTGGTGCGTTCATTACATTTATGAAGCCATTCTTGGAGTCTGGATCAGGTGGCTAAACAGTGCATCAGGCTGCTCTGTGCTGGGGGACAAGACATGAGCCTGCCCAGCGCCCCTGCCCTGGAGGAGCCCCTCATCTTGGGGATGAGGAGAGCTCCGGCCTTGGCGCCACCTCCCCTCTTCCCACAGGACCCGGCAAGCTGGAAATGACAAGGCTCTGCCTCTCTTAACACCACGCTGGCTCTCTTTTGACTAAAGAAACGGCAGCCTCCACCTGCTTCAGTCAGATCTAGTTACAGCAAGAGAATATCTCTATTATTATTGCTATTAATCTGACACAAAGAAGGTTTGAAACTCTTGATCCTAAGACATAAAAGACCTCCCAAAAGGAGAGATCAGTAACTATCCAAATTGTGGATTTCTGAAGGCTTCAAGAAAGAAGTTTGGTTTTTTTGGTTGTTTTTTGGTCAAAGCAGGCCATTTGAATGTCACATTTGTTCTGTCTCCTTTTCCTTTTCTTCTAGTAATTTGGATCAGAATGATGATAAAATTGCTCCATTTCAGATGATTTCAGCAGGCCATTGACACATTGGATTAGCATAAATAAGTTATTTCCAAAGCCCCAATTCATATAGCCAAGAAAATTATAACCAAATAAATTATATATGTATTTTTTTCACAAGTAGCTATTGACTTAATGATGGCAGTTCTTCCATTGTACCTAATCAATAGCAGATGTGCATCAGGGAAGGTGTGATATGTATTAACTTCTGGCAGGAGGAATAGATTTTAAGGGAACCATTTGCTTAAACTCTCCTGGAGAGAGAGAGAGGGAGGGAGTTAGGGAGGGAGAGAGAATGAAAATAATCTTGCACCATACTGTGCAAATGTCCTCTTTCTGGCTGACTCATGGGAAGTGGCTGCCTGTAAAGGCATCGTCCAATGAGAGTGTCAGAGCTTCTAGCAGGCAGCCAGATACTAAGGTTGGAAGGAAAAAAAGAAAAAACAATATTTATTAAGCAGGGATTCCTTTGCAGATATTGACCCATAGAGTTGCTCATTTTTGCTTCCCCATTTTGCCAAGTAAGTTAGACCTCTATTCCCTCATTTCACAGATAAAGAAATGAAGGCCCAAGGGCCAAGGCAAAGCTTGTCTTAGGCGAGCCAACCAACCTTAAGATCAGGGTGTGAACACAGGTTTGAGAATTCCAAGTGTTGTTTCTACCTTTTGTAGTATTTTCTTTTCCTCCTTCTTCCTCCCTCCCTCCCTCCCTCCCCCTCCCTTCTTTCTTTTCTTTTCTTGTTTCTCCTTTCCTTTCCTCTCCTCTCCTCTCCCCTCCCCTTCCCTTTCTTGCCAGAGCTGTGTACATGAAACCCACCTTATTATCATTATTCTTTTCTGATCCAAGGAAGAAGGAAATACTGATAAGTCTCAGATGGGAGCTGTGAGTGGGTGCCCCGTATTTGACTGATATATGGCCCTGTGGCTTCTGGCAGAGCTCTGAAATGAATGATAGGGGTCTTTCTGTAGCAACTGGTATCGTTCATTCATCCATCAACCATTTATCATAATGTCATTTCTCCTATGTTTAGATATATTTCAGTTGCTGGCTGACTTACAGGGCCTAGAGATACCAGGGGGAATAGATCACATCCCTTGTCCTCAAGGAGCTTCTAGTGAATGTGGGGGAGTCAGGGAAGGTGACAGCCAGGCACGATATGGGGGGCGTGTAATGGGTGTGGAATTAACATCTAACGCCAGGGCCAGAGGTAAAAATTGACTGTAGGTTATATTACCCTCAAAAACATTGAAAAGGGAGATGATCACACCATGAGGAATTCGAGGGAACTGTGGATTTACATTTCCCATCATTATCAGTCCGGGGCACCCTCTCTATCCAGGGCAGGTGCCTGGCTCTGGGGGATTAGCTGGTCGCTTCCAGTATTCGAGTCTGTCTCTGCGAGCCCCTGCAGACAGTGTAGTTGAAGCTGCATAGGAAACATGCTTCTGCCGTGCACTTCCCCCCAAGCAGGGTGGTGAACACCATGGTGAAGTTACTCGAAGGGGCTGCAGCTACGAGCCCTGAGCAGCCTTAGCTTTCATCAGGAAGGTGACCTTGAGAGGGCAGCTCCGGGCAAGGGTCTTGAAGAATGACAGGGAAGCTCTGAACCTTCACACATGCTCTCCTGAGTCATCAGAGCTGGGTCAGAGCTGGGGTGGAGCAGGTGAGGGGAGGTCTGGTGGAAAATACGTTGTTTATGGAATGGGCACATGGGAGCCTATTGTGCCTGTTGCTTCGAGGATTAAACAGATTCGTCACTCAGAGAGTCTAGACCTGCACTGTCTAATTGCCATCCACTTGCTTTCTATGGCTCTTGTGCACTTGAATATGGCTGGTCCAAATTCAGATGTTCTATAATTCAAAAATAGAAACCAGATTTCAAAGACTTAGTACCAATTAAAAAAACTATCTTTCCCAGTAGTAATTTTTCATGTAGATTACATATTGAAATAATAAAATTTTAGATCTACTAGGTCAAATAAAATCTCTTATTAAAATTAATTCCATTCATTTCTTTTTACTTTTTAAAATGTGGCTACTAGAAAATGTTATGCATTTTCTAATGCATCAGCTCACATTTTATTTTTCTTGGGCAGCGCGGATAGAGACCAGCATCCGCAAATGACAGCTCGGGGGCCAGATGTGGCCACCACCTAGTCTAGTATGGTCCACGTGCTAAGGAGAGTTTTGATGTTTTAAATGGTTAGGGGGGAAAAAAAAAACTAAAAAAGCAGAATATTCGTAACGTGTAAAAATTACATGACATTCCAATTTTAGCATCCATAGATAAAGGCCTGTTGGGGCCCAGCTGAACTTGTGTATTTGTATATCGTCTGTGGCTAGTGCTACCGTGGTAGGGTGTGCGGCTGTGGCCCAGACAGCAGGGACAGAGAACGCACTGTGTGCCCTGTACCCACCTTCTTACCTTTACTCACTCTGTCCCCTCTGCCTGCAGTCTTCTTGTGTTCGCCTTATCCTTCAAGGCCAAGCTCAAGGCCACCGTCCTCGAGAAATGGTATCCTCTTCCTCTGCACTTTCAATACCAATGGGTGCCTGGGGAAAGTTGCTCAACCTCCGTGAGCCTCAATTTTCTCATCTGTAAAATGGGAATGATAGGACCCACTCCCCTGAGTAATCGTAGGGGTTAAGCAATGGTTAGTGCCTCTCAAGTGGTGAGTGCTCAATAAGTATTGTAGTTACTGCTGCTAGTCGCCCTTGAATGTATCTTGGGGAATTCACTGCATTCTGAAGGTTGGCATATCCCACCAT
Organism: Nasua narica; assembly: GCA_028533885.1. NCBI lineage: Eukaryota > Metazoa > Chordata > Mammalia > Carnivora > Procyonidae > Nasua > Nasua narica. The sequence goes on along the minus strand of CM052815.1, from coordinate 50,203,356 downwards.
GAACTAAAATATTTGCAACATGGCTTTGTTCTCTTTGAGGACATGGAGAGCATTGCCTCCCTTCCATATTCTCAGCCTGGACTTGGGAGGGGCTTAGGAAGCATTCGCGACCCATATGAGCCCATTTCTCCCTTTTATTAGATACAGTGATAGACAGACACACACTCACCCCCTTTTCTTCATCCCCCTGCCCCCACCCGCATCCCAGCCACCTCCTCTTCTGTCTAGAGTACCGTTCCTAACCCATTTTCTCACCACCATCCCTGTCCTCTCCAGCCAGTGATGCATCGGTCAGTATTTAGCAGCTGGCTCTCTGAAGCAGAGGGGAGCCGTGATGGGAAGTGTTTTCTCGTGTCTGTTGTGCACATATTCCCACCATGCTTGACTTCATGCTACCGACCTGATGTTGCTGAATGTGGAGTTGGGGAGAGGAGCCCATGATGAGCCTCTCCAGCGTGTGGCTCGCTGCTGCCTACTGCTGTCCCCAGCTTGCTGTCCACTCCCCTGCTACGGAGACCTTGCCCAGGGGACTCCCCTGCTCAGAGCCCGTCAGCGGCTTCTCATTGATCAAGAAATAGAGTTCAAAGTCCTTAACACCATTTTCGAACCTGATAGGACCCAGCCCCCTGCTGCCCCACCGGCCTTATCCCCACCACAGGCCTCCCCATCTACCTGCCCTGGGCATCCTCGTGTTCCTTGGCAATGACACTTCCTTCCCTGACCTTCTCGAACCGTCCCAAGATCTGGTGGATCTGCTCTTGTTCTTACACTGTCCTTGCTCCTCCTGCTTCCCTCTGCACTGTCCTGACCATGCAGATCTCTTGCCCAGTAATCAGCTATTAACACTTGTCTCCCCTTGGAAGTGTACGGTCCAGAGGGCAGTCACTACGGTTGTCATGTTCATCACTGTGTCCTCAGCACCTGGCACACAGCTTGGCAAAAATGTTTCTAGAATAGGTGATCGAATGGAGCGAAGCCTGATTAGAAGGCAGTGGAGGTCAGCCTCGTATGGGTATCAGACTTCTATCTCTGAGAGGAGTATTTTTTTAAGTGCTCAGAATATATTTGGTTAGGGGACCACTTGGGGTTGGTTTTCCCACCTGGCCAAAGGGAAGAGGCAAGACAGTCACCGTTCTCAACTATTCCCGAGCAGAATCTTCTCTAATCCAGGGAACATGTCTTAAAGCACATTTGGTACATCATTACACACCCAGCAGGTAACCAGTTATCCCATTTTTAAACCACTTTCCTGAGAGCTGACTAACAAAACGCTGTAGCTAGTTGGCGCATGCAAACTTGCTGTGTTTGGCAGTAAGCACAGACCCGTGGAAGTGTCCACACAATCAGTGCCGTGAACTTAGCTACCACCCCTGCAGCTTTCCTTCCATCTGGCAGGGTTTAAACGCCCAGGGTCTTGTTTCCTTTAAAATCTCATGATTTCAAAACTCTCCCAATTAGAAGAACCTGGAATCATTCGTAGTCCAGTCGCTGCTGGGAGCTGTGAGGCTGGCTAACTCATTAGGGGCTGGGATGGTCCAAAGAGGGAGGAGGGCCAACGGGCTGGCACTTTTACATCCTCAAAGACCATGCGAACACCTTATCCCAATCCTTTGGGAATAAAGTTGGCACAACAGAGAGGCATTTACTGGAAATCTAACGAGTGTTTTTGGGGCAGGTACGGTGCTTAACATCGCGGCCCAAACCCTCTTGATGCCGCGATTTTAAGTGCGAGAAGTTGAAAAACAATTTGTTCCTCATACTTTGGTAAGTCTTTGTAATTACATATATTTTTGCTGAGAGTCGGAGTGGCAATCCCACATTTATCCTGCAATCAAAGCCATTGTGGATTATCAGCTAAATACCTCATTAGGAAGATTTGAAACATGGCTCCCACAGGTTTTTATTTTCCTCTTAAAAACAACTACATCTTAAAGAAAAAGCCATGTATCTGTTGTACTGCAAATGTCTCTAGCTGAGCGATTTTGAGTATTCCTAGTAAATCTACTTGAGAAAAGAGAAATTTTAGAGACCTATTCTTATTATTTTATTTTTATTATTATTTTTTTCAGTGTTCCAAGATTCATTGTTCATGTACCACACCCAGTGCTCCATGCAATACGTGCCCTCCTCAATACCCACCACCAGGCTCGCCCAACTCCCCACCCCCACCCCTCCAAAACCCTCAGTTTGTTTCTCAGAGTCCACAGTCTCTCATGGTTCATCTCCCCCTCCGATTTCCCCCAATTCATCCTTCCTTTCCTTCTCCCAATGTCCTCCATGTTTTTCCTTATCCTCCACACGTAAGTGAAACCATATGATAACTGACGGTCTCTGCTTGACATATTTCACTCATCATGATCTCTTCCAGTCCCGTCCATGTTGATACAAAAGTTGAGTATTCATTCTTTCTGATGGAGGCACAATATTCCATTGTATATATGAACTATATCCTCTTTATCCATTTGTCTGTTGAAGGGCATCTTGGCTCTTTCCACAGTTGCAAATACCCAGTAGTGCAATGGCAGGGTCATAGGGTAGCTCTATTTTTAATTTCTTAAGGAATCTCCACACCATTTTCCAAAGTGGCTGCACCAACTTGCATTCCCACCAACAGTGAGACTGATTTTTAAAGCAAATACAGGACAGTTAGTGTAGTAGATGAGGCCATGGGTAAGAGACGCAGACTGGCCTGGCATTTACAGTGGTGTGAATTTGAGCCTCCGTGTGACCTGAGCCTCAGTTTCCTTATCTGTAAAAATTGAGATTATAGTACCTTACGTCAAAGAGCTGTTGCTGAACGAAATAAGATAGAGCAGTGCCTGGCACGGACAGACATTTGATAAATGCTCATTATTTTTATTGTCATTGTCATTAATATTATCATGTAGCAAAGTATTGCCCACCAGTAAATTTGCCTCCTTCGTATTTTTACAACATCTTTTTCACACCTATGAGGAGTTTAGTTAGATATATACGCATCTTGATATACCACTCTTGATGGAGGTAAGTAGAACAAAACAAGAGAGAAATTCAGCCTTGGGAAGGGAAAAACGAAGGTTGATGAGGGAGGTGGAGGAGAGAGAGGGGAAGAGGAGATCTCCCTTGTGCCCCAGGGCCCAGTCCCCCATGGCAGGCCCAGATGCAGATAGAACGTGTTGACTCTGAGCAGGGTGACAGGGTCCTGATATGTGCTCCAGCAAGGGCATGTGGCCCGTGGGCACAGGGACCATGTCTGTCCCATTCCCAGTTTATCCCCAGAGCCCCGCAAGTGTGTTGTTTCCAGGTAAAAACACTACATTCATTAAGAAGAAGAATCAGATCCAGAAAAATTCCTCTGACTTGAGTATTGCTTGCGACTAATCAAGGTCCGCAGACATCTCACTGAAACAATGTGGGAGGGAGATTCTGAAGTGTTTCTGGCTAGCAAAGACTGGGATATGAAAATGAAATGGGTGTGTTATACAAAAATAAGATGGATAAAATGGCCTTTTTTATATGTGCCATCTGGTATTTCTAGTTTAGTTCAGTGAAACAACATGAAGAGATTTCCTAAGTTTATTCATAACCTTGGACCTGCCACCTTCTTTTTTTCTCCAAAATAATTTCTCTGAGAATTACACCTGAGTGAGAGTCTGCTCTGTGCCAGACACGGTGCCGGTCACTTTGTCTCATCTCCTTGTCACACCAACCGTGGGAGGGGCGTATTTGATCCCTGCTTTTCAGAGGAGGAAATGGGAACTTCAGGGACAGCTGTTGCAGAGACAGATTGTACCACGGCCACACAGCTGGGATGTGTGAGAGCCCAAAGTCAAATTGAGGCCGAATTCCCAATCCACAGAGTCCTGACATCATAAGTCATCTTCTGATAAAGTGTTACATTTCCCAAACACACATTTCTCTACCTACACGCTGGGGGAAGAAAGCTTCATGTCGAGATGAGTCGCCACTCAAAAGCCTGTCGGGATCAGGCAGGTGGAGCGAGTGGGCTGGGTGGGGACTGCGGCAGCGGAGAATCCGAGGAGGCCTTCTAGAGGGGTGGTGCTGCCATTCAGCTGCAGCTGACTATGGCTGAAAGGGAATGTGGGTGTTTCTCACCATGCCTGTTCAGGTTCCAAAATGAGCTGAAAATTCAGATTTTTATGTGAAATACAAGGATTTTAATTTCTTGTCAATTAATGAGATTTAAAGAAAAAAAAATCTGTGCAAGTACAGCAAAACAGGTCAAGGCTGCTTTCTGAGGGGCACTGTTCTCATTCCAGCAGCTGCCAGCACTAACATTTTAGAACCTTCTCCCGGGACTGTTGTTTGGTACAAGACACAAGGAAATCAGTCTAAGAGTGGCCATTAAAGCTCACTGACTACTAAATATGTGCTGGCATTCTACTGAGGCTATTTTATTTACTATCCCAGCACTCCTATGGGATATTCTTATCCTTCTCTCACTAGTGAGAAAACAGATTCAGGGAGGTTAAGAGACTTGCCCAGAGGGACAGAGTTATGAAAGAGCAGAGCAGGACTTGAACCCAGATCTGCGTGGGTTCTAGATCTGTACCCCTAACCTCTGCCCTGTATTGTCTCCCACGGACTCTATTATTACTGAAGAGCTGCCCCAGGCCTTTCATTGTTCGGTGCCCATTGTTCCCCAGGATCGGATGTCAGAGAGTATGGGAACTTGTTCTGGAAATGAACGCTTTGCCTGGAAAAGCGTCGGTGTTCCAAGTAAAGCGCTTTGTGCATCATAAAACCTTCAATTTTGCTCCATTATATTTTGGGTTTGTGAGGGATAGATTGCAGTTCATGCCTTCCTGCTGATTAGAGCATCCTACTTACGTGTATATGGCACCGATTAGATGGTGCGCTTTGCAGAATTAGCTCCCTGATGAACAGGTAGTATTTCCCCCTGTGCTGAAATGCAGCAGCTGTCTGCACTCGTTGTGCTCAAGTCTCTGCACCTGGAACTGGGATGCCAGGGGAAACGGTACTGAGCTCCCAGTAACGTGCCTAGCCTTCGAGTTCCAAGATGTGTGAGGCCAGGCCCTAGTGATCGTGCCCCCTTTGCTACTTCTTAGGTGGGTCTACACAAGCCGTTTAATTGGTCTGGGTCTAGTTTCTCCATTTGTCAAATGGGAATGATCTTTTTCCCCTAACCAAGTGCCGGGATCGGGTCCAGAAGATCTGCTGAGATCCATCTGGTTTTGTTCCCATGTCTGTGATTCTTTGAGTTTCTGAATATGTGCGAAGTGTTGAAGAATTCAGGACCTAGTGTTTAGATGCGACTGGTAATTAAGCATATGTCTGGTGGGTATGGTACAGATTTTATATTTCTGCATGACAGGCTACTTGTCCTGACCTCATTTTTGAGTGATCTATTCTTTCCTTGCATTGATCTGAATGGCGGCTTCCAGCCTGTATCAGATCCAACGTGTGCAGGGCCTCGCTTCTGTTGATATATTCATTTACCCACCTCACCCCCATCTTGAACCTAGTAAGTAATATGGTTTGCTATCTGGAAGAGCCACTGACCCTTTGTTGTTCTTCTTTTTCAAAGTAATCTGTTTTTTGCCAGTCAGGGTCTCAGCAGCAAACAGATGGCGTATTCAAACCAGGTGATCCAAGAGGGTGGGATGAGAGGACTACCTATGGAGGTGTGGGCAAGGACAGGGCCCGTCAGCAACGGCGACGGTCCCAGCCCCTGGCAACAGCGGGGAGCCTAGGGGGTGAGGGAGGACACAAGTGCCGGCACCAGAGAATGCAGTTCCTGGAGGGGGATATGTTGAAGGGTTTGGAGTTTATGAAGGCAGTTTGGTTCATACTTCAGAGTTATCACTCTGACATTATGGTGCAGATGGGAATGAATCCAGCAGAGAACTAGGTTTGAAGCTTAGTGAAAATGAGCACTCTCAACTCCTACATTTCCAACAAGTTACATTTTACTGCAACAAACAACAAGGATCTCTCTTTAGCTAAAGATGCTAGAGGAGTCTGGGGGCTGGTCATTGAGCTTAGCTTCTCAGGCTTCCCACACTCCTCACAGTAGTGGCACTGATTAGATCCCTCAGACCTTTTATCTCCATCCACATTACTCCAAAAGTCCCATAAAATCACTTTAAATGTCATCGGGATCTGACATCTGGGTTCTGGGACCCATGCCCCCAGCGCCATCTTGCCACACTGTTAAAGGTTGCGCCATGATTGCTAGGCATCCTTCACGCAGGGTCACATGCAGCTCTGTAATGTGACCCAAAGCTGTGGTACGCACAGTAGTTTGGTCCATTGCATCACAAGGCCTAGGGGGTACTGGGCAGGGCAGGGTAGGCCTGGCAAGGGAAACCACCTAACAGGGGTAGTTGCCACTCTTTATCCAGGTAAGGCTTCCAGGAGACAGAGATCACTTGGGGACCATATTTAGTCTATTTGGGGATATGATGGGCATGAGATTCCTTGAATACATTCTGCAAAGTAGGCATGAGAGGGTTGCTTTAAGAAATTCCCCTCCTCACTTTAATGATGATTCTTAGATAGTGAGAAGGTCTCATTAATAGTTTGTTTATTCGTGAACGTTACCTTTAAATGAAGTCTCAAAAGAATTAGACCTTCAGATGGCTGAAGATCTGACAGAACATCTAGCCACTCATATCCCAGAGACTCTTCAACTTGATCATTGTAACTGGGATTTGCTTCTGCGCTTGAAGTGGTTTCTCCTGGCATGAATGCCAACTGTCATCTTCATTTTAGTTCCTGGATTTTGAGGTTTGGTATATGATATAGTACAGCCCTACATGGTCCTTGGTAATTCCATTGACTACAAACTTGGCCGAAGACACGTGCCTACTTCAGCTGAGAAGGGAGAGGTTCTTTGTGTGGCCGGATTCAACATGCTGATCCTAAGTGGAAAGAAAGGCCAGTCAGCTTTTGCGTTTCATGTACATTCTCTCTTTTGATGACCTACCACCTAAATTATTAAAATTTGGGGGGAGACATTTTAAAACTTAGGAGCCGCACCAGGATTTTGTAAATCAGTTTAAGAAAAGCATTCACCGTATACCCAACCCATTGTGAGGAACTGGGACTTGGAAATGGAAAGATAGAACTTCTGCCCCCCCAGAGTTAATAGAGAAGTCAGACGTGTAAATAAACTATGATATGGCAAAATAAATACTATCTTCGAACTGTACATAGTACTGCAGGGACCCTTGGAGCAAGAGGCTGTGGTTCTGTATGGAGAATTTGAGTAGAAGAGGGATTATTTTGCATTTGAGGAGACTTTGATGATGATGATAATTTTTATCTAAATGAGCAAATGGAGGAAGAAACAATTTTTTGGGGTATCATTTTTAAGTCTGAGCTGCAGTGCCTACCCTTCCTTTCTCCACCCGCATGCCCCAGGACCTCAGCACTTCCCAGCAGACTCTGTCCCATTTATATTTATATGATGTTTTTATTTTGTTTTGCTTTTATTTTGAAAAATTTCAAACTTGCACAAAACTAGAAGCTATTATAATCAACCCCATGTGCTTACCACCCAGCTTCGACCTTTACCAGTATCTGGCCATTGGATCATACTGAGCATAGTATCAGTAAATACCTGAGCACACATCTCTAAAAACTTAAGATTTCCTCACCATAAAAATAAACCAAAGCTATGATCAGGTATAACGAATTGTCAAAAAGTCCTTGTCTTGTGGAATTTCACAACCAGTAATTTTTTTAAAGATTGATTCATTTTAGAGAGGTGGGGAGGGGTGAGGGAGAGAGAGAATTATGGCAGATTGCCCACTGAGCACAGAGCCCCACGTTGGACGCGGGGCTCAATCCCAGGGTCCTGACATCATGACCCGGAGCTGAAATCAATAATCGGACGTCTAACCAGGTCTAACCGGCTAAGCCACCCAGGTGCCCCACAACCAGTTATTTTTAATAATACATTTATTTTTTCTGCCAATAAAAAGAAAATGGGCCTTCCTGTTTTGTTTTGTTTTGTTTGAAGAAATCCAGCTTGCTAAAATGCATAAAAGTACAATGAGAAATAAAGAGTTGGGTTTTGTTTTGTTTTTTTCATTTTTACTGTATTATCATCAGTATGTAGCATAGTGCTTGTCCCATAATGGGTATTCAGTTAGTGTTTAGTGAATGAAGGGAGGGGAGGAGGGAGATAGGAAGTTTAGGAAGCTAGAACAGGAAGTGGAAAGGAAGACCTGAACCTCTAGCTTCACTACCCACATGAATTTTTTTAATGCAGTTTTTTACAAATACATAATTTCGGCAGGGAGGGCGCCTGGGTGGCTCGGTTGTTAAGCGTCTGCCTTCGGCTTAGGTCATGATCCCAGGGTCCTGGGATCCAGTCCCACATCTGGCTCCCTGCTCAGCATGGGGTCTGATTCTCCCTCTCCCCCTACCCCTCTTCCTGCTCCTACTTTCTCTATCTCAAATAAATAAAGCCTTTAAAAAATACATAATTTGGCTTTCACGTGACCATACTGCGTGTACATTTATGTATCCTGCTTTCCCCACATGGTGACATGAACATTTTTCACTGGCTCCACGGGTGAATGACAGGACTCCCTGCCTCTGCTTCACGTCCTGAGTGTCCCCCAGTCCTGCCCAGGGCCTCCTCCCCCATCTGGCCAGAGCGCCCTGGGGAGAGACCTTCACCCCTCAGGCTGCCCCATCATCACGGCTTTCCAGGCCTCTGAGCAACACGATGTAATACTGGCATTTACACAGCTGGCACTGCGCTAAAGGTCATTTTTAAAATATTTATCGTCTAATTTCCTGAAATTGTCAACCCCGTGTTAGAGGGGGCAGTTTTCCAAAAGGATGAAGAGGTAATAATTTTAAGGCATTTGGGAAGATTCTTCATCTAGCAGACTGCTGTGATTATAGCGCTGGTTTTCGCCACATCCCGAAGCCTTTCAGATGGGAGTGCTGTGAAGGAGTGACGTTTCTGGGGGCAGCCCCAGATCGTGGTAAATAGGCTCGGGGCATGATAATTACTGTGTTAACATTTCAAAGTGGAAACATTTCCATTCCATTTAGTCTACTTCCATCTCTCAATTAACCTAATGCGTAGTGATACAGGAGCTATTTTGATGTTCCCGGAACTGAGTGTTCTTGTGGTGTGTCTTGTAGCGCATTTACCCGTAAACACACACCACACTCGGACACATGAAACTCTGAGCGCTGTTGCTAGAAATGGGCCAGAGAATTTAAGGGGTTATCCAGCCAAGGCATAAATTTGATCCCCCCAAAAGTCATCGGTTACATTTCCCCCCTTTCCTCCTTTGGAAGGAGAACTTGATGTCAAGCAGTTGTTCCTAGAATGACTTAGTACCTGCTGTGCTCCAGACAGGGCACTTTGCGATTATGCTCTCAGTAGTCACTCGGCTGTTTAAAATGTCTCCCTCGTTTATGCTTTGGGAACTGCCAAGGGATGATCAACTCTGCTCTTGATAAAGATGTCCGTACAACTTGGGTCCTCCTAGTTGAGTTGAGCCGGGGTGCTCAGTGGGAGTGGAGGGCGTCTGCACGTGATATGAAGCCTCGTGTTATGCCCTGGGACCAGGCTTGGGATTGCCCTAATACCTCCTGCCAGGCTGCGTGCCTCTTCTGTGTATCTTTCTCCAAAGAGCCATCTCTGAAGTCAGGCTGATTTCGGAGCCCACGATGTAAGTGGCCCCAGAACAGGGGGAGAAATACCTTGAACCAAATCTGCGACGTATGCAACTTTGGGGACACTTAAAAGAACGTGTTGCATTTGAGAGCATGCCGTTGGTCGAGAAACGTCTAAATAAGAGGCTGTAGTCGTCAGCCAAGGCATGTGTTAGTGACTGTGTTGTGCAGCGGAACATTTCAAGGGGGCTGCCTGTGTCATCTGATGAACTGTCTCCTGCCGTGGCAGAGCCGGCATTTCGTCTGCTCCATCTTCTGGCTTATTTTGGTGAGGGAAGGCAAGGGAGGGGGAGAGGGTCTCTGCCTGGGTCCTGGGGCAGCTTTTTCTTATCTGGAAAATAAGGCTAACACCCATTCACTAGCAGCATTCTGATGTTACAGAAGAAGAATCTTTTAAGATAAGTAGGCATCAAAAAAAAATAGCTCTCATTATGTTATAATATCTGTTGTGCATATATAATGGAAATGGATATATATGGATATAGAGTGGAAATGGTTTCTGAGAGCAAGTACCAGATTGTGAAACAAAGAACCAAAAAAAAAACCCACCAAAAACATTTTTCTGTTAGATATAAACATGAACAGGAAAGGTTCTGCAGATTATTGCCTTATCCAATACAAGAACACTTCCATCATTCAGAACGAACAATGGTGATGATGGTAATGACCTTGATTCATTTGTGAATACCACTTTACTGTTTACAAAGCCCTTTTCTATCTATTATCTTGCTTGATCTTCGTCATGACCCCACTCGACAAATATTACGGGGCTTGTTATTTCCATTTGACAAGGGAGAAACCTAACGCACAGGGCGCTTATATGGCTTAACTGGGGTCAAGTCGTGGGTGGAGTCAGACGGGGAGTCTGAGCAGCCCCAGGAGTAGTCCTGTTCCTTCGCTGTGTTCTCTTGTAGACAGTGTGCTGCTGCTGGTGGGAACCATCCCGCGTGACTCTTGACTCTGCAGCAAGAGCTTGCTTGGACAATATTTCGCGTGCATTCACTTGTTTGGTCTCCACAGCTACCCAAGAGAGAGGAACAATTATCATCCCTCTTTAATAGATGAAGAACTTGAGGGTGGAGAAGGGAAAGCTCTCTCCTCTCCTTGGGTCCATGTCTAGATGCAGGGATGGGACCTGCTGGCTCAGACCCATGCCTTGCACCTGCTCTGCCCAGATGCCCCTGACCACTGAAGAGACCCTCTACCCGGGTGGTTCACAGATCCCCGCCCCCCCATCCCCCCATTCCCCC
>CM052815.1:50172114-50192337 GCA_028533885.1 Nasua narica | reverse complement strand
AATTGTGTAAATTTGTTCTGCTGAGGCCCCGTGATTCATCACTCCTGTCTCAGATAATTCAGCTTTGAGCCGAAGCTCTGATTATAGCCTGCTAGCTGTGTGACTTTGGCTAAGGCCCTTTGTTAGGTCTCTGTTCTCCTTCTCTGTAAAATGGGAGGATAGGACATGTGACTCACCTTCCCCGTGTTAATGTTTTTTTTACACTTTTATGAATTTTAAAAAAAGATCATTTATTTATTTATTTATTTATTTGACAGAGGGAGCAGAAGTAGGCAGAGCAGCAGGCAGAGGGAGAGGGAGAAGCAGGCTCCAGGCTGAGCAGGGAGCCTGATGCGGGACTCGATCCCAGAACCCTGCGATCATGACCTGAGCCGAAGGCAGTCGCTTAACCGACTAAGCCACACAGGCCTCCACTTTTATGAATTTTTAAATGAATCTTCTGTGGGCCTTTTAAAAAATTCTTAATATTTATATTGTACATTTGCATCATAAATTATTTTTAACAGCTTTATTGAGATACCATTGATATAAAAGTTACATACATTTAAGGTATACAAGTTGATGTTTTGATATACATATGCTTCACGAAATGATCACACAAGGTAATTAGCATATTTGTCACCTCTGTAGTTACCATTGTGTGTGTGTGTGTGTGTGTGTAAGGGGCATGAGAAAATTTCTTTCAAGGTCTGTCCTCTTGGCAAATTACAGGCATATACAGTACAGTATTGTTAACTGTCATCACCTCGTGATTTTTGTCAAGATCAAATAAAATCATATATATGGAAATTCCTGGTAATTCACCAATAGTCAGCATACACAGACTATTATTTTCTTCATGCCAGCTTATCTTTAGGACAGAATTACACCCTTTGGACTTCAGATTCTTTTTGTTTCCTATTGTGTTGTTGGTTTTTTGCACATTTTACAGTGAGAATTATCATGTATCCTCGAAATTTTAATTTTTCAGCAGCAATCAGAAATGGTCCTGGTTTTGTCTTCTGGAGCTACTGTAAATTGGGGTCTTTTTATACTTGGAAACACCGAAGTATTTGGAGGCTACTGTGTCACCATTTTCTGAGTAAAATGCCACTAGCTCCTTGAACCACACCAAACAAAGGAGACTTAAGCTTTGAAGCAGGCAGAGCTGATGCGTTCCGTGGCTTTTTATAACTTCCTGTGGCCTCATTCAGCCTTAATGTCCTCCCTGGTGAGATGGCACCAAGTTCTTATGAGAGTCTGAGTTGAAATAATAGGACCTTGGCAGAGAGTACCATTTACTGAATGTCCATTTCCCTTAGCTTCCTTTGAGATTCCCTGGGATTTATTTATCAAGACTCGCTACAGTGTGTCAACCAGCCTCGCTTTCCCTGAACTTACCTGGTTCTCAGAAATAGCATAAGATAATGCCGTGCTGCTAATGTAACAACGTTGATAACACAGGGATGCCATTTGATGAGAACGTCTGATGCGCCAAGCAGAGTGTAAAGTGCTTTTATGTCACTTTTTTTTTTTTTTAACTTAATTCTCCGTCTGGGAGATAATCATTATAAACCCATTATGTACGTGGAAAAACCAGAGTCACACAGAAAATGAACAATGGGCCCTGGATTTAGCCTCTATGAACAAAAAGTGGGGGATCTGTGTTGCATCCCGGAGCTCACTTCTTTTGTGAAAGGCCCAAGATGATAAATATTTTAGGTTTTGCAGGTTGCACAGTCACGGCCCTTCAACTCTGCCTTGTACAGGAAGGCAGCCAGAGATGATATGTAAACAAATGTTCATGGCCCTGTGCCGATAAAACTTTATTCACAAACCCAGCTAGCTGGGTCTGGCCCCGAGGCCAGAGTTTGCCAGCCCCTGCTGCCTACCACTTTAGTGCCCTGTCTCCTCCTTTTATCTCCCCTCGTTATTTTTTCTTGTTCTTTTACTTGAATTGCATATCTCCAGCCAGTTGATCATGAGTTTTCCTTTGTAGCTTTTCTTGGCAGTAGGTCCGTAAGCTATAAGCCATTTTTACAGCATTTCTGATTTGCCTGATTGATTATAAGTGTTTCTCATGTACCAGGAGGCACGTCAGACTCATTTATAAACTGTGATGCATTAGAGGTCATCACAGCTCCAGGAGGCCTGTTTGTGGAGTGACGGATGAGACTTAGGAAGTCAGGCAATTCCCCGAGTCCGGTGGGTCAGGTTCAAGGCGAAGGCTATTCCCCGCCCTCCCCCCCCTCCCCCCCCTCCCCAGAGAGCCACATTACAAGTCTGTCCAGAGTGAGATTGCTTAGGGCAGAACACCTTCGTGGGCTTGACCATCACAATGAAGACTCTCTCTCCAAATCATCAATCAGAAGCCTTCCCTATAAAATCTGTTTTAGCAGATAGATTTGAAGGGAAGGAAAACTGCCAGAGAAAACAAATGTAAACTAAATTAAAATGAATAATAAGGTCACGGAATGTCAGAGATGATCCGGCCCAGGGAGGGGGATGTGTGGTGCTCTCACGTACGGTGTGGCTGACGTTGCTCCTCTGTGCCTTCGGGATGCTTCCTGCTTGCCTTTCTCCCCAGTCAAGTAAAAGTATTTAGGGCCCACAGAGCTCCACGTCCCTTCCCCTTCAGCAACCCCCTAACTCAGAGGCGGGTTTATCCCAATATTTAGGGGGCTGTTCTTGTTCTTGGCCAGAGGGGGTGCCCATCTGTGGGGGGCTCCCATCATCCTCTCTTTCCCTTGCATCGTCTTTTTCCTTCCTGTGACTTCACAGGGCACTTGGGTTTGGTGGGTGGCAGTAAATCTGTTGTAGGTCTGTTCTTTGCTCTGTCTCTGCTGTCCACTTAACTCACTCTCGCTCCTTCCCTCCCTTCCTTCTCTCTCTCCTTTCTATCCCCCTGGAAAGAGCTCTCAGAGGCCAGCATGGAGGCTGCGGTGGGACTAGCCGGCAGCTCTCAGAGAGGGCACAAAGCGGGTGTCCGCCCTGCCCCCACTCTCCCTGCCCACTTGGAACCACCCACCCCAATCTCCCGTGGGGACTGCACGTCCTGCTGTCACCCACTCGCACTAATCAGTTAGCTGCAGGTAGTCATGCTGTGTGGCTCTTTCTTCCCACAGAAGTCACCGGGCACCGGTGTGAGAAGGCCATTTGGAGAGAGGGGCTATTTAGTGGGGGACTGGGCGTGAGTGGGGCAGGGGAGACCTGAGGGAGGAGGGCACCCACGGTTCCGTGGCAGCCGGGGCTCTGTGCCCTAGGAAATTGTGGTCTGACTCCTTGTGCCCTCAACTGTTGATCGTGTTTGGGCTGGGAATTTGGCTAAAACCAAACAGCCGCTGGCAGTCTGGGTCACCCCTTGCCATAAGCCGCTCCTACCCTGGGTGTCCCCTTCTCCTCCAAGCACTGCTCCCTCCACCTCCCGACTGACCCTGGTGGCAGCAGGGCTGGGAATGAGGGTGAGAGCTCGATGTATGTGGGAGATGTTCAGGAGCCAGACTATCTAGAATTCAGTGCTAGTTGAATTTATCTTGATTATTATCTTGATTTTACAGATTGGAAGGCTCAAGTTCAGTTTGGATTGAGGAGTGACTTCCAGGTTCTGCTTTGTTCCCAGCTCCAGGCCAGGCTCACCGAACTATTGCCCCGAGTCAGGGGGTGATGGCGGAGGTGACCATGCCGTTAACAGAAGGAAGGGATATCCGAGGAGAACCAGGCCTGGTGGTAGGGAAAGTGATCTGTGATTCCGTATGCCTGCCACTGTCCCTGGCCACTGGGATAAAGACGAGACAAATCAGACAAAAATCTCCGTCCTCCTGGAGCCTGCATTCTAGTAAGGGAAGACGGTCAGCAGGCAACAGAGGTGAGGAAATTATACCATCTATGATGGAGTGATAAATGACAGGAAAGCAAGGACTGAGGAATGTGGGGACGGCATGGGGTGGTAGCTGCAAATCAGAATAGGGTGCGACTTGAACAAAGACCTAAACGGGGCAAAGGAGCGAGTCTTGTGAATCCTGTAGGAAGAACATTCCAGGCAGGTGGGCCTGTGCCTGGTGCACGGGAAGAGAGCAAGAAAGTGAGTGTCCTGCCGAAGGAAGGACACAAGGAGAGTAGGAAGAAGGAAATGAGGTAAGGTGGGGATAGACCATGCAGTCTTGTAGGCCAACGTAAGGATCTAATTTTACCCCGAATGAGTTGGGGACCATTGGAGGATTCTAAGCAGAGGAATGCCGTGATTGATAAAGGTTTCCCCAGGATCATTCTGGCTGCTGTGTTGAAAACGTGCTGAATGGGCATGATGGTCATGGGCAAGGGACAAGCGTTACAGTATTCCAGCCCACAGAAGCCCCCGTGGAGTAGAGGTGCGGGGTGACAGACATGCTCAGTGCCCGGGTGGTCTCTATCAGTGCTCAACCTGGAGTTAGCGTTTAATTCATGTTAGCTGGTTGAAGAGAAGAGTAAATCCAGGAGGCTGGAACGCTTTTACTTCGTGCGTGCTGGAGAGGCAGCCCCGTTCTGAAGGACCTGTGTAGCAGACACGTGCTTTCTAACGAGACGCAGGGCTATCCGCGCACTTGTTTTACATTCCTCACTAGCCTGGAAGCTCCCTGAGGGCAGGGACCATATCTGCTCATCTCTTTAGTCCTAGTGCCCAGGCCACAGAGCTTGGCACTCAGTGATACTGGCAGTGTGATTGGAAAGGACATGGGATCTCGATCTCCACACAGTCTGAGTTTCCCTCATCCCCGGGTCTGGCTTCATGGATCTAGACATGAGCCTTGGCCTTGTCACAGGCCAGCGTGGACAGCAAATGTGTTCTTTCCCACTCTACTTCATTACTGCTATGGGTCTGGACCATGTTTCCATTTTGTATAAAATGAGGGTCCACTCGTTCATTCAACAGTATTAACAATCCAGAATGCGTCTCAGAGAAGGTTTTCCTGGCCACTCAAAACAGCTCCCCCAACTCTCCGGGTGCCTGGGTGGCTCAGTGAATTAAAGCCTCTGTCTTCAGCTCAGGTCATGATCTCAGGGTCCTGGGATCGAGCCCTGCATCGGGCTCTCTGCTCAGTGGGGAGACTTCTTCCTCCCTGCCCGCCTTCCTCTCTGCCTGCTTGTGATCTCTCTCTCTCTCTCTGTCATATAAATAAATAAATCCTTAAAAAAAAAAACCCAGCTCCCCCAACTCTCTCTCCTTCTCCAGCTTTATTTTTTTTTTTTAATTTTTTGAGAGAGAGAATGAGCCTACACATGCACATGAGCTGGGGGTGTGGGGGTCAGAGGCAGATGGAGAGAGAGAATCTCACGCAGACTCTCTGCTGAGTGGGGAGCCTGATGCAGGGCTCAGTCTCAGGGCTCTGAGATCATGGCTTGAGCAGAAATCAAGAGGTGGCATTTAATCTAACTGAACCACCTAGGAGCACCTCAAGCTTTATTTTTAAATTCATAATACTTGCCAGTACCTGAAAACGTGTTATTTATTAATTTATATAATTAATACTTATATATTATCTGTCTCCCCTGATAGAGTGTAAACCCCATGAAGTCACAGGTTTCTGTCTTATTCGCTGCTAAACCCTTGTACCTGTAATAGTGCCTGGTTCAAGGAAGGGGCTAAATTTGTATTTATGAATGAATGAATGAAAGAACAAACGAGGGGACTCAAGTCAACAGTCTGTGGAGATGCGGTTCACAAACCATAAAGGGTAAAGCCAGTGGAAGGGGTTTGGTTATTATTATAAATGTGCCTCACTCATTAGCCCAGCTCTGACTCTTCCCTCTGCATTTTTCAAGGCAAACATGAGTGAGAATTTTTTTTTCTATTTGGGTTTTCTTCAAAGAATTCTGACAACCTAATTTAAGAGCATTTCCAGGTGCAGAATTCAGTGATGGATCCGCATCTCCTAGCAACCTCACACAGGAGCCACTCACCACGTGAGAGAGGTGACAATTTCAAGTGGGTGTGCTAAGTGTCAGTCAGGGACGAGCGCAGTGCTGAGGTGGGTGAGGAGGAGGGCCAGGGACACTTTCCCGGGCCCTGGGGCGGGACAGACCTAGGGCAGGGGTGAGAGCCCCCCGCGGAGATTTCTCCCTCACTGAGAGCCTGGGCAGACCGTTCCCCACCCAGCTTCATTTCCTCCATTCAACGAGGGGGCTGACAGGATCCCTTCTAGCTCTATCCTCCTATGATTTGCATTTTTAATCGGACATATTGAGGATAATCACTGCTCTTTATTGAGCAAGCCTCTGTTTTAAGCATTTTTTTTCTTTTAAAGATTTTATTTATTTGTTTATTAGGAAAGAGAGAGAGTGAGAGAGAGCATGAGAAGGGAGAAGGTCAGAGTGAGAAGCGGACTCCCCATGGAGCTGGGAGCCCGATGTGGGACTCGATCTCGGGACTCCGGGATCATGACCTGAGCCAAAGGCAGTTGCTTAGCCAACTGAGCCACCCAGGCGCCCCTGTTTTAAGCATTTTATATTATTTCATCTAATCCTCACTTGCACACTGTGAGATAGGGTTGTAGTTAGCCCTCCTCTCCAGGTAAGAAAACTCAGGCATACGGAGATAAGTAATTAAGGTCCCTGTATTAGTCAGCTTGGGCTGACTAACATAACCTAACAAAATGCCATATGGTGGCTTAAACAGTAGAAATTTATTTCTCATCGCTCTGGAAGCTGGGAAGTCCAAAAATCAAGGTGCTGGCTGCTTCAGTTTCTCATGAGGATTCTGTTCCTGGCTTGCACATGGCCACCTTCTTGCTGTGTCCTCACATGGCATTTTTTTTCTGTGCTGGCAGATGAAGAGAGACATCTCTCTCTCTCCTACTCTTCTTAGGAGACCTTTAATCCTGACATTCAGGATTAAGTCCCACCTCATGACTTAATCTAACTCTAGTTACCTCCCAGAGCCCTCATCTCCAAATACCCTCATGTCCAGTGTTAGGCCTTTACCATATGAATTTTGGTGGGGGAGGGGGACACACAAACTAAGTCCAGAGCAGTCATGGAGATGGCAAGTGATGGAACCAGATTCCAGCCGCTCTCGTTAGCGGACCCCCTCCTTCTGGCTCTAAGGCGTCTTGCATTGGCCCTCTGCTTTGGTATCAGATGCCAGTGAAGGAGATGGTACTGAGTTTGAAGTGTTCCTGGAGAGACAGTGCTTGCTGTTAGGGTCTAGGGTCCTCCCTGAGATCGGAGACCATTACCATGGCCCACATCTACGTCCTTAGCATGTAACCTTCTACCAGAGCAGGAGAGATAGTCAATATATCTTTCTTACGTAAGTGAATGACTCTGTTCAAGACTGATGACTACAGTTGGATGCGAAAAGCTCAAAAAATGGGGCAGGGGGCACCTGGGTGGCTCCGTCGGTTAAGCATCCGACTCTTGGTTTTGGCTCAGGTCATAATCTCAGGGTCCTGAGATCAAGCTCCGTGCTCAGGGTGGAGTCTGCTTGAGATTCTCTCCTTCTCCCTCTCTTCCCCTCCCCCCACCCACTCATGCATGCACGTGCTCTGTCTCTCTCAAATAAATAAATAAATAAATAAATAAATAAATAAATACAGTGGAAAAATACAAGCTCAAAAACGGTTTTGTCCAGGTACCCTGGGAAGACGGGGACCCCTTGAGGCCTGGTCGAGGGAAGTGCGAGGAATAGCAATAACTAAACATCTCATATATGCCAAATTCTTCTAGCGGCCTTTCATAGGGTTTACCTCATTTCAGCTTCACACCAACCTGGAGATAAGCTTCCTTTTTCATGGCCAGGGAAACAGACGTTGAGAGAAGCACAGGGCCCCAGGAGCTGAGGAGCAGAGAAGAAACTTGCCAGAGGTCACACAGATGTCTGGGAAGTGTGAATTTTGCAGGACCCACCTGCAAACAGTGTAATGCCTGAGTGCCATGACAGTGAGGTCCTCCTTGGGGGAGGCACTGAGACCAGCTCCCATCCCGTACTCTTCCTTCAGTGAAAACAAGAACTCTGGCTCTCCAGTTAGTCAAGTTGGTCCCTTGCATTATCTTTGAGTTTACTGTATCAAATACCTCCTCATTACCTCCTCGTCCTCAGATATAGGCATATTAAGAGCTTCTTCAGTGGTTGTTCAGGAAATGGATGGGAAATCAGGAGGGCTTGGTACCGGTGGCTCTGACGTCTCTCTGTAGGACCAGTGGAGAGGCACCATTGTGATGGGCTGGGGGTGAGGCCAGAGGGCTCCAGGACCAGCCTGGAAGGTTCACGTGCATAGCAGGCCCAGTTTTGACTTGGATAGCACATTTATGGAGGGCGGGCTAGTGCAGAGACTAAATGAGGTATATGGAGGCTAGAGTGTCCCCCATCCCTTGCTAATGCCACCACTGACTTCGGAGAAGAAAGGGCAGTTTCTTAGAAAGATCCATCCCAAGTGACGAGCAAATTGGTCTGGAGGGGGAGACACTAAAAGCCAGAATGGGGCTTTAGGGGGCCCTGTGTGGAAATGGAGGCCTCTGCAAAGGCTGGTGGCTTGGTGGGAAAGGGCCTGAAGGAAGAATGAGAGAAAACAGACGAGAACAATCATGAGATCAGGGCTCGGGGCCCAGGAGGAAGCAGGGATCACCGGGTTCTTTCACATTTGTTCAATTGGCATCGCATGGTTATATGGTTGCAAATCACTTTCAGATGCTTTATTTTATGAGCTCCTCAATTTCATCCCTACGGCAGTCAGGGAAAATGGTATTGTGTCCATTTTATAGATGAGGAAAGTGATACTGTCTGCGGTTAAGTGGTTTTCCCAAGAAAGTTACCAGGAGACAGGAAGAGAAGGTAATTTTTTAAAAATCCAACACCAGTTCTCTTTTGCCTCCCCCTAATGACAGGAGGTGGCTAAGGATTTGGCTTTGGAAACAGGGACACTGTAGCTCCTTTTACAGAGGAGTAATAAGGGCAGCAGCAGCTCCAGCCCCTTACCTCCCACTGCACGCACGCACGCACGCACGCCCGCCCGCCCGCGCCTGTGGGTCCCATTACTGTTACTAAGGTTGCTGCTGCTACAGCTGTCACTGAGTGCCGACCGTGTGCTGACCGTCACCCCGAGCGCTTGGACAACCCTGGGAGGTAGTTATGGTCATCCTCATTCGACAGAAGAGGTAAGCTAGGGGGAAGTAGAGATTACGCAGACTCGGAGGGCAGCTGCCTGACCTGTCCAAGCGGAATGCTTCAGACCCGAATCAGACGGCGTTCGTTTTCCTCATACCTAATGGTCATCTCTATTAGGGAGAGAGACGGTAAAGCGTTCTGTGGAGGATGACAAAGTCGAGCAATGGAATAAGCTGGAATGGCCAGAGGGGTTTGATTTGGGAATGTCTCCTCTTGGCCTCCCTTACATCCTTCAGACTGAAGCTAGGTGGTCAGGACCCTTTGGAGGGACAATCTTTTTTTCTATCAACCCCATGGAGTTATAATTAGACTTTTTTTTTCCCCTGCTGGGGAAGGATCTGAGAGTCTGTTTTTTTGGGTTCTTTTGTGTTTTTTTTTAAGGATTTTATTTATTTGAGAGGGAGAGAGAGAGAGAGAGAGAGGGAGCAAGAGCAGGGGGAGGGAGAAGCAGGCTTCCCACTGAGCAGGGAGCCCCACACCTGACTCAATCCCAGTATCATGACTGGAGCCGAAGGCAGATGCTTAACTCACTGAGCCACCCAGGTGCTCCTGAGAATCTGGATTTTAAGAAGTCCTGCATTGTGCTGATACTGCTGTTTTGTTTTGTTTTGTTTCTTTAAGATTTTATTTATTTATTTATTTATTTATTTTTAAAGATTTTACCTATTCATTTGACAGAGAAAGATGACAAGTAGGCAGAGAGGCAGGCAGAGAGAGAGGGGGAAGCAGGCTCCCCGCTGAGCAGAGAGCCCGACGCGGGGCCCTATCCCAGGTCCCCAAGACCATGACCTGAGCCGAAGGCAGAGGCCCCAACCCACTGAGCCACCTAGGTACCCCTAAGATTTTATTTATATAGAGCGCACAAAAAGGGGATGGTCAGAGGGAGAAGAAGAGAGAATCTCGAGCAGACTCGCTGCTGAGTGCGGAGCTCGACTCAGGGCTCAGACTCATAACACTGAGATCATGATCTGAGCCAAAATATAGAGTCAAAAGCTTAACCAGCTGAACCACCCAGGCGCCCCACATTGGGTTTTTTTTTTAACTGTACTTTGAATAGTAACAGTTTCATTTTTGAGATCCTTGCAGCTCAGTGAGGCCATTTTGAAAGTCCTAAATTGACCATTCTGAAGTACATTCATACTTGTGTGTGCTGTGGTCCTAAAATGTGGGTGTGTAACTGGAATTATTGATAGGACATGAGAATAACATCTTATTTCAGAGCCTACTATGGGCAGGAAACTTCCCAAAAACATGTGGTTAATTTTATATTAGTTTTCTCCTTTTATAGATGAAGGAATTGAAAATCAGAGCATTTAGCTCACCTAAGCTTATGTAGCTAAGAAGTGATGAAGCTGGAATTTGAAGCCTTAGTCTTCTGCTCTGAAGTGTGTGCTTTTCCCATAGACACAAATTAGTAATCTGAAACTACCCAGTAATTAAGAGATAAAGACTCTTGATCCACTGGGCCATGATTTTCTCTTCTTATTATAGAGACACATAGGAGAAATGTGTCTTGAAAATTGTCAGAGCCCTTGTGGATGTTATTCTTATCATTAATGATCAGATAATATGAAATTTAATGACACTATTAACTTGAAAAACTTTGAGAAGGTAAGCATGTAAATCAGTATTTAAACAAACCACACCCTTTGCAATAAAGCCATGTAAATACATGGGTAGGGAAACCCAAAAACAATATCCATTGAGAAAAAAGCCCATGGCATTAGAGAAGAATGAGACAGAGAAAAAAAACATCCCTGTTACTTGGCTTTGCTCCTTCCCCTTTGGGTTCAGAAAACAGAATTGAGACAACACCAAAGGGGGTGGGTAAAGAGTTTGAACAATGAATACACATTACCAGCATCAGCTGGGTATCTTGTTAACATTAACCTGATGCATTGCAAGTGAGCTGCAGTTAGAACAGTAATTACAGTAAATAGAATCCATTTGGAATCCTCAAGCAAATATGAGCAGGGAAGAAAGATGGGCTGAAAAAAATCCATTACCCTTTGGAAGTTATGGAAGCTTCAGATGGCAGCAATTTCTACTGTGAATTGCATCCGACTAAGAAGCGGCAACTTGAATGAATCTATCTCAGCTCTCAAGTGCATTTAGATGGTAAATAAAATGAATTACCCGACCATTCCAGCCAAGTACAGTTTCCTGAAATATTTGTCTTGGTAATTTAGGTAGAAAATTTAGGTAGAATTGGGAAGGTGGCCTGTCTATTCTGTTTCCTGTCTTGGGCTGATGGTTTTTCTTAGAAAAATGAAATACTGCTATTCCGGAAGGGTCAAAAGGAAGGGCTAAGGTGGATGGGAGAAGGTAGAGGAGGATTCTGAGACTCTTAACATGGTCTGCACTCTTGAATGTTGGTCCAAGAGAAGTTTCATGTTCAAAGACTCCAGTCTAACCAGTCGACCTGTGGTTGCCGCCTCTGGGTGTGTAACTATGGCCCTCCCATGCAGTCTGTTCTGGAAAGCTCCATAGTTGCAGCCAGCTCAGGTCTCACTCATGTGTATGAATGAGACCTTGCAGGTCCCTGTCCTCTGTTCTCTGGCTTTACCCTCACTCTCCTCCCCCTCGCCCCAGGACCGACCTGTGTGCCCAGGTCAGACTTTCTTCCCTGGAGTCCTGACCTGATCTCCCCCAGCTTTTGGGGAAGAGACCTGTCTTCTTTGGCCCCAGGTCTGTGGAAGCTTTATGCTCTGAGCGGCTCCCATCGCCACCCACGTGAGTAATGGCTGAAAACTCACAGGCACTTAGTCTGGAAATTTGGAGACTTAGAATAAGTTTTCACATGTATGTTCTTCCGACAAATATTGATTAGGTGCCTACTGCAAGCCAGGCTCTGTCTACGGTCTGGGAACGTTTGTAACACATTTCCTCAGTATGGGCTCTCGGATGCCCCACTGCTGGGAGACTGGCTTTCAACAGGAAAAACACGTTGACAGACAAAATGATAAACACTGAAAGGGGCACCTCTGTGACTGCAGCTGGGCAGTGCCTGGGATGTCCAGGGTCTCACGGATGTTCTCTGTGCCACCAAGGGGACACCAGTCCTGGCAGACCCCTGCATCGGCCTGGGACACAGCCCTGCCTTGGGTCTGAAGCCTTCACCCTGAGGCCCCCTGATCTAGGTGACCCTAGACATCTTCTTGTGGACTGGGTACCAGAAGAAGAGCTAGTTAGCGCTGGTAACAAGCTCATTCGTCTTTCAGAGAGCGTGGAGAGTAAGGAATCAAAGTGGAATGGGGGGTGGAAGGTGAAGAATGCTCTGGTTTCGACCCACTTTTTTTCTTTAAATTTGGCTCTGTGATCTCTTCAAAACACCTACACATTAGTTTATATTCCTTTTTTTTTTTTTTTTTAAGCAGGCTCCATGCCTAGTGTGGGGCCCCATGTAGGGCTTGAACTCACAACCCTGAGATCAAGGTCTGAACTGAGATCAAAAGTCAGTCGCTTAACCAGCTGAGCCACCCAGGTGCCCCTGAAGTCCTTTTTTAAAAGGTGAATCAGGGCCATTTTTATTAAGCATCAGCTGAGTTCTGAACACCCTATTTGCTGCTTTATATAGGTTCACGTGCTACTTCTCGAATGCTTACAGTCACCCTATGAAGGAGAAAATGCTGTTATCCCCACTTCATAGGTGGGAAACAGAAACTCTAAGCGATAAAGCTCAGCCTCTAGAGTTAGCAGACCTGGAAGTGAGACCCAGCTCTAACATTTCCCATTTGTGAAACTTTAGGCTAAGTCACTTCACTTCCCTGAGCCCTTGTGTTTCCCATGTCTAAAAGAGGATGATTCCAAACGCCTGCTTCATAAGGTCTAAGAAGGATAAATTAACTGGAGTGCGGATAATGCGCACAGTGCAATGTGGGCACAGAGCAAGTGCTAAGTAAATACCCTTTCTTTCTCCACGGGCCATGGGAAGAAACATCCGCATTCCAATCCCCATGTACCCGGGCCACTCAAGCAAGGGGTTGGCCACAGAAAGACCTTAGTCATGCTGGAGGTGAACCAGGAGTGGGGAGGCCTCAGGAGCTCACCTGTCTCCAGCCCCTGTCAAGGGGGTCACCTTGGGCCAGGGCCACCAAACCATCGAGACTCGGCACATCATAGCCTCAAACCACTGCCCAGATACCCCGCAAACACCTAGTTCAGGCCAAGGTCAGGAAGTGAAGGAGCATGTTCAGGCGGAGCTGCAGGCTCCAGGACACGGGCAGGGGGACGGGACCCGTCTGAACATCACTGGGAACGGCTGAAAGTACCTAGACAAGTTGGGGTCCAGATGGCCCCAGCGTGGCCTCCTGACCCTGGACCCAAGGCCTAGAGTGATGCTTCTCAGCCTTGGCTGTTCTTTGGAATCACCTGGGGACCTCTGACAAATACAGAACAGTGCCTGGGTCCCATCCCTGAGGACTTGGAGTTAATTGGTCCAGAGCGTAGCCTGGGCACTGGGATTTTAGAGAGTCTCCGGATGATTCTTCTGTGTAGCCAGGGGTGGCCGCCCTTTGGACTTGCAGTTCCCAGTCAGACAAAAGATGGCTAGAGGCCCCCAAGCTCCTTATTTCCGAGTGGAGTGTCCCTCTGTTCTCCCCACATATCCATCCAGCTCCCTCCCTCCCTCTCCGCCATCTCCACCTCCCCTGGACCACTGGAATCTAGCTTCCAGGTCTTCTAGGACCCCAGGGCCTTTCCCATAGACCCCATGCTCCCACATTCTCAGAGCATCCTGTTCCCTGTGGGGCCTTCTCCCCGTGTCTTTGCTTAGCCCACATGTACTTCCCCAGAACCCTCCTCTTTCCATGCCCCATCAAAGTCACTCCTTGCTTCGACAGTCGCAGGCTGAGTTCTCTGGGCTAGTGCCTCGTCACCCCAGCCCAAGATGACCTTTGTCACCTCTGCATTCTGGAGGCACCTAGCTCGGACTGCTCCCATGGTGCTTAGGTCGGACTACTTTATATGTTGGAATGGAGAGCTGTCGCAGCCCGGGGGTCAGTCCCTCGTTGGTGCCCGGAGTAAGACCTTCTGCTGCATGACTTTGCTGTGAGGCTTGGAGGACAGGAACCACATCCACATGCTCCCTGTGCTTCTGTGTGTGCCTCCGCATTTATCCGCACCAGCACTGCCACTGGCAGGGGGATTACTGGATCCTTCATAGAGATGACGAAAGGGATGTTTAGGGCCATACCTGTGGGGCAAGCCACCTAGCGCTCTCTGGACTCCAAATCCCAGGTTCCTTTCACTTTACCATGCGGCCCAAAATGAAAGCTTCTAGAGAATATACAATAAAGAGCTTTTATGATAACGTTGCAGATAAACTCATTGGATTAGAAGTTTTACTTTCCAAGGGCAGACATTCCATTTTCTCCATTCTCCACACATCAGGGCTCACTCTGCAAAAAGAGCTCTTGGGTGGGATCAGGAAGGCCCCAATTCATGTGTTTCCTGAGTGTCAGAGGCTCACTTACACCAGGCCTGGACCAGGCACTGGGACCCAGAGACAATCCAACATCTATGCTGTAGCCCTTCTTTCTGGTGGAAGAGACCAACTCTTCAACATACAGGTGCCATATATAGTACTTCCTGGGTTCAAGTTCGAGCTCCGTCATGTACTTCCGTGCCATTTTCTCTTGGCTAGTGGCTTCATCTCTCTGGGCTTTCATTGCTTTGTAAAATGTGGATAATAGTACCTTCCTGCCAGGTTGGGGTAAAGTGAAGGGAGTTAATCCCTGTATGTGCATAGGGACCTGCCACATGAGCCACGGTGTGAACTTGGGGTTCCCGGAGCACAGGGAGGGGCCACCAACCCTGCCCAGGTGTATTAGTTTCCTACCACTGCTGCAACACATCACAACATACTGAGTGGCTTAAAACAACACGCATTTATTATGTCATAGTTCCAGAGGTCAGAAATCCAGAATCAGCCTCACTGGGCTAAAATCACTGTGTCCACAGGGCTGGTTCCTTCTGGAGGTTCTGAAAAGAGACTCCATTTCTTCACCTTTGTTGTCTCCTAGAGGCATTTGCCTTCTTAGTCTTGGCCTCGTCCTCGTGTCACTCCATATTTCCTTGCATCCTCTTCATATTTCCTCCCACTAACTCTGAACCTTCTGCCTTCCTCTTATAAAGACCTTTGTGTTACACTGGAAGCCTCTGCATAATCCAGGATAAGCTCCCCACCTCAAGATCCTTAGCTTATTCACATCTGTGAAGCCCTTTTTGCATGTAAGGTAACATACTTTTGGGTTCCGGGAATTAGGTCATGGGCATTTATGGGGGGCATCATTGAGGCCACTGTAGCAGATGACAGAGAACAAGCCCTGCCCAGGGAGGGAGGTCAGGGACGACTCCCTGAGGAGGCCCATTTCAGCTGAAGAATGAGTAGGAATTTGCCAGACTGACTTGCAGGAAAGGGCATTCTAGATAGAGGAAAGGTCTCCAGCAAAGGCACCAAGACATGGAAGGAAAGCCTCCGGCGTTTAGGGAGAGGTGAGAAGTTCATGGTGGCAGGAACATGGGTGAGAGGGAGGGAACAATGGGCGGGCAGCCCTTTTATGCTGTGACCCTAGAAGCAACATGTGTGGTATGACGGCAGCTGCTGGAGTCCTCCCTGCAACGTGACATCCTGTCCAGGGAATCCCGACATTCCACTGTGGCCCAGACCAGACAGCCTCAAGGCTATCATGTTCCAGCGGGTGGCGTGTGTGTCTGGCCGCGAGGAGCTGGTGGTCCCCGGTGCTGTCACATTTGTCTCCATTTTTTTGCCTTTCCCTCCAGTCCTGAGCCCTCCCAGAACAGCCCCCCCAAACTCTCCCTGACCTCACTTCCCCTGGCTCCCGAGCCACAGACCAGAGAACTCCCTCCTGTGAGGGAGGACGAGACCCAGTGCCCATTTATTGGAAGCCATTTCCCTCCTCGATACCTTCTGAAGAGGTGGACCAGCAAAGCGACATTCCCACAGAAATAATTTTTCAATTTCTCATAATAGGACATAAAAGTCGGCCCAGGGAAATTGATTCCATTTGGAGCTTCCTTTGTAGGACACTTCATCTTCCATGGCGGCCTCTGTATTTCAGCAATTTCTAAAGCCTGAGGAAGTCTCCTTTCATGTTTTTTTTTGCCACCCTGGCAGAAGGCTTTTGTAGCTCAGCTGAATGTCTCTGCTGACCTCTCACTTCCCCAGGCCCAGGGCTGGGGGCAGAAGGCGCCTCGAAGCCCCCACCCAACCCCAGGGAGCAGCTTGCCAGCTTCCCCTTTGTGTCCACTCTGGCCCCCGGCATGAGGAGGATTTATTCTTCTGTGCTCTGTCTTCTCCATCCCCTGTTCCCCCTTGCCCCCTCCTTTCTTTTCTCTTCCATCTTTCATTGGGGTATTGACTTCCTTCCTTTTTGTCCCTCTCTTGCTCTTTCATTTCTTCCCCCGCCTGGGGTTATATCCTTCACTCCATGACCACTTGACTCGGTAGGTTACTCAGTGTCTCTGGGTCTCAGCTTCTTCATCTGTAAAAAAATGTGTGCCTCACGGTGGTGTGAGAAGGGTTCCACGCTTAGGAGTTCAGGAGAGCCCAGGCACAGAGAGGGATGTGGAACAGAAGGCAGCAGGTGCTAGTCACCTCCAGGGCAGTGCTTTGACAGAGACAGAGCAGGTGTCCTAGCCTGGTCTGGAGATGAGGGAACCAAGGCTCAGAGAGTGTGCGTGGTTCTGTCCCATGTCACCGAGCTAGTGAGTGGATACTCACACCACGTTGACCCTTGTGTGCTTCTCTCTGTTGGACTGTGGACTGGGATGGCAAGGATAGCCCCATCCCTCTCTCTCCTGCTTGGCCTGTTGCCTCTCTCCTGACCTTGGCGTTGAAGTCTGGGGAGACCCAGGTTGTCCTGGGTCTTCCCAGCACTCTGAGCTCCAGCTGTTGTGGTTGTGTGTGGGATTTGACAGGGGGTTGCAAACTGGGCTCCATCATCTCCCACTTCAAGCCTCAACCTGGGGGCTCACGGCCCCGGAATGAACTGAATCCATCAGAGAGTAACATGACTTCCATGCTTGCCTTGACTCAATAGCCCATCTGAATGTTCCGAGCAGGCAGAGGTTACTCTCAACTGGACGGTATTATCTTCCTGGAGTGGAGGAAATGGAGGTTCGGTTAAGCCACTTGCCCAAGTTCAGCTGGGACAAGAAGCCGGCTCTGACCAAAGACTTGAAACCTTTTGGTTTCGGGGATGTCAAGCAACGGGTTCAAGCTCTTCTAGCACATTTAGAATGCATGTCTCCCTAGACCCCATTCCTGAACGTTTTTCATTCCATAGCCCACTTACAAGAGTTTGGGCTGCTTCTGTGAGACCCTGAAGCCCGGAGCCAGGGCTAAGAGGAAGGTAGTTATAGTTAGCTTCAAGTCCACTTTCCACCTGCCAAGGTGGCCAAATCTCCCTGTCATTTGTTCCCTTTCCCTGGCGGCTGGGGCCGGGGTCACTTGATGGAGATGCTGTGGCGGGAACTTGTGCGTCTGCAGTCTGGGTGGTAGTCAGGGGCTAAGCCCGTCTCAGGGACGTGAGATTCGTCTGCAGCCTCGCGGTCCGTGCGCTGACCGGGAACTGAACCCAAGCTGACAGCAGCTGCTCCTCACAAACAATTCCCATGGGAGAAGGAAGTGGAAACATTTCCCCAGAAGAATCTGGAATCTCAAATGGAGCTGCTGTCTGTGGGCGAGGATAGGGAAAACTCCCTAGTTCTCATCATGGCCAGAAAGTCCTGGGACAGATTAATTGATTCATTCATTTGGCAAACAATTGTAAACATCTGTGCTGTAGTCAAACCTCTTCTAGGCTGTGGGGAGGCAACAGTAAACAAGATAACACTGTCCCCACACTCTCAGCACTCACATGCTAGTGGGAGAGACAGGAGAAACAGATTGTCACAATATCGGTCTGTCCGAGTACTGGCTTCTCTTCCCTCTGGGAAGTGGATAGTCCTGCAGCGCCTCGCAGCCCAGAAAGCAACGGAGTTCAGGGAGGAGACAACAGAGCTTATATTTTGAGGACATCCCTGGCCCTGAGTCAGGATAACCCCGGTCTAAGCTGGGAGACGCCAGGTCGGTTTTTCTCCATGTCTCAGGTCGCAGTTGGCAGAGAGAAGATAGCAGTACCTGCTCATGGTCGTGGATCGCAAGGAGCAGAGGCCCCTTACGTTGACCTGGGGCAAGAGTGGCTTGTGATAAGGTAGCAGGGATCTTTTGGGGAGGCCAAAGGTGATAATCTGAATGCAGCAGAGACTCACAGAAACCCAAAATGGGATGATGCCAACAGCAAAGGCATCCATACAGTCTCTCCTTTAGTGGCCCTATTTTTCTCTCTGCATTTCTACTCTGTTTCCCTCTCTGGCCACCCAGCTCCTTTGCTCTTCTTAAGTTGTTGTCCCACAAAGCTTTGACTGGCAAAGTCCTGTCCTGGCCATACTGGCCTTCTCCACCCTGACAACTCTTAGTAACTCCTTTTGGTTTTTCTCCCCTCTGCTGGTTACCCAGGATCTGTTCCCCGCATCCAATTCCCAGTCCTCCAAGGAGGAGTCAAAGTGAGACAAAGTGCAGGTTACCGGACCGCCAGTGGTTGAACCCTGTATAACATAGGACAGGTGCCCACCGCTGGTCCAGTCAGCTGTGATCGTAATGGGATGTGGTCATGTGATATAAAACATGGCTGGTAGAGGTCACATGGTATAAAACATGGCTGGCTACAGACGGGACAATTCCTCTTAGAAGGTAGTCGGAGTGTGTGCAGTCACCAAGAAACATCTGGTACACATCTGCGCCTTCTGGGTTGCCCTAACCAATTAAATGAAGCTTTAAAAAAATGCCTAACATGCTGACTCTCTGTATACCGCAAGGACTTATTGAATGAATATTGCTTGTAGAGGCCTTTGGTAAATTTTAAGGTGCTACCCAGATGTGAGGTGTGAAGATCGCTCGAGGCTACTGACGCAACTTAAACTTTTGCAAAGGCTAGCTTGGCTGGCTTTAGGCCAGTTGCTTTAATCGGAGAACGATTAGCTTGGTAACCTCCTTATTCCCTCAGCTATTGCGTTTCCCTGGGGCCTGGGGAGACTCTGCCTTGAATGTGGATTTCTCAAAGTGGCTCCACGTTGTGTCCCTGAGTGGGGCTGGGCTCAGCCTTGGAAATTACAGTCTGTCTCATCCTGCTGGGCACAATTGAGTAAGTGCCGCCGCACGTACTGGCCAATCCCAGCAGCTGGGGGCCTCCTGGGCAGCTGGCCAGCCGGAATGACAGCTCACAGCCCGCTTCTGCCTTCCAATGGTTCTAGAGGGAAGAAGGGTGGAGAGATAGGGAACTGAGTTGCATCTCCATTGGGCCTGAAGCTCTACATTCCTTACTTATTGCATCTTCATAGCAATACTATCAAGGGGGCATTATAATCCCCATTTTACAGATGGAAGTAATGAGGCTTAGAGAGATTAAGTAATTTGCTCAAAGTGGTAGAAACCGAGGGGGAAGCCAATCCTGGCTCTCCGGGCTCCTCAGAGCATTGCAGTAATAGCTTACAGGTGTCCAACCAGCCAGTTCTCTCTGAGCACATACTGTGTGCTGAGTATTGCAGGATGTGTTAAGCTTTTAAAATCTGTTTTCCCCTTATCATCCAATACCCTGGGAAGTGAGTATAGAGGATGGCTCTTGTTATCCCTGTTTAACAGATCAGAAGCTAGAGGCCTAGAGGAGGGTAGGGATTTCCTCCAGGAAGCCTAGCAAGTTAGTGGCAGAGCAGAGTGAGACACTAGATCCCATGACAACATCTGTGGGGCTCTGTGGGCCAGACCAGTCTTCCTTCTCACCCCCAAGACAGTCACCCATACACGAGGGACCAAGTATCCAAAGATAAAAAATTGCATTTGTTTATTTCCTGTTTAGTTCATATTTCACTGATTATCATATCACAACTCCTGCAGGTCCTTTTATGGCATAGAATGACGATGGAAGTTTACCCTGAAAGTGATGGGCAACCAGGGTAAGATTTTCAGCAGGGCCCTGGGTTAGAAAGTACTCAGGGCACAGAGGGAACGTGGGCCAGGGAGGGGAGCCTGGAGCCCGCTATTC
>CM052815.1:50144175-50171614 GCA_028533885.1 Nasua narica | reverse complement strand
ATGGATGGATGGCTGGAAGGAAGAAATAGTGGTCACAGAATTGGGGAGCCCTCATTTTGAATCCTCTGGGCATCATAAACCAACAGTGACCTTGGGATGATACTCAGCCTCCCTGCATCTCAGTTACTCATGGCTATAGGGAAGCCTACTTCTCTGTGCCCTTCTGAGCCCTCGGTGTAAACATGTGTGTTAAGTTCCAAACACTGAACTTACCGTCTTAGAAGTATTCAGTGAAAATTCTGCTTTGTTCCCCTGCCGTACTCTCTGTTGGTGGTTGGCAAAACCCGTCATGTGGAAGGGGAATTGGGCATACCTACAGAGTTTTAGAGTGGGACAGGCAGGTTGGAGTTCAGGTGAGTTTCTTAAAACTAGAACCGTTTAAAGATGATTTGGACTGCTGTCATGGGAGTGAGCTCCCCAGCCCTGGAAGGCGTGCGCAACCCGAGGTGGCAAGATGCTGAACTGGGACAGTAGAGAGGAGGAGCAGTGTGTGTTCAAGGTCTGCAGCACTTAATTGCTAAGCTCTTAGTCTCTATTTAAACGTCTGAGAAATAGGGACACGACAATATTGGCTAGACACTGTGAAGTGACAACAGAGGTTGCCAGCTGCTACCCCGTGGCCACTTGACCCCTAGAAGGATTTTGGTGGGCCTGCATAAGGTTGGCCTGTTGTTTGTTTAGAGATTTCACGTAGAATTTCCGGTTGTTCAACTTATTTCGAGAAGAAGATAGAAGAGAAGGGTGGCTGAGCTATCGTCTTCCCCCAGCCCCATGGAGCTGAGATAGGGCCGCCGCTAGTTCACCCCACTCCCTGCCACCCTCAGCCGTCTCTTTGAAACTGAGGCCAGACCTGCATTATGGCCTCTGAAGACGTTTGCTTTGTGCCCTCGGCCCTCTATGTTAAGTTCTGGGCCTCTCGCCTTGCAATCCAGCTCATAACCTGCAAATAAACCTCCAGTGGCTCCAGAGGGGCTGGAAAGGCAGCCTGAAGTGGTGGCCAAGGTTTGCTTCTAGGGATGGGGCTGCTTTGGGTCGTGTCCCAGCTCAGCTGCTTACTTGCTGTGCTGCTCCTTGTGAGTTACTTAAGCTCTCTGATCTCAGTTTCTTTAGCTGTAAAAAGGGGATAATAGTCCAGCCTCCTTTACAGGTGTGTGAGGATCACATTTGTGCCCGGTGCTGAGTTCATGCTGCGCTGATGACATCTGTTTTTGTTAAAGCAACACATCCTAGTATAACGCGAATCGTTCTCCTGGGCTGACTGGGTGTCTGCTGTCACGCACCTGAGCACCAAAACCTGACAAGTTTTCTCCACGGCAGTGATTTTAGAAGTGTCCTCTCCACACGAGTAGCAGAGGCTGGAGCCACTGTGTGGCCAAGGAGGCTGGTGGAGCGGGGTGGGGGGCGGGTAGGCTGAGCCCCTCGCCCGCCATGAGACTCCTGCGCCCCATGGTTGCAGGAAGTGCTGGGATTTACCATGGCCTTTGGGCTCTGTTTGGCTTCTGACAATTTATAGCCTTCCCAGGGTGAGAGGGAACTATTGTGTCACTTACATTTGTATAACACTTAGAAGCGAGTCAATGGGATTCCCCCCCCTGTTTTTTTTGTTTGTTTTCTTTTTCCTCCTGCTCAGTCTGCTTGTGCTGTGTGCAGTAGACATGGGAGCAAAGGAAGGTCTCTTGGTCTGTTTTACACCCTAGCTCTCCTCCTCATCCATCCTGAAAGCCCCTCTGTCCTTACCGCAGCCCTTTGAGGTGAGGACTCTATTGTGCTCATTATACAGGTGAGGAAGGGGAAGCACAGGGAGCTTAAGGGAGCTACTTGTTCACAGTCTGAGCGGCAAGAGCAGAGTTCATGCTTGGGCCTCCAACCCCAAGACCTGGACTCATGAATCTCTATCAGCGTGGGAAAAAAATGTTGGCCATGCAGAGGAATAAAAAAATGACCCGTTTATCAGGGAGAGACAGGTCAGCCCGTCTCTGCCAGGGGAACACGCTGGCCATTGCCCAGAGCACGGCTGGGGCAACATGGCCGTCATGCTTCCATCCCTCCGCTTTCTCTCACCGAATCATTCATCCTGAACAGGCCGAGCCAGTGCTCTCTGTTCCCTGCGGGCCTCTCCTTCCCTCCTTCCTGGTCAGTCAAGTGAGGGAAACATCTGGTTCCCAGCGCTCCTGTGAGAGTCTCACCTCATTCGTGTAGTCTCACCCGCAGGACTTGGCGGAGCAGAGGTGGCTGGGGTGTTCTCTCCCCTCCGTGCGGCCTCTGCTGCTCCGGTCAGAGAGTGGAAACTGGCCCTCGGCAGGGGTGGCCCAGGCTGACCACCTCTGGCTGTGAATCCCCGCCCTGCCCCCTGTTAGCTAAATGGGATTGAACACACGGCTTCATGGCTCCAAGCTCCGTTTCTTCACCTGTCACGTGGGGTAGTAACGCATCACAGGGTCATGATGGAGGCCTTGGGGCGCTTAGCTCTTGCTTTTGGTGACTGGGATGTCCCACTTGCTCCTCACAGTTACCCTCAGAGAGAGTGAGCATAACCATTCCGTTCTACAGCCAGGGAAGCTGGGGTCGCTCGTTCTTGCATTTGTTCTTTATGAAGTTCCGTCTGTGCGCCAGGCTGAGTACTGGGTGCCGAGGAGACAGGGAGGCCTGGGCCAGCTCCCAGGGAGCCTGGGGCCTGGGGCTGGCCTCTTCCCTCATGGCCGCCTGCCTCTCAGCCCAGCACTGCTGAGCTGGGGACACCACCACACCCCTGCCTGCTGGGAGACCGGGGAACGGACAGGGCCCGGGTCCACCGTGGGCCGCCCAGCACACGAGAGCTGACCGTCCGTGGCGCCTCCTGGCTCTGCATTCACCGAGGCCACGTGGACGCCAGCCATAGTCCGAGTATTTACACTACCAAAATTGGCCAATAAGGCTTTTTTAATATTTTCCCTGAGAGCTGCTTATTAAACATTAATCAGCGCACCACTACCCGAATCTCTCCACTTCCCTTTCTCTCCATTTCTACCATTCTAGCCCCCAAGCCACTTTCATCTCTTACTCAGCAGGTTCTGCTTGGCCCCCCTGCATGCCCTTCTCCTATCCGTTCCCTACCTGGCAGCTGGAGAGATCTTTAAAACCTGTAAATCAGCGGCTGTCACTCCTTTCTGTGAAATCTTCCCGTGGCTTCCCGGAACACTCAGAATGGAAACCAAACTCCTTGCTGAGGCCCGCACAACCCACTCTACCTGCCCTGCCAACTTCTGATCTCATCTCCCCCTCCTCTGCTAACCTGGCCTCCAACACACTGGCCTTCATCCTGTTACTGGAAAGAGCCAGCACCTTCCTGCCGCAAGACTTTGCGCTTCTCCTGCTGGTGCGAGTGTTCTGTCCCCAGGTCTTTGCATGGCTGGCTTCTTCAGAGAAGTTACCCATGTCTTCATTCAAGTGCCACCTCCTCTGGGAAGTCTTCCTTGACCACCCCTCTCCCCAGCAGACACAAGTCCTTCTGTGTACCTACCCCTGTCCCTACCCAAAGTCACTTTCTACAGTGGCTCCCCAGGTCTGTTTACGACTGAATTTGCTGTATCTCTACCAAAACCAAAGCTCTCACTGTGACTGAGGGTGGCAAAGCATAGGCACCTAGCAAAATATTTGATGAATGAATGAATGACAGTCCCAGTTTTCCAAGAGAAGACAGCCCAGATGAGGTCTCCCCCATCACTGCTGAGTTGGGGACATGGCAGGGGACGTTCTGGCTGTGTGTTGGGTTGGGCCTGAAAGACAAATGTTTTGGTTTCTAGCAAACAAGGGGAAGAGACATCTTGCCGAGGAAGCTTTTCAAATAACCTCCCCATGCTTCCATACCCCTGGGTCCCTCAGGGTGACAGAGGGGGCTTGATCAGGTCACAGGGCTGTCATTAAGTGCACTGAAGCATT
This sequence comes from Nasua narica, assembly GCA_028533885.1. Classification (NCBI taxonomy): domain Eukaryota; kingdom Metazoa; phylum Chordata; class Mammalia; order Carnivora; family Procyonidae; genus Nasua; species Nasua narica. Next base: position 50,167,696 of record CM052815.1, on the reverse strand, counting down.
CACTCCCCAAATTGTGCCCTGGAAGCATTTTCCTTCACCATCTGTGGGCAAAGCCTAGAAACCTTTAACTCTCATGCATTTTCCTATTTAAGTAGCATCTAAGAGACAATGGTGGAATTGGCTCACTGGAGATACACAGAAGCCGTTGAGATATCTGGATGCAGATCGATGTGCTTAGACTCCTTCCCCCAGAGGAGTCTTTTTTCCGTTGATTCCCTATGTTAGTCGGGTTTTGTGTAAAGGCCAAGGGCGGAGGACCAAAAAAAAAAAAAAAAAAAATCTCATTTCAAATTCTAACTCTGCGCTTCCTAGATTTATGAGTGACTTTGGGCAAAATGTATGAATTCGCTGTGACTCCCGTTTTCTCAGCTGTAAAATGGGAATGATAATGGCTCTGACCTCGCTGGTTTGTTTAACCCATGGTGAACTTAAAACTGAGATTGACTTAAATTCGAGGAGCTCATCAATACGACTTTTGCACACAGAATGCTTGTAGAGGTTGTGGTGATGTGTGACCAGATAGATACTTCGTAAAATGCTCCTTTCCAGGGTACTTTCTCGACCGGCCCTAAACTTTCATTTAAGGCAAAGGAATGAAATGAAAGGTAATTGACTTGTAGACCTTCCTCATTGATTCAAATTAAACTTCACTATCACCCAGTGGTAAAACGCTTGGCCTCTATCTCAATCATAGTATTTTATTTCTGCAGAAATACTGCATCCATTAAAATTATCCATTTCTGTGGCACTTAAAATTGTCATCAGAGTCTTTTTGCTTCACCTTCTGGCTGACTTATATAACCTCACTTTGCTAAAGCTGGGGGAAAAATGTCTAAGTGCTTGCCAAGATTAATGCTGTGTTGTAAGTGTCAAGACCTGAGTCTATTTCAGTTCGGGGCAACCCCTCTCTTTCGCTGATCATCTGCTGTCTCCAGAGCATTAAAGGGAAGAGACAGAACTAGGTGAGTTGGGGGCCCTGCCCTTAAGGAGCTTATCATCCACTTCTTTTCTTTTCTCGTTTTTACTAGCTTGTGTCCTAATTTCTTCCATGGTTAATAGACATTTCCTCAAAGTGACTACATACCTCGCACTGGGTTATGGGGACAGAGACGAATGAGATCTAGCGCCTTCCCAGAAGGAGGCATCTGCCTGGCTCAGGAGGCATTCATGAACTTGAAGGAGCTCCAGGGAACAGGAGAAGGAGATGCCGCTGAGTGGGAACTGAGTCTGGAATGCCGCGCCTCACGGCTCTCAGTCACAGTGTTGGGATGCTGCTGGGAGGGCGGTGCCTTATAATTCCCACACAGGGTGTGTGGCCGCTTGTTGGAGAAGCCGACCTCGTTCTGGCAATGAGTGGGACAGGAAGAAGGGATGAGAAACAGACAAGAAAGTGACCGTTTTTCTCATAGTACAATACGTGCCGTGCAAGACAGATGAGCCAAGAGCTCTTGGACTTCAGGCAAGAGGAGGTTACTTTGGACCAGGGGTCCAGACTGGGTTCGCAGAAAAGGAAGCCTGTGTGGGAACCTTGAGGGTGAGAGAGATGCCCGATGGGCAGGGAAGGGCTTCAGGCAGCAGCAAAGGCACAGTGTGGGAAGGTCTTCGGGTTGCCCTGGGGGGGCCTGCTAGGCCTGGGCTGTGTCTAACAGGAGAAGTGGAAGCTGAGAGGAAAGGAGATCGGGGCCTTACTCATAAAGCCCTGGCCTGGCCATCTAGGACTGCGGCTGCTTTCTTCAGGGAGTGGAGTTGCCCAGAATGGCTTTTGAGCCAGGTTCTCCTTCAGAGAAGTGGGACTTAAAAAAAAAAAAAAACTTTGTTGATTACACTATATTAGGAAGTCTCTTCCCCCCACAATATGTTCCTGGGATAAGACACACGTTCCTTCTCTGAGGGCGGTGGTTAATAATAGGCACACGACCCAACGTGGGAACAGGAGAAGCACGCAGAGATGCAAGCGGGCGCGCATTTAATGAGTTCACGGAGTGATTTTGTTTCCTGATTTTCACATCCCCCCCAGCCCTCTCACCCTGGCGTGAAAATTCCCTGATGGAGCTGTGTCTCATGCTCCCTGGAGGTTGGCAGGAGGCACAGGGTGCGGCGGTGTGACGGCAGCTGGGGCTTCCAGAGCCTGCCGGCTGTGTTCTCGGTGAAATTTGAGGGCGAGTCCCCGGGTGGTCCCTGTCTCCAGCCCGGTGACTGAGAGCGAGATGGCCGCGTCTGCTCACCGAGGGCCTACCACGCAGTGGGCAGCAGGACCTCCGTGAACCCTCGCAACATCTTGAAAGGCAGGCGTTGTGTCGCTTGTGCAGGCTCACCCGGCGGGTAACGGGCGGCGTCAGAAGGCACCAGCCGCCCTTCTGTTCAGGGCGTGATGTGAGCAAACAAAGGACGAGGCCCAGGGAAATGGGCGTGGTCTTTCACTTCAGCTGGGGCTCCCATTCCATCTTGGCCAAGGGGCTTCTCTGAGTTTCCTTGGTGGTGAAATGGAGGTGGACGTTCCTCCTTTATAGTGTCCTCGACAGGATTAAATTAGCCTGCATCCGGCCCACGTGAGGCATCCATAGATGTTAGCTGCTCTTGGGGAGTCATTAAACATTGGGAGGCGGGGACCCCCACGCCCCTGGCAGGGAGCAGCACCCGAGTCTCGGGTATGGGGCAAAGCCAGCCTAAAGCTGTCACCACCAGCCTTTCCCTGCAACACCTTCTCTCTTCCCTCACACACCAACTTTGGAACATCTCAATGACGTATCCAGACAGTGGTAGATGGGGGAGGGGCACCAGAGCGAGTCAGTGTCAGTCTGTGACTGGCCACGTGACAGTCTGCATTTGCCTGGACCTTCCTTGAGAGCAGCTGAGGAAGGCACAGAGAGGCAGAGTGGCCGCCTTTTGACTTCCATTTTATCTGAAGCCTAAGGCGAAGCTGCTGATTCATCATTGTGGTTCTGGAAACTCCCTTCCTCATAGTTTCTGTTTCTCTTCTGGAAAACCCTGACAGAGATGGCTCTGGGAAAAAGTAGCAGCGTCACCTACTCAGAGTAATCAAGAGTGCTTAGTCCCCATACGGGGTTCTCCACAGGAATAGAACCAATAGGATATCTACATATCTATGTCTACATCTACATCCATACGTATATCTACATATGTGTGTATGCGTGTGTGCACGTGCATGTACATACACAGAGGTTGAGAGAAAGAGAATGAGAGAGAGATTTATTTGAAGGAATTGGCTCACACAACTGTGGGGGCTGGCAAGTCTGAAACTGTGAAGCAGGCCAACAGACTGGGGATTCAGGTAAGAGTGGAAACTGTAGTCTTGAGGATGAAGTCTACAGGGCAAGTCAGGCAGGCTGGAAACTCAGGATTTCTGTGTTGAATCTAGAGTCAGAATTGCTGCTTCTTTGAAGAAATCTCAGTCTTTGCTCTTAGGCCTTCAGCTGATTGGATGAGTCCCTCCCCCATTATGGACGGTGTTCTGCTTTATTTGAAGTGAACTGATTTGTAAATATCATCATATCTTAAAAGATACCTTCACAGCAACATCTACACTAGTGTTTGACCAAATAGCTGGGCACCATGGCCTGGGCAAGTTGACACATAAAATTAACCACCATGGTCCCCAAGAAAGCTTGTCCTTGAGGGCAAGTCACCTTTCTTAGGAAGCTCAAGGGCCTGATAAGGGACCCATGTTGCCACTGAATCCCCAGACCCAGGGAATCATCATCATGTGGGTTGATATTTCTGAGCAAGAGTCCAGGGCTGGAGTGGAAAGAGCTCTAGATGGATTGTCAGAAGTTTTACTAGGTGCCGATTGTACATTGAGCCTTGAGTTAGGTCTTCTGGGACCCGAGGTGAGGTGAGGAGGAGAAGACTACTTACTGCCTGAAAGAGATGGCCCATACACAAGTAACTCCATTATAGTAAGTTCTCAGGACCAAATCCATAAGACTTGGGTAGAACTGTGCTTTGTAAAAACCCCATCAGTCTAGATTGAGGGTCGTTATGAGATAGTATCTACTGTGAGGTGCCTATCATTCCACCCCAGTGAGGCTTCATCCTTTGTGAGTTGTGGGACCATTGAGAATCCAGCACAAGCCATGGAGCTTCCCTCCAAACAGTGCTCACCTCAAAATATTACCTCGGTGTCTTGTGGCCTGTCCTGAGGTACAGTTACCAGCATAAAGCCTATGTGACTTACAAGGTCCTTTCTATGAGCATTCTCAGAGAAATTTCATCTCTTCTCAATGTTAATAAATGTTCCCCTCCAGAGAACATTAGTTTGTTTTTACCTTGTAAACACAGAACTGTGTGAAATTAATGTCTCATTTTCCCTACAGATTGCTAGGGAGTGCAGGACCAAATCTGAGGTCGGCCTGTTAAGAGAATTAACCTCATTCCTGGCTTGATTTTGGTTATTGGCTCTTTTTTTTTTTCTCTTCTTTCTCATCTACTACCACTTTATGCTGAATCGCTGTTTGTTGTGGTTGTGTTGGATTTTTTTTTCCCTTCTAAATCCTCTTTTTTTGGCAATAAGGTAAGGTGGAAAGATACAGACAACTAAGAACCTACCACCACGGACCATCCAAGGTGCTGTGAGACCGTAGAGGGGCAAGCACCTGACTCAGTCTTATGTTGGGGGTAGGAAGGAGAGGAGGAGCAGGTCCAATGCATCATTTTCAGGTCCCTGTAAAAAAAAAAAAAAAAAAAAAAAAGCAGAGCCCCTTTTTGAAGACCCTAACAGTGGAGCACAAAAACAAACCTGGGGCTCCTCTTAACTTGGGCTCTGTGTACCGCACAGGTTGTATGCCCATGAATGCAGACCTGGTTAGGGAGGGAGGCTTCTCAATTCAGCTGATGCTTGAAAGAGCTGGGTAGGACTTTGCTAGCAGAGCACAGGAAGGAGGGAACAGCTAGTGCAAAGACAGAGACGTGGGAGTTTAGTCGTGAGAGGGGATGTAGCAAGAGGGGAAGCAGAGAGTGTAAAAACAGGTGATGGCAGCAGGACTTTGGAAATCACCAAGAGCCGTGCCCGTGATTACATGTAATTCCCATCACTCCCAAACCCAGAGGGTCCACCTGCAACTAATTCCTCATTAATCTCCAGGCCCCACATAGTCACATTCTGGCCAAGATCCAGGACACTCTCATGCGCCTTTTGCCCTTGGGTCCCAAGCAGCCCGACAGACCCACAACGCACTGGGGCCAGCCAGTCATTGGGGATGTGAAATCTGCCTGCGGGCCTTTGAACGCCTCAAGCTCCTGGCCGCCCCAGACTAGCTGCTGGGTGTGGCGGGGGCGGGGGGGGGGGGTGAAGCTCTGAGACATGTTTTCACTCAGCATCCCACAGTCTTCCTGTGACTTTGAGACATCAACAGGCCTCATGAATTTCTGTCATCTCCTTCAGCATGTCCCAGATTGTCCATTTTTTTGCCGTTCCTTGCTTGCACAGAGAGTCATCAAAGACGGCCCCGTGACAAGTTTGAGCTCAGACAGATTGCCTGCTCCCTCCCGGCAACGTCTGGCTCTTTCTGTGCCAGCAAGCACCGGGTGGTTAACCCCCTCCCTCCTCCCTGTGATTTCTTGCTGCTCTTTTACATCACCTTCCCTGATAAATCATTTGGGACGCGGCACTATCAACAGTGTTGCCATCAACCCTTTCCACAGGCCCTTAAATGAGATCCCACTCCGAAGCCTTTGAGACTGTTTATTTGCCTGCAAATGTAACAGTCAGGGTGGTGGGGTAGACACATGTGTGGAGTTGGAAAGTGCTTTTCTTCCCCTCCTCTTGGCAGGAGAACATCTCATGTAGGTCATTGTAGCAGCGGGGGTCCTGGCGCACCCGGTTGGATGGATGGATGGAAGAGAGTCCTGCTTAAGGCTCTTAGTGTCCTTCTGGGTAAACTGAGGCCCAGAGATGCCAGGGGACTTGTCTAAGGTGGTGTAGCTAGCCAGGGGTGAGCTAACTTCCAAGCCGGCTCTCCTCCTGCTGTTGAGATGTACTCACTGCTGGAGTGAGTGGTGCCCAGCTCTTAGCTGGGTATCTCTGAGCAAGTCTCTTTGCTTCTCAGAGCCTCCCTTTCCTCATCCCTCATCGGGGATGCCAATACCTTCCTGTCAAGATTGAGAAGAGGATGCTAACAGAAGCATTTACGCAGAGGCATCCAGCTCAGTCCTAAACCACATGACCCGGGTCCAGTTGCGTAACCCCTCTGAGCATCAGTGTCTTAGTGTCTAACTTAAAGGCTGCTGGAAGGGTTTAAAAACCTGACTTCCAACACTGCCTGGAGCATTGTAATAATCGCTATGTAAATGTGAGCTACTTTTATGATTATCATTTTCCTCATCATTGGCATGGAGTAAGCAAGCCCTTGGTAATTATTTTTTCCCCTTCGTGAGGCCAGAGCTGCAGTGTGCCTAGCATCAGGGCTCTGGAGATAAACATGAATTTAAACCCTGGCTCTGCCTCCTGTGACTCTGCCGTGTGACACAGGACAAACATCTCAACTTTCCTGAGCCTCAGTTTCCTTAGCCAAGAGAGGGGATAGCAGTAATCACCCTGCACAGCTGCTTGTGAGGTCGAGCCATAACTCACGAGTCACATCAGTTACATTGAAATATTTCCAGCGGTTAGTGTTTCTTTCTCAAGTGCAATTTTGATTGATTTCAATGTAACATTCCTCCAGGCCAAGAGCCAGGCCGCCCTCCCTGTGTCCTGCCGTTGCTCCAGGAGCTGTTGCCCACAGTTTAGGTCGTTTGCATCATACAGCTCTACCTCAGTAATTCCGTGTGATGGAGGCATGATGAAAAAGCAACTAACAGGGATCTGGGCTAGTCTGGTGACCAAAACCTCCGCAGGGAAACACTGACTGCAAACACCCGCATTCGGTTGTGGTTCTGGACTCTTACAAGAGGTAGGAGGCTGCAGAAGAGGGGAAGACAGGGAGCCAGCGGGCTCGGGGGCTTACCTGCTCCACCAAATGTGGATGGCATGCTTGCGGCCCTGCCAGAAACTTCCATCACGGTAGAAGACAGGTGGGTAACACAGAGAAGGAGGGAGTGAACCCTCGGGCCCATTAATCACGGGGAGTGGGGGAGCTCTACCCGGTCCGAAAGTCTTATCAGCTAACTGGATGCCCAGTTCGGGTCCTCACCTGATGTAGACTCGGGACTCGGGTCAGAGCTTCAGGATGGGATGGGTGGGAAGGATACTGGCTTAATGCGCATTCTCACTGTATCAGCATAAAGAACACAGTGGTTGATCCTGGGCACATGATCTGTACCCATCTGCATCTTTGTGATACAGAGAAATGGTGTCCTGCTCGTATTAGCTATCTAGTGCCATCATCTTGCCCGCCCTTCGCTCTCTCCTGTTAAAGGAAAAAGAGTTTGTTATCTGTTTAGCACAGAGACAGAAGACTCCAGATCAGGCTGCGTGTTGCTGGCAGTCCCCTTCCCTATGACCCAAATTGTCCGTTAATGGGAACAAAATCAAGTTGTAGATATTTGACTTTCTTTTTACTTGCAAAGATGGTGATTTTATACAAATCTACTTAATTTGAGGTTTTAGTTGTTTGTTTCTTGCTGCCAAAGAAAGGAAGGTGCTGCTCGTTTCCACAAGTCCTTTCTGTGCTGTAGGTACAGTTTGGGTCTCTGGATTCAGCCAGGTGAGCCAGCCCTTCTGAAATTGTGACCATCCATCTCTCCTACTTCACAAATCATCTGGCTCTGAGGGGTAATGGAGGTCCGTAAACTAGTAGGTAGAGTGCATTTCTCGAGCCCTTTTAACGTCCTGGTTTGAGGAAAAGGGATTTGGAGTCAGGCATTGGAGTACTGCCACTTACAGTTCTGTGACTGGAGGAGAGTTCCTTAATCTTCCTAAGCCTCAGTTACTTCTTCTGTTTAATGGGGATGATATGAGTCCCGATCGCACTTCGGGGTTTTAGCGCAGGTAAATGAGACAAGGCACCAAAGCCCTCAGCGCTGTCGCTGCTATGCAGTAGGCACTGGAATGCCACCGGCCCTGAGGCTGCATCTATGGCAGCTGCTGGGGCCTGAGTTGCTTGGGTTCGAGACCTAGGGCGTCATATCCGCCGTCCTCTGATTGTCCACCCTCCTCCTGTCGTACAGGCTCTGGGAGTTGCCCCTTGTACTGGCTCATGAGAACGGACTGTCCATTGTTCGGGGATTTTGTGAGCCAGTTATTAGACACAGACATTATTAAAGATTAAAATGTATAAACTTACACCTAAGTAAATTATGTTAGGGAAAGATATACATAATGTACACTCACCACTTCCTGATTATTTTACTACATGATACATGGCTCCTGAAGTTATTTACAGCTGTTTTATCTGTGTGGCGGAAATACTTGGGATGGTTGTACCGCTTGTATCTTCCCAACTCCACTTACCTTGAAACTGGCCATAGTAGGAGCATCTGGCCCTAGTAAGAGTATTTGCACCATGGAAACCAGTAGGTGCTACAGATCATCTCCTCCCCTCCCCCCACCCACAGAGAGCCGGTTGTTAAATATTAACCAGCTGCCTCTTTGGGTGAAACTTACTAATTAGGTTGGTTTTTCATTGTTAGACAAGTGCCTATCAGAAAATCCTTTATGTTGAGCTGAAATGTGTTCCTTCTAGCTTGAGTTCTACTTGGAATTTTCAGTGATTTCTTTCACTAACAAGAAATACCAGTTTTTTTAACTGGTTAAAAAAAACCATCACAAATAAATAAATACCTTGGTCTAAGACAATGTCTTGGTGCCTTTTTGTACCCACCCTATTCATCATGTGCGGAGCGTGGTAGGCGCGGGAGAAATCGCTGTTGTGTTAAGTTGACCGTCTCTGTATTCAGATGAGGATTTTTAAAATGTCATTTCTCCGATGGGACTTTCCCCTCTAAGCATTAACCAGTTTCAGAAATGCTTAAAATGCAATGTTGAGGAAATCCAGCCTCAGAGCTGAAATGTACTTAAATTTTTCCGCTTTGAGGATTTGCTGATTGACTCTTGTAAATTCGTTGACTCCACAGAGGGGAAGCAGGCCCCATTTTGAGCCACTGTGGAAAGCCTCTTCCCTTCCAGAGAGCCTTCTTTGTGAGTGACCAGCCACCAGCACAGGATGATTCCTTCAGTGCCAGGCAAAACCAGGGAAAGGTGTCAGGCTACTCAAGCTGTAAGACTCAGAGAGATGGAAGCAGCAAGGTGGGAAAATAAGCGGAAGCCCCAGGTAAAGAAGGTTATTGTGAAACATTCCAGGCTTTGAAACCCAGGTAGAAAGGCAGCTGAACAAGTTAGCATTTGGTCCGCTTGGTTGGAGTTCAGGAGTCAGACATGCTAGAGTCCAGATTCTGGTTGTTTCTCTGATGAGCTGTGTGACCTGGGCAGGGCACTAAACCTCTCTGAGCTTCTATTTTACTATATCTGAAAATAGGGATTGTGATACTCACTACATTGTTTGTCAAGGGGATTAAATAAGATAAAGCTACGAAGGCCCAGGAACGTGGGTATCAGTAAGAATTAGCTACTCCACTTGTCATATCAAGACAAGTTTTTTCCAAATAACTTAGGGTTTAAGGGACTTAAAATGCCCTTGACGAAACAGGTACTCTGACTGTATCAAAAAACATTTTGTCATTATAGCTGTAGATATAATTTTATAATTTTTGTATTATAAAAATAAAGACTGTCCACATTGAGCTTATCAGAGCTCAGGACAGAGTTGATAGTGGTCTGATTCTGCCATTTTGCAAAATAAATGCAAGTTTCCGTACGAGGGGTTATGTCTTCCTTGAACCTAAAACCATATGTGGATGTTAACAAAGTTTTGTCCCACACTGTAATTTCCATGCAGAATTAACCAGAGGAGGATTTTTGAGCTCAGTGTTTTATAAACTCCACTAGCCTGAGAGAAAATTGTTTTAAAAGTCATTTTTGTCATCATCCATTAGACGCCAATTTGCTAGGCAAAATCGAATGTAGGACACTGTTGTATAAATGAAATAACAGGTGCATGGCAAGAGGTTAATAACTCCCATTGTCCGGTTTTGAAAAGAAGAAAAATCACGGTGTCACTTCTACTCTTGACATTTTGTTCTGTGTCACCTCTTGAAGCAAGCAAAATGTCTGTGCCTTTTAAAGAGGCCTCCATTTTCTTCTTTCCAAAGTTCTCTAGAGCTGTTCCTCTAAATATTTTGGTTGATGGTGGGAACGGTGGGAAACCTGAGGGACTTGACCATGGTGAGGAGACCTTGACTCTGGATCTTGGGCACTCCCCACTATTTGCCCCCCACCAGCTTCCTTGGGGCTGGTGTAGTAAATCATGAGAAATGTGAAGGAGTTCTCAAGTACGTACAACCAACTGCATGTACTAAGAAATATAAACCTGCCGCAATGCTTGCTCTAAGGGCGTGCGGGATAAACGCTTACAAAATTTTAGTGAAATAAAAAGGAAAAACCAAGAATACTTCAGCTCTACAGAGAGTAAAGCTCAAATCCAACCCCTCTGCTTTCTTTTCTCTTCTTTCCTCTTCTGTTGCTTTCTACTCTCTCCAGGAGATCTGTTCTCCCTATCACTCTTTCTCTATCGATCTATGGCCTTCTCTTCTCCCACTGCTTCCTCCTGCAGTGTGGAATATTAGGAGATACTGGGAAAGAATCACCATTTCCCCTTGATTTCCCACGAAAAAAAGCAGTGGCTTTCAGACATTGGTCAGGATGCAATTCATAGTAATAAATACTTCTTAGATCCTGCTCGGCATAACCACTGGGTGATAACAAATCTTGTTCTTACTACATGTGATGACATTTCAGATTCCTTATTCTTTTTTTTTTTGGTCCATTCCATTGTCTTCTTTAAAAAATGCTGTTTCTATTGCAATACATTAATTTCTTGACTCAAGAATGGGATGCAACCTACAGCTTGGAAACACTGGCCTAGAGCAGGGTGCCTCAGACTTAAATGTGCATGCACACTCCATGGGAGCCTGATCGGTGGCAGATTCCGATTCTGTAGGTCTGGGGTGGGGGCATGGCTCTGTATGTCTAATGAGCTCCCAGATGACACTGATGCTGCTTGCTTACAGACCGCCTGTTGAGCGTGTTTGTTCAGCACAGGAATCGTTCAGCACCATGGACAGGAGGCCATCCCTCAACCAAACAACAAACAAACTTGGAGTCACCCTAAGCGTTTGGTCTCTCAGCAAGGCACGTGACGCCTTTGATGAGAAAGCAGAGGAACTTTGCAGAGGCTGCCTGGCCATGTAGCACATCCTCTCTTTCTCTTTCGCTCCTCCTTTGGTGAAGCCCTTGGAGCAGTGGCCGAGTCAAGGACTGGCTGACAGTATGGGCTTGGAGTCCCTGACAAGCTCTGCTCATGGGAAACAGTCAGGCTCTTCTCGCTCTCCTCCTGATTGCTCTGGTTTGTTCTAGGTCCTGCCTGGTGACTCACTGCGGCTGTGCCTTTAATTGGGGTCTTGCAGAAAAGGCTCAGAATGCCCTTATCTCAGATCCCTGTTTGGGTGAACTATTCTCACACTATTACTCAGCTTAAATAATAAGGCATAATCTTTGCCTTTGCATGTGTTTCTGTTACTTTTCGTACATAATTCTGTTGGAGCCTTAAGCATATGTATTCGAAGAATCCATGTCTTCATATCTTACCCCAGTCTTTCTTGGCCCTGGGGATTCCATTAGAATCCCCTGGGAAGCTTCTACAAAATACTGGTGCCCAGGCTTGACCCCAGAACAACTGAATCAGAATCTTTAGGCAGGGGCCCTGAGCAGCAGAATTTCTTAAAGTTCCCTAGGTGACCACAGTATTTAGTCAGGGCTGAGAATCACTGCATTAATCTGTAAGCTTCATGAGGATAGAGATCATGTCTTAGTCCCCTTTTCTTCCTCTCCCCTTTCCTCTTCCTCCTCCTCCTCTGTTCTAGCACCCAGCACAAAATGCCCTGGACTTATATTAGGTATCTAATGAACAAGTAATTAATAAGTAATATAATTAGCTAAAATTTCTTTAGTACCTACTATATGCCAGGAACTAAAGACTAGCATTTTCCCTGCATTACCACACTGGTACTCACAATAGACCTAAGAGGTAGATCTTCTTTATTCCAGTTTGCAGAGGAAGGAACTGAGGAACTTGGAACTTGGAAAGGTTAAGTTGCTTAGCCAAGGTCACAGCAAGGGGTAGAGACAGAGTCTGGGCTTGCTCCAGGCTTGTGCTAGATGGCTTGGAAATCCCACCATCGGGCTTCCCCAGCTCAGGCTCCATCACCATTTCAGAGGAGACCTAAAGCCACAGATAAACCTCATTCACTTCTCTCCACCATCCATTTGTCTAGCATTTTAGGAAAAAAGCAGAATTCTTATTAATATTGTTATACTCTTATTTTCTTCAAAACAGTAGTACCCCTTATTAAGTGCCTTCTATTTGTCAGGCACTGTGCATAGTGGTTTCTGTCCTTTGCTTCCATTATCCACTCGAGCTTCATGGTGACTCTACAAGGCAGGCACTACTACTCCTACTTTGCCGATGAGAACATTGAGGCCTAGAGAGGTTACGTGGCTCTTGCAAGGCCACCCAATTTGAAAGTGGTGAGTCGGATTTGACCCCAGGTTTTCCTGACTGTGAAGGCTAGTCCCCTTAACTGCCCTGCCTGTTCTGTATTTGCAGAACACTCTTGGCATGATTATCTCGTTAGATTCGCAGAACTCAACAGGGTGATGGATGACCTGGTTGGAAGAAAGACCTGGGCGGCAGAAGGGAGGATGGATGATTGCCAGGACTGGCCACCTGGGGAAGAGAACATAAATGGGGTCTCCCATGGCAAGTGGAAATGGCTCAGCCATTGCTAGCCTCCCCAGAGATCCCAGCAGCCTTGGTGTCCCTCCCAAGACAGTGCGGGGGGAGGGTCCGAGGCAGGGCCATCACTCTGCTTGCTTGCGGAGGGAAACAGAGGAGCCCCTGTTGTTGCCACTGGAACTCCACAATGATAGATGGAGGGCCATTTGTTGAGCAAGAAGCCATCATTCATGGAGGACAATGGCCCACTGGGACCCAACACATTTAGAGAAGAGCATGAAGCAGACAGAAGCGGGATTATGTGAAACAAAGCCAAAGGAAATTTGTTAGGAAGCTGATTTCCAGAGCCTTGAAATCAGCAGGGATGAAGCTCTTTCCGTGCGAGGGTTATTAGCAAATGTATTTTGAGCAGAAGGAAGTTTGCTAGCTTCCCGGTGACTGTTACCAGCAGACACTGGAATTGGTTGTGTAGGATTTAGCAGAGGATTATCCTTCTGGGAGGCATTAGGTGGGATAGATTTTGGTAGCGAGGGAAGGTCTGGTGCATGTAGTTGACTGTGCTGTGTGATGCAGAGCTGATGGGAGGAGACTCAGACCCATAGTTCCAGAACCTTCCACTGGCATGTCCTTTGTGTGTCTGGAGCCCTGGTCCCTTTGCACAGGGTCTAGGAATAAATCAGCCCAAGGGTTACTTTCGTTTGACTTTGGAGTCATATTCTAAAACCCTAGAAACCCCCATTTTGCAGTAATTGAAAAAGGTAACATTGCAGGTACGAATAGGGGCATATGGTTATAAAAATAACTGAAATCAGAAATGTATTATATGGGGTCTACTTCCTTGCCTTCTAGTTTTGGGTCAGGGAGCCTGCCAGCCACACAAACAGATTATTTCCGACAGTGGCTAGGGAGGGGGGTCTTCTGGAAGACAAACGGTGTGAAAGCCTTAACGAAGACAGAAATAGGCGGCAGCCAGTCCTGAGAGTAACCGAGCGCACAGTCACACCGTCTGGGCTCCCTGCTTGCCCTGGCAGAGAAGGCTGCGTGGGGTGGGGGCTGGTACCTCTCAGGAAGAGAAGGCGGACAGACAGCCCACTTCCAGTTGTGCTGTGGCCAGCTTGACCGGGATCGCGTCCATTCTGCCTGGTGCTCATCCCATTTTGTGTCTCACCATGCCTGGAAGCAGGCATCCAGTGAGTGAAGGGGCGTTGCTGCTTGCTGATTGAGCCCTTGTTGACGGTCTGCTTCTTTGCTGGGCACCGGGATGCAAAGATGAATGAATTCAGAGGTGGTGATGCTCAGCGGTTAAGATCGTGGTTGCTGGAGTCCCATGGCCCTGCCTGGATTCAGGCAGAAGCTCTGCCACTTGCTTGACCTCAGGGATATTACCTGACTCTTTGTAACTCAGTTTCTTCATCTGAAAAATGGGAGTTCTTACAGGACGTATCTTCCGGGGAGGCTGTGAGCATGAAGTAAGCTAGTATAGGTAAAGCCTTAAATAAGGTAATATATATAAAGCATTTGCAGTAATGCCTAACACCTAGCCAGTGTTATATACCTATTTTCTGCTGCTGCTGCTGCTATTATGATTATCCAGAATATATTTACTGAAATCACACTCTATGTCAAGCCCTGTGCTGGGTGCCAGGAAGGGGGCAGTGAACAGGACATAGCCCCTGCCCTCGTGGACTGCCAGTCACATAAATGACTACATGGCAGGAAGTAATTGAATCTGAGGAAGATTCAGGGGGAATGCTGTTGGAAGTTATAGGTGGGAGGTATCAAGACCCACTTGATGGACCAAGGAAAGCTTCCTGGAGGAGGGAGCACTTGTTGTGGGCTTTGAAGAATAGGAGGGATTTCTCATGTGAGGACAGCAGGGTAAGGATGTGTATCTGCCCTGCCTTGGAGGGGCTCTCCTCCTTCTGAGAGTATGTGGGGACCTGGAAAGGTTCAGCAACTCACAGTGGGCCCAGCCTGAGGAGAAATAGCCCCCGAGAAGAAAAGAGTACATATAATGTCTGCCACTGTGAGCATCACGGACTTCTGAAGAGGGGAGGCAGCAGAAGCTTGAGTTGCAGGAAATGCTTCTCACAGGTGGGTTGGAGAGCAGGTAGTGGAGGGGTTTGGATTGTTCCAGAAGAGGAGCAGCATGAGAAGAGTTACAGAGGCAGGAACGGCCAGCACGTGGAGAAGGACAAGCCGACTTGAGCAGGGGGCACAGAGCGCACCCTGGGAGGGGAGGCGGGCCGGTTTGATTACAGAGAACCTGGAAGGGTAGGCTCCACTCTTCCGCTTTCATCTTCAAGCCGGAGGGTGGCAGGTGAATTTGATTTCACTCTGAAGGTTTTTATGGGCTCATAAAAAACGACATATTGTGGGCTTGTAAAATATTAGCCCAATCGACAAAGTAGGATTAAAAGGTCCAATGGAGGTGAGGCTGAGGAAATAAATAGTGTGTTGGCTATATTTGTTCCCTTCTATGCCTCCGCTGCCTCCGGCGCTCAGCACCCAGCAGCCCTGAAGTGAAAAAGGTGGGGACCAGGGTGGGGAGGCTGAGGCACGCCCTGAGCTTAAGTGTCATCCCAGAAGCCCTGTGAGGTCTAGGCATGGAAACCAAGTCATAGGAGTTAGGTGGGCGTGGGACGTCAGGTTCCGAACTCCAGGTACCTGCCGCAAACATTTATGACGCAAGGGACTTCAGTGTCAGGTGCAGGGTCTTGTCTGATTAGAAGCTAGAAATGCCCAGGGTATGCACTCAGCGGTCAGAAGGGTGTCTGTTGTGTCAACCATGGCATTCACAATTCATAGTAGTAGGTCGAGGTGTGTATCAACGTGAGGACTTCTGGCTCCAAGCAGGCACTCTCTAAACCAAGGTTTTCTGGGGGGTAACACATAAATGTAAATAATGTTTTAAAAATAAAATCTGAAGAAAACTGAACGGAACCCTTTCTCTCCTAACCACTCCATAGCTATAGTGACTGGGTGTGGGGGGAGGGCTTTGGGCTTCTCTTCTTCCTTTTGCATTTTAATGCTTTTCACATGGAGCTTCAGAGGGACCCCACAATGACCCCCTCCTCTCAAGCCCCCAGACCTGCAGCAGGGGCAGGGCTAGGGGTACCCGTGGGGAAATCATTTACTGAAAGTGTCGCCCCCTGCTCCTCTGCCTTGTTCTAAAATGGTTTAGAACCAGCAGGATGGAAGAAGTTCATTGCTGATTACAGTGGTGACTTTGACAGAATGGAGAAAATTCTGGAGATGTGTGGATTGGCTTTGGTCCCGCGTTCTTGCCTTCCTGCCATGGATGGACCTCCCTTTCCTCATTCCGCACCTGTAAAAGACACACCAGCTCCTTCTAAAGCTCCTGGGAGCAAAACAAGGCCACCTATGAAAGTGACCAGTACAGAGCTTGGCACATGGCGGATTCTCCATAGCCTCTTGATTTGCCTCCCCATTTTGTTCCCAAGAGGGATTATCAAAGCAACAGTGCTCTTTCCTCACCCTGGTTTTGGCTGGTCTTTGATGAAATAGATCAAAGTCTCTATATTTTCTTGGATTTAGGGCCATTTAGCATGTTGACTTGCTGTCAAGATGGCGTCTGGTGAGCTCTCCCATAGTCTTTATGTGCAACCTCTGTATGGCTCCGCAAGGGGGCCTCTGCTGTGCATTGTTCCCGGCTTCATTCAGCAGGGCCCTGCTGAGCACTCCCGTGTGTGGAACCCTGCATGGGGCTCTGGGTAGGTCAGGCTGGGCCAGGCAGGGCCGTGCGGTCTGCAGCTCCTAGCTGGCTTGTGGAGCAGACCCCTACCCGGGCAGGGATAGTCCTCTGCGCGGTGGGCTGTGGCCGACAGAGGCAGAGAGGAAGGAGTCAGGGAGGGTCGCCAAAGGCAAACCGGAATCACCCTTGAAGATCACGGAGCTGGAGATGGCTGGGGTCAAGCAGGGGCAGCATGGACAGCAGCAGAGGGAGGGAGAGAACATGAAGCATTCAGGAGACAGTGAATGGCTCTGTTAGGGTTTTCAGATGAAGAAACCAATGCTGATAGAAGTCAGAAGTATGTATGTGATGAATGTGACCCTTGGCAAGTCTTTTTCCCTTTTCTGGGCTGATTTCCCCCATCTTCCAAACAAGGTCCCTTCCATGACTCTCCAAACCTGTGACTCACAGCCTGCAAATTTGCAGGAAGCAGGCTTGAATCTCTGTCTATTTATCTTATCTTCCTATTTATATTTGGAAGCCCGTTTCTTCTGTTAAAATTGCCTGCATTACCCACCCGGGAAGCATCTCTGTTTACCTTGATGTGCTGTGAGCACGATCCAGGGTTATTAATAAAACAAGGCAGCCTTGCAACAGTGAGGTGTGGGGAGCACAATTTTAGGATCAGCTGTCTCTGTCTGAGGGGCCTTGGCTGCCCTAGCAAGAATGCCAAACCTGCACAGGCTGGGAGGGGGTGAGGATCCTCTTGGGCTATAGGGGAGACACTGACCCATGTCATCTCCTTTCCCAGGCCGTGGAACTCCCCTACCTGTACACCCCAGAGGCTGCAAACTGACAGCCTATAGATATGTTTGGGGGCTCACCTCCTATTTTAATTATCGAGACATTTAAGGGGCGCCTGGGTGGCTCAATCGATTAAGCATCTGCCTCTTGATTTTGGTTCAGGACGTGATGTCAGGGTTTCGAGCTGGAGCCGTGAGTTGGGCTCCGTGCTCAGTGGGGAGTCTGCTTGAGATTCTCTCCCTCTGCTCCTCTGCCTGCTCATGTGCATGCACATGCTGTCTCTAATATAAATAAATAAATCTTTAAAGAAAGAAAAAGACATTTAATATAAAATACAGGATATTTTGCTAAAAATAAGGATTTCCCACCATCTCTTAGAAAATCAGATCTGGCAGCCATAGGCCCACCTTCTTGCATGCATTATCCACGGATACTGAATGGTGGCTGCCCCTTTTAGAAGGGCCTGTGTTTTTGAGTTTGCCACAGTCCCCACCCCTCCTTATTACTGACCCTATAGGTATTCGGATTTGCCAGCCTGGACCTTCCCCCTCCCTGAAACCCAAAGTTCATATCCTTTGGTTTCTCATGAGACAGTATCTAATAATCACTCGCTCATTATTCATCTACACAGATACAGAGCCCAATCCAGGTAACAAGGCCATTCTGTCCTCACAGTAGCCTGCAGAAGTGGGTGCAATTATTCCCATTTTACAGATGCCAAGGCCGAGGGAAGGGAAATATGGTCCTGGGTAAGGGGTTTGGAGAATGCTACACTTGGGAGGTGGCTCAGCAGGATGGCCGGAGTATGGCTGGTGGCCTGTGTTAGAGGTTGGTATCAGCTCTCACTCACTGGGTATCTGTGCAAGGCTCTGCCCCTTGGGGGGCTCCAGTTTCTGCTTCTGTAAAATCAGGTCACTGCCCTAAATCAGAGGTTATGAATGTAAGCACGGGGATTGGAAAAAGTTAGCCTTTTCCCCCATTGTGAATATAGGCAATAAACCACAACAGTGTCAGAAGTCTTGGGGACTCTGTTACCAGGAGAAATCGGATATTTTTGGTGTCCCATTATCGTTGTTGGAGATACCTCAAAATATCCCTTACACTCATAACTACTTTAAGGTTATGAGAGTTATTAGACCAGACACCAGATTTGTTATAAATCTTGACTTTAAAAACAAATTAAAAAAATCACCATATCACAGATGTATCATTTTAACATTTCGATAGCCATTTTAATGTAATTGGTTTCCATTGTGATCGTATGGGTTGTTCTTTGTGGGTTTTTTTGTTTTTTGTGTTTTTTTAATGCATTTAGGAACACTTTTCTGAGAAAGGGTCTATAAGGTTCAAGACTACCAGAGGGTCCTGAGAGACAGAAAAAAAAAAGCTAAGACCCTTTCCCCAGATGATCTCCAGGCCACTGGAATACCTGGGACTCTGGGCTCCCTGAGTATCAGGCCCAGACCTGCCTCCTGCCCCTTCATCCAGCACACTCTGTGTCTACACCAGTGGCAGCTTTGGAGGTGGTTCCCGGGGCCCCAGGCAGCCTGGCTGACGTTCTGTTACATCAGACAAACGTCCCCCAGCTTGTTGGAGGCTGAAGATGTCAGAGTAGCAACTAGCCGGAACCAGCTGGAGGAGAGGGGACGCATGCTCCCTGGGCACCTGGCCCTTGGCCCTGAGGCCCTCTGCCCTGGGCGGTGCTGCAGTGCTCTGATCTCTGTGCCTGCGTATGCCACAGCTTCCATCTTCTCCGCTTCGGTTTTTCTCTGCACATCCTTGTGTGAAAAATCCAGATCTCGAGGCCCTGGGTGCTTCTGGGTCTTTTGTAGGGGAGGAAGCTGAGGTACAGAGAAAGGCAAGTCCCTGACTGAGTGAGGGTCACACAGTTTGTTAGGTCAAAGGAGGGACAAGAATGTATCTTGTGCCCGTTTCCTGGAACAGCAGGACCCAGTGCGTGGCTCACCAGGGGCTGCCTTTTCTTGTGAAGGTGAATCTTCAGTTTGTTTTTTCTTGCCCATTCCTGACCAGCATTTTTTCCCTGAGACCTAGTCTTCTATTCTTCTTCCTTCTTTTCTTCTTTCCCAGTCATTTTTAAAATTTATTATTATTATTTTTTTAACAGTTCAGATTCTTTCCTAAGAGTTCAGTCTGGTCCCTTAGGGAGCTGCAGTGCTGTATTTTCAGACCCTCCCACCCATTAGAAGGGAGGTCAATTAAATGGCTAATTCCTGCAATCTCTATGGTGGCCATTGGAATTTACATTTCCAACTTTGACCCTGGAGGCAGAGGAGAAAGGTCCAAGCTTACAGCCTCATCCTACTGATTATTCATTCGTCAAACATTGCTTGAGCCTCTATGTCAGGAACCCCCTGTGCTGAGCAGTGAGGATAGATATAGCATTGGACGAGATGACAGGCTCCCTGCCCACATGGGGCCTCTTTTCAAGACAGACATCGAACAACTAGTTCAGTCATGCTGAGTACATGTAACAAAAGAAGAACAGTGGATAATAGGAGGAACTGGTCAACCAGGGTTAGGCAGCAAAGGCCTTTCAAAGTTTATGCCTTGTAGGCTAAAACCCAGAATTTAGATGGCAATGAGCTAGGGAGGTTCTAGGAATTGGGACAGCATGTGCAAATGCCCTGAGGCAGGTAGAAGTGTGTGTTGATGGAGGAAATAGAAGAGAATCAGGAGAGAAGCAGATGGTAGGGTTGCAAGGACAGACAGGACCCAGATACGAGGAGTTTATAAACCAGGATGAGGGTTTGAATGCACTTGAGGACAGAGGGAAGCCACAGAAGGAAGACATGGTCAGAGGTACCTTTTAAGACCATGTTTTTTGCAAAAGAAGAATCCACGAGGGTGACAGTGAAGTAGGGAAGTTGCTAAGTCTTGTGATAACAACCATGAGGAAAGGTGGTCTTTTGGACTGAGGTGTTATCTGATTGCTGAGGACGAGGGAATGGGTTTGAGAGCTCCCCACGAGATAGGTAAAGTGACTCACGAGCAGGAGAAAGTCAAGCCCAGAAAGACGCTGCCTTCTTCCCCCCTTCCAAGGGTCTGTAGGGAGCAGAAACCACGACCTCATCAGCCTGGCTTCTTCATTGCTTGATGCCTAAAACTGTCGGCAAAGCTGAGTCCCTGCGGCCAGAAAGGCAGGGGATATGACTCTCCTCCATTCATTTACTCCATCCCGTCACCCAGGTCTTCTGTACTGAACCTCAACATGGCGAACTTCGCTTTTGTGCTCCCTGCCCTCCCAGAGTTCATGACTCCAAATGGTCACCCAGACAAGTCTGTAACTATGAACCGTGAGAAATACAGGATCAAGAGCAGAGGTGACATTCAAAATATTTAACAATCCGAGGGCCCATGCACAGGCTCGTTGTTACAGGTCTCTGCTGTCATGCCCAGTAGCCGTCATGCCCAGGGGGCCTCCCACCTGCCACATATGCCTCACCTTGTGGCTTGTGGGGACAAGCTCAGGTCATGGTGGGACGCATGCAGGGGCTTGGGGCGGGGACTGCACAGTGCCTGGCGTGGGTATCTTTCATTATTTTGACCCCAGGCACAACTGTCCTGCTCTGTACCTGCTGATCTGGACTAGGGATCTGGGAAGGCTTCCTGGAGGAAGTGTTATCTGAGCTGAGATCTGAAGGATAGGCCTGTGAAGCTGGGAGTGGCAATAGAAGAAACAGCCTTAAAGGCTCTGAAATGGGACGGACAGTGGGGGGGGGGGGTTGAGAAATGACAGGGGCAGGACTTTTGGCGAGAGGAGGTGGAGCTGCCAGCAGGAGCCAGGCTGTCCGGCCAGGGGCCAGGGAGGGCTCACGTCTCCTGTGAGCACGGGCTATGGGGAGACCGACTGGGGGCTATGGTAGCAGCCCAGGTGAGAGTTGACTACGGCTTGGACTAGGGTCGCAGAGGCAGAGGTAGTGAGAAGGTGACCAGTGGAAGGGTTAGAACTAGCAGGGGTCCGTGACAAGTTGACGTGGGCGTGCGGTGAAGGGGAGGGGTGTCGGGGTCGGCTGGGTTTGTAGCTTGTGGTGCTGCTGGTGGAAAGTGGTGTCCGTCACTGGGATGGGGACCCGCAGAAGAGGACCCTTGGGAGATGAGGGTTGCGTTATTGCCATGTTAAGTTTGAGGATGGCGGGTCGGCCCAAGTGTCCAAATGCAGGCTTCCGGTTCTTGCCCTGCTGCTCTGTGTGACCGGAGTGCCTCACTTTGCCTTCTGAGCCTCCACGTCCTCAGCTATAGAACTGGGGAGGGAAAACCTGCTTTATAGGCTTGTTGTAAAGGTTGTTACAAACACGGAGGGAAAGCACCTCGCCTCTTGTAAGCACGCGGTGACCATAGGCGGTCGCCGGTAGCGGTTGATTTTAATTAAACGTATATGCTCGGGAATCTTATAATATCCTGCTGCACAGAGACACATCTGGTACATTTTGTCCTTGATGAACATACAACTTGGAGTCCATGACACGGGTGGTGGCGGTGACGAGGAGTCTGTTTCCTTGACTGTTGGAAGCATGTTAAGCGGCTGCCTTCCTCATCTGGGGGCTGGTGTTGCGTTGAGCCCCGAGGCAGATATGTGGGCCCTCTTCCTATCTAGCAGCCCGAGAGCAGCCCCCGCGATCTCGCAGAGCCTTCGTTTCTTCAGTTGTGAGGTGGGGATGGCGGGAACACATACCTCGCAGGATGGTGCTACTGTCCACGCTGCCAGGCGCAGAGTGGTGCCTAATCAAGGTCACTGCTTTGTTCTTTCTTATGTGGCCGTGGTTCCTGCTGCTTAAGGAAGAACCTAGAAAGTGACATCAGGCCTCTTCCAGCGGGCCCTCAGCCCCTCTCCTGTCTTTTGTCACCTGCTCCTCTTCCCCCGCGGGGCAGCCACAGAAGGCGTCGCCACTGTTGGCCACCCCTGCCTTCCCTCAGCCTCAGATGCCCTCTTCCCACTCTTTGTCCATCAACTGCCTTCTTGGTCTCCAGGGTGTAGGCAAGTGCTGCCTCTTCCACGAAGCTTTTCTGACGCTGCCAAGGAGAATCCACAGCTCCGTCTCTCTTGTCCCCGCAGCCCTGTCACCGGGCCCTCCCTTGAACACTCAGCATTCAGCCTTGGGTTACAGCACGGGCCGGCATCCTTGACTGCAATCCTCTTGGGCCCACGACCTTGTCTGTTGCAATCTCATACTACCTTCAGATCTGAGCACGGGGCCACACACAAAAATAATGTGAGTGAGTGGAATTGAAAGAATTTGGCGACGAGAAGCAGCTCCGTCACCATGCAGGCATGGCGCGGTGAGATGGCCCGGGGATCGGAAGGCCAGCATCCGAGGCTGTGCTGTCCCAGCGGAGTCAGAAGGGAGCAGGTTGTTTTGGGTTGGATGGTTTTGCCGTTGATGTCGGAAAGCAGCGTTCCCAGGGCATTTCCAGAGCGGCCAGGCCTACAGTCTGTCGTAACTGGGTCACTGCAGTCAGGCCGCTCTGGGGAGCTGGGCAAAGCATGATTATGGCCTCGTGAAGAAGTTAGGGATCCTCCCCTTGGGCCTGGATCAGCCGCCGCTCTGTGACTCTCCCTGCCCCCACCTCATTCCTAGCCTCACCCCTCCCCTCCAACCTCATGGCAGCCGGGGCACTTGATCCCAAGGACAAATCTGGCCCTATGATCATCCAGCTTAAAAACCCATGATGGATGAGCCTGCTGCTAGAACCTGGCCCGTGAGGCCTTCTAGCTCCAGCCCTGCATCCATCTGTGCTCCCAGAGGTTCTCCTCCTGCTGCTGGTGATTCCCAGAATAGATCCACATTTCACACCCCTGGCTGTGGACCTTTTGGTCTCGCAAACATTGTGCTCTGGAGTCCTGCTTGAAGCCTGCCTCTTCCCATCCCATCCCACTAGAACTGAACCCCTCCTGGCTGGGCCCCACTGAGATTACAGATGCCCCCACGGGTACCGCTTCTACCATTTAGTGCCGGGATGGTGTCTAACCAACCATCTTTAGCGGTAGGAATCATAAAAGTGCTGGGTGCTGACCAAGACTGACCAGCAACCCCCTGATAGGTGTTTGAGAAATGGTCTTCCCTAGAATTCTCACGAGGTTGGGAACAGGATCTCTGCTTTGCCAATGAGGAAGCCGAAGTCAGAGAGGTTGCATGACTTTCTGTGTGTCTCGCAACTCATCTGAGTCAGAACCGGGATTCGCGCACAGATCATGTCC
>CM052815.1:50060835-50144075 GCA_028533885.1 Nasua narica | reverse complement strand
AGTTGGAAATGGCATGGTCCTCAGGGGAGAGCGCCTCCTCGCTCAGACAGCTGGTGGCAACCTGGCCGGCTCTGCGTGGGTCAACAGAGGTTTTTGAAATCAGCTCCCCAGCCTGAAGAAGCAAAACACGGAGCTCAAGAAGCATCTCTGAGCCGCGGAGTTGCTGGAACTTGGTGAGCAGGGAGTGACAGAAAGGTGGCATTGCCCTGGGCCATCACCAGCCCTGCTCTGTGGGTCACTGGTGCCCTTCCCTTGCAGGTCCTGACCCACTCAGGCCTCCAGTCCATCTGGATACAGTGGGAAACCCAGCAGGACTCAGTCCTCCCAGCGGGTGGAGCCTAGAAGCTCAGTACTCTTCTCCCAACCACAGAGTACCTTGGACAATGTGCCCCAGAGGAAAACTCCAGCAAATAGCCAGAGGGGCTCACCAAGCCCCTCTGGCTTTAGTGTGGGGCTTTAGGGCCTCCCAGAGGAGACAGTGTTTAAGCCTAGAGGCCTGAAGGATAAATTTGGGTTAGCCAGCAAAGAAAGAGGAGAGCAAACAGCACACCCAGGGCCTTCAATTGGAAAGAAGAATGACCCATTTGAGGATCTGCAGGGAAGTCGGTGTGACTAAGTACGGAGACTGACGGGAGATGGATGTATCGAGAGAGACCCAATCAGCACAGAAACCAGGTCCTGGAAGCAGCTTTTGCCGGCACAGGTGCACATTCTGGACTTCGGATTTGATCTTTAACGGGATGGGAAGCTGTCGGCGAGCTTTAGGCAGTGGAGACAATCTGATTAGCGTTAAAAAAAAAAAAAAATCCCTCTAGTTTCCAGACAGTGAGAGAATTGGAAGAGTGGATATGGGCAGCAATTAGGAGGCTACGGCGGAAGTCCAGGTGAGAGGTGATGGTGACTCGGCGAGGGTCGGGGCGCTGGAGAGGGAGGAACATGAGCAGGAGCAGATTGACGGTCTACTTAGGAAATAGGACAGGTGGGACTAGGAGAGTAGGGGGGAGAATGTGCAGGGAGGTGTCAGGACAGGCCTCCAGATTTCTGATGGGGCAACAGTACTGGTAGCACCATTTACTGTGATGGAACTCACTGGAAGAAAGCTAAAAATTAGAGTCGAGGCAAAAGGCCACTGGCAAACGCTATGTACCAAACAGTAAAGAGGCTAACACCTAACCGAGCAATGGGCAAAGGATTGTGAACATGCTTTTCCTAAAGAATTGCAAATGGCCAAGAAGCAAAGAAACAGATGTTCAACTGATATCCACGAACACAGACTAAAATAACTAGGCCCCATTTATCTATCACACTGACAAAGATTAAAAAGCACATTAATGCCTCAAAACTGATGCGATCATGAGGAATTGGCATGCCTCTATGCTGCCAGTGGAAATTGAAAAGTGATACCGTCCTTTGTGGGGGGAGCGGTTACAAATTTCTTAAAAATGTCAAGCGACTGGGTCACAATCTCAGGGTCGTGGGATAGATCCCCACCTCAGGCTCCGCGTTCCGCATGGAATCTCTTTGGGATTCTCTCTCTTCCTCTGCCCTGCTCCTGCTCCCCTGCTCGCTCGTGCTCTCAAAATAAATAAATAAAATATTTTGTTAAAAAACATCAAGCAATAAAGGGGAGCCTGGCTGGCTCAGTCAGTGGAGTGTGCGACTCTTGATATCCAGGTATCCATATTGGGTGTAGAGTTGACTTAAAGTCTTTTTAAAAAAAAATGTTAAGTAGTGGGGTACCTGGGTGGCTTAGTTGGTTAAGTGTCTGGTTCTCGATTTCAGCCCAGATCATGATTTCGGGGTCCTGAGATCACTCTGCATGGGGGCTCTGCATATATCATGGGGTCGGCTTGGGATTCCTTCCCTCTTTCTCTTCTCCTTTCCCTCTCAACCTCCACCTGCTCCCTGTCTCTCTCTTTCTCTTTAAAGTAAATGAATAAAATATTTTTTAAAAAACTGTTTAGCAATAATAGTCTAAGTATACAATCAAGCAACCACACGGAGATACATGTACAAAAATACTAGAGTATTTTTGCTAGTGAAAAAATGAAAGCACCTATATGTACATGAGTAGGGATTAATTGTGCATTTATGTAACCCTTTAAAAAAGATAAACATTAGTGTGTATAATAGGATCCCACTTCATAAAGTGTCTGGATGTGTCTGTATGTGAATGTGCATGGGGTATGCATACAACAAAGTTTGGAAGAAAACCTGTCTAAAATCATATTGCTAGTCATAAGTGAGTTTTTATTGTATTTAATGAATTTCGGTAAACAGAAAAAAATAATAACTTTAGAAGAAGAGAAAAGAGTAACTGCAGTCTAACAGAGACTTTAATTAAAGTATTGCTGGAAGGGAAGCCAAGCAAGGGTGACTCATCCTAACTCGGGCTGGTGGGAGACTTCATGGAAGAGGTGTTGGCCCGAGAATGAAAAATCATTGCTTTCCTGTGTCCGCACAACTTTGTAGCTTGTATTCGTGAAAAACAGGAACTCTCCAGAAAGTCTGAGCCTCTTCTTCAGGGCTTTGAGTCTGTTTGCTCTCTGGTCATAAAAAATTCATGCCAATTAATTTTAAACCAGATGACAGGAAACAGAAGCTTAGAACTCTGGAAAGACGCCCAATACCCAACACCCAACACTGGCTTCGACCAGTGCCCTGTCACTCCGCCACTTTCTCCCACTTCCCATGGCTCGCTTGGGGTCTTATGCTCATTTGCAGTGGCAATGGCATTCCTGGATATTATGTTATCAGTCCTTTCTGTTTCCTTGGTTACTATCTTGGATCTTTGAATAAAGAATCACTTGCACTTCACATTTTCTAAACTTGGTTTTAGAAATTCTGCAGCTTCTTACCCAAGTGCTCTTTTGGGAACTTAAATATGCACTGATACAATCTAGTCACTTTACGGAAAAGCGGGCCACCTAACATAACAGGGTGACCCTGCTTTGACTTGGAAACAGACTTAATTGGGGGCCTGATGACACAGAGTTGCAAATAGGGGAGTCTGCAGAGGGGCAGAGAGGAAACTGAAAACATGGAGCCCAGGGCTTGAAGTGAGCAAATGGGGGCCCCCCAAGTCCCAGTTCTTTACGTTCCGGGCTATGTGACCTCAGGCAACTTTCTTGACATTCCGTAAGCTTTAGATGCTTTTGATGTTTTAGCTTTAAGATATGTTCCAAGGTCTAGCTGCAGCATGACGAGGGACCCCTAGATCAGCCTTCCCAAGATAAAGTTGGGGCATTGCTGGGAAGTACAGAGATGAGCATTCTAAACTTCAAAAGTTATTTAACGAGTATTAGAAAAAAAAAATAAAACAACACTTCAAATCTATGACTTCATAGAGATTTGTATATAGAATGGTCATGACTGAAAATTCCTTTAAGCTGTTAGCAACCATTTTGCTATTAAAGAATCCATCTGGGTTGGAAGATTGCCTTTCAGTGGGCCTTAGGGGGGGGGCGCAGAATAAAGTGCAGCAGAAACTTAAAAAAAAAAAAAACTATTGAAATAAAGTTAAGCAAAAAATGTTAATCAACTTGGAAAAATTAGTACATGATAGTAGAGGTGAAACATCACAACAAAAATTGGGCAAGCGGTGCCAACATGAATGCAATGGGTCTTGGATGGACCTAGGAATCTCCTTGAGTTGCAGTTTTCTTGCCAGGAAGATCTCTCAGGGTGGCTAAGAGGCTCAGGAGATAATATCCATAGGTATTATCAGCTCAACAGTATGGACCCATTGTCACGTAATAGGGACTCAAATGTTTCCTTCCCTTTTCCTTAGCCTCCTGTTTTTAAGGTAAAAGTGATCTCTGGGATGGGCCAGTCTGGTTTCCTTATTATGCAGATGAGGTAACTGAACCCAGACTAGAGAAAGACCAGCCCAGGGCCCCTGCTGTCACTGGCTTCTCCCTCCCTTGGGCTCTGCTGTGCCCAGTGCCCGCCAGAGACCTCCAGGGCCCTGGAACCTTGGGGAAGCTGGCAAAGCTGACGTCAGAATAAAAAGGAGTTAATAATGTGAGCAACAGTCATGACATATTACTGGGGATTCCAAGGGGGGCGGGGGGGCATGGTGATCTGCATGTGACTTTTCAGCTTACTCTACCTTTGTGGTCCCTTCTCTGCAAGATGGTGAACTCTGTGCATTAGAAGAGAAAAACTGAAAAAATACCCTAAATGTTGAGAGCGAGTATGTTGAGGTGGTGACATTTTTTTTGTTTGCTCTATTTCTCCTGGCATTTCATTGGTCTTTTGCATTTTTACATTTCTGAAAAAGCAAAGTAAGTGCCAAAATGACGGAAGGGCTGAATTTTCTATACTGAGAGTTGAACACCATCGGTGCCCTGTGTGACACGTAACTATTAATTATCACACTTCATTTTTGAAATAATTCCCTTCTAGCCCCTGACCATTAGCAATTTCCCCAGTTATGTGGGATCATAAGCCATTGGTAACCGATATAAGGTATAAAACCTCTGATGCATTTTAGTCCAGTGGTCACAGTGGATTAATTGTGATCATCTTCTTGTTTTGCAGATGGAAAAACTGAGACTCAGAGAGGGCTAGTGATCTCCCAGATGCTTGGTCAGTAGGTAAGTGATAATGCTACGAGTGAGCTGGAAACAAGAAATACTGCTCATCTCCACGACTGAAATCTCTGCAGGCTCATTGTCCCAATCTCGTGACTTTTCTGATGTGTGCAGTTCGAGACAGGAAATAAGATGAGTTGGTTGGAGGCATTTGGATACGATTTGCACTGTAGTTGCTGCTCATTTTCGCCGTTGAGATGGAATGTTTAACAGGCGAGTGGATGAAGGTTTCCAGGGCATTGCCTGCCTGGAGTGGATCTTTTCCAGGGAATGGAAGGGCTCATTAAAACCTGCCCACGCTGTGGCTAGTTTGATATAACTGACCCTTCCAGAGACCCACCAGTTCGGTGCATCTAGAACAGAGAGCCCGGGACGAGGGGGTGAGGAGGGCTGGGTTTGAGACCCACTCTCAGCTGTTCTGTGACCTTGAACAAAAGCCACTTAACTCACAGGCTTACTGGTTCTTTCAAACCGTGTTTCCCCCAGAATATTTGGTGCCAGCCCTCTGTGCCAGGCACTGAAGATAACAAAATACATACAACACAGGCTTTGCCCTGCAGGCACTCACAGCCCAATTTATGAGCACCTCTGTTTCCTCATTACTGTCTCATCATGAAAATCTCTAACATCTGCTTTGGAGTTTACAGTCTGTAGGGCATTTTGTGATCTTCCCCCAAACTCCATTAGATGGAAGGAAGCTGTTATTGCCATTTTGCCAAGAAGAAAGCCATGGCTCAGGGAGTTGGCGGGGCCATACAGTGAGGAAGGGATAGAGCCGACCTTGACCTTGAAATCTAGAGTTAGATTTGCTAACTCCAAGGCATTTGTTGCTGGTAACAGCAAACTGTTCTACCTGATGATTTTAGCCTTTGAACCCTACCCCTTTGCAGTGAGTAAAACATTGGGGAGATCAGCACCCGGAGGGAGCCCGTGCTGGTGGAAGGATACTCTTTGGCTAAGGGGTACTTTCTTGTGTCTAGCTGATTATTCCAGAAAGCAGTGCCTTCTCTGACTGAGAGTGAAGGCAGCCTTGGGCTCTGGGTAAGTTAATAGCTGGGAAAAAAATATGCTGTGCCCTCGGTGGAGGTCCAGGGCCACCTCCTCCAGGTGGCTGGTACTCAGCATATCAGAGAGAATTCACCCTGAGCCAGGGGGCAGGGACCCCTCCTTCCGCAGCGACCCTACTGAATGCTGTTGCTTTCCACCAAAGCTCCACAATCCCAGTGGCTCCCACTTTTGCAGAGTTGCCGGGCCTCAGGCAAGATGTGGAGAATGCTACGGATTAGAGGCAGTGCTGTTTGTTTGTGGGGATGACAGCTTGAGCATGAAGCTCTTGGGCTCCTTCAAAGTCTGCAGTTTCAAAGGGTGCGTGAATAACCTCCGGGACCCGGATGGGTTTTCCTGCCTTCTGGGACGTGTGTGTGTCATGAATTGTGGCTATCCTTGATGAAGCTGTACTGACACGCGTGTGATACACAGGATGTGTGGGATTTATGGACGGTACGTGTGTGCGAGTGTGGGGTGTGCAATCTGTAAGGAAGGTGTGTGTATGTGTGTGCACTTAATCTCTAGGAAGCAATTTATACGAAAAAAAAAAGGAACACTTATGGGTGTAATTTTTCAACAGGACCCAGAAATGTGCTTTTAATAAGTATCATTAAACTCTTCTATTACAAGGGGGAAGCCAGCCTTTCTTTCATCCTGGCTTGGATCACACAGCTCTCCCTTGCCCTGTTCTTTGGTGTCAGATAAAAACTCCGACTATTTGTAGCGGTCTCTGCAAAGCCGTTTCTCCCCCTTCCTGCTCTCCCCCCGCCCCTGCCCTACCCTGCTGCTTGTCTGATCTCTCCGCTCGGACCCCGGCACAGACAGGGCTGGTGTCAGGACTGACAGACGATACCTGCGGGTGTGCCTGGAATCGGAGCGTCTCGTGTCTCCTGTAGTTCCAGCAGGAGACTTTAGGGTCTTTGTTTAGGAGGTGCTCCAAGCCGAGAGAGAGATCGGGGCTCCTTCCTTTCCCGGAGGGTCACTTACAGCCAGCAACACCCGGCCGTACTGCGTGTGTGCAAACCCTTTCCTGTATGGGTTGGGTTTCCCCTTGTGTGGCAGGGGAGGAGGACAAGCTCTATTGAAAGGTAGTTTTCGCTGCAGACTGAAAGCATTCTGCCAGGTCTCCCAAGGAAGCTGGTTCCCAGAGTGATTATCTTTCCTGAGCTAAGAGTGAAGTGCTCTGTGACAGGAAGCTTGGCAGGCTTAGCAACAGGCTTATCAAGCCAGACTGCTAGAACGTTCATTCGCGTACACAGGTCTGAGTCGGTGCAGTTTTGTTCTTTGTGCGCGGGCTTGGTTCTGGGGCTGGCGTGTTCTGATTTGCATGGCTCCTTTTCAGAGGTAGTACATTCTGCAAGGTGCGGAGTTCTGCCTGCGTCGTCCTTGTTCACCCCCACAGCACCCAGCCTGGGGGGACCCGGTCCCCCCGGGGTTGAGTGTGCAGTGGGAAGATGGCCAGTGTCTGTGGTGTGGAGAGAAGCCACTGGGTGCAGGGTTGGGGTACTCATGTTTTCCAGAAGATAACAGACCTGCATTTGACTCCTAGCTTGGGCTCTTACTACACCAACACACTCAGTTTCTCTTGGTCCTGGAGGACCTGCCCTACTTGGAATATTCTGCCTAATTCATGCTGGCAACTCCACTGGCCTGGCCAGCCTCTGGTCCCTGTGGCTCCAGCTATTGGCTCAGAACTGGCACCATACCAGATGGGCCACTGAACATCACAGTGCTGCCCCACATCCTGGGTGGATGTCCTTCCCTGACCTTTACACCTAGCCAGACAGACCCTCCAGGACCAGGACAATAGCTGACGTTAGCTCTTCTAACACCCTTAATCACCCTTAATAAAAGACATTTATCAAACACCTTACTATATGCAGGGCACTCTGGTAACATCTTAGATATATTTTCTTTTTTCTAATTTTTACATCCGTTTTTCCAGATAAGCTATTTCAAAGAAGTTAACATGCCAGAGAGTACTCAGGTATTCAGTGATAATGCTGGGATTTGGGTCCAGGTATTTGGACCAAAAAGCTTATGTTCTTGTCTTCCATAAAGTGTATAACACACAATGGCTAGCAAAAAATGGTTGTCACCTTTTAGTGATGGTGCTTTTAAAAGTCATCATTAGTAAAGCATTTATCATAGTACATCCTAATTGTTGGTTGTGGTCTTCTCGCACTGAATAGTGAGGTTCTTGAGGCCAGAACATGGAACCTTAGCCCCTAGCAGGATACAGGGTCTATGGCAACTAATCCATAAATATTGGAAAGATTAACTGTATTAATAATGACCAACTTTCCTGATTGCAGACCTTGTGCTAGACAAAGTGCTAAGTGCTTTGTATATTTTATTTTGCTTACTTCATAAAATAACGCTATAAGATAAATACTAATAGTATAACCATTTTCCACTAAAGAAAACAGAGGCTTGAAATGTAAGGGTAACTTTTGCAGGTTATCCAGCTGTGGGGGGGCACAGTTGGAGGTGGGAGCCCGGCTTACTGACCGGAGAGCGTGGTGCTCGGCTGCCATGTTTCACTTCACCTGGGTGTTCTCGCTTCCCCTAGACGTCCTGGGGACCACCTAGCCACAACCTTGCCTGTGGCTCCTTCGGTAAATTCTTGAAACCGTCACTCAAATCCAGTGCCTGTTGACCCAGGGCTTTAGGAAATTTCCATTCAGGAGGGATGAGTTAGTGAAGGCCGGGAGGCCACAGTCAAGTATCAAAGACAGCGTGAAGAGCCTCTAATAGCTAACAGGAAACTAGAATGCATTTATAAAACACAAGTGGGGCAAAGTCAATATCAGTAGGCACAACCTTTTGAGGTCCATGGAGAACAGCGGTGAAGTGCTTCAGTGGCACTTTCCAGGGGAATTTCTTAGGCTTGGCAACTACGCCTGCAGACTCGTTGGCGGGTGAGGCTGGGTGAGGGGAAAGGTCTTCGTGCATTGCTCTCAAGGGAGGGCTTCCCATCTCGTACCTTCCCACAAGACCTCACAGGCCAATGATTTATTTCATCATGTGCAGCCTCATCTTATGCAAGCAGAAGAAATGGTACTCCTCCTTCATTGCCGCAAGATAATTGACCCCTTGTGACTTTGTCCAAAGGCTAGCAGGAGCATGTGTTTTTAAGGGAAAGGTTAGCAAGCGCCAGGGAGGGAGATTGGAGCTGGGGAAGAGGGGGCTTGGAATGGCTCTGGGGGCTGCTGAGGCGGGACTAGGATCCCAACTGTTGCCTCCTGGGCAGGCCAGGGCTCCCTCTGCACACCTCCGGGTGCGGGACTCCAGTGCGGTGCGCTGGTGCCCTCTTCTAAATGCTAGAACAAGGACAACTGCTTTGGGAGACACAAGTGAACAGTCTGCGGCCCAGAGAAAAGGAAGGAGAATGACAACAGAATGACATAGTAGTGAGAGCCTCCATGCTTAAGTCTTTGGGTGGGCTCGTGGCTTTGCTCTTCTGGAGGCTGGGCCTGTGCACCCTGAAGGCAGGGGTGCTGCTGGGCCTGGGAGCCGGACCTGAGCTCCTTAACTCTTTCCTCCATAGCAGTGGCTTGGAAACCATCGTCCGCAGAGCCCTGGGGGCCTCACGGACTTCTCCCTGGGACTTGCTTTGGAGATAGTGGACAGTTCTCTGTTGGCGCCTGGGCCCCCACCCATTGATCGTCTTCTTGGTCCCACACTGGGCTTCTCTGTTGCCGAGACTGACATTCGCCATCATGCCCATTCTGATGGGTCGCTGTCTGTATCACATCAGTTCTTAAATATTTTGAATTTCACTCCTGATCACAAGACTTCCTTTGCACAGAGCCAGAATGCCCCATACCAGCCTCGTCCTGACCCTGGCATGCTGGGCCGCCGCCAGCCTCTCAACTGCGGCTGCACAGACCTGAAACGGTTTTCACCTTCGAGAAGGGCTCGCGGTGCTTTCTCATCCCTCGCAGGACCTCAGAGTCACCCACCTGTCACTGGTCACCGAGCCACGTGGGGCTGGGCAATGCGCCTGTCCTTGCCGCTGCCGCCAAAGCCAAGGCCCTGGTGTTGCTGCGCTGGCAGAACCGGGAGCAGGAGCAGGAGGAGGTGTGTTCGGCCTGGTCCCTGGCGCATCCCTCCAGCAGGTGGGCAGCGCGCTCTCCTGCCTGCCTGGGGACAGGACTCCCAGACTCACTTAGCTGTGCCTTTAGGAACAAACTTAGTCCTCCAAAAAGAAGGATATGCCAGCTTCTCTGGCACAATTCTTTGTGACTGCTTTTCCTGTCCTTCCCCCTTTTCTTAAGAAAGAGCAAAAGGCCTGACAGAAATAACGTTACAGGAAAGAAAGCTCACGTACTTGGGACTCGGGCAAACCAAGATTTCTGTCCAGCCTCTGCTCCTCATTCGCTGTTTGACTTTGTGGAAATGGCTCAAGTTTCTGGCCTCAGTTTCCTTGTCTGGAAGATGAGAAAGATGGCAAAAATGACATTGGACACCTGCTGTGGGCCTGGCAGAATTTTGAGCACTTACATGACAACCTCCCTGATGTTAAGTAACGTTAGTCTCTCCTCATCTTGCAGAAGAGGACATTGAGGCACAGAGTGACAGAGTGACTTTCCCAAGGTCACACAGCTAAATGGCAGAGCCCATCCTCAAACGTAGGTACCTGGGAGTGGAGCCCACGCTGCAGACCTCTCCAGCTCTATCTCAGGGCTGTGTAAGGACCAATCCCTGAGTATGTGGTTGGAGCTGAGGGCGCTCTTCTGTAAGCCAGCTCTGTTCCGCTCTTGTTCTGTGTCTAACGGAGAGAGAAGAAACCTCCTCCCATTCATTGAGTATACCATGTGCTGGGTACTGCACCATGTGCTTTACAAGCATTATCTCATTTAAATATTTCAGTTTCTCTCTCTCTCTCTTTTTAGGAGAGAATGTGTGTGCACATTCAAGCAGGTGGGGGAGAGGGGCAGGGGGAGAAGGAGAGAATCTTTTTTTTTTTTTAAGATTTTATTTATTTATTTGACAGAGAGAGATCACAAGTAGGCAGAGAGGCAGGCAGAGAGAGGGGGAAGCAGGCTCCCTGCTGAGCAGAGAGCCTGATGCGGGGCTCGATCCCAGGACCCTGAGATTATGACCTGAGCCGAAGGCAGAGGCTTTAACCCACTGAGCCACCCAGGCGCCCTTCTTTTTAGAGAGAGAATGTGTGTACACATTCAAGCAGGTGGGGGAGAGGGGCAGGGGGAGAAGGAGAGAATCTTAAGTTGACTTCACCTGGGGCTTAATCCCCCGGACATTGAGATCATGACCTGAGCTGAAATCAAGAGTCAGACGCTTAACCGACTGAGCCACTACCCCCCCCCCACCCAATTTCTTTTTTTAATATTGTTCCAGTTGTATAGACGAGGGGACAGCAAAATGGGCAGCCGTGTGAGGTAGTGAACTCTCCAGCAAAGGAATGATCCAAACAGGAACAAGATGGCCCCTTGGTGTGGCCGTACTGGGGATTCTGGCCCTGATTGTTAGATCATCCCCTACATTCCACAGTGCTCTTCAGTGCTTGGCTCAGGATTTGAACACTATCAAGTCCCTAGGATTTTGCCAGAGTAGAAAGGGGAGATGGGAAATAGTCCCTTGGGCTAATTCCAGTATTCTAGTGTTTTCTAGAAAATATACACTGACCCTGAGGAAAAAGCAGAGGCCAGCTAAGTGGTTTCTGCCTGTGGCCAGAATCTGTATGACTAGCAGCCAAGAAACCCAGATTCTAGTCCAGGTTCTGCATTTGGTTGAGAAATCATTTAACCTTTCTATACCTTTTATTCAAAAGAAATAAGAACTCTAAAGAGTTACTGTGTCTATAAAATAAAACATACATATAACTTGAAAGCATTAAGCCAATGAGAGTTGCTAGCATATTCTGTTCTCCCTCCTGATGACACCCTCAGTTTACAACAGCTCCAGAAACTGAATCAGGGACAAATGCTGTCTGTGCTGGGGTTAGAGGCTGGGAGGAAGCATGACTGAAAATGAGCACCATGGAGCCAGCCCTCATTTTAGATTAGGGAGACTCCAAGCCTCAAGCAGAAATCTACATCTACATAGGCAAGAAAAGAAAGAATGGAGAACTTACCTTTGAGTTTGCTTGCAAACAAGAGAAAAAGCTGATGGAGTATGTGTTTTCATTGACTCACGTTAGGTCTTTGGTGCGGAATAAACGCAGACGACAAGCTCCTACCAGGCGTAGAGGGATAGAGCTTGTGCAGGAATGGGAAATGCATGGTGCATTAGGCTGGGTTCTTGGGACCAGACTCCAGCGAGAATGTGTGCAGAAAGTTCAGTGGGCTTGCCGCCAGGATCGACACTTGTATGGGAAGTAAGAGTAGACCAAGGGGGGGAGTTGAATTTCAATGCATCACGACATGGACATCCCCTGACCCCATGGGGGCACTGGAGCTGGGGTGGCCCTTCAGATACCCCGCATCGAATCTGGGGGAGTTAGTCTCTGCCTCCACAGCAGCAGCTGCGGGCTAGCCCCGGGTGAGGCAGCTCTCTTGGCCAAGGGCCATTCACGGAGAGGGACTCCACCGAGAGCTGTCAGCAGCCCCCAGCAACAGTCCCTGCACCTGGAGGAGTGAGTGCTTCGTCCCAAAGGGCTTTATCTGGGGAGCACCGCCCAACACCCACCACGCATGGCATGCAGGCTGCTCTTCCTTCCGAACCCCCCACCGCAGACCTCGCTAAATGAAATGCTCTCTTTACCACCACGCTCAGATGAGGCCTCGGAATTTTTTTCAAATACAGTGCTTCAGATAAACATGATCAATCAGTTGGAATTGGCTGGTGAGAAGGAACCCACTTGCTACCTTTGGCCTCTACATCTGTAGGAGACGTTTATTGATGGTGTAATAAGAAGTCTCCAGTGTTAGGATTGCCCTTCCAAGATCAAACAGTTGGCAAACTGTAGACAGTTTCGCTGTTATGTCTAGTGGAAAATGTGGATCGTCTTGCCCCTCTTCCTAATTATCTGCTCTGACCACATTCCATCTGAGCCCTGACTTGGTTTCCTTTTACCCCTACTAAATGCGGTTTTCCCTAGGATTCATTTCCTTTTCGTCTCGCTCTCCCTCCCTTCCCCAGCTCTCTTTTTCACCACACATTCTAGCACAGTCTCATCCATTCTTAACCATCAGCCCTCCTCACGCATCCTTCCGTCACCTGGTTTTCCCAATCCCGGTCACCTGCCAAATCTGTCCATCCGATTAACCTGTCTGGCCTTCAAAATAGCAGCATATGACATCTGGGTTTGGCTGGTGAAAAATGCTTCTCGATGCTTCAGGAGGCCAAGATGCTTTCTGAAGGTGAGACATCTTGCAGGAGAGGACTGGGCTTTCTCTTAGATCTGTAGACTCCCCAGATCTGTGTTCTTTCTTTTATACCTTTGGGACACTTGTTGAGGTGATCCCTTGATGACTCCAGGTCCCCCTTGTCGCTGAATCTTGCCTTGGCCGAGAGCTCTGCAGCCCTCAGTCGTAATCTTGTAAGTTATCATGAATCACTGCAGAGTGCTGGTGGACACTCTAGCCCGCAGGGTAGGTTGGAGACGCTTCTGTTTTTCCTGAATGGGAAACATTCAGGGTACAGCCTGGTCCTCGGGCCTCCACTTCAACGAACTCTGCAGATGCTGCAGTGGTGAGGAGCCTTGGTGATCACAGACTCACTGTCAGGGTCAGGGGGACGGGGCTGGCGCTGAAGCCAACAAATGCACTTGTTATGGCTTTTGATGAATGAGGCTGTGGTTGGTTCAGCTGGCCAGCCGTCGATAGTGTGGCAGCATCACTGAGGGACCCACCTGGGTCTCTGTGCCGAATGCCCGGGCTCTCTCATCTGTCATCCTGCTCCTTTGAGGAAGTTGCATTTGATAAAGTTGCGTTTGCTATCACCTGAGGTCTGGTTCCATCAAAACCAGGGGTCATTGAGGCTGTTGGGAAGGGGGACCGATAGGGGCCCCTATTCTGTACCAGATAAGCAGCTAAGCCCATGGGATACACAAATAAAACAAGTGGCTCACCCCCTCACCCTGGAAATGCAAACTGATCAGGTTTGTTTTTTTTTTTTTTTAATGTTGTATAAGTGAATGATGTGGGTCCCTGATGCTGTGAGGCTTGTGAGCTCTTACAGGCACTGTGTTGATTTTGCCCACTGCCCTTAAGACTATGACTTCTTTGCACAGGGAGAAATTTGGAATCCTTCTGGTGAGTGGAAAGGAGGCTCACTCCTCTCTGATTCAGGTTTTCTGTGTGACCTTGGGCAGGGCACTTGACCTCTCTGGTCATCAGTGTTACCTCACTGTCAATGTAGAAAGAGGCCACTGCAATGCCTCAAGAGCCTACTGTTGGGGAAGTTCCTTGTATAATGCCATGTACACAGTAGGTGCTCTATAAATGATACCATGTTTTCCTTCCCCACGCCCAGCTTAGTGAGATCAGTGCAGAAGTATTTATCAGACATTGATGACCTACAGAGCATGAATATTTCCCCCAAGTAATGCTGTAAATCTTTGCTGGGTGACCCATGCCTGAATTGGTTCCTGGATCTCTGTCTGGCATGTTTCTCACTGAACCCCCGGGGGCACAGCTTACGTACTCAGTACCTCTGACCAGCCCAGACGTGGAGAGAGCTCCTCTTCGTTTTCTTCACTCTACCCCTCCTGGTGTTTCTTTTTAGTGGGATGTAGCCAAGATTGCTCAGAAGAGGTGCCTATGGCAAACAGAGAAGGTCCTGTACCATGATCTGGCTTGATGAAAATGGAACATTCTCTTGATCTCTCTAAGACTTGGTCTTCTCATATATCAAGTACGGTGGTAATGCTTTCCTTGCTGACATTCCCTGGGGGCCACATGGGACAGTGCACATGAGAGCATGCTAGAGAACAAATATGTGGTCTGCGATTATGGATGCTGTCGTTCTTCCGTGGATTGCCATCTCTCGACTCGGCCCCAGTCGCTCCCAACACAAGCTCCCAAATATATTTGGTCTCTGCTGACAACTTTTCCAGCAAGCTCTTTGTGGATATCTTTGCTTTCACCCTTCCCAGTGAACTTGTTTTGGTTATTTATGTCTGTCTTCTCTTAAACTCCAAGATATTTAAGAGCAAGGTCCAATCTTAGTTCATCTGTATCCCCAGTATGTAACAGATGCTTCATAATTATTTGAATAAATAAATGAAGATGAAAGATAGTGAACACTGTGGGTATTTGCCACGTATGTGCTCTGTGTATGTAAGGCCTCTTGGGACCCTCACAGCGGCCCGACAAGGTGGGTATTTTCCACCCCCAAGAAAAAGAAATCGAGGCCTGGGGAGGTGAAGCCTTACTCAGATGCACACCATCTAGCCGAGTCAGAGTAACTAGCCGAGTGAGGGGTGACGGCCTCAGAGACCTGGGCTCCCAAGCTAGTTGTCTTCTTCTCTACTGGACTATCACTCTCTCTCCCTCCTTTTAGCTTGTCCTTGCCAAACAACATTAAAACAACAATAACAGGAAAAAAATAAAATCACCTTCCATCTCGCGACTTCTAGCAAGTCAGCTGTTTCCACTTTCCACGTTCCCCACAGTCTCTTTCATGCATATGTTTTTTTTTATAGCAGCATTATTGAGATATAATCCACATGCCATAAAATTCACCCTTTCAAAATTGTACAATTCAGTGTTTTCCAGTATATTCACAGGGTTGTGCCATGATCACCACTATCTAATTTTAGAACATTTCATTACCCTGCCCAATGAAACCCCATTTTCATTAGCAGTCACTCCCCATTTCCTGTTCCCCCGACCCCCACCAGCCACTAATACTACTGTCTCTCTCTCTATGGACTTGCTTATGCCGGACATTTTATGTAAATAGAATCATATAACATGTTACCTTTGTGTCTGATTTTTCGCTTTAGCATAATGTTTTCAAGATTCATCCATGTTGTAGCATGTAGTATGAGTACTTCATTCCTTTTTATTACTAACTCACACACACATACACACACCAGAGCACACACGCACACTCATTTCATTGTTTTTTTTTTTCCTCAAGATTTTATTTATTTATTCGACACAGAGAGAGACAGTGAATGAGAGAGGGAACCCTAACAGGGGGAGTGGCAGAGGGAGAAGCAGGCTTCCCGGTGAGCAGGGAGCCCGATGCAGGGTCATAACCTGAGCTAAAGGCAGACGCTTAACGACTGAGCCACCCAGGCACCCCCACCCCATTTCTTTGCCCATTTGTCAGTTGATGGCTCTTTGGATTATTTGTACTTTTTAGCCATTATGAACAATGCTGCTATGAACATTTGTGTACAAGAGGCCATATGAACATGGATTTTTAGTTCTCTGGGGTACACACCTAGAAGTAATATGTTTGGGTCATAGGATGGACATTTGCAGGTGCTGCAGTCTGTTTTCAAAAGTAGCTGTACCATTTTACACTCTCACCAGAAATGTCTGAAGTTTCCGATTGTTTTCACATTCTTTCCAACACTTTTTAGTGTCTCTCTTCTTTTTTAACCATCCTTATGGGTTTGAAATGGCATCTCATGTGGCTTTGATTCAGATTTCCCTAACGGCTAATGATGCTCAGCATCTTTACTTGCCCTTATTGGCCACTTTTATATCTTCTTTAGAGAAGTGTTTACATAAGTCCTTTGCTCATTTTTTAATTGGGTTACTTTTCTTTTTATTGTTGAGTTACAAGGGTTCTTTTTCTATATTTTGGATACAAGTCACTCTTCTAACATATGGTTAGTAAATATTTTCTCCCATTCTATGAGTTGTCTTTTTCACTTTCTTGATAATGTTATTTGAAGCACAAAAGTTTTTAATTTTGATGAAGTCCAGTTTTGTTTTGTTTGGTCACTTGTATCACATCTAAGAAACCATTGCTAAACCCAAAGTCATGAAGACTTGATCCTATGTGTTCATCTAAGAATTTTATAGTTTTATTTCTTACATGGAAGTTCATGACCCACCTTGAGTTGATCTTTATATCTTGTGTGAGGTATGTGACCAACTTCATTCATTTACATGTGCATATCCAGTTATCTCAGCATCATTTGCTGAAAATGCTGTTCTTTTCTCATTGGATTGTCTTGGTGCTTTTGTCAAAAATCAACTGATCATAAATGTGAGGGTTTATTTATGGACTCTCAGTTCTATTCCCTTGGCCCGTTGATCTGGATGTCTATCCTGATGCCTACTAGTATCACACTGCTTTGATTACTGTAGCTTCATAGTAGGTTTGAAATTGAGAACTATGGGTCCTCCTACTTTGTTCTTTTTTAAGACTGTTTTGGTATTCAGTATCTTGCATTTATATATGAATTTTAGGATCCACTTATCCATTTCTTAAAAAAAAATCTAGCTGGGGTTTCAGTAGGGAATGCATTTAATCGGTAAAGCAAGTTAGGAATGTTGCCATCTAAACAATATTAAGTCTTTCAATTCATAAACATGGATGCCTTTCCCTTTCTTTGGTGTTTTGTGGTGTCCAGTATTATACGTACGACATATAAAAAAGTTTTGCTCTTGTAAAGGACCCTTGCACTTCTTTTTAAAATTCATTCCTAAATACTTTTATAATTTTTTGATGCAATTGTAAATAGAATGGTTATCTTGATTTCATTTTTTGGGTTGCTTATTGCTAGTATTAGAAAGAAAATGATTTTGGTATAATAATCTTGTATCCAACAACCTTGCTGAACTTGTTTATTAGTTCCAATATTTTTTGTGGATTTATTAGGATTTCTGTATACCAGATCTTATCAACTCTCTGTGAGTGGAGATAGTTTTATTTCTCCCTTTCTCTAATTTGGATACCTTTTTATTTTATTAATTAATTAATTAACTTACTTATTTTCGCTAATATCCCTGGCTAAGGCCTCTAGTATAGTATTGAATAGAAGTGGTGAGAGCATACAGCTTGTCTTGTTTCTAATCTTAGAGGGAAATTTTCAGTCTTTCACCATTAAGTCCAATGTTAACTGTGGACTTTTTAAAGATGGCCTTTATCTAGTTGAGGATTCCTTATATTCATCGTTCGCGTTAAGTATTTTTTTCATGAAAGGGTGTTAGATTTTGTCAAATGCTTTCTTGTGTCTTTTGACAGGATTTTGATGTTTTTTTAGAGGCAGAACTGAAACAAGATTCAGTAACAAAGGTCAGGTCTAGACATTGGAGAATTGTCCCTGAATGACATGCAGGTCTCCTAGGGCCTCGTCATTGTGCGTCCCCCAGCCCCTGGACCTTGTCCTCCCTTCCATGCTCCTAGAAGGGCCATCCCCCCAGCTCACTAGGAAGTCTGACTCAAAAATACTGAATTCTGGTCCTGACTCCCATTTCCAAGCTGGAATGATAACAGTGAATCTCACGTTGCTCCTTGGTGGTAGAGACACCGATGCCTACTTCCTAGGGTTGTTGTGACAATGAAATGAAATAAGGGATCTCCAAATATCTTCAAAATTTTCTACTGCTGGACCAAAGATGTGCCCATTTCCTCACGGAAGCAAGACCGTCAGTGTTAGGAGCTACATAAGGCTGGGCTCAAATCCCAGTCTGCTCACTGGCTGCTTAACCCTGGACAAATCATGTAACCCTCTGAGCCTCACTGTTCTCATCTGTGAAAGAGAAATGATCGTAACACTTCCCTCTCGGGGTCACTGTGAGAAGGCCCCGTAAGGACTCCTCTGACGTCCCCAGGCACATCCAAGATGCCGAGGATTGCCTTTGAATCTGAATGTGAACAAGGAAGCTCTCCTTTTCCACCCACATAGGGGCTCCCAGAGGGCTGGGCGTCTATCTCCCTCACCTCTCTATGCGCAGAGCCTGACGCCATGCTCACCAGCATGTAAAGATACTCAAATGTTTTTGCAGTTGCATTTACTTCTGTATCTCAAGCCTTTACTCATTCTGGATTTCTGTCCAGTTAAAAAAAAGAACTGACTGTGACCTTTTAGAAATATAAATAAATCGATAAAAAAAAAACCATTTTAAATCATCTCATTTTATAGGTTTATTTTGCTGAGTGGGCCAAGCAGGTATTAATCAATTTGGGGCTTCCTTGACGGGGCAGGAAGGGGCCCACAGCTCCTGCTTTCACGGACCCAGCAGGACTGCCCCACTTTGTCCAGCCAAAAGGCAGAGCAGTATCTCTTGGGCATTGGGGATTTAGAAAGTTTAACCTGGGAGAGATGTGTTCTTAATGATGTTTTATACCCAGGGGCCTCCAGAGAAGAGTGCTTTGGGGAGGTTAAGTGGGACAAAGGCTGCAAGAGCCACATGCCAAGGGGCAAGGGTAGGGAGAAATGGGAATTACGCCCCTGAATGTGTCCCAGGGGAGGACACGCATGATTGCGGCAGCCCTAGACGCAGGTTGGGTACAGTCTGTGCCCCGGATGTGCTTCTATCTCCACTCTGCTCACGCTTGCCATCCGTTGCTGCTTCTGTGCCCATCCCACTGAGGGAGGAAGTTCAGGGGCTCCACAAAGCCCAGAACCAGACCCGCTGCGTGCCCCCGCTCCCACCCCACCCAGCATCACTTACTGAGTGCCGGGCTCTGGGATGAGTGGGACAGGGGGCCCCCTGGAGCTGCTCACTATGGGGAGACAGCCACAGAGGGATGAAGCAAGGTCTTCGGGGGGCCCTTTGGGGGTGCAGTGACTGAGACTGGGTGGGGGGAGGGAGGGAGGGAAAGAGCAGGGAAAACTGCAGAAGGAAGAGAAAGAGTTTACCAAACAGAGAAGGAATCAAGGTGCCTTCTTGGCTAGCGGGAAACTTGGCATCAAGATGCTGAGACCTGGAAGGGTCTGGTATTCTGGAGAAGCAAGGGAGAAGTTCAGCGGCCCAGAAACGGGGAGTGAAGTACAGACATGGGGGTTTAGGGGAGGGGTTGAGGTGGGAAGACAGGTCCTGCCTGGTGAGGAAGGGCCCCCTCGGCCAGCCAGCCAGGCAATAAGGAATAGGGCCTTGGTGATGGGGGAGTGGGGAAGTAGGAGAGAGACACCAAATCAGTTTGGCTGGAAATCGCCCTCATTCATCATCTGTGAGTAATCATCTGTGAGCCCCACTGGGTGTGCCCACCTTGCTGGGCTCTGGGGATCCAGCAGTACGTACACGCTTGACTCTAAAGAAGCCTGTAACCCATCTCCATGCCCGCCCCCCTCTTTAACACTGTCTTGTCTGCACCCTCTCTGATGTGAGGCTCCCTAAGGTCTGCGTTCCTCCTCCTCTGCCTGGAGCCCTCACTCCAGGATCTTCTGGGCAGAAGGTGCTGAGGAAGCGGCTGTGAAAATGAACCTCTTGATACTGTGGGGCGTGGAGGAGGGAGCGGGTTCAGTGAAATCATCAGCTTGGAAATCCTCCACACCTGGTGCCAGCTTGGGGGGGCCCCCCAGCCTGGCCCTAATGCCCAGGTATTTAGGGGGCTGAGCTGCAGCTGTGCGCCTGTGAGTCTGGGGACCACGCAGTGTAGATGCAGGTGAGCATGTCCACACCATAGGCATGTGCATCCGGGTCCCGTGTACGGGTATGGGATGTATCTGGGTCCCCAGACCCCATGCACGCATCTGGCTCTGCACGTGCCGGCAG
Source organism: Nasua narica (assembly GCA_028533885.1). Lineage (NCBI taxonomy): Eukaryota > Metazoa > Chordata > Mammalia > Carnivora > Procyonidae > Nasua > Nasua narica. The sequence goes on along the minus strand of CM052815.1, from coordinate 50,123,836 downwards.
TCCTGTGTGCCTTTCCCTCAGGCACTATTTGTTTCTGTGGGGAAGCAGAACCCCTGTCTCACCTTGGAAACAATCCTGTTGTTTGTGATTTCCGGGTAGTGATCGTGTCACCGCCCCCGCCTGTCACTCAGTCCCTCGAGCACACACACACAGCCCGTAGTGCTCCAAAGCCGCCAGCTCTACCAAGTCCCCCAGGGACCCCGCCGGTCACTTGAGTGGCTTGCTAATGGGCTTGCTTCCTTCCTCGGAGAAATGGTCCAGGAAACGGTCTGGGAGTGAAATTTCAGGATTGGTTTAACTTCAATAAAACACAACAAGGATGAAGCGGCAAGGTTCCGCGGACTTCCTCTGACTCCGCTTGTCGGGGGAGCTGCTTCAGTATCTGAATCGGGGAAGAGAGCCTTCCCTGAGGTTCTCGGGAGCTCTCAAGCTGGCTCTGGTCTTCTTGGTCCTGAGTCGTTAACCAAAACAACACTGTCGGGGACACCGGCTGCCTGAAGGGTGCATTTCTGCGGGTGGCAGAGAGCAGACCAGTGGACAGACATGAGTCCGTTCGTCTGGCCAGCCTCATTTTTCCCAGAGGAGACAAGCACTCATGACTATGCTTCTAGACCCAATCAGCTGTCTTCACTGGCTCTCCTCCCTTCTCGGTGAATGGCATTGCCATCCTCTTAGGCATCACCCACGCCTAAATCCTCCTGCATTAAATCTCCGTTGGAACAAGATGGGAAGACAAACGATCGAATGAAATCAATACCCACTGCCCCCCCCCCCCCCATGTATCACTGGTCATTCACACTCACCCATGAATCTGCCTTCTCCTGCTCTCTTCTCCAAGTGCATTAGAAAAACCCCACGGACCTCATTTGTGCTATACCACCTCAGGCAGAATTAGCTTTTCTTGTGCTCTTTTACTTCGCAGAGAGGAGTTGCAAGACAATGAGTTGACATCTTGTAGGAAGGCGGCTTTGGAACCTCCTTGTCAGTAACGTGTTCGTTTTGGCCTCTGCCTGGGCCCCGGCTCCTGCTCCCCTCATCGCCAGGCCCTTTTCAGGCTGCATTTTTGCACTGGGTGATGAGAACTGGCTATCAAAGTAAAGACCTACCCAGAGAAATGCAACATAGACTCCCAGAGTCAGGACTAGAAGTGCCTTTGAAGCTCTTTACCTGCAGATGGGAAAACCCAGGCTCAGAGAGGCTTCGCCAGTTACTCCAAGTTGGCCCGGCAGACAGAGGCCCAGAGTTCAAGTCTCCTAACTCCAGTCCTGCTCTTGCTTCTCTGACTTTAACTATGGACCATACGGAGGGATCATACCCATACGGGTTTCAAAGAATTTTCTAACAGCGTGCAAAGAAACCTACCAGCATGATGAAAAGTCAAGGCTTTAGGGTGACTGAGACCTGGGTTCAAAGCTCATCTTCACATTGACTAGCTGTTTGTCATAGAGCCAGTTACATTCCCTTCCAGGAGCCTCAGTGCCCTCATCTATAAAATTGGGGTAACAGCCCTACCCCTCTCCTAGGTTTGTTGTAAAGACTCAAGGAAATCATGTATTTGAAATCCTCAGTAGTGTCCCTGCCTCAGAGTAAATTATCAACAAATGTTAGTGCCTCCTCCATCTGGAAGCTGACAAATTCAATTAACCAGAACCGGCCCCCACCCCCATTTCCCAAGCCTCCCCGTTCATAGAATCATAAATCTTGTGTTGGAAAGGAGCTCCATAAATCATCTGGCACAGCCCCCAGTTAGCAGAGCTCTCACTGTATTTGGCTCAGTGTGGTCCCCAGTCTTTTGCTGGCTCAGCCTGCTTTACTGTAAGCAGGAGAATTCCCACCAGTGCAGCCAAAAAAAGGGAATAATGCTGTCAGTGAATTCCACAAAAGGGCTAATATTAGCTGGGCAGGAGGTTGGGAGATGTACCTATATTTAGAATCTGTGTCTTCAGCCCTTTCCTAAAGTAGCAGAAGTTGGGGGGACAGAGGGGAGGAGTGTATGCAGCCAGCTGACCCTGACCCCAGGAGGCAGGCAGAGCAGCTGGGTTGCTTCTCCCTTCCTCAGGCTGGTTGGCTTCCTCTCTCCTCAGGAAGTGGGGGAGCAGGGAGGAAGGCCGGCAAAGAGGGAGTGAGGCCACAGAGGGTGCCCCCCAGAGCAGCAAGGAGTGTGGTGGTGACAGAGGTTTCTGAGGGTTCTGTCAGGACACCAGAATGGCTGAAACAGAGCAGGGGGTGGCTCTGAGGGACAGCGTCTGGAACCCTGTTACTCCAAGATGGTGTCCAGAGAGGGATTTTCCTGGTCTGGTCCTCCTAGAGATGCTGGACACAGAGGCCCAAGTGTCACCAGGCCCTGGGCGTAGGCCAGGAGGGAGCTGTGTCTACTGCTGATTCCAATACATCCATAATGGGGTGGGTCCTTTGTGCATCCTCTCTCTCACTTCCTTCTCTGCTGCTCTTCCTTCTCTGCCTGATAAACTCAGCTTGCGGCCGTGTTCCAATCTTTGGTGAACACTTCCTGCTCCCCAGAAGTCCTGCTAGCCCTTGGAGCCCTTCTGTGACAATTAGAAAAAGATGCCCTTCCTCCAAGCAGACAGGGCCCTGCACCAGGGCACACAGCTGGGCATGCAGTATGATTCAGCTTTCACGTCTCATTCACTGCCTGGTAGGGGCCCTGTGCAGTGTACAACCTGAACAACCACACATAACTGCCCTCATATGCCTCCTAGACACAGGTACTGTCCCAACATGTGCTATGCACAGCCTTCTTGCCCTCTCTTACCACAGGGTGCTGTGACTAGAGCAGGAGACTTGAGCCTTGGGAGCTGAATAAAATGCTCAGTGGCCTGTGGTCCAGACCAAATTCTTCTCTACCTGGATGATTCCCAGCAAGGAGTTTCCCCATTCTGGGTCTTCATTCTCCCATCCTTAAAATGAGACAGGTGAACTAGATGATCTCCAGGGCCTCTTGTAGCTTTCCAGGCTATTTATCTGCTCATTTTTAGGTGGCGTAGTGAAGATAGGATCAGAAAAGCATGTGTGCTCTACCCTTCCCCCAAATAAAACCCACATGATCCGAAGAGAAATAGAAATTATTTTTGATTTATTTGCAGTCTGGATTTCCTCTCTTGTGCTCCCCTCTGCTGGAATCTTAGGCTGGAACAGAAGGGCTGTCTGTGCAGGATGCTGAAGATTACCTGTCACCCAGGGAGAACCGGCCTCAAATCTCTTTTGCCCCCAGGCTGGGTGTGCAGCTGCAGTGCTACCCTGGGCCTGGGTTTGGAAGTTTCACCCAGCGAGCCATTGGAAATGTTACAAGTCTGCAGCCCATTCAGTGCAGATTTCCTAGCATCACATCACCATCTTGAAATGGTTACTAGGCTCCATTTCCTGCCTTTTATTTTTTTTTTTTCCATTTTAGAGAGATGGGCACGAATCAGGGAGGGCCTGGGGGGTGGAGACAGACCAGCAGGAGAAGTAGAAAGTCAAGGGTGTGCGTGCCTGCCTGGCAGAGCTGTGTGGCTCTCAGCTGGTTTGCTTGTCTGCAAGCCGTGGGACAGCGGTGTCTTCCCGGCTGCGGAGTGCAAAGCACAGAACGGGCGCTGGGCACAGACGCACGCTTGCCTCACTTTGCCGGCAGTCACTTTGTGCACGTCAATACCTTGAGAGCAGCCGAACTTTCCAGGTGAAATGTTTGTATGTGGTTTGTGTCTGAGAAGCAGAGGCATCAACAACAACAACAACAAAAATGGTAAAGGATTAAACACACACACACAGAACCTTGAGTCTTTGAGTATTATTTGTTTTCCCAAATAGATTGTAACTTAGTGATTTTTAGAATCAGAGATTGTCAGGGCTGGAAGCAATGCACAAGATTATTCAGTCTGGTGGATTTCAAACTTTTATTGGCCACAAAAGCCTCTCTTCAAAGGGAATTTTATGGGGACCCACAATGCATCAAATAGAGGAAAGCTAAGGCTGTCTGGATGAAGTGGGGGAGGCGGGGAGGCGAGACCCTAGGATCCCCTGAGCACAGTGTGGAAACCCCCGAGCTCTCCTAGCCCCTCGAGGAAACTGAGGTGCAGAGAGAAGCCCCCGGGGCACGGCCACGTGTCATGCGAGTGGTGGCTGCTAGGAAGGAACCCACGCCACACCGTGGCGAAGATCACTGCACGGCGGAACTGACACGGAAAGACTGTTCTCTCCAGTGACCCAAGCCATCTTGCCGCTTCTCCCAGGCTGCCACTGCTTCCGTCTGGAGGTCTGGAGGCTTTCTAATTGTTTCCAAGTTGATAGTAGCAGCGTCGAATGGCCCAGCTGGAAGCGCCAGCTCCGGGGTTCCTGTTCTCCCTCGTGCCCAGAGCCGGGCTTTCAGCGGAGGACAGGAGGGGAGGGCCCTGTGCTGCGGGGCAGCCTGGTGAGCCCAGCTCAGCAGACCGGCTCCTCTCTCCCCTGACTTCCAGAGACTTACTCTCCCAACAGAACGTAGAGGAGATGGAGGGAGCTACCTTACCCGGAGAAAAGGCTCGAGCAACTCTCATGAAGAACAACCTTCCCCAGGTGAAAAAAAAGCAGTGACCTGATTTCTTTGACTCCGTGCACAGAGGCTGGACTTTCTAAGGAAACAGAATTAAAGGAACAAATCCCCATATCTTAAATCTGCAGGACCAGCAATTGTCATCTAAGCCTCGCAAACCTGGGAGAGCAAAGACCCTGCTGCCTCCCCCAGGAGTCCTTGTGCCGTTTGGGGAGCAAATCCTGTCCCCCTGCTCCCCCACGGGGGACCTCTGCCTTCTTGCCTTTTGTCCTTAGCTCCCGCCACCCAGCTAGGTATTGTCACCGGACCTGTATGTTTTAGGCACTTCTGACTTCGGCTGACTTCTCCCACGCTAGGGCCTCCTTGTACTTGAGCCTGCCCAACCCCCGAATCACCACTCCTGGCCCTTTGGGCCCCTCAGACCCTTCTGCATTTCTCCCCCTCTCCACTGGGTGCTCTTGAGGAATACGGCCGCGTGCTGATGCCATGGACAGAGGAGACCAGCGTTCTTTCTTCCTCTTTCTTCCCTTCAGCCGGATATCGGAGAGCGTGGAGCTGGGCTCCCCCGCGCTATGCCAGCTGGCTGCCCCCCGGCAGCAAGGCTCCGCTCTTCCCTCAGATGGCAGGGGCCTCTGTAACCTGTTGTTTGCAAGGTTTGTTCCTGGCATTAGATCTAATAAGCCACTGTCTGACTGTTTGATCCTGAGCTTGTCTGAGGAGTTTAGGCCTTTACAGTGCATTAAGAGGGTGCTGACGAGGCTTTAGGGCCTTGCGTCAGCCTCGGGAGCTCAGGCCTCTGGAAGAGCCTTGCCTCCCGGGAGGCGGCCGGGGCTGTGCACGGTGCAGGCCCGAGTTCGCATCCTGGCTTTGCCGCGTGCTAGCTGGGTGCCTTGCCTCTCTGAGCTGCCATTTCTTCTTCTGAAAAATGAGGCATATACCAAATAAGGTTGTTTTGAGGAGTCATTAAAATGATGCAGGGAAAGTCGCTGGGCCATAGTGGGGACTCTATAACCTGTCATTACTCACCTTCCAGTGAAGCTCAAGGACAGCAGAGCTCAGCATCTCCTCCCTACGTGTCCTGATGAGTTACTCTCCAGGGGACAGTGCGGGGCATTTGCCGTTTGTCATAGATTGCAGGACACACGTCATTGAACGTTTCAACAACTCTGAAATCAGGGTGCCTTTTACATGTTATGTGTGTGTCATAGTTTAATGGGCATTGTTGAGATTTGCTGCCTCCTTTTTTCAGTGGCTCATGAGGTAATGAGGTTTCTTATGGCAAAAGCAGCAGTAATTGCTGACATCTTCAGTTTGATGAACTTAGGTGTTAAGCACTCACCGTGTGCCTGGTACAACTCTAGGCCACTTTACATCAGTTTAATCTGTGCACCAACTAGGCAAGTTAGGGATCGATAGCCACATTTTACAGATGGCAAAACTGAGGCTCCAAGAGGTAAAGGGACTTGACCAGGATGCGGATTTATTAAGTTGCAGAATCAAGATTTGAATCGAAAACTGCCTGACTCCAAAGCCTGGGGATAGGTCAGTGGGGAGAGGAACAGTTAGTTTTCCTTCGCTTCTTGGAACCATCCTTGAACATTTTAGCGAGCCGTACCACATATATTTATTGGGGGTGTCTGTTATGCACTAGGTACGTCCCGGCATTGGAGGAGGTGCAGTGATTAAACAAGATATACGTAGAGATTAAAGTCCAAGAAATCCAAGCAATTACAACCCAGTTAGTACATATGTTAATGGAATGCTGTGGAAACACATGGGAGGAGTGCTTACCCTAGGCTAACAGAGCCGTGCAGAATTTCCAAGACCAGGTGACCTGCTTTGAAAGTTAGCCCTGCAGAATGGGTTGGAGTGCTGGAGGGAGCCCCAGGCCAAGGGGAGAGTGTGTGAGAAGAGGCCAGAAAGTGTGTGATCCGTTGGGGAAACTGAAAGAAGACTGAGATCTACACTCTCCAGTATGGTAGCCAACAGCCATATGGCTGTTGAGCACGTGACATGTGGCTAGTCCAAACTCCTACTACCTTAAGCATTTCAGAGACATAGTATGAAAAAAAAGAATATAAAATGTCCCATTCATAATATGTCTATTTTCTGGTTATGTGTTAAAATGATAATGTTTTAGGTAAATAAATTTATATATTTATATGTATAAAATAAATGTGAATATATTTATTTTATAAATAAAATACTTACAATTTATTATTAAAATTAATGTCAGTTGCTTCCTATTACTTTTTTAAAGGCTACTAGAACCTTAAAAATTACATATGTGGCTGGCGCCTGGGTGGCTCAGTTAAGTGTCTGTCTTCGGCTCGGGTCATGATCCCAGGTAAATAAAATTGTGTACGTGGTTCATGTCATTTGTGTGGTTCACATCATAGTTGGGACATAATGCAATAGGAAAGTGGAAAGCCATGGAAGGGTTGTGACCCAGGGAAGGTAAGGCTGGGAAGATCAGTTAGGAAGTTGCAGAATTCCAGTGATTTTGCTATATTAAGTCCTTTAATCCTCAAAACAACTCTAGAGGTAGCAATTTTTAAATTTGTATGTGTAGCTAAAGAGAGTGAGGCTGGGAGAGAATGACCCAAGTGGGCTGCTCTGTGCGGGGCCGTCTGTAAGCAGTTGAGAGCCCACAGCCCGACCTTGTCAGGGGCATGACCAAAACCCATGTCTTCTGAGTCTCGCCTGGCACTCTTTGCACCCTCTTCACCCCATCTCTGGCTGCCAGCCTGAGAATGACCAAGCAGCTTGGCTAATCCTAATCTGAACTTTTCACACCATCCCTAGGATTGGGTTTTCTTTACAGGTGCTTTCCCAGGTCCCTTGCTCCAAGCAATTAGCAAAGATGTGATGCCTGGCAATTATTCCCCCGTCAATGAACTAGGAGGATGGGCTATTTCCCCAGCTTCATTACTGTTGGTTTAAATCATGTTTTCAGATAGCATACTTTTTGAGGGAATGTGGAGAACACTCACCACTGCTTCTAGAAAGACTGTGCTGTGCCTGCCCCTTACCCCTTAACATGGACAGAGAACACACAGCCTATACTCCCCTGACAATCATGTCCTGTGCACCGAAAGCCCCTGCAATGAGATGTGGCCAAAAAGAAACATAGGAATGGTTCTAAACTCTCAGAAGGACAATGACCTCCTGAGGAGCAAAGTGTTTTTTTCAAGCAAAGATATCCTTATGTGTGATTATAAAATAAAATAGTGCAGAAAGTCCTATACTGAAAAGCAAAACACTTCCCCAACCTCAGACCCCGCCTCTCCTGAGGTTACCACATTTAACTACTTTTTTTAGAGAAAGAGAGAGAGACAGAGAGGGTGGGAAAAGAAGAGGAGGAGGGTAGGGGGAGGGGTAGAGGGAGAGGGAGAGAGAGAACCCCAAGCAGCCTCTACGCCCAGCGCAGAGCCCAAGGCAGGGCTGGATCCCATGATCCTAAGATAACAACCTGAGCCAAGGCCAAGAGTCTGATACTTAACTCACTGAGCCACCCAGGCATCCCCCTCATTTAACGTCTTTTGTTGATAGTTCTTCAGGTGATTGCTTCCATATCATTACGTAGTATTTTCTTAAACTGCTCCGAAGTGATGTGTCAGCTTTACACAGTATCTGCTGCCTTCCTGCTGGGTTAAGTGAAGGTTTAGCTCACTGACATCCCGCCTTTCCCACCTCCTCCCAGGGTGCACTTGTAATTAGGAGTCAATATACATCACATTTGCAGTTCTTCCTTCGGTTCCCTTTATAACTCTAAAGAATACACTTAAATGAGAATGGTTTCGAAGGGTTTGTTGTTCTCCTCCTGGATGCAACTCTCCAAAGTTTCTCTTCCGGCCCTGAGACTGCTTCCTGCAGAAAGGCTTCTTCATAGAGAGTATTGCCACAGGGCTCTGGAAAGGTGCTTATTCTTAATATTTTGTGGTGAGTAGCTGTCCTGAATTTTTTATTGTACTTTATTTTTTAAATTTTTTTTAGAGATTTTATGTATTTGAGAGAGAGAGAGAGCGAGCACAAGCAGGGGGAGGGGCAGAGGGAGAGGGAGAAGCAGCCTCCGCGCTGAGCAGAGAGGCCGACATGTGGCTCGACCCCAGGACCATGAGATCATGACCTGAGCTGAAGGCAGACGCTTAATTGACTGAGTCATCCAGGCATCCCTACATCGTACTTTATATCATAGGAACTGATGTGGAAATCAACACTGGAATTTCTACCTGTTAGGAGGAACTTCGCTCCTGATGACCTCAGGGCTGTCGGGTGACATGGGAACACGTCTTGCCGGATTTGGGGGTGTGGTTAAGCGAGCTTACTCATCTCCATCTTTTTTTTTTTTTTTTAAGATTTTATTTATTTATTTATTTGACAGAGAGAGAGATCACAAGCAGGCAGAGAGGCAGGCAGAGAGAGAGGAGGAAACAGGCTTCTGCTGAGCAGAGAGCCCGATGCGGGGCTTGATCCCAGGACCCTGAGATCACGACCTGAGCCAAAGGCAGAGGCTTTAACCCACTGAGTCACCCAGGCGCCCCTCATCTCCATCTTTTAAAAAAATCCTTCACTAGAAGGTCAGGGATCCTCTTGCCTGATTCACAGAACATCAGAGCTTCAGTTAGAACCCAAGAGGACTTTTCTTTTGAAGAACTAAGGTGGAAGGAGATTAACTAGCTATAATCAAGTTAAGAAGTTACTTAGAAAAAGAGCAAGGCCTGGGAACCCAGGCTCTCCGCATTTATTGCCTTTATACTGCTCCTCAAACCTGAGAATCCAGAGCCAATCCCAGGCCACACAAGAGCTGGGAGTAAAATCCATAGTAGGTTGGCGTTAACTTTCTACCTAGGCCTGGGGTTAGTCAGGGCTCTAATAATTAAGTTGAAATAGCAATGAAATGCTAGCGGGAACTGCATCATGTTGTGCTTTTTGCGTGTATGTGTAGAGGGAAAGTACAAAATCATTCATGCTAAGCTTAACTGCCAGTAAAATATTTGTCTTAATTTTTAGAAAATGAGAGCATATATAAGGCACTCCACTGAACACGGAGGCTCTAAGGGCACTTAAAATATTCATTTATTGTTAAAATGGCCATACTACCCAAAGCAAGCTACAGATTTAATACAGTCACTATCAAAATACCAACAGCATTTTTCACAGAATTAGAATAAATATATGTTTGGAACTGCAAAAGGTCCTGAAGAGCAGAAGCATTCTTGAGAAAGAAGAATGCTGGAGGAATCACAATCCCACATTTCAGGATAGACCCCAAGGCTGGGGTCCAGACTCCTGCTAAACAGGATAGTAATGGCACAGATAGGCACCTAAATCAATGGGACAGAGTAGAGGGCCAAGAAATAACCCCTGCATGGATGGTCAGTTCATCTATGACAAAGGAGGCAAGAATATACAATGGAGAAGAGGCAGTCTTTTCGACAAATGGTTCTGGAAACACTGGACAGCTATATGCAGAAAAATGTGACTAGAGCACTTTCTTACACCATACACAAAAGGAAACTCAAAATGGATTAAGGACCTAAATGTGAGACCTGAAACCATGGAACTCCTGGAAGAGAACATAGGTAGTAATTTCTTTGACATCAGCCATAGCAACATTTTTCTAGATGTGTCTCCTCAGGCAAGGGAAACTAAAGCAAAATCAAACCATTCAGACTACGCCAAGATAAAAAGCTTTTGCAACACTGGAGAAAGCCATCAATAAAATGACAAGGCAACCTACTGCACGGGAGAAGATATTTGTAAATAATGTATCTAATAGGGGGCTAATATCCAAAATCTATAAAGAACTCTTATAACTCAACACCAAAACAAAACATAAACAAATAATCCGATTTAAAAATGGACAGAGGTCCTGAATAGACATTTTTTCCAAGGAAGACATCCAGATGGCCAACAGACATATAAAAAGATGCTCAACATCACTAATCATCAGGGAAATGCAAATCAAAAGCACAGTGAGTTATTACCTCACGCCTGTTAGAATGGCGAAAATCAAAACCACAAGAAACAGTAAGTGTCCGCAAGGATGTGGAGAGAAAGGAACACTCATGCACTGTTGGTGAGCACACAAACTGGTGCAGCCACTGCGGAGGACAGGAGGGAGGCTCCTCAAAAATTTAAAAATAGAGTTACCTTACAGATCCAGTAATTCCACGACTGGATATTTACCCAAAGAAAACACAAACACTAATTTAAAAAGATACATGCACCCCATATGATTTATTGCATAATTATTTACAATAGCTGAGATCTGAAAGCAGCCCAAGTGTCCATGAATCGAGGAATGGAATAAGAAGATGTGGTATATACACGATGGAATATTACTCTGCCATAAAAAGTGTGAGCTTTTGCCATTTGCAACAACGTAGATGGACCTAGAGGGTATTATGCTAAGTGAAATGAGACAGAGAAAGACAAATACCATATGATTTCATTCCTGTAGAATTTAAGAGACAAAACAAATGAGCAAACAAAAAAGAGACCCAAAAGAAGAAAAGAAAAAAAAAAAAAAACCAGACTCAAATACAGAGAACAAGCTGGTGGTTGCCAGAGGGGAGGAGGGGGGGATGGCTGAAAAAGATAAAGGGGGTTAAGCGTGTACTTACCATGATGAACACTGCGTGAGGTATAGAATTGTTGAATCGCCTACTGTACACCTGAAACGAATAGAGCACTCTATTAATTATATTTAAATAATGAAAGAAAATAAAGTACTCATTTATCTGGTAAAATTTCAGTAAGCAATTACTACATGCCAAGGGTTCAGAAGATACAGCAATGACTCTATTTACTCCTTCAAGGAGTTTACCATCTGTTCGTAGCTGGACAGACATCTACAGGAGACAAAGTACCATACCCGCCATGATAAACTAACAATGTGGACGTGCCGGTCAGACACATGACTTCTCAGTCTGGTGCTTGTGAGCAGGGTGACCTTGAGCAAGGAATGACACTTCAGAGTGACTCGTTTTCTGTGTCATGGTAACACCTGCTCCATGAAATAAGTAGTAGAAGGACAAAGTGAGACTGAAAGATGGAATTCTGTAAAACTGCCCATCTCATGCCTTGTAAATACTGGACTTTCGGTAACTTACGGCTTCTTCTCCCTCCCCCCACCCTCAGCTCTAAGACCTGCTAAGAGTTCAGAGGGAGAGGTGGTCATGTGTCCTTGCTGGAGGGAGGAAGACTTCAGGAGGCTGTGATTAACTGGACCTTGCAGGGTAAGAAAGAGAAGGAAAGGTCTCAGACGTGGAAAGGGACAAGGCCAAGGTGTGGCATATAATTATGGCACACTGAGGAAAAGGTTGCTTTTCTTAGAATCAAAATCAGGGGAGGGCTTTAAAAAAAAATCTCCAATTGGGATGCCTGGGTGGCTCAGTTGGTTAAGCGGCTGCCTTCGGCTCAGGTCATGATCCCAGGCTCCTTGCTTGGCAGGGAGCCTGCTTCTCCCTCTGCCTCTGCCTGCCTCTCTGCCTGCTTGTGCGCTCTCATTCTCTCTCTCTGAAACATAAATAAATAAAATCTTTTAAAAATAATATAAGTAAATAAATAAATCTCCAAGTAATTACCTCTGTTTTTTGTAAGGAGTCCTAGGAGGAAGAGATTGGGATCCTGTTTGGAGCCAGAAAACCACCTGCTCCCAGGAAGCCTTTCTCCCATATAATGAACCTCCAGGATAATGCAGTGGCTGAGTCTAGCAAAGTCTGCCTTTAGGCTAACGTGGCCATGCTTTTGTCCCCACAGCAGTATACTGGACAGGTGACAGAATCACTTTGATTTTCAAATCCCTCTAGGACATGGGGAATAACAACAATAACAACAATAGAATACACCCATGATGTTGTTAAGAGTATTAGATATAAAGCCTTCAAAACACGTCAAGTATTTAGTAAGCACTCAGTAGGTGCTAGTTTCTTTTTAAAAATCTTTGCCTTACCTTCCTCCCTAGCGTATACTATTTCGTGTTGAAAGGAAGTAGCCTGTGACTTTGGGAGGGCAGGACTGTACTTTCGTAATCTCTGTTTTATGGCCTAGGGTAGGGGGATAGTCATGTAAAGTTGGCTCTCAGGGAATGACTGTTAAATGGAATTGAACTTGCATTGGCTGGATCTTGTTCAACCCTATGGAGCGGAACTGAGAATGGAGTCAGTCAGTCTGGGAGGCTAGCGAAACTAGGTGCTGAAAAAAGCACCTGAGCTTTGGAGTCACAAAGATGTGGTTTGAGCCTGAAAATCCCTATTTCAGGGCCATTTATTCTTGGCCTTGATTTTGTCTTCTGGAAAATGGGGATGGAAATCACTACTTCCGGGGGTTGTCGTGGGAACCCAATGAGATACTATGTTAATGTGTTTCTAGACTATGAACTTTATGTGTGTTTGTGTGTGACAAGGTTTCTGGTACACATTTGGTCCTCAGGGCACAATGAGTACCTGTTTGCTTCCCCTTCTCCCCTTTCCTGGGGTTGGGGAATTCAGTCACTTAGAGAACAGGAAGGCTTACAGTATGGTCCCCCCATGACACAGTGCCAGGTCACACACCACCACTACCTCTGCCCCCCGCCCAGGTGGGAAGGAGCACGGGGAGCATGTGTGCCGAGGGGCCTGTGTCGGCACCAGCCAGGCAACGTCAGGGCTTGGGGGTGAGCAGCTCAAGTCTGAGGACTTGGGTTCCACCTGGCTTCTCCATTATCGGCTAGCGGCCTTGGGCCTTGCCCTCAGCAGGTTGGACCTGGGTTTCCCACTTGTCAGTTAAGGAGGAGTGCTTGGCAAAAAGGCTATCTACCCGTAGTGTCTGTGGGGTTATCAGTGTGAACACGGTTCACCCCTTCCCCCCCATAGGGAGGTTATGGTCTCTTATGGATAATGGACCGGTACCTAGAATTTTCCAGAATGTTGTGAAAAGTGGAAATATAAATGGACAGACACAAGAACCCAGAGGAGTAAGTGGCTTTACCATCTCTAAACTCCTTTAGAGAGACAAGAGAAAGGCTCTGGAAGCAAACCTGTCTTCCTAGTTAACATTCTGCAGCCTCTTCCAAGGCATGTATCAGACGTGTCAGGGTAGCTGGCTGTTGGGTTCAGCAGGAACATTCCCTTTCCAGCGCACTCTCACTCCAGATCGCTAGACCCTCACTGGCCAGAACACCATACGATGACCTGCTGGCCTTTTATCCTCAGGCCGACTGACTCCACCCTTACTTAGCCTTCAGAAGTCATCAGGAAGGAGTCTCGGGGCCTCAGTTTCCCCCTCAGACAAACTCAACAACCTAGAACAATGTTTCCCAATCTTTTGTGACAGTAGACATTCTTCTCCAAGCAAATTCTCTCACGAAATCCTCATACATAAAACGGGAAGAGGCAGAGTTGTGTCGGGTTGGGAGAAGGGGAGCTCTTCTCTCTCCCGTAAGCCTGGCTCCCTGTGGGGCACCGAATCTGGCCTGCTCCCTGCCTGGGGCTGTCTAGTAGAGCCACTGTTGTGCAAATGTTCGAAGGGAACCCCCCTGGAGGCAGCCTGAGGCTGGGAGGAGTCATGGCAGGCTTTCTGGAGGAAGCGATGCCTAAACAGAGCCTTGAAGGAGGAGTAGGCATTTGTCGGGGAAGGAGGTGTGCGGGCGTGCGCTCTAGACAGAGGATGTGAACAGCAGGCAGAGCTGGGATCCAAGCGGAGAGGGTGTTGTGGGTATGGATGAGAACCTGCACCGTGGGGTCCGTGGGACGCAGCGAGAAGACGTAAACTGGGGAGATGGAAGGGCCTGGAACTTGATGAAACCTCATGTGTCATGTTTGGGTTTGAACTTGATCCTGTGCGGATGACACCAAGTCCTTTAGGAGTTTTGAGTAGGAAAGTATGGTAATAGATTTTCAAAATACATATAAGCAGCTTTATTTGGATACAATTCACATACCATAAAATTTGGTAATTGGACTATGGGACTAGACACTAAATCACTTTGTCTACAAAGTGGCAAAGGGAGTAAAATCACTGGGGGATCATTCTGGACACCCTCCAGCACTAAGCACCCGTTCTACTCCCTGACTCATTGCTAACAACCTAAATCTGCCCTCCGTGGGTCTGAAAGCCTCCTGCGTGGAAGGAACCGTTTGGGTCTTGAACAACTGCATCAAGCAAATGTAGAGGCTCTTGCAGGTGGCCAGGCAAGGGACAAGACGCTGGCCGGAAGGACGGCGGTGCTGAGCAGAATGCGTCTGGAGACAAATCCAGGGGCCCCTGCAGAGCCCTGGCCTGGGCCGACTGTACGCAGGCCTTGGCTTCTCAAGGTCTGGGAAGGAACCGGCTGGAGGAGAGGGAGGAAGGGAAATGGGGTGAGAGGACACCCACTGAGCCACAGGGAGAAGAGAAAGCCCAGAAGCACTTAATCCTGCTGGTTGAATTGTGTCTTTAAACGACACTCTAAAATCAAATAGACGCCATAAAAACATAGTGGCCTCTTCATTAAACATGCCACAGAGGCCCCTTGTTCTGCAGCCATCGTCAATCGGATCGGGGCCATCGTCTTTCCCCAGCCCCCCATAATTGGCATCTGTCTGGGAGAAAACAAATAAATACCAGGCTGGCATTTTAACTAGGGCAGTGAGGAGTGGGGTTGCTCCTTCCCAGAGTCTGCTCAGCCAGAAGGGCAGGGGAGGGTCCCCAAGAGGAGCAGGTGCAGCCAAAAGGTCCCACTGGTTACAGCTCTCTGCCCCGCACCCCCTCCCCGAAAGCGCTGCTTTGAGCTTTGCCCCCGACCAGAGAGTGCTTTGCTCTGCTTTCTGTCTGTAGAAGCCCCTGGGACCTAGTCTGTAGGAAGGTTTCATTTGGGGGATTTTGCCTTCAGGAAGGCAAGGGAAAAAGAACTGGTGGACGCATTCTCTGGCTGACTTTGGTACAACCACTTATTAACAATCTAGCACTATAGTCCTCTTGTTAAATAATACACACAGAATTAAAGTAGCATGCTTAATTAGTAATAGCATTATTGCAGCACGAGGAAATATGGCGCCCGTGATTAACTAGTAAGGATAGCATAGTCACAGCATCACTATTAACTGAGAGTTCTGTACCGGCGTTGTCACCAGCTACTGCTTTGGACAGCGTGTTTAGGGCGCCTGGGTGGCTCAGTCGTTGGGCGTCTGCCTTCGGCTCAGGTCATGATCTCAGAGTCCTGGCATCGAGCCCTGCATCGGGCTCCCTGCTCAGTGGGAAGCCTGCTTCTCCCTCTCCCACTCCACTGCCCCTACTTGTGTTCCCACTCTCACTGTCTCTGTCTGTCAAATAAATAATTAAAATCTGTAAAAAAAAAAAAAAAAAAAAGAACAGCATGTTTATATACAGGCAGTTCTTGTTGATCCCAGTGGTTACTATCAAGTGGCCGTGAACGCTGAGTTACTGAAAACTGAACCATCGCCCCTGGAGAGGTGGAGAGCGAGGTTCCTGCCAGCTTCTGGTCAGAACATTTTCATCAGCCGATCAATACATAATCTCATGCGTGTTTCCGTGTAAAAGCACCTTTTTAAAATATATATTGTTGATTCATTAACACCGAACTCACAGCTAATGGTGCTATAACTCATGCCTGAGTGAAGCTTAGCTAAGCCATGTGTTTTCTTGTAAGACACAGACATCCTAGCTTCTCGGTTAGCAGGACTGGATAGCACTCAGCGCTGCGCTTGGAGCCATTTTAAACAGTAAAATCACCAACAGAAATGTGAAAAATGTGACACTAAATAGACCGCGAAAAGGATACTTGTTTACAGTACGAGAGCTGTAACAAGAACCCAGAGTGTTGCCTCACTCAGCCTCAGCTGGGAACACGTGCATCGGGAAACTCAAATTTCCACATCGCGTGAATGGCCGTGAAGGGCCACAAGAGTGCAATGCGTCTGGATGTGCAGGTTACTAACGCATTTCAGCGAGTAGGCAAATTCGCAAATACATATTCTGCAAATGAGGATTGACTGTACTTGATTTCCCTTATTTTCTCACTCGAGCCAGCAACTCCCATCGTTTAGTACAGAGAACTGAGTTTCCCAGAGTTCAGACAGCTGGATTGTGGTTTCGTATGTTACACCAGGGGTCGGTTAACTACAGCCCATGGGCCGGCTGCCTGTTCTTGTAAATAAAGTTTTATTGAAACAGACTCACGTATTCACATACTGCCTATGTAGCTGCTTCTGTGCTGCAGCGGAGAGCAGACAGCCTAGGAAGACTGAAATATTTACAAACCAGCCCTTTTGGGAAAAGTTGGCTGTATTATCCCCAGTTCTCTCTCTGAGTTCAGAAGGGAAAAAATTCTTTCTGCTCTCAGTTCCAGAGTGGTTTGCCCTTTTCTTAAATACTTGATTTCTTCTCTCTTGAACATTGGGAATTTTATAAGTGATTGTTTCCTTTTTTATAATGATATTAAGAAACTCAAAGCCTAAACAGCTGAACATCCCTGGGACTCACACGATAGGAACAAAAAGCATCTTCCATCTTGGTTCTGCCAGAAAGGAGTTAGGTTATCTGACACAGTAAAAAATCTGGTCAATTTATAGAAGGTTGTACAGGCATCTGGAGCTTCCCAGCAATGAGCTGTCTTATCTGCGGCAGGACCCAGATTCTGGGAGAGTGGTGATGTTCTCTAAGGAGACAAAAACCTACTATCTGCAAATCACATTTTTACCTATCTACTATTTATTGAGAATTTATTATGTGCTAGCCACTGGACTGAGTGCTAGATGTGGTCCATATTATTGATTCTTTATGGCATATAGTACATAGACCAAGAGCCTCTAGTCCATGGAGGAAAGTGTGATGATCCCTTTTGACAGATGAGGAGACCCAGGACCGAAGATAAGTAATTTCTCCCTGGTCACAAAGCAGGGAAGTAGCAGATTTGAGGTTGAGAGAGAGCCATGTGTGTCTGACTCTAAAACGGATTCCTTATGTATCCTCCATCATTCTAGATAGCTTACCCGGTGTCAACCTTCCTCCTAGCTTCTCTTAGACTTAAGACTGTGGGCTGCCTTCTGACATTCTCCTCATGTGAGGACCTTCCTCTCTGGGTCTGAACAGGGCAGGCAGCCTCTGCAGAACGCTGGGGGGAGGCGTGCTGAGAGCTGCGTGAGGAGCAGAAGCACAGAGGTCAGTGAGAAGGCTCTGCGGTCCCCCGGATGCGGGAGGGCGGTGGGGGGTACGCTGGTGCAGGCGGGGTGGCCGGGGGCTGGAGAGACGGGTGCAGGGGGCAGAGCCAGCCAGACGCGGTGACCGACTTGATGGGGATGGTGAGAGGGCGGCACGGGTGGCTCCCCATCTCTGGGTGAAGTGACGAGGCAGGTGGCGGCTCATTCTCTGGGCCTGGAGAGAAGGTGAGGAGCTGGTTCTGTGTAGGCTGTTTGGCGCTGCCGCGAGGTAGCCAAGGGGTATGTCCACTGGCCAGCAGTGCCAGCCCCCGGCCCACCCTGGCTTGGAGCTCCTAATCTGTGGAGAGGCCTGTCTCTCCCACCAAACTCTGCCACAGGAGGGCAGAGAACTTTTTTTAATGAATTCAAAAGCTTCCATTTTTGTCTTGTGTTGTTGGTTCTGGTTAGTCTTTCTAGATGGCCGTGAAAGTCTTCCCACTCTCCAGCCTCCATGGTCACTTGGGCTGTGCATGTAAGAAAAGTGAAAGCTCTGCCTTGGTCAATTCAGAGCCTCCTCTGTCTCTATCAGAACCAATAAATACCTGCTGTCACGCCGTTATCGCACCTCCTAAACTCTTTAGTACACAGTGTAAGTGGAAGGTAGTAAAGACGCTGCTAAGGAAGTCTCTGGTGAGACGAGGAGCAAGTGTAAGGGCCTGTACCTTTCAGACGGATGGGCTGTGGGGCACGGGAGCTTAACCCCTCCCTCCCCGCCCGATCATCGCTCCTCTTCTTTGGCAGCAACATCAGTGAATGTTTACTGAACATCTGGGCATCAGAATGAAGCAAGGTACTTTCCAGCACTAGCGTGGAAGCTCATGAGAGCAGGCATTTTTGTCTGCTTTGTTCATCGCTGCATTCCCTGGACCTAGACTGTGATTTGGTATGCTTGGCACATAGTAGATGCTCAGTAAGCCTTTGTTGAGGGGATGAAGAGGAAAAAAGATACTTCCCTCTGATGAGGAAGATCTATCCATTCAGCCGGCATTTACTGAGCATTGTCACATCCTAAGTCTGACCTCAGGAACTCAATGAAGAGGAGGGCAGCCTTGCACTCAAGAAGTATTAATGAAGGAGACCAGCTGGCCAGAGGATCACAGGCACTCCTAGGAGAAATATTATAGTAGGGATCTGAGCCAAGTGTTGGGAGAAGCCAATGGCGTGCTCCTTACTCTAGCTGGGAGACCTGGGAGGGCTTCAGAGGGGAGTCAGCATTTGACTTGGGTCTTAAAGGATAAGTAAGAGTTCCCTGAGTGGGGACATAAGAAGGGCATCCAGACTAAGGAAATCTTTGGGGGTGGGCACTGAGACATTTGCTGTGGTCACATACCAAGAGTCATGCAGGGTAGAGGGTGGCAGATGGAAATAGGCACTGTGTCCTCTCAGCCTAGAGAAAGATGAATTTTTTTTATCTGGATCCCCAGTCCCTCCCTATCTTCCATTTTATCATCCTACTAGATAAAGAGAGGAGGGTAGAGTTAATCGGTGGAGAAAGATGTTGAAAAAACATCACACATGAGGAAGGCACGGATGCAGGCATGAAAAAAAAAAAAATTAAAGCCAAATGGCTCAGAGCAGCACTTTCAGAAA
This sequence comes from Nasua narica, assembly GCA_028533885.1. Classification (NCBI taxonomy): domain Eukaryota; kingdom Metazoa; phylum Chordata; class Mammalia; order Carnivora; family Procyonidae; genus Nasua; species Nasua narica. Next base: position 50,104,534 of record CM052815.1, on the reverse strand, counting down.
TACAATATTCTAAATGTTCTGATAGTCACATTTAACAAAAATGAAAGGCAAAATTAATTTTAATAATATATCTTATTTAACACGGTATGTTCAAAACATGATACTGTGTCCACATGTAGTTAATACAAAAATTTATTAATTAAAATTTTAAGTTCCTATTTTGCTGCTCACTCTTTGACCTGTGTAGTGTGTTTCGCACTTAAAGCACGAATCAGTTTGGACGAGCCAGGCTTCAAGGGCTCGGTAGCTTTGTGCAGCCTGTGCAAGCTAGACCCCTAAACTCTGTGGAATCCGGGGTAGTCCATCCCCACCCCTTCTCACCGGATGGCACGTTCATCCCTGCACACAGCGTTTACTGAATGCCTGCTCCGGGCCTGAAGCTTTCGGTGTGAATTCAGACGAGAAACGGTGTGTGTCGCCAGCAAGCGTGCCCTCCCCTGCGTCTCAGGCCACGAGCCAGCCACCTACAGGGGACTGGGGTCTGTCTGTTCATCGGGGATCTCAAACCAGGGCCTCGAGGCCATACGGTTGGCAGATACTTTGGATTTGGCTCTTTGAATTTTCCTGTACTGTGTCTTCAGAACATTATAACCCGCCGGGGGTTATGCTTCGTCAGTTTAGCATCTCTTGCTCCGTCTGCCATCTCTCCGTGGGCCATCTCTGGCCCACGTCACTCGCGACTTACCTGTGGGCCCGCTGCAGACACTGGGTCAGACGTCTTTAAGAAATCCCCTGACTGGGGAAGGTCCAAGGTTGAATGGACCTAGAGAGTAACCAGGCTGTGGTTGGCAACCCTCTCTTGTATTCTAGAATCATCTGGAACACTTGAAATATACCATTTTCTGGGCCCCGCCCTCAGAGGTTGTGATTCGGTTGGTCTGAGATGGGAACAGGGACCACATATTTTTTAAAAGCTCTTCCCAGTGATTTTTGCTCACTTTCTGAAATGCTGCTCCTGAGAACCCACAGCCCAGAGAGGCTGTTTGTTCTGTCCAGCGTCACAGAGTACACCAGCCTCCTAACTACCAACCCACTGCTGTTTTCCCCAAACAACGTTGAGGGCAGAGGAGCCTTAGGAACCTTCCTGAACCTTCAGGAGGCATTACATACACTGGGAACTTGGAACGGAGAGTCAGGAATCTATAACCACAGTGTCGCCTCTTCAAGAACAAAGCCCTTGTCGGTTTACCACTCTGGGAAGATTGCCAGGCTCAAGTATTAATAATAATCTCTTTGTTTTTTAAATGCCTTATAATTGCATAAATAAAGCTTACTTTCTCTTCTTTAATGGTAATGAGGCTTATTTGACTGATTGGTTGATTAATAATACTCTAATAATTCCTTTGCCGACAAAACAAAAAGACCAAAAGTGAACGTGGGGTGCTGGTGGCTTGCGATGAGAAACAGTGATTATGGCCATCCTTTCGCTGCCCTGATACCACCGGGACACAGATGCCAGTTTCTGCACAGACAGAAGGGGCTACGGTCCACTTGAGGAAGCTGACCCCTGCATTTCCTGGAGGGATAGTCCCCAACACCTTTTTTTTTTCTTCACATTATCCAATGTCTAGCCTCTGACAGTCAGTGGAAGATGTTCTCTAGTTTCAATACCAGTCATGGCTGCACTCGTTCTGGGTTAGCATCGATCGTGCCCTTGTAGACACTGGAAATGGTGAAACTGGTCCTGTTTGCTGCTTCCCATTGGCTGCCAGGAAACTCCGAGCCAAACCCGAGTCCTACCAGCCACAAGCACAGAGTTCTCAGCATCTGTTTGGTGTAATGACGACAAACTCTCATGTGTTGATCATTCGCCGTCTGTGTGGACTTCTCGTACCTTACTTTCTGTATACTGCACGTTCCTGAAAAACTAGAGTGGAGATCGCCCTTTTATAAATCAAGCTATGTGGTCAGTGCCCTCAGGGAGTAAGGAAACATTTAAATCGGAGATCCCTTCGCTGTGAAAAATGACCTCCTCACTCCACTGTGTGTGCTGCCTCATTTGCAGGTTTTCAGACTCTCTCTTGACCTACAGAGGAGGCCAGCTGGGCCCGGCTGCTGCCTCCGACTTGGCTGTGAACTTCGGCTCTCTTCTTCTGAGCCCAGAGCAGCCCCTGCTCCAGCTACAAGTCACCAGGACTGAGCCCTGCCAGGGGCCCATGGTTGTGGGTGGCTTTGCACGGACACACATTGGCCCAGAGGCGAAGGGAAAGGGGCAGGCTTGTACTGGTCACTTGCATCCTTGCAGTGGGGTCCTGATAGATAGCAGATGGAGAGACAGGGGAGTTAATGAGGTCGGCATTCTGGCCAAATGCTTTCCATCTTCCTCTCATCACTGAGCCCATTGGAAAGGAATGTTGTGCTGGGTGGGTGATTGAGGGAGAGCTAGAAAAGCTGAACTTTTGCCAAAGGTGTTGGGGGAGGGGGTGGCTCAAGGAATAGTATTCACTGATTCAGTTCAACTCAATTTAGTGACTATGAAGCATCTTCGATATCAGTCACCTTTATGTGTCACCCCACGTATTCCAGAAATACCCTTCCATGTAGCTTTCGTCGTCCCTCTGCTGTAGATGAGCTGTGTAAAAGGCTCAGAGATGTTAAGTAACTTGGCCAGGATCACACAGCTGGGCTTTGAATCCGAGTGTCTCTCTCCCTGAAAACCAAATACACCATGCTGCTTTTCCCATTCACTGTGTCACACATTCCTTCTTAAATTGTTTTCAGAGGTACAGCTTGAGGTCTCATTTCCGAAGCATCTCTTCTTGCTGTGGTGAGGAAACGGGGGTGGGAAAGAGACTGAGCTTCAAAGCATCGGGAGAAAGGGATGGAACGAGCGGTTTACACTTATAAAATTTGTTTTCAGCTCTTGCCAGGGATAGTAGTAATTTAATCATCAAGGCCGGCGTCCCCTGCCTTGGGGGCTCCCTGCCCCAAGCCAGATGTTTTTGTTGAATCGGGTAATTTTCAAAGAAAGGTCCCGATGGGCGTGTCCAGTCAAGACTGGCCTCCTGGGACAGGGCTCCTAGATGAACACAGGAAACCATCAGCGAACAGGAACTGTGCTGTGCAATGCTTGATAAGTCCGCGCCTTTCTCCGCTCTCCCGCACAGCAGCCCCGGGAGGCAGGCATCATGACTGGCCCCATTTTACCGCTGGGAAGACTGAGTCCCCAAGACTTGCCTCAAGTCAAGGGCAGAGCTGGGATACATCGTGTCTGGGAAGGGACAAGCCTGGTCCCTGCCACTTAAGGGGCGCTCACAGACCATTGCAACTTCAGATTTCCAGCTCTGAGACCGTTTTCTTCCATCATACTGTCTCTGCTTGGAGAAAAAGCAGTCTATCCTGAAAGCTATTTTTCTAAAAACAAAACAAAACAAAACAAACAAACAAACAAAAAAAAAACGCTTGCTGCGCTATGAGCTCATGTTCCTCCACAGGACCCTTTGGAGTCTCCATGAACCACACACATGACTGGCTTTCATCTATCCAGGGGTTATAAGAAACCGAATGTTGGCAGTGTAACATCTTTCTTTGGAGGAACTCAGAGGCCTGCCGTTGTATTTTTCTCTAGGGATCGAGGAAGAAATTTGAGAGGTGGAAGAGGAAAAGGCACTGGCTTTGTTTTGTCAAGATCTGGACTTTTTATTTGCTTAGTTAGTTATTTGAAATAGAAGGGCAAGAGAGGGAGAACACGAGTAGTGGAGAGGGGCAGATGGAGAGGGGGAAACAGACTCCCCTCTGAGCAGGAAGCCCGATGACATGGGGACTCGATTCCAGGACCCAGGTATCATGACCTGAGCCAAAGGTAGACGCTTAACCAACAGCCACCTAGGCGCCCCAAGATCTGGGTGTTTTAAACGGTTTCTTCCCTCCACATACCCATATCATTCCTCCTCAAGAAAAAATCCCCCAAAACATGTAAACCACCATGTACCCTCTCTCTCTGTGCATTCCACGTCTGGCCGTCAGACACAATGGAGAGTGGAAAGAACTCACTCAGAGGTCACTGGTGTGGGGCTCAGATCCAAGACATGCAAGAGGGAAAGGCAGGTTGGAATCTGGAGGAACCATCAGATGGCTGAGAGCATGTGAATTCCAACAGGTAATAGGACCGGTCAGAGTAGAGAAGGAACACAGGAGGGCACCAGACCTTGTCGAGTGCCCTTGATACACCAGGTCATTTCCATCTGGGTTCCCCTTTTCTTTCTCCGTCAACCCTGTGAAGGTGCAAGGTGAAGAAATTGTTCAAGGAGTCACAATAGCTTGTCGCAGGCCCATAGCTCGTCTGAGGCAGAACGGAGGCCAGAGTCCAGAGGTGCCAGAGCTGGAGACAGGATCAGGAAGGAGCTAGGCTCGCTAACACAGCAGCACACAGTCCTCGTGTGCCCAGCCCGGTGTATGGTCTGGGCTCAGAGGTGTGTGGCCTAGAAGTAAGACTGGATTTATATAGGCATGCTGTATCACGTAGGCCTAGCCCTGTGTGGTCCGGTGCAGTAGCCAAAGGGTCATATAGACTCTTGAAATTTAAATTAATTAAAATAAAATAAAAAATCCAATGCCTGGGTTACAGGAGCCACATTTCAAGTGTTTAATTCTATGAGTGCCTGTACCATATCGGACAGCACGCTGAATGTTTTCCACGATGGCAGAAAGTTCTATTAGCGCTAGTCTCAGAGGTTCGGAGCCAGCCAAAGAGGAAAGTGAACAGTTCGAATCACCTCTGTGTCTGAACCTCCAGCCCAGGCCTGGCCCATAGGGGGAGGAGGGCACAATGCTGACCTCTCCTGCGGGCGCCGTTGGTGGCTGGAGCTCGGATTCCAGTGGCCCTTGTCGTGCGTCCCATGCTTTTAGTCTCCCCTGGCCAGGCTGCTCAGCATTGGCTGTGTGGGCCCCGCAGCTCCCACTGATGTGCTTCCCAGATTTTCTGAGTCCACTCTGAACGTTATATGTTCATTGTATGCCCTCTTTAGAACATTCAGTCCCAATTATTTTATCCTGAGCAAGACCTGGCACAGAAACCATAGGCATCTGTGAAACCGTAGCCCTTGGAGAGGACAAATCGGTCAACAGTCATGATAGCCTTGTGATAAGGGTTTGTTGCAGGCCTTCATTCATTCATAAATAATGATTGAGCTCCATAGTATGAGTGGGGCATGGTCAATAGAGAAAGTGATATTTAGGAAGGAGTGGCTATTTCCTTGGTAGGTTGGGCGAGGGTACAAATGGAGTCAAACGTGAGCAAGGCCACTGGGCAGCACAGCCCCAAATCTGTGCGTTCTGGGGGCCTCCTTGGATGTTGGGCGTCAGGAAGGTCACAGGTAGGGACAGCATGCATCTGGGACTCGAAATCAGAGAGCAGCCCTGAGACAGTGAATTGAGTGGGGTACCAGGCTGTGGACTGAGGGTCCTGGGTTTTAGGGCAAAAAGCAGCTGGAAAGTCCCCTAAATGCCTTTCACAGGGGACAAACCTGAGGCCTGGAGAGAAGCAAGGAGGGCTGGGACTTGGTGGTAGAGCTGTGTCCAGAAGCCCGGCCATCGGCTCCTGGGCTGGGACCCTTCCTCTCCTGGACTCTTCTGTTTTCTAAGGAGCTGTGCTTACTCATTGTCCACATTGCTTACCACTCTGTACTGTGGCCACTCACCACAAGGGTAACTCCAACTGCAGCAGCCTTAGGGAAGTTAGGTCTCAGGGAAGGAGGGCACAGAGCAGAAGCAGTGGAAGTGAGACAGGATCCCAAAGGAACCCAGTAGCCGCCTATTGTAGAGGTTGTGAATATGAACTCCAGCCGGAAGACCAGGGCTGGGATTGCAGCTCTGCTCCTTACCAGCTATATGACCTTGGGTGAGTTACTTCATTTCTCTGACCTTTAGACCTCACTGGGGTGATAGTGACCTACATTCTAGGCTTGTGCAGCAGAATAAAGAAGTTAGCATATCCGGAACTTTGGAAAGGGTATTTGGCCTATTATAAGCACCATATATGTGTTAAGGTTGTTACTACAAAGTCTGAGGTTACCGCTTAAGCAGATTTGTCCCTGTCCTGGAGGTAGGTGTGTGATCTGACCTGTGTACTGAAAGGGAAGGGGGCAGGGGGTTTGCGCTCCCAGCACACCTTAGGAGACCTCCATTCCATGCTCTGTGTGAGCTGGTTCGGACCCCTCCTGTGCTCCTGCTTAAATCTTCCGTAGAGCATGTACCCTGCTCCATCCTGTATTTGTGAATGGTTTGAGTCTTTGGCCTCTCTTCCCTATTAGAAAAGAAACGTCTTGAGAGCAGGAGCTGCATTTTACTATTTAGTAACGAAGGATAGAGACTCAGGCCTTGAGTTAGACAATATGGATTCCAATGATTTCATCTGGATGATACAGCTTCACTTTGCCTTGCTTTGTTGAATTATTTTTTTCAAGATTTTATTTATTTGTTTGACAGAGAGAGAGTGTGCACAAGTAGGGGGAGGGACAGAGGGAAAGGGAGAAGCAGGCTCCCCGCTGAGCAGGGAGCCCGATGCAGACTCGATCCCAGGACCCTGGGATCATGACCTGAGCCGAAGGCAGACGCTTAACGACTGAGCCACCCCTGCGCCCCACTCTATTGAATATATAATTCATAAAGCACCCATCCAATTCAGTGGCTTGTAGTCGATTAGCAGAGTTCTGAAACCTTCATCACCAATTTTTGGACATTTCCATCACCCAAGAAGAAACCCATACCCGTTCTGTAGCACTTCCCGGGATGGTTGATGGAGCGTTAAATGAGACTATGCTCGGGAACAAGCCTTAGCACAAGGCCGGGAGCGCAGCTGGTGGTGTCTGTCCCACAGGCCCTGGCACAGGGCTCGGGACACGTTAGTGGGGTTGGACTCCTCCACGCCAGAAACACGAAGGCAGCTCTTCTGGGCCCCCTTGCCAAAGCCCGAGGAAGCTGAGCTCCCTTGCGAGGTCCGCTGCCAGGCATTGCTTATGCTGGGACGCAGGCCGAGGTGTTGGGGCATGGGGTTCTGCAGAGGGGGAGGTGTTGACCAGGAAATTTCCCATACACTAGTCCAGTCTGCATGACTCGTATCAGAAATTACCCAGGAGCGGGCCCCCTTCTCCACCCCGTCAGCTCAGGGCAGAGAGAAACAGTGGCATCTGTGCCTCATGGCAAATTGCCCTTCAAGAAGAGCCACTCTGGAGCCCAGGTGATTACAAACCAGTCTGCTTGCTCTTTGAAAGTGGTTTTGTTTTCGCCCTTTTCTTTCTGCTTCCAAGAAAAAGACATTCCAGGCTCAAAACACATCATTTTCTTAGCCCAATTGTCTTCTGGATCAAGGAGCTTCTGGAGAAAGGAGTGGCATGGCTCAGGGTAGGACTGGTCATTGTCTGCATGGGGTCCTCGAGAAGATGGCACAGAGCCCGGGATCGTGCCTGGATAACCGTAGTGCGTGATAACCAAGGACAGTTCTTGTCTGTTTTCTCTCATAATTCCTTTCTAGCACCCCATGTAGCGGCCAGGGTGTAGTAGGTGTTTGATGGATACTTGCTGATTGAATTTATGATTTATAGGGAAGGATGGATGGTTGGATAGATGGATGGGTTCGATGGATGGATGGATGGATGGATGGATGGATGGGATGGTGGGTTTCACTAGAATGTAAGTTCCAGAAAGGCAGGAGTTTTCATCTCTTCACTGATAAGTGTCCAATGCCTAGTGTTTAATGCATAGTAGACACTCACTAAATGTTTGTTGTTGGAATGGGTGAATGAGGGCGCCTGGGTGGCTTAGTCAGTTAAGCTTCTGCCTTCGGCTCAGGTCGTGATGCCGGGGTCCTGGGATCAAGCCCCACATCGGGCTCCTTGCTTGAGGGGGAGTCTGCTTCTCCCACTCCCTTTCCCCTTGGCTTGTGCTCTCTCTCACTCTCTCTCTTGCTCTCTCTCCCAATTAAATAAATAAAACTTTTAAAAAAATGAAATGGGTGACTGGACAGACGAGGGAGCGGATGGATGATGACTAATACTAGTTTACTTTCAAACAGCACTTTACAGTTTATATCCCTTACATTGTCCAGTCCTCAGCCAAGCTGTGAAATGTAGTCTGGGCAGGTACATAGTTGGCCGCTCCCTCCTTCGAGCCGAGCAGTATTCTCAGGATTGCATGCCTGCTTCTGCCCCAGGAACACTCTCCAACTTTCTTCAGAACAGTGAGCTCCTCCAAGCCCGAGTATAAATCTTACTCCTATTTCTAGTACTGCACACAAGGCACACTTTAGATAGTCTGTATTCATGGACCAAGTAAGTTAGTCATTGCCACTTTGGAACGGACCAGAGAAATGACGAAACCAGTGCTGGCCACACAGCTAATAGGTGGTAGAGCGAGGACTGAGCCTTGGCTTCAGACTGTCTGTCTGAGGCTTGTTTCATGTCAGATGAGAGTGAAGATTTACCTTTCTCTAGAGAAGGGGGCAGCCCCCGTGAATAACTTCTAGCAAGCTGGGGAATCAATGACAAGCAGCTTTTCCTGAGTCTCCCTGGTTGAAATGACTACGTCTGCCTAAGTCCTCTGGAGCTTTTAGCAGATGGGGATTAGGTGATGCTCTCAGAAGCCTGGCCATCTACTGGTATTTAATGGAGTCACTGCCAGGAAAGATTCCCTAGGGCAGGAGGGGGATAAGATTTAGAGATAGAGGCAGGAAACTTCTCACCTTTGGAAACTGGTGTTTTATAAGTCAAGGCCACTTTTGATCAATGCAGACTTGACCCTTGTGAAATAAAGCCCTGTCCCAGGCCTTGTTGGCCAACAGTGAGAGGTTGTGTGGCATTAGAGAAGGGTGCTAGCCTTTGGCTTCACAGAGACTGGGGTTTGGATACCCCGGCTCAGGGCAGCAGTTAAAGGAGCGGAAGTCAATGCCTTGTGAGCATCCAGTGCCCACCAGGTCACTTGTCCTGGTGTTTTTTTTTTTTTTTTTTTTAAAGGGGGCTCATTTATTGTCACTGTTCCAAATGTACAAAAAAAATTAGAAAATAACCCCCCAACTCAATCCCCCACCCCCACAACATTCCCCCCCAACACAAATAATTTTTCCCAAAACCACAAACATCAACTGGTCCTGGTATTTCCATAAACAGTGCAGCTAAGAAACAGTTTAGAGAAAATTTAACGGGATTCAGATTATATCCATTCTGTCCTCTCTGCCCTGAGAGTAATAATCCCATATGGGTCCCAGTCCTCCCCAACGGTCTTCCCATCTCTGGTGGAAGAGTCCTTTTACAAAGTGGCATTTTTGGCTGCTGCTTTGAAATGAAATCACTTGCTCTTTCCCATAACCCCTCAGGATATAGGTACAGTCATTCCCATTTGATGCCCGAGGAAATCAAGGCTCAGGAAGGTTCCGTGTCTTGCCCAAGGTCTCACCGTTGGTAGCTGGTAGAAAGGCCTGTTTGGTCTGACTCTAAAACCCTTTCTCCCTCGGCACACAACAAGCCAGCACACCTTCCTCCTCCACCCCTCACTGATGTCAGGAGGAGAACACTAGATTTCCCTTCTGCTCAGTCTGTACCTTCCAGCCACGGGTGTTTGCAAGAAGGCTCGAAGTCTTCCGCCGAGCAAGCTCGCATCCTGCCAGCCATTTGCACCCATGATGCTGGCGGATTCTCAGATGACAGGTCTTTTGAACATTTGCCAATATCTCCACCCTTCTAATTAAAACCACATTATCTGTGATGATTTTTAATGATAGCATTTGCGGAGTTGGGATACTCTCTGGTCTCAAGTTCAGTTTGAGGTTTTCCCTTCTGAACAGCACATGCGGTCGCCTTGATAATGGTCAGCTGGAGAGTCTGCATGATCTGCCCTGGGAGCCTGTGTATTCTCTTTCATTCCAGAAGCTTCTACTTGGGGTGACCTGGCTGTCATATGGTCTGGCAGCCCATGGGCCGAAGACCCACGGCAGCTTTTCCTGTTGATTACTCTCGTCGCGTTAGCTGAGTGCCCCTCACCCTCTATCCTTTCAAGGTGCAGGTGAACAGAAGCGACTGGGCCAGTATTCACCGTGGTTGCTGTTGGGCTTCAGGGAGCACCTGTGGCCAGTGTTCTGCCAGCTGGCCTGTGAGCCCTCCCACCGTTCTGTCCTTCCGGTTGAGGACCTTTGCACCTGCAGGCTTGGAGGGCTTCAGACCCTACATCCAATCCTGATCTGAAACTGGAGAGATCGGGGAACACCATCCTGAGTGATCGGTCTGTTGGGATTCATTAAACTATGGTATTTACTCCTGGACAGTGAAAACATTTTACATCGGTTACTTAAGAGTTTCCTTCCTTAAGAGTTTCACATGTTTTCTTTGGGAGGCAGTATCCAGCTTTCTAGGTTGGCCTGGCCCCTGGGTGCTTGTCTCATTACTTGGGACTCGTTCCTGAGTCCACTGAACGAGGGCCGCCATAACTGGTCTTCCCGTGCCTTCTCAGCCCATCTCCGCCCCCCCCCCCGCCCCAGGTGCATCCCATGCTCAGGAACGCTGAGCGTCCGGTAAGCCATGCTCATCATCTTTTGCTCACACTCCCTCCTCTGCCTGGACCATCCCTGCCTCGCTGCCCTGCCTCCTGTTCCGCAGTCCACTGACTCCTCCTCACCCTTTAAAATGCGCCTCAGGGGTTGCCTGCTCCGGGAAGACTTTGCCATGATCCCAGCTCGGCGAAGCGGCCTCGGCTACCCTTACACCCTGGCCCGTGCGGATCTCTGCACAGCATGTGACAGCGGCCTGTCTGGATGTCCTGCCACGTCTTGCGCATCTTGGCGACCCCGCAGGGCCCGGAACAGAGCAATCCCTTAGTAACTGCCTCGTGACCAGACGGATGGATGAATGGAGATCGAGATGGTTGATTAGTTACCTAACCGGGCTTCCCTCTCGCTGCCAAAAGCCCCATCCCCAGAAAGCCCAACAGCCTGGTGGAGGTCCTGAAATCTGCAGGTGGCCAGTGGCCAGTGTGAAGCTTGGAGTCCAGGAGCAAGACCTTAGGAGCTGGAATCCAAGAGGCAAAGTAACTGATGGAGGGCAGGATTCCCACCGGATCCAGACACACCTGTCATGGACATTCTTAAAGGTCCAGCCTTCTAATTCTTTCAACTCTGACATAGAATTTTTAAGCGGTTAGGTTCTGTTGCAGTTGGCATTGTTTTGCAAATTCTCACTGATGACTCTAGTTTCTCAGTGACTCAGTCACGTTGTCAGCTCTCTTAATCTTCAGGGTTGGACAGCCCCAGCTTGGGATTCTAGTTCTGCCAATTCCTGGAGGTGTGACCATAGACAAATCAGCTGTCCTCTTTAAAGTTGTCTATTCCTCTGGGAAATGTGTCTACTGAGTGAGATGATGGATGGTATGTGCAAGGAACTGGTAACATTCTCAAATGGGGTAATTGAGGAAGAGTTTAGCGAAGGTCAGTGTCTCAGGAAAGCATTAAGGGAAGATGCAACACCCCAGAATTAGCGGCAGCGAGGAACCATTACCGTCTATAGGCCAAAAAGGGAAGGAGTTATACCTGCAGGAGAGGGGGCTGGACAGGAGCCTTGGCCTTAGGAAGAAGGAAGAAACCACTGCCAATCACAGCCTGGCAGGGAAGGACCAGGGGGAATAATTACCCCAGCCCCATTTTTATCCTACCCTGAGGTTGGTGCCTCCCCCTGGCTAACCCAAACAGATATCAGAGGGAAAGGAAAATCAATGATAACACCCCAAAGGTCAGCCTTCTGGAGTCCAGAGCAGCCTAGGAAAGGGTAGAGAAAGAAGCTACAAGGGCAAACGGAGAATGTCCAGCCCAGCCCTGTCCAGACCAAACTGTGTGTTCGCAGTGTGAACCACTTGCTTTCCTTACCTTATCAGCATCTCTCCCTCTTTGGAAAAGGGACAGAAGAGAGAAGACTAAGCAAATCTGAGCACTCCTTATAGGTTCTCACAAGAGTGTGTTAAGAATGAAGTTGAAATGGAGAGAAAGAATAAAGGATTTTTTAAATGTTGATTATCTGTGGATTTCTTTTATCCACATTATCTCTTTCCGCCAGTAGCTAGGATAATTGAAACCTCATTGCCTTCTCTAACTGCGGCTGTTGGATATGCTGAATGCACATCAAAGGTGTTTTTGTAAGGAGCTGTATGCTGTGGTTTTTAATTAATTTTAATTTTATTTTTACATTTGATCTAATAGAGTCAAATGAATCTTTATTGCTCAGATATCATGGAACTGGTGAAATAGGTCAGCCTTCCCAGGAGGAGTTCTTTGAACTTCTTTGCATGTGTAAATCACTTCTGCAGGCAGACCCAGGCTCTGCCAGTGGATACCTGGCTGGGGTCTTGCAGGGATCGGGTGAGATGCAAACCACGTGTCAGGAAAGTGGGAGGCCAGAGGGAGCAGATGGTGTCAGCATCCCCTTTGGTCCCCAAATGCGCCGTACTGTGTGCTGCGCCCTGAGTGGGAAAGAAGAGAGGGCTCACCGTGCTTTTCAGTGGAGAGTCCAGTGGGAAAATACACTTGGACATTTGAGAAGGAAAAGAGCGGGTGCCTTTCTTTTTCCTTCTCATCCTGTAAGATTCGTACCATGCCTGTCCTTCCTCAGTGGCCTCCAGTGCAATCACCCTTGGGGCCCCTGCCCACGCTCCCCAGCCCAGAGAGACCCTCTCAGCCTAGGGGGATCCTCCCACAGCTCTCCTGGTACCATGAAGTCCTCTGAGTAGCTCAAGACTTTCCGTGGTCCCCTTCAAGGTTTTCTTTTTTTTTTTTTTTTTAAGATTTTATTTATTTATTTGACAGAGAGACACAGATCACAAGTATGCAGAGAGGCAGGCAGAGAGAGAAGGGGGAAGCAGGCTCCCCGCTGAGCAGAGAGCCTGACGTGGGGCTCGATCCCAGGATCCTGAGATCATGACCTGAGCCGAAGGCAGAGGCTTTAACCCACTGAGCCACCCAGGCGTCCCTCCTTCAAGGTTTTCAAGGCTGCGCATGAGAGCATCTGTTCTACTGTGACATCCACTATCTTCTTGCCATCTTCCAAGTCCCAGTTCCTTCTTTTTCCACTTGTCCCCCCCAGGAGAATAGCTTGGGCTTTCCCAAGGAACCCAGGCAGGGATTCAAAAAGTCTCCCTTGCCGTGTGTTTCCCAGTGCACAGATTTGCTTCCACGGGCGTAGGGGGTGTGGCGCTCCCAGCCTCCCCTGCTTCACCCACCCGCCCCACCCCCTTCAGCTTGCCTGGCACTGGAATACATTAGAGTCAACACATAGTATTATGCTAAGTTGTATCATTTACTAGATCTTTCATGTGTCCAAGGGAAAGGAAAACAAAACAAAACGATCTTTTAAATTTCACTGCCCAGATAACTCCTATTAACGTAAAGAAAAAAGAATAGATATACATGGTCAGAAAGCTAAGAGTACAGGAAAAGAAAACACGTAACTCGTCTGAGGCTCCTCCTTGCCTCTCTCCAAAGGTAACCGCCCTGAGTTTGTTGGTATTTTTCCAGAAGAAAAAAGAAGAAGCCCCACGTTTTATTTACACCAGAGAGGTCATTTTAGCCACTGTTGCACCTTTGTGGTTTTGGCTTGATGCGCATTTAGGTGTTTCATTCTCAACCCTTAGGGAACTCATTCTTGTTAACCGCTGCACGTCCTTTAACCGCTGCACGTCCTTACAGACTTTGAACTTAGCGGAGGGGCTAACTTCCTCCTCTGTCCACAGAACTCAAGTCCTTTTCATTTTTTGAACTAGGTGCTCTCTATGTTTTGGACTCTATGAATTCCGTATATTGACTATCCAAGCATATTTAGGGGGATAACTGGAGAATCAATTCCTAAAAATAAAACTGATACTAAAAAGTAGGTAAAGTTAAATTTCGGTGCAGATTGCCAAATTGTCGTCACGCTGTTGGCAGAAGCTGAGAGTGCCCTTTTCCTAGGGGCACAAATTGGAAATTATCAGATTTTTCCATTGTTGTCAGCCTGGTGGGGAAAAAAAACCCCACTATTTTGTTGTTGTTTTCATCTGCATTTCTTTAATTATCAGTGCATCCAAACATCTTTTCGTATGTTTATTATCTGTTTGTATTTTTTCTCCTCTGGACAGACTGTTCATATCTTTGTCTCTCTCTCTCTCTTTCTCCTTTTTTTTTTTTTTTTTTTTTGCCTCCTGGACCAGAAATAAATTTTAAAGTATTTTTTGAAATCAAAAGCAGGATCCAAGTCTCAAATATTTTAATTTTGTCATTGATTTTTATTTCCGTTGGTTTTGAGATGGCACAGAGCAGGGAGGGCCAAGGGTCTGGACATCTTTATACTCTGCTGCTTGAGCGGGGAACCCTCCGTAACCTCTCAGAAGGGTCTGTCTGTTCCCACCCCAAGTAGAACAAGGCAATTAATTATTTAGCATGCCAGTGGTTCAGAAGGGGAGCTCTCCCAGTCAAACCGTGCTCCGGCAGCTGCTAAGTACCGTGCACTAAGACACAGATCAGCTGTGGGACTCCGTGCCATCCATTTAGATGAGGCCTTCGCCAGCTGCCTATTGTGAGGCTCCAGGGGTCACCTCCTTGACACCATCTGCTGGACCATGAAGATCATCCGCACGCCAAGGAGTCTGACAGGCTGTGATTATTTTCTACTTTAGTGCATTTATTTTCCTGGCGTGGAGAGGATACATTTTCCTGGGCAAGCTCCTTGGGCATCAGACACCCCAAACAAGACCAGTGAGCCTCCTTTACATTGATGAGCTTGTCCTGGCCTGAAGGCGGTCCGGCCCTGAGTTTGGGTGAGTGCCGCTGATGTTTTGGCCTCAGGAGACGGGTTGTGACTCATCTGTCCACTCGTCCGTCCCTTCACCCGGCAAACACGGGCTGAGAGCAGTGCGGTATAGAAGCTAGAAGTTGAGGCTTTACGCACACAATAAGCCTCTGTTCTTGAACTTTCTCTTGTGTGACCCTGGCAAGCTGCGTTGCTTCTTACATCTTAGAGCCTTTGAGTTTCCTTAACTCGGAAATGGGCAAGGATGCCCTACTTCAGAGTTGGAAAATCTGTTGAGATAATATATGTTTTAGGCAACTGTTGCCACATCATGCGGCATTAACAAGACATTGGAAAATTCAGCAGCTTAAAGCAATAATTTATTCCTGCTCCTGTGTCTGGGCGTGAGCTGGGGGTCCTCGGATCCAACCTGCTCTCAGCCGGCCGTGGCTTCGCTCCGCAGGTTGGATCCGCATCTGCGTTGTGAGCTCCGCATTTCCTTGATCCGCGGGGTACCTGGGGCGGCGTCTCAACCATCTGCTTTCATGGGAAGTACTGGAAAGTTCAGAGCGAGGGCCATGAGATGAGGGGCGAAGGATTAGAAACAACGATGCAGTCTTCTACCCCGGACACTTCCTGGGACAGAGAGCTTGCCCCTGTTCCGCGGCTGCCACACGAGAGCGCCCGTGGATGACTGCCCGAGTCTCGTGTTGCTTTTCGTCCACTGAATCTCCTTATCTCTTCATTCTTCCGCTTTCCAGGGATTGATCTTCTTGAGAAAACTAAAGGAAACTAACACCCAGAGAGCTTTTACAATTTTTTTCCTTTGCCTTTACGACGCTGTACTTTTATGTCATTCTCAGTTATCGAATATTCTCAGCTGTTAGTTCTTTAAGTAGCTCCTCTCCCCCACTCTTCTCTTTTGAAATTCCTCTGAGCTCTATGGTGGCTTTTCTGGTTCTGTCCACCTTTGTTTTAATACATCTGTCATTTTTCTGTTTATCTCCCTGAGTTATATTAGGGGAAATTTCCTCAAACCTGTCTTTGAACTCCCTAGGTCTCGCTTCAACTGCACATAATCTGCTTTATCATTTAGCCTCCGGATTTTAATTTTTTTTCTAAGATTTTATTTATTTATTGGAGAGACAGAGAAAGTGAGAGAGAGCATGAGAGGAGAGAAGGTTAGAGGAAGAAGCAGACTCCCCGTGGAGCTGGGAGCCCGATGTGGGACTTGATCCTAGAACCTAAGGATCATGACCTGAGCCGAAGGCAGTTTCTCAACCAACTGAGCCACCCAGGCGCCCTGGATTTTAATTTTAATGACAGTGTTTTGGTTTGGTTTGGTTTGGTTTTTTTCCGTTTCCCTGGTTTTATTTGGTTCTTTTTCAAACCTGCCTTTATTTTTTTATGTAGTGTGTCTTGTTCTTTTAATATGACTTTTATTCCTCCACTTTTCTTTTTAGTCATTTAAATACATTTATAATCTATCACATATTTTAGTATTTCAAGGGTGTTAAGCCTCCTTATTATGCCTGCTGGTGAAGTGTTTTCTGGCTATTTTTTTTTTCCTGTAAGCCCATCCTCAGGTGATGTTGTTGTAGTTGTGGTTATCGTTTTCTTTGAGTGGGATTTCGCGGCATTCAAGGTCATGAAAGTGCCCTTGCAGAATCTGGAATTATTTTGTGCCTGATTTGGCCAAACGACACGAGGTCTCGCTGGCCCCGGGCCAGATTTTACATTAACTTCTCGGTTTAGAATTCCTGGAACCCAGAGGGGGTATAAATTTGGACTTTGTACTTGCATATGGTACACAATTGAGTTGTCTATATCATGGGGTAATTTTTATTTTCTTTCCAAAGCCCTGAGTAAAAACAAGCTCCTTTGCCTCGACTATAGTTCAATGGACTTAGATCTCATTTGTGGAGGAAAGAGACCCTTTCGAGAGCCTGACCTTCTGTGGGGTTTGCAAGGGCTTCGTTCCAACCCCCTGCCTCCCATGCAGCTGGGTCTCCATCTTCTTTCCCCCACAGGGATGCGAAATCCCCCGTTCTTAGCTCTCGTGTCCACGTCTGTGTCTCGCATACATGTGGGTCACTTCCGCTTAGCTCTTGCACTCAGTGCTCTGGTTTAATGTTCCTGATTTAATTTTTCCATTTAATTTTGTCCTACATTTAATATGCTTTTGGTCAGAAGGGAAAGCCTGTAAATTTAGTTTACCATATTGTCAGAACTGGAAACCAGAAGCCCAACACTTAACAGCTTCCCACAAAAACAAAACAAACAAAACAAAAAGAAACCACAAAAACCAAAAAAATAAAAACACTACTGGGTCCTTTTTAGTTTAAACTTCTTACCAGGACAGAGCCCCAAAGTTGCATGCTTGCTAAATAATTGAATAACCAGACCCTTGTTGGATTTAAGAAAAGATTGAGCGTTAAAGCCTTTGCCTAGCAGGTTGCTGTCTAGAGTCGCCTTCTATTGACTTCTGTAATAATTAGAATTTCAATTATTCATTTTCAATTAGAAACTGGCATCATGGTCACAGATGTCATTAAGAAATTGAATTGTGTCTAATGCTGGATTGATAGAAGGCAATGTTTCCTAGGACCATTTCTTTCTTTAATGCCCGGAAACCGGACAGCCTCAATTAGAAAAGCCAAAGTTACAGAAGAACTTTTGGAAGATGCAGAAGGGAGCATACGGCAGCCGGGCTGACCCTCGGTGGCGTGGCCATGTGTAGCTCCATTCCCCACTGGGGACAAATGTCTGCAATCTAATTACACCCAGCCGCAGGTTTGAAAGTCGCCAGATATGACTCCTCCTCTAGCTCTGTCACTTCCCCCCTTGTACTTTGCATCCTAGGTCACCTCAACACGAACACAAACAGTGACCCTCTAGCCAGAGAAGAGCCCTCAGTGGAAAGCACCAACACTTGTAGGTGCCTACCCTGTGCTTGGTACCCTGCTCAGCCCTGTGCTCGGCGCCTCTCAGTCTCGCAGCTGATTTCCTAGGCATTTTCTTAGAAAATTAGTGCAGAGCATGGACGGAGAGTGTGTTGGGAATCAGTAACACATAGTGTTTCTGTAGTGAATGAATGACACTGTAACTACTGCGGAGAGTAAATTGGATATTCAGCTCCTATTAGGTATCAGTAACTAGAATAGTCACCTGACATACGTTTTCTAATTCAGCCTTCAAAAGCATCTTCTGACATTACTCCTACTTTAAATATGGTAAAAAACCATCTTGAAGGGGATAAATCACCCAAGGCCGTGGAGCTCAGGAGTGACAGATCTGAAATACGCAGATCTCTGATTTTAGATGACCAGCTTATCCACACTGTGTAGAGAGGAAGTGAAGCTGGGGGAGTATTTCTCAAATAAATGAAGCATGGGGATGTTATGCTTTTTTGCATAATTCTTGTTTCTCAGAAGAGTTTCAGAGAGCTGAGTTTGCTGGATAGATAAATGTGAAATGGGACCCAGCACTGTGCCTGGCATATAGTCGAGGCTCAATAAATATTTTATGATCCAATCAATTCATTAATGATTTAATTATTCCCTGAGGGTTATACTGCCTTTTTTTTTTTAAAGAATTTATTTATTTATTTGACAGAGAGAGATCACAAGTAGGCAGAGAGGCAGGCAGAGAGAGAGGGAGAAGCAGGCTCCTCGCTGAGTGGAGAGCCCTATGTGGGGCTCCATCCCAGGACCCTGAGATCATGACCTGAGCCAAAGGCAGAGGCTATAACTCACTGAGCCCCCAGGCGCCCCCCATTTTTGTTTTTTAAAGGTAGTCTAGAAGCCTGGTAGAAAAAGCATGGATTAGGCTTGGAATTAGAAGGGCCCACGTCCTGCAGAAGAATGAAATGACCACTTTCTTACACCATATACAAAAATAAGTTCAAAATGGATGAAAAACCTAAATGTAAGATAGGAAACCATCAAAATACTAGAGGAGAACACTGGCAGCAAATTTCTGGATCTCAGCCACAGCAACTTCTTATTAGACATGTCTCTGGAGGCAAGGGATGCAAAAGCAAAAATGAACTATTGGGACCTCATCAAGATAAAAATCTGCACAGTGAAGTAAACAATGAGCAAAACTAAAAGGCAACTGATGGAAGGGGAGAAGATATTTGCAAATGACATATCAGATAAAGGGTTAGTATCCAGAATCTATAAAGAATTTATCAAACTCAACACCCAAAAACAAATAATCCAAATAAGAAATGGGCAGAAGACAGGAATAGACATCCTTCCAAAGAAGACCTATAGATGGCTAACAGACACATGAAAAGATGCTCAACATCACTCATCATCAGGGAAATACAAATCAAAACCACGATGAGGTACCATTTCACACCAGTTAGAATGGCTAAAATTAACAACTCAGGAAACAACAGATGTTGGTGAGGTTGTGGAGAAAGGGGAACGCTTTTGCCCTGTTGGTGGAACGCAAACTGGTTCAGTCATTCTGAAAACAGTATGGAGGTTCCTCAGAAAGTTAAAAGTAAAGTTACCCTACAACCCAGCAATTGTCCTACTAGGTGTTTATCAAAGGGATGTAAAAATGCTGATTTGAGGGTTGCCTGGGTGGCTCAGTCATTAAGCATCTGCCTTTGGCTCAGGTCATGATCCCAGGGTCCTGGGATCGAGTCCCGCCTTGGGCTCCCTGCTCAGTGGGAGGCCTGCTTCTCCCTCTTCCACTCCCCCTGTTTGTGTTTCCTCTCTTGCTGTGTCTCTCTCTGTCAAATAAATAAGTAAAATCTTTTTTAAAAAATGCTGATTTGAAGGGGAACATGCGCCTCAGTGTTTATAGCGGCATCATCTACAATAGCCAAATTATGAAAAGAGCCCAGATGTCCATCAACTGATCAATGGATAAAGATGTGGTATACATATACAATGGAATATTACTCAGTGATCAAGAAGGATGAACTCCTGGGGGACCTGGGTGGCTCAGTTGGTTGGTTAAGCATCCAACTCTTGATTTCACCTCAGGTCATGATCTCAGAGTCCTGGGATAGAGCCCTGCATTGGACTCCCCACTCAGCAAGGAGTGTTCTTGCCTCCTTCTCTCTCTGCCCCTCCCCCCCCCACTCATGCTCACACTCTCTCTCTCTCTTTAAAATAAACCAGTCTTTAAAGAAAAAAAGAATGAAATCTTGCCATTTGCAACAAAGTGGATAGAACTAGAGTATATTATGTTAAGCAAAAGAAATCAGTCAGAGAAAGATCAACACCGTATCATTTTACACATATGTGGAATTTAAGAAACAAAACAGATGAACATAGGGGAAGGGAAGGAAAAATAAAATAAGATGAAAACAGAGAGAGAGACAAACCATAAGAGACTCTTTAACTATAGAGAACAAACTCAGGGTTGCTGGAGGGACGCAGGTGAGGAGATGGGCTAAATGGGTGATGGGCATTCAGGAGGGCACTTGTTGGGATGGCACTGGGTGTTATATTTAAGTGAAGAATCACTAATTCTACTCTTGAAACCACTACTACACTGTATGTTAACTAACTTGAATTTAAGTTAAAAAAAAAGGACATATGTCCAAATTTTTCTTAGCATGTTTGTTAGCTCTGTGCATGTGGGGGATAGATTAATCTCTTTGTGGCTCAGTTTCCTCATCTGTAAAATGGAGATAATCTTAATATCTACATGGTTCCTTTGAGAAAAATGTAATGCACCTAGTGTACCTACTAAGTAGATAAAAGCATCAGATAGTAAGTACTAGATAAAAACTATTGCTTTTATTGTAAGGACAAAACCAAATGGGAATTAATAATTTTTATCGCATGCCACTTGGGTTGTTGGTAATGAAGCTGCATAAAATCAGCACAGGTGAGGACACCTGGATCACATAGACAGCATCATCAGAGAATTGGAATTCAAAGGACATTCTTCGCCTTCCATACCTTCTAAAATCCTGGTCACCAGCTCCTGCTATCATAGACTTGTGACCAGGGGAAGTAACACATCAAAAGGAATGGGGTGGGGGAGGAGAAACTTGTCTTCCCACAAAAGGTACAAAAACAGCCCATTATTCAAAGTCTCTGCTGAAAGGGGAAAAAAAAATTCTCTGCAGAAAAAGTTGACCATATTCTGTGGAAGATGCTGTAGTTTCCATGGCAATTAATGGTGTTAAGTGCACTTCATAATTCCGAGGTCTCTAGTGAAGATAGAGAAGGAAAGGGGAAAAAGGTAGTTTTGTAAAAATAGTATTTGAAGATTTTTTTTTCTCTGAAAATCCTTTTACTGCATCTATCGGGCGGGAGTTTTATTTTTGAATCCTTGGAAAGATGTGCAAAATGACTTTAGGGATGGAAATATGGATACAATGGAGACACCCAAAATAGGTTCTCTCGGGGACATGACGGACACTTCTGAAAGAATTGCTAGACGTTGACTCCAAGGGCCAGCACAACCCCCTTCTCTGGCCCTGGTGGGAATGCTCTAATGTTGTGGTTGCTGGCCACAACGGGAGGAGTTTGCCTTTTCTAATTTCCAGAACTGAATGAATTCTCAGGAAGGAGAAGTTTGCAGAACCTCTCCTCTAACCCCTGAATCATCTAGGTCATCCATTGAAAACTCATTCAGCAAGCATTTATTTATCAAATGCCTACTGGGTGCCAGGTACCCCGTTGGGATATTTGCACAGGTCTCTCAGAGTTAGAGTGATGATGCCTCCACCCTGAGCCTCAGAGATGCTCAGTGAAGCTCTATAAGGTTTCCACAAAGCTCCAGAAGAACCATATTATCTCTTCAACAAGATGGAAGACTTTGCCCTGTGCCTTCCTAAGGGCCCAGAGTATGAGCCATCTGGGTGGACAGGGCTTCTGTGCTCTTGCATGATGACCCAGCTGAAGGTATGGGCCCAGTGTAGCTCACTGCCCTTTATCTGTCCTCTTACCTATCAAATGGGAGGAAGGAACATGTATGCAACCTGAATTAAGGCCTGAACCAATGCTCAGCTACCTGGGAGTCCAGAAAATTCCCTTGTCTTAGTTCAGTCTTTTGATGTAAAAGAAGTTCCTCAAGAATGTGAGTGTGGCATAGAAGGAGGCCATGAGGTATAATGACATTGGAGACAGGGGCCTGGAACAGCCATGAGTTAAATCCTGGTTCTTCCACTTCCTGGCCAAGAGACATTGGAACATTCACATATTTTCCTTGCTGTAGAATAAATTGTTAGTGGTTTTATCGAGTGCTGTTGTAAGGATTAGTGACAATGGACATAAACATCCAACCCTGGACCCATTGGGGTCTTACCTACCGCAGTTAGGCGGTAACCATGGTGATGATGCTTTCCTCTGTCGTAAAGGAAGACTGAGCCTCCGGGTCACTGCCGAAGGCTTGGTGTGGGCACATTCTTCTTGAATACTGAATTCCTGTTCTCTTCTGTCCTTAAGTGACTCAGCTTTAAATTCTGGAGATGCATTCTGGAGTTCCCACTGTAAGGCAATCCTTGTCTTTTGGTTTTGTTTGAAAGGTTTTTGAATATTGTGAAATATAGTATTCATACTGAAAAGTACACTACACATATATGTACCAATGAATAATCAGGAAGTGATCACCCTTGTCACCACCACCCGCACACAAAAGGAACACTGGTAATGCTTCCAAAGCCTTCTGGGCCCCATGCCATTCACAACTGTCTCATCCTCCCTTTGCCCCCACCCTGCCTTTGATGAGAACCTCACCCTTCCTTTCCTTCATTGTTTTGACATCTACCTGTGGGTACCAAAACAGTTTCCCCTAGTTAGTTTTGCCCATTTTTGTATGTTGTATAGACAGAGTCAAGTAATAAATATTTTTTTGTGCCTAGTCGTCTTTGCTCAATACCATGTTTTTAAGATTCACTTAAACACTGTGTAGTTCAAGTGTGTTCATGTTTGTTGCTGTGTGATAGGCCATTGCACAGGTGTCCAGAAATTAGCTGTTCTGCTGCTGGGGGGAATTGGAGTTGTTTCCAATGTTTGACTGTTATAAACAACGCTGCTCTGGACATCTTCGTACCTGTCTTTTAGCTGTACCTGTCTGTCGGGTGTGGAAATGCTGGGTCATAAAGGCCTAGAGTCTTCAACTTTCCTACGAAATGCCAAATTCTTTTCCACTGAGTTTGCTCACTTGCCTTTTTATCATTTTTTGCTCTACGCAGATAGCTCTGCCAACCCCATGGAGAGAGGCCCCAGATTCCCCAGCTATAAAATCTGAGAAATAAAAATCCTCTCACAGGTTGTAATAAAGATGGGATGAAATAATATTTGTGTGCTCAGCAATGTCTTAATAATAGCTAACGTTATTGAGTACTCTGTAAAAGTAGTCCATTTATCTGGCCTCCTCATTTATCCTTTCCATGCATTTATCTGTGGAGATTTGGCCTGAAATTATAAAGGGACTTCATGTCTTGCATTGCTCTCTCTTTCTCTTGGATTTTGCATCTCGTGTTCTACCAACTCGATCCTTTTCCCTTTCTTTCTTTCCTTTCTTCCTTCTCTCCTTTCTTCTTCCTTCCTTCTTTCCTCTCTCTCTTTTTCTTTCAACTAGGCACTATGTGCTTTTCACGTTGCCATCACATTAGTTCTATTATTATCTCTGACTTTCAGATGGAGAAACTGAAGCACAGAGCAGTGGCATGATTTGCCCCAAGTCCTCCAGCTAGTAAGTAGGAGAGCCAGGGTTCCTCCGAATGCCCTCCACTTCCAGGGAGGGTACCAGCCAGAGCTCAGCAGGGGGGAACATAGTTGGTGCCAGACAATGCCCTACTGATGCTTGCCTACCAACCTGCCACCGAGTTTGGGTGCTCTTAGTGCAACCTGGGCTGAAGGTGGCCACGAAGACTGAGAAACTTCAGCGTCAGTCAGTCCAGCATGCACTGGTTGCAGAGCTCTTGCTGCATTGGAGGGCCTGCAGCAGGCAGGATAGAAAGCTCTGGACACAGGCGTACCTGTGTTCTTCCAGCCCAAGGGATTTAGTGCTGTAGGAAAGCCATCATGGCTGCAAATAAGGAGATGGCATATAAGGAGATGGTTTTCTGTTGTTCAGAAGCAAATATAAAGGGCCATGCAGTTGAGAGCACTTCTGCCTAGAGAAATTTCCTAGAGAAATCAAGAAGGCTTTCTGGAGGAGGTGACCTCTATGGCCTTGTTTCATCAAGCTGTCTTTGACTCTTAGGGAGTTGGCCTGCCATTAAAGAAGACTTTTCGGGGCCCCTGGGTGGCGCAGTTGGTTGAGCGACTGCCTTCGGCTCAGGTCATGATCCCGGAGTCCCGGGATCGAGTCCCACATCGGGCTCCCGGCTCCATGGGGAGTCCGCTTCTCACTCTGACCTGCTTTCTCTCACTCTCTCTCTTTCCTAATAAATAAATAAATAAAATCTTTAAAAAAAAAAAAAAGAAGACTTTTCCCCGCTGCAGCCTCCCTGGGCTCCACCTTCCTTTGGCCCAGAGGTCTCTGGTTATTTAAGAGAGCCCTGGGCAAAGATTTCACCCCTTGCTCTGTGTCGTCTTCTTCCCTGTCTTCCCTTTCCCTCGCCCCTACTGCTAGTCTGCTGTGGAAACGGGCTTGTGAAAGAGAGGACTGTTTGTTTTATAACAGGAGCTTAACATGATTCATTTCAGATTCCCCAAGGACTTTTGTAAAGTTTGGAATGAGTCATAATATATTTTTATATTAAACTCCAAGACCCAACAAGCAGGAAACTCTGTTCGACAACATAATATAACTGATATACTGCAAAGCGGGCTTTTTTATGGGTGAGTCCTCAAGCGGATTCAGAAACTTTCATGCCTCTCCTATCACTGCTGGGCTCCGGAGGGATGTTCGCAGGGCCTTAGGGACTCAGCATGCCGCTCTCAACACACACCCACATGCACGCCCGCACACATGCACCCTCGTGCACACAGACCCTGAGCCTCCTAATACCACCATCAAAAGCTGAGTGTCTTGGGACAAAAGCAGGACCTCTTTTGCAGTCCCACTCCAGACTCTCCCAAGAACAAGGGCCTACCACATTCTCCAGAACACAGGAAGGCCCCAAAGCAGCATGTGGGCAGGCCAAGACCGGCTCCCCTCCACCCTCAGGAAGCTGTAGTGTAGGGCAGGATTCTCTAGACTAACAGCAACAGCAGCACCTCAGACTTTGATTAAATGCAAATTCTCGGGCTCCCACCCAGACCTACTGAGTCATACACCATGGCGGTTGGACCCAGCAATGTGTGGTTTAAGGGGCTCTCCTGATGATCTGAGCCTTGCTGGAGTTTGAGACCCACGGGCATAGGGCCTTGTTGCTCCGAGTTTGGTCCCTGGACCAGCGGCATCTGCATCACTTGGGGCTTGTTGGAAATGCAGACTCCAAGGCCCTCTGCAGACCTGCTGAATCCCAGTCAGCATTTTGACAGGACCCTCAGCTGAATCCCACCCGCGTTAAAGTTGAAGAAGCAAACTCTAGTAGGACACCCCTGGGAATTCTCCCTCTGCCACTTGCTGGCTGTATGATGGTGGCTGGACACATGACTTCTCTGAAGCTTGATGTGCTGATGGGTAGACACAGAGACCCTTGTCCTTCCGGTTGTCCCACTGTTTATGACAATGCCTCTCACAGCCCCAGCTCCCCTGGAGGTGATCAGAACCGCTTCCTGCCTCTCCCTGGGGAGCAAATAATCTCCTCCCTGGATGACAGGGACTCTGTTCTTACAGCCCTCTCTCCTCTGGTGTTTCTGGTTTTCTCATGATTAAATTCCCCAGAGCATTTGGTTGGAGCTCTCCGATTCCACGTGTGGAGAAAAACGTGAGCGGTTTTCCCTTTGAAGCATTTTGTATTTGCTTTAAGTTCAGCACGGCTGTGTGATCCGGGCATGTCCGGTGACCTCTAGAGCACAAAGCAGAAAGACGTCTTCTTCAGTGCTATCCAGAGCGAGGCTGCACGTGAGCACGGCAGGCAGATGGGAGGGTATTTCAGAAAAGGAGAAAACAGGGTACCTCGAGTCTGACACGTTACTGCGACGTGCTAAAAATGACCTCAGACTCACGGATAGGAGTCCGCCTCCTGCTGTGTCGTGGACCCTTGATGGGAACAAGGATCACACAGAGCTCTGCTCTGTGCCCCCAGATGAAAGACGATGAAGCCAGACACAAGGGGAGGGGACGAGGGAGGGCCGAAAGTCCACTGACCCTTTCTGGGGCCACCCAAGGGGAGACAGAGGAATCGAAGCCCTCCCAGACCCCAGAAAAGTGGCAGTGTCCCTTCCCAGGGTGTAGGGTTTAAAAAACATGCCAGACAGGGCTGCCTGTGTGTGCCAAGGGGTCCTCACACACTGCGAGGGGCGTGGATATGGGGACCGCTGCTCAGGAAAGCAGTTTGGCAATAGATTCAAGAACCTCGCGAAAGTCTGTATCCTTTGACCCAGTAATTCTACTTCTGGGAATCTGTCCTAAGAAAATAATCTGAAATGCAGACAAAAGTGTATACACGTGGGTGCTCCCTGCAACTTTATGTACAAGAATGAAAAATTGGAAACCACTAAATGCTCCCCTTGAGGGAATTGGTTGGGTAAATGATGATTTGTTCCTTGACTGGAATATTTTGTAGCTGTTAAAAATGATGCTTACAGAGCTTGTAATAACATGGGGAAATGCGCATGGTGTACCATTAATGCAAAGGGCAGGAAATGAAGTTATATGCACAATGTGATCGCCGCCATGTAGAACAATCAGAGAAAACTTACAATAAGGAAACACACACAAACTGTTAACAGTGGTTGTCTCTGGGTAGTGGGGCTATGGATGATTTTTCTCCTTTTCTTTCCACCTTGCTGGGTTTTTTCTACATTTGGAAATGATTGCTTATCAGCTTGGGGAAATGTATTTACTTAAGCCTCACCGCCGACAAAGGGAAAATAGCCGTTAGTTTCAGCTCTGATGAGGGCTACCACAGCTGCTTTTCCCTCCTGTATATATATTGTTTTTGAAATCACAGACTAAAATTAAATAAACATTATTTACCAAATTAAAATCAAATCAAAATAAATAAAGCATCTGAGGCCCTGTTGAGGACGGCCTCTGCTCCCCAAAGAAGCGATCGCCTGTTTCTCGCTTATCATTTTGCGGGGATCTTCTAAAACCAACCACTGTGAAATTGACTTCTAACAGATCTTAATTGAGATGGGGCCCAAATGCAAGGATCAGAAATGAAATTCGGAACGGCCGCCCCACGGTCTGGGCTGTGGCGGGGGCCCTGCGAATCCCAGGTCGCAGATGAGCCAGCTGGGGGTTATTGTCTAGTTCCAGGTTCCACTCCCTGTCTTTCTGCAAATGACTCCAGGGTCCCGCCACCCATCGGCTGTTTCATCACTAGCTCAGGGCTGAGCAGGAAGGAGTTGTGTGTAGGTTCCCTGGGCCTGCAAGGATTTTAGAACGCCTGTGGTTGGATATTCCCTACCAATGTCCCCCACCCCTCCAATCACTCACTCCAGTGTGTTCATATCATCCTTCGTCTGTCTCTCTCCATAAGTATGTCTAAGTAAGTAGGCATCATGCTAGGCCTCACCAAGCATCACCTTGTTTAATCCCCACGGGGACCCTGAAGGTGAAGTATTATCAAGCCTCAGACATTCTTCGTTCTGCCTGCTTGGGAAGCTCATAGGATTGCAGGGGTCAGCGTAGTCTTCTCACTGGGATCTCTTCCAACACTGGAGTGACCAATTCTCTTAGCAATAAAAGCAAATAGTCCAGGCTGCTAGATATCCAGGTCCTCCTTGGTCTCCCCAGATCTGCTTGGCCAACCTTTCCCTGCTCACCACCTTGGTGCCTGGTGCTCTCTCCCTGTCCTCCTCCCTTTGGATCCCCCCTCCACCCCCGCACACTCCTCTTCCAGCTGTCTGCTGTCAGATTCATCCATTGCTGTCTCAGAACAACAGAGCTCACCTCTGTTGGAATCCAGGAGGCCTACCCTTTCATATCCCTCCAAATGCCAAAATGCCAGCTCCTACTGGCATTTTTCTCCTCCAAAAGAGTTCTCTCTCAAAGATACCTTCTGCCTTATTTCCAAACCAGGCAGTTTCTACTGTGGTCAGCGTTTTAAAATAACTTTGTGTGTGTGTACACTTCTTATTGTATTGTATGATGCAAAATAGAGCACTGGAAAACATCTAATATTAAAGGGAGAAGAACTTATTAATGAAAAAGGAAATAGAACAACAGATGTGATTTAAGATGATAACAATACGATGTACTGTTGTACTCTCACAAGTTTGAAAACCTCCGTAAAGGAGCTGTTTTCTGGGAAAATGTAAATTACTTAAACTAAAAAAAGAAAAAAAAAAGTAGAAAATACTTTAAAAAGACCCTAGGCAAAGGAACACTGAGAAAGATTTTAATGGAATGATTTATTTTTAAAAGGTCCCCGGTAAGAGTTTAATGCCGAAGCTTCCCAAGTATCAAGGCACAAAGGATTAAATGATTCCCATGCCTGCAAAGCAGACAAGTGTTAGGATTGGATGGCCCTGTGTTTAATCCTGATTTACCAGGGGCGCCTGGGTGGCTCAGTCCGTTAAGCGTCCAACTCTTGATTTCAGCTCAGGTCATGATCTCAGGGTTGTGAGACGGAGCACCACATCTGGCTCCGGGCTTGGTGGAAAGTCCGCTTGAGATTCTCTCTCTCCCCCTCTGCCTCTCCTCCACCCTGACCAACCTCACTCACTCTCTCTTTCTCTCTCTCTAAGAGATCAGTCAACTAATCAATCTTAAGTCCCGATTTACCATTTACTAGTTGCCTGGCCAGGGATGAGTTATTCAGTCTCTCTGAATCTCAGGTTTCCACAGAATTCAGCAATGGAAGTGGTCATGGGGAGACAGGGGCGCCCATGTGGGCTTTTTGGAGGATCAGCCTGGGGATGGGCTTGACTTACCAGTCACCTTTCACTTGGTTGTTCAGAGCCCTTACCATTCCGGGATGGCCTTATAAATTGCCTGGCCTGTGTTCTGGTGGAGTCCATGCCATGGCAGCTGAAGACCCCCGAGTCTTGTTATTACTGCCGCGTATCTACCGCAGTCCTTCCAACACCGTTAACACCACTACTCGTGATTCCAGCGAAGCCCTTCCTGTGCCCGGCGTCGTGCTAAGTTCCACCCACGGGGCCCACTTCATCCTCAAAACAACCCTCCGCGGTAGATGCTCTTATTGCCCCCATTTAACGGAAGACATTAAGACAAAGACAGTCACAGAGAATACCCAAGTCACACCATTAAATAACAGCACCGGGATTGGAACTCCAACCAGCTGGTTCCAGAAGATTCCGAGATGAAGATTCCATCACAGTTGTCTGCTTCGACTAGTGCCTGGTATTTGTAGTTGGTGGTCCGACGTCATCCAGCTCGGCTCAGTTCACCACCCCTGTACTCAGGTGTAAGACAGGCAAGACAGTGACTTACCCCAAATCATTCAGCCACAAGGGAATTATCTGAGATCTAAATCTAAGGCTTCCCCCTGGCTTCTGGAGTTCCCATCACTGTGGGAGATACAGATGCAAGATAAGGCATCCCTCGGCCTCAGTAACCTGCAGTCTCTTCATGGAGTGCAGCTCGTGAGCACAGCCATTGCACCAAGACTTGCCCCCCAGAGAGATTTGCCAGGCCTCCTCTCTGCCTCCACCGCCGTCCAGAAGCTTTCCCAACCTCTGTGTCCCATGGGAATTTCTCATCTCTGTGACATCCTGCAGCTCCAAGACTTTGGTATCCCCACTGCCATGCCCTCTGCTCCTGTCCCATATGGCTCAGGATTCGCTCAGGCCCGTTACTGCCACTTTCTGGCAATGAGATTACACGTCATCATGAAATGGGGAAAACAGTGCCACCCTCCTAAACAGTCATCGTGGGGTCAGAATACCCGGGACAGTACCCGAGCTCTGGGCTTGGCCCTTTCTGTCTTTCTACTTGAGAGCCCTGGGCCTCGGTTTCCTCATTCCTGGGATGGGAATAATGATGCCTAGCCCAGTGGCTAGGGTAAGGACGAACTATGCAAAGCATGGAGCAGAGTGCCCCGAAGTACTAAGTGAACCTGATGATTCATGTTTTACTTCCGACTGTTATTATTATTACATGGGGGTTACTTCCTTTGCCCTCCCATTGCTGTGATGCCCAGTCCCCATCAAGGTGCCGTCATACCCGAGTCAGTGAAAGCAGGAGTATAGGACAGACCATGGGCCCTAATCCCAGTGCACCCAGGTCTCTGCCATCTCCTGAGTTGGCCCCACACTCTGTGATTGACCTCCCTGAACCTCAGTTTTCTCATCTGTAAAATGAGGATGCCAGCATCTGCCTCACGGGGTACTTGGGAGATTAATGAGCTGCGGGATGGGAAGGTATTTGACTCAGAAGCAAATATGATTTCCTTCCCTTTCATTGTTTGTATTTTTCATGGAACAGAGCTATATTTTTTGACAAAAAGCATATTGCTGTAGGGCTTCTGGTGTTGGTGTGGTTTGGTTTTGGTTTAGTAAGACATTTCAAGGTCGCTCTCATGAGAAGTGTTAACCTTGCTCTGAGCCCAGGACTGTATGGATACAGACGGGATAAAATGTGCCTCCAGCCCCAGGGTCCTCTGATATTTTGTCCCTGGCTGAATGAGATCAGATCCTGGCGCAACCAGACCTGTCTCTGCAGAGACTACTCACCTGAGAGCACCGAGTTTTGGGGGTGCTCCTTTGAGTTCCTAAGTCAAGGACAGCTTTCAAGGAAATGTTTATTTCCAAGTAGATAGAGGAACACAATCCAGACAGCACTCCTAAACTGTTACCTGCATATTAATCTGCAGGGACTAATATCATCACATAATTAGTATAGCAGTGCTCCCAGCTTAATTGAAAATGCTGCATATGAGGGGCAGTTAATGAGAAATGCAAGGCTTGATGATTCAGAACTGCTGAGATTTAGCGGTTTAGTGGGTGTAGCAAGGAAATGTTGGATTTATTTCCCTTTGCCATTCTCTTTGTACATCTGGACAGGAAGGACTCTGAAAGGAGTTACTCACAGTACGTATGGTTAGAGAACTTTATCTGGAAGTCCCTTCACTCTTTGGGACCCAGCAGAGAGTCAGCCAGGCAGGAAATGGGAGAAAAAAACCTCCGTAGCAACAAAACACATTGCAATATGTGTGTGTACCACAGTCCTTTCCCTTTTCTGATAAGAAGTCCTCCCGACCCACACCATCGCCTGTTTGTTGAGTCTTGGGCTGTACAAGAGCTTGGCGAAACTAAGTGACCCACAGTCTAGCAGCGATGGCTTGGGGCAGTGGGACCCCCTCGGTGTAGTCATCGGGAGAGGGGCACTTCAGGGCACAGAGTGTGTTTTGGGCCCAGGGGAGATAAAGATGCTTGAGAATGAATTCCTGCTCTTAAGGAGCTTACAATTTGGGGACAGACAGATGTTGTCTCTGTCCTGCTTCATTTCAGACAGCAGAGTCTACTCTAGCTAGTTTAAATCGGAAAACAGATTAATACAGGATATTAAGTGGCTTCCAAACTTTCCAGGAAGGCCAGAGACCCAAGCTGGGATGCCACAGAACCAGAGAAGTCCCCAAACACTGCATAGGCCTGCTGGAACGCAGTGTCCTTTGTCCCCATTCCTGGGTCTCAAAACTCTAGGAACTCGACAGTGGAGCCTACACTGTCGTCATCTGGACAAGCAAACACTTTGGCCACCACGTTTGTGGGCAGCCTTGGTTGACCTGTGACAGGTGTTCCTGTGGGTGCATTGGCTCCGTGGAACCGGGGTCTGGCTGCGAGGAAGGCAGTGCTTTGTTTCCAGCGGATAGCCCCTGTGGAATGAAGGGCACACGGGGAGCGGGAGCTGTGGGTTCAGACGGGGCCAGTCTGCAGCCCCTGCTAGAGACACGGCCAGGTCATTTGAGGCCAGCGAGCCAGGGCCTGTAGAAGAGCTGCGCTCCAACGGCTGACTCACCGTCCAACAAGGTGAACGACAAGGGGAATGCAAAGTGACCCCTGAGTGCGGACAGTCAGGGAGGGCACCGCAGCACGAGAAGGAGTAGGCATGGAAACGCCAAGGGCACCAAACACTAGGGCCACTTCCTTCAGAAACAAATACCACTCCAGAGGTCCTGGTCACAAAGGGCCTCGTTGTAACCGAGCGGAGTAAGAAGGAGCTGGGCACCATCCGTAGCCATTGAGGAAAGTCTAGATTGTCTTTAGGAGACTTGGATTAGGGGACAGGAACATCTCTAAAGGGCTTCTGACAGATTTCCCCAAACAGGGATGTGCCTTCCCCTCCTTGCTCTTTGGCGCTGCAGAACAGAAGAGCAGACCTCTGCGGCCCTGCGTGCTCCGCATCACGATCTCTCACCTAACCTGTGTCCTATCCGCGTCTCGGTCAACGCGGGCATTGTGGCCGCACTGGAGCCCGGACTCACACCCCCGGGCTAAGTCCCGGGGTGAGCTGGGGCCAGGAGCCCCAGGTGCCCTCCCAGGAGGCCAGCCTCTCCCAAACAGCTGCAGACACTTTCCGAAGTCCAGCCCGGCCGACAGGGCGGCGGCAGCTTCCTCCTCGAGCTTGTATGAATGTGGAGAGGGAAACGTCTCACCTCAGGCTTGAGGGGGTCAAAGAGATTGGTCTAAACGGGCAAACACATTCAGCTAAAAAAAAAAAAAAAAAAGATCGCCCTAATTCTTATTCAGAGGTTGCAGGTAAGTCTTAGAAAACTAAAAGAGAATGGGGAAGGGACTAGAGGGGGAATAAGAGGGGAAAAGAGCAGTTTCCATAGCACCCCAGGCCAATTTTCAATTTTTTTTAAGATTTTTATTTATTTGTTTGAGAGAGAGAATAGCACAAGCGCAGGAAAAGGGGGAGGGGCAGAGGGAGAGAAATCTTCAGACTCCTCCCTGAGCACAGAGCCTGATGTGGGGCTCAGTCCCAGGACCCTGAGACCATGACCTGAGCCAAAATCAAGAGTCAGCCACTTAACCAACTGAGCCATCCAGGCGCCCCCCAATTATCAATTTTTGAACATGATAAGCCTGATATATATTTGTGCATTTATATATTTATTTATAACCCTATATTTATGTATTCGTATCTACATAGAGCCTGGCACTAAGGCCTGTTTCTCCCATCCTCTGATCCAGTTTTCTGTTCCCTTCTTTCTGTCTTTCCAAACTTCCCTGCCCCAAGTCCCCGTCTTGGTCCTTCACTAACAAGATTATCAGCAATAATGCTAACTCTTATCTCCATGTTATTATTAAGGCCCGGGCTTTCCTATCTTGTCCAACCCCACAGCTGGGGAGGAGAGCAGAAGCCCCGGCCCAGATCCTAACCCCACACCTCTCACTTTCTCCTCTATCACTGGGCCACCCTGCTTTTGGGTCTCTCGATAGAATGTTTGTCAGGGAAACTTCCGGTGGGATTTTTTTTTTTTTGTCTTCTGCTCATTGTATCACGATAAGGTCCTGTGGCTTCCCTGCCCTTAGTGCCAGAGACTTGGTTCTGGAAATCTGAATGCTTTGGCACCTATTACCTTCCGTCCTCCTCGTCCAGGGGAAAAACCCAGCCCAGTGCCCTATAGGCCAGGATTCAGGAACGACTTCACAAGCACACTGGTTCTCTTCCTAAGGGAAGCACCAGCATTGGATGCTGAAGCTGCCTCTGTCCCCTTGTAGCAAATACGTGCACAATTACATTTCCACCAAGTGTCACTTAAGAGGGTGAAACCCATTAAACATTCACATGAGAAAGCACAAAGCAGCCTTCGAAAGCCGCTCTCAGCAGAGATGGAGGTAGTGAACACTGACTTTTCTGGAGCACTTGCCACTCCTCACTCACTTTGCTGTAAGTGCTCCCATCCCAGCCCAGGGACTCCTTTGTGCAGAGGTGACCAGGCATGTTTGAACCAATGAAGACACTGAGCTCAAAGCCTTGCAGTGAATTGCCCAGGGGCTCAGCCAGGTAGGCGGAGCTAGCCAGGTAGGCGGAGCTAGCCAGGTAGGCTAAGCTCTTGACCACTTTGCTGTCCACCCTCTCGCCTTCAACCAGACCTGCTTAGACTCCTTTCCTGGCTGGCTGAAATTCTGCTTGCACAGCACCGTTCTTCTCCTAGACACAGCTTACACATAAGAGTTCCAAATCACACTCTGAGAAATTCCTTTTTCAGAGAATTTCTGAGAAATTCTCTCTTCTGGACACAGTGTGT
This sequence comes from Nasua narica, assembly GCA_028533885.1. NCBI lineage: Eukaryota > Metazoa > Chordata > Mammalia > Carnivora > Procyonidae > Nasua > Nasua narica. The sequence continues at coordinate 50,070,592 of CM052815.1, read as the reverse complement.
CTTGAATGTCAGTGTTAAGTCGCTGGGCCAGGGGCTGCCGCACACGTGGAGAGTGAACTGTTTCGGGATGCAGGCAGTGACTCCCGCCCCATCTGCCCGTCACTCGGGAGTGCTCGGCAGGAGCGGTTAACAAACAGGCCAGCTGCTACCTCCTGCTTTTCTAATCATCTATCAAAGAAATGGAAACCCCACTCGCTGTCATGGCCGAATGCAGGGTGGAGCCCGCAAGCGCATGGCCTGTTTAAGAGCAGGTAAGAAGAAGGGCTCAGGTGTGGGCCACACTGCACAGGCTTCTGCCCGGAAGAGCCCTCCCCAGCATGCACTGCTGGCCCCACCTGGTCCTCTCTTCTCACTTCCTGCCAGCCTCAGCACCACTGAAGGGGCCCCCCTACTGCCCTCTCTTCAGGTGCCCTTACACATCCCTGCCTCTGAAGAAAGCATGATCTAGAGCCCCGAAGAACTGGGTTGGAGTGCTTGGCTTCGTAACTTCAGGCACCTCTCTTGAATTTGGTTTTCACATTTAAAGCTCAGAGCTAAAGCCTGGGCCTCGCTCAAGCTTCAGACCTGGGTGAATCAGAAGTGTTAGCCTATTCGAAGGAGCTTTGCAACTGCCCTGGGGAGAGGTCTCTTTGAAAATTGGAGGCTCAGAGATGTTGAATACCTTGCTCAAAGTCACACAGCTAGAAAGTGGATGCCCTGGGTGTAGATTCCTGCAGCTGGGTTGGGGGGGGGGGGGTCCCACCCATTTTGTTCAGCTAGTCTGCCTGACATTGTAGCTAGTAAATAAGTACCTTTAAATGACCAGTTCCAAAGCACTGTTGGCAGTGGGGAAGGTTCATAATTTAGGTAGAATGGTATTTTATTTTTGCTCTAATTTGTATTTCTTTGATTACTAGAGAATCTGAATGTTTTTCCCATGTGTGTATTCACTTAGTATACTTCTTGTAGAACATACCTATGTCTGTTCCCAATTTATTTATTGGTGTCCTAAATTTTTTCCCCACATCGATTTGTAGCAGATCGTTGCTGAATGGTTATTAACCCTCTTCTGTCTTCCATGCTGCAAATATTTTTTCTAGCTTGTTGTCCTTTTTACTTTATTTCCTTTTGGGTATGCAGAATTGTTAAGTAAAATTAATTTCCATTCATATTCCATTCATAATCAGCATGCTAAAACCCCAGCCACGGTTTGGAAGTAGGTTTCCCCAGGCAACATATACCCCTTCCCCACCCGACTGAGTTCGGTGGGTTAAAGCAAGCATCAAAGGCAGAGTCGAGGTAAAAGCAGGTACAAGTGCAGTTCTAAGCCCAAGGGCCCTTGCTAGGCAGCCAAAGGACAAGTCTTTTGTACTATAAACATATGATTGGTTTCTGTGTGTGCTTTACTGAAAACATTTGACTTTGATCTTAGTCAGAAGGCCCAGGGACTCACTTTTAAAGTTTTTCCTGGGACCACCCCCCCCCCCACCTGCTGCCTGTCCATGTTATGGTGACCGGATGGTTCCTACTGTGTCCAGAGGCTCAGAAAACAGGAGACCTGGGTTCGTGGTTGGTGATGACTACAAAAGTGCTCCAGACGGGGCTTCGTAGATTATGAAGTTCTTTTCCATCCGTTTTTTAGCTGATCCTCACAGCAAGCCTCTAGGAGGTGGTAATATGATTTCCACAAGCTGCTGAGAGAACGGAGGCTCAGAGAGGTTGTCCATGTCCCCACACTGGTCACTGGAAGAGGTAGCCCTGTCCTTAGATGTCAGAGCTGCTGTCGTCTCTGCCTCGCCAAGTTAGTTCCTGGCGATGAGATCATCGCCTTCCAATAAGGGAGGAGGAACAGTGTTTGAGGTCAGAAATTCAGCTCTAAAAAGAGATGGACCTCACCCCTGCTCAGGAACTTAGATTCTCAACTTCTGACCTCACGCAAGACACCCTTCTGATGACATGGAGGTGCTGCTTCAGAGAGCGTGGCGATGTCCTGAGAGAGGGGGCAGTGGCTAAGGATGGTCAGCATCTCCTGAAATGGCGTATAAGACATGCCTTAAGTGCCAGTTTCCACACTGTCTACCTTCAAAGTCGTACAGCAGTCGTCTCACCAGCGAAATGGGTTTACTGCCGGAATAGCAGAGGAATTGCAATTTGGGACAGGCAAGCTATGGCTAACCAGAGGCATTTCTAGAGATCAAAGGAGAGGAACATTACTTCATAGAGAAAGGGGGAAGTTGGGAGCAGCCACTTGGCATGATCTATTGGAGAAAAGGAAAGCAAGGTTTCTCATTGACTCAGTTGTGCCATTTTCTTACTGGCCGAGCTTGTTGCTGGGCAAGGAGAAAAATCTTGCTTCCTCCTAATGTTAAGAAGTTAACTGGGCTTCTCCTGTTGGGAATGCAAGGTCCCTTTCTCACTGTCGGGGTCTGAGGATGAGTGGTAGGGGGTGAGAGCTCCCCCACTTCTGCCTCCCAACCCTGTTTTATTTTTTATTTTTTTTAAAGATTTTATTTATTTATTTGACAGAGAGAGAGAGAGATCACAAGCAGGCAGAGAGGCAGGCAGAGAGAGAGGGGGAAGCAGGCTCCTCGCTGAGCAGAGAGCCCAATGCGGGGCTCGATCCCAGGACCCTGAGATCATGACCTGAGCCAAAGGCAGAGGCTTTAACCCACTGAGCCACCCAGGTGCCCCCCAGCCCTGTTTTAAATGAGGTTTCCTTTATTCAGTTGCACACAAAGACTGCCCTGTGTTACATGGGATCGGATCCTTCCCCTGGAAGTTCATAGTCCACTGGAAGAAATAGAGATGTACCCAAACAACCACAAACAGTGTGTGCACTACTCCAGCATTTTTCAGTCATTCAGCAAACGTTAATTGAGCACCTTCTATGTGCCAAGCACCTTCCTAATCTAGCCAGAGGCACAACAGTCAAATATCAGGAAGCTTATACTCTGGCAGCGAGATACACAATAGCAAGTTAATAAACAAGTAGCATGTCAGATGCTGGAGAGTACTGTGGAGAAACGTCAGGAAAGGGGTTGGGAGTGTTGGAGGGAATCACAGTTTTAAGTCAGTCAGTCAGGAATGGATACCAGAAATATACAGTGGAGCACGGAGAAGGAAGGTTTCCGCTAGCCAAGGGGAAGGATGGCATTACTGGCAGAGGGAAAGCAAATGCACAGTCATGAAAAAAGAGGCTACAGGCGTATTTGAGAAATTGCAAGCAAGTCGGGTGCAGCAAGAGGAAAGGAAAGGAAACTTCGGGACTTGATGCTGGAGAGGTCTGTTGTGGCCACACGGCGAGGGCCTTGTGTGTCCCCAGGGTCGAGGATATCAGTGACCATGTGAATGCTGTGGTCAGTGCAGAGCTCGCCTACCACAGCTGCCTTCCTGAGCTAGTGGCCAGTGGCTCCCCGACCCCGGGCAAGAGGCATGGCACTTATGACCAAGAAAGGGTGAGAGTCAAAAGATTCACTTACTCTCATTGTGAGAAAAACATCAGAAAAATTCCAACCAATAGTGAGGCATCCTACAAAATATTAGTGCCCCCCCAAAATTGTCGAGGTCATCAAAAACCAAGGAAAATCCTAGAATCTACCACCCCCAAGAAGGGCCTAGAGACGTGTGATAACCGAGTGTAATGTGGTGGCCTGTGCAGGGTCCTGAAATAGAAAATTGTAGGTGAAAACTAAGGAAATCTGAATAAGCTATAAACTTTAGTTAACAGCAATATAATAATAGTGGTTGTTGATTGTAACAGAAAAGCCATACTAATACAAGATTATAAGATGTTAATAATGGGGAAACTGGATGCAGGGTATGTGGGAACTCTTTCTTGCAATTTTTCTGTAAATCTAAACAGTCCTAAAAATATTTTATTAAAAAAACCTTAAGGCATATTATAAAAAAAACTGAAAAAAAGTCGAAGTAGGAAACCATTCGTAACTCCCACGTTTCATAGGTTTTCCCGTCTCTGGAGAAGATTCTTTCTTTTCCACCTCAGTTTGTCCCCCCACAGATGTCTTCAGCTTCACGTGGGGGGGGCACGTGAGGTGGGAGAAGGCGGGTGGGGATGCTGAGGTAGACATGTGTCTGTGCTACAGCTTCAGGGCCGGCTTCCTCTCTGAGGCCGAAGGAGATTTCCAGGGAGGCAAAGCATGTGGCAGCTCATTAACAGCCCTGCTGTTCCACACCTGGTGGTCCTTTCAGGTCCTGTGGGGGCCATAGTTCCGGGACACTTGGGTCAGTCCATAAAAGGCCACCTGTGACAAGGGCCTGAGTGGAAGCAGAAAGTAAATGCATCACAGATCCCAGAATCCCCTGCTCTGGCTGTGGGAAGCTGACCTCTGCTAGGAAGCTCGTCCACCATGCAGGGGCTGGGTCCATGGTCAAGCCATTGTCCAATTTCTGGTGGGCTCTTTCTTCCCATGTGTCTTTCTTGGTCCCAGCCAGTGTCTGTCTGTTTATAGATACGTTTTCACGTCCAAATGATTCCTTAGTAACTGAGGATGCTCTGTCTCTCAGCAGTCACTAAGGTGTTCTATTTTATTCCCATGTCCGTCCTCTCTCAATAAAGGATGGCTTCCCCACCCTTCTGAATTTGGGAGGACGGATGCTAGCCCTGTAGAGTTGTAGGTATTCCCATAGACAACATCCAAACAAGCCATATCACATTAAGGCTTAAACATCTCACTAAATTTGCCGACAGATGTCTTTCTTGGCCTGTCTCAGTTTCATTAAACTCCTGGCTTATGTACAGAGACTCAGGACATCCTAACCTGCCAAAGGATTCTGAAGTTTCACAACCGAGCTCCTTGGCATCTATTTCGTTAATGATCGGCCTTTGCTACCTCAGTTTACCAACTGACTCAAGAAGTCACATTGAAGCTGGCTAGACTCCTGGCGGCGGGGGTGGGGGGGCGTTTACCTGACTGTGCATTCCTCCACGCCTCCTTCCAGGGCTGCTCCTCCAACCTCACAGGGCCCCCCCATCGTTTCTTCCCTCTGGGGTTTCATTGCACCGGTCAGGTCTGCACTGGCTCCCGAGCCCGGCCTGACCAAGCACGCTGTGTCTTCGTGCATCCATTCCACCGGGGGCTGCAGGGTGGGACTTCCACCTGCTGGTTCTCTCTCAGCCCCTCGAGCAGTCAGAGTTTCAGCAGGAAAGACAGAAACCACTCTAGGTTTTTCAACAGCGGGAATTTAATACAAGAATTGGTCACATAGTTGATGAGACAGCCAAGAAGCTCAATAGTGCATGTTGAGACGACCCAGCGATCAACATCAATGAGAAACCACTATCCCCCCCTAGACCAGAGGGACAATGAGAGAAGGCGATGTTTCGAGACCCCAGGAGCTGGAAACGTAGGGTGCCTGTCAGGACCTGAAGCAACAGAGTTTCTGTGGCTGCTGCTGGGGGTGTAAGATGCCCAAGAGCGGGCGAGAGAGGCTGGCCCCAGCTCCCCTCTTCTCCTCACCTCCAGTCTTCTGCCCCAGCCTTCCACTTGTCAAACCTACCTGCCCAGAAGCTGGTGAGCCAGGGAGCATTACAGTCCCCTGGGAGATGGGACAGAGCGGGAAGTGTGGACACTGGGCCTGGGAGCAGACAGATGACTGGCCTGCAGCCATTCAGCCCTCTCACCCCACCACCCTGTTTAAGGCTGAGTTGGCCCCCACCCTTTGCAGAAAACTGCTGCCCTTTTCTCGTTTCTCTGGTGGAGACAGCTGGCAGCCTGGTCAGGCGGCACATTCTTGTACGATCTCCTGGATTGAACAAATAAGGGAAGATCAGGATCCTCCTTTACTCTGGGGAGGGGGCAGCAACTATAACGTCTGTAGTCATCACCTCTTGCTCTTGTGGGTGATTGCTGTCCCTCGCCCTTTGGACGAACGCAGTAACTCTCTTGTTTTGTAGGATCTTCAACGTAGAATAGTTCTTTCTGTTCATTCTTGGAATAGTGGCAGCCCCAGAGTTTCACCTACACCTTGAATGGTTATCTTCTACTCTGCAAGACCAAACCCGGAACCCACACCCCACTCTCCGGCCATAGCCATCCCTGAGGGCCTGTGTTCAGTAGTTATTCTGGAAGGCTGGTGAGTTGTTTCCAGGAACCTCCAGCTGTTGTCTGAGATGGTGAGTTGTTTGCAGCCTGCCCGTCCCTCAGATGGCCCCTCTCTTTGTCTGCGAGTGTGGAGCCCTTGTTGCTGGCATGGGAGTTCAGACAGAGGGGAATGTGGACAGGAAGAGTCTGAGGGCAGAGCAGAAGAAACAAAGGCCCCTAAGTTTGTGCAGCCAAGAAAATAGCGTGACCCGAGATGAGGGATTTGGGCTGGACTTGATTTGTTTTGGAGCATTCCAGGGGGCCAGGCACGCAGTTGTGTTTGGATTGGGAAGAAAGGCATAACTGTGCAGAAGAAAATCCTGTTCAGATTTTACTCTAGCTGTTACTGGATTAAAGAAAAGCCAAGAGGCTTAAACTGTGTGAATGTACGAAGGTTGCTGCACCCCAGACAGGAGGGACCCTGTCTCCTCCCGGGACATGTTTGGACAGCATTTGGGAAGCAGTGGGCTTCCTTGTCCCTCAGTCCCCTCTCTGGTAAATTTAGCATCTGGTGAGCCACTCACGTTGCTTTCCTTTTCTTTGCCCTAATAGTAATAATTATTAAATAGTAAAAACAGTGTTAGTATTGTTGGTTCAAAGCTACAGAAAACTCAGAATTAACTCATTGGAAACCAAGGGATTTTGACCCCTGCCTCATGGAGTCCAAGGACTTGAACTTTCTAGCGAGAAAAGATGCAAAGAGATGTGGTGGAATTGGGATCAGGGATTTCCTTCTGTTCTGCTTAAATTTGTTCTGTCTCTTTTTGGCCGCTCAGGTCTGCTTCTCTTGGAGCTTCCTTCTCTCTCATTGAGGACCAGCTTTCCCCCCTGAATTAGTCAGCTGGGCAGCTGTAACAGAGTAGCACATACTGAAAGGCTTAAACAACAGAAATGGGTTGTCTCACAGTTCTGGAAGCTCAAAGTCCAGATCAAGGTGCAGGCAGGGCCTCCCTCCCTGGGAGTTTCCCTCTGGAGGGAGGGGTCTGTGCCAGGCTGCTGTCCCGGCTTCTGGTAATTCCTTGCGTGTGGTGTTCTCTCTGTGTCTGTCTGTCCAAATCCCCTCCCCCTTTAAATAAGGACACCAGTTGTATCAGATCCAGACCCACCCCAATGACCTCAGTTCAACTCTGTTACCTCTGTAAAGACCCTGTCTCCAAATAAGGTCCCATTCTGAGGTATTAGGGGTTAAGACTCCAACATGTCCTTGTTCGGAGGACATAATGCAACGGTAATACCTCCTTGGTCACCAATAGCTCTCAAGTTTTTCCATCTTCCAATCTTTACTCCTAGAGACTAGATTCATTTTCAATACCCAGGGAAGAATTCTCACTGATCGGTCTTTCATCAGGTTTTGCTCTCCGCAAGGGCAGCTGGGGCCCCCAGAAGTATGACCAGCCTCATTAAGGGGGCCAGTCCTGAGCCAATCAGTGATGACCAGGGAGTCAGGGTCCTTCAAGAATATGACAGGTCTCATAGGACCCATGTAACTGCAGATCAGCTAATTAATGCTGGGTACAAATCACCCCCAAGTCGTAGTGGTATATAACAAAGGACCCATTCTCGGTCACACTCCATATCCACTGGGGACAGTAGAAGCGTTAGGAGGGTAGAGGGCTTTCTTGTAGTCCCCCAGGGATCTAAGCCGACAAACCATCCCCTGTGCCAGTCATGGTGCCAGAGTGAAAGGAAGCTCCCGAGGGTCCTTAACTGGCAATAAAATCTTCTGCCTGGAAGGAGTGCACTTCCGCTCGCCACCCACTGGCCGCAGTTGGTGATATGGCCCCTTTGGGGTGTGTGATCCCACCTGTGCCTGCAACGGTTGCCAGACAGCACTGATGACCTGCATGCCCCACGTGGTGGGGACAGGGGGAAAAGTGGCTCCCCGAAGCCGGAGATGCTCTCCCAGCGTAAGATGGGGTGCACACAGTAGACGAGTGGGTGAGCACTCTAGGGGCCTCTCAGGCCAAAGGAAGGGCAACGGGGACGACGGCGAGGTGTTAAAAGCACCTTGGTCTGGCTGGCGCACAGAGGGTCTGAGGTGAGAGTGGCCAGGCTAGACGCTGAAGAGGAATGCCTGCTCTGTGACAGGGTTTGGAGTTTGCCCAAAGACGGGGGGCCACCAACAAGGCCTTGAAGCCAGGAATGGCAGGGTCAGACTTGCATTTTAGGAGTGGCACCGGCAGCATGGTCGTTTGAGGGAAGGAAGGGAGGCGCGTGCCCTAGACCTGCGCAGAGCTTGGGTCACCCCGCCTAGACCCGGTGCCTCTTTGGTATGGGAGTACAGTTAGTTATGATCGATGCAGCAAGGATGGGTTCAGGAAAATGCTGGCGTCTGCCCTGGGTCCTGAGGGAGGAGGAGGAGCCGGTGGACGTAGAAAGAGGGGAGGCTTTGCAGGCTGGCAGCAAAGCTGGGAGCATTCTGGAGGTTGAGAGCAAGTGTGTGTTTATCCTGCACGTTCAAATCCCAGAATTCTTAAAAAGATTTTCTTTATTTGAGAAGGAGAGCACGTGTGCACGAGTAGAGGGGCAGGGGCAGAAGGAGAGGGAGAAGCAGACTCCCCACTGGACAGGGAACCCGATGCGGGGCTCGATCCCAGGACCCTAGGATCATGACCTGAGCTGAAGGCCGATGCTTCGCCCACTGAGCTACCCAGGTGCCCCAAAATTCCTTAAGTTTTTTAAAAAGATTTTATTTATTTGACACACAGAGAGAGATCACCTGTAGGCAGAGAGGCAGGCATGGGGAGGGAGGGGGAAGCAGGCTCCCTGCTGAGCGGAGATTCCCAGTGCGAGGCTTGATCCCAGGAACCTCGGATCATGACCTGAGCTAAAGGCAGAGGTTTTAACCCACTGAGCCACCCAGGCACCCCAAATTCCTGAATTTTTGATGAGGGGCTTGAAGGGTATGCATTGGTTAAGGAAAAGCAGGTTTGAGAAAATTGAGAAAACACCCCACTGATACCAAAGATTCCTTCAGGTTGCTTTTTAGCACCTGTGGCTGAGAATGGTTCACTCCCCGAGTGCTCTTGCTTTATGCCCCTCGTGGGCTCTGTCTTCTAGGCAGAGTTCCTGCGCATCCCGTAAGCACCCGATCTTTCCCTAGTGGGAGCCCAGTATCTTCCTTCTTACTCCCAGGCAGTTGTGCCCTGAAACATACCGCTCTCCACGCCACCTTCTCTCTGACAAACTTCCCGGCAATAGCCTGGATCTTCCGTCCTTTCAAAGACAGATCTCCCCGTGCTGCCGATTTGGGCAGCTCACCTGTGAAGGTTCCGTGAGCCATCGCTTGCCAAGGCTAGCATCAAGGGACCCCTGTGAGGACACAGAGGACGCACCCCAGGAGAGAACCCTGAGTGGAAGTCTGGATCAAACCTAGAGGCCACAAAGTGCCAAACGAGCTCCTCCAGCTGCCCTGTGACATCAACGCGTCCTCACCACGAGCCTGGGGCTGACTCGCCAGCCCCACGGAGGACCTGTAACAAAAGCCTTTCAGGCCTTCGTGAATGAGGATGGCCAGTTAAAAATTCATGAGGCGCTTACATAAGACCATCTGCTGCCTTTATTTCCCCCTGTGTGCTTTAAAAACATGCAGCTGCTCGACACGAAGCATTGCGTTGCTCTGCGTGGCTCGTGGGCTGCTCCTGCACGTGGCAGGTGGAGAGGATGCAGGGTGGCGG
>CM052815.1:50013446-50060335 GCA_028533885.1 Nasua narica | reverse complement strand
AGAGAGAGAGATCACAAGCAAGCAGAGAGGGGGAAGCAGGCTCCCCACTGAGCAGAGAGCCCGATGCGGGGCTCGATCCCAGGGCCCCGAGACCACGACCCGAGCCGAAGGCAGAGGCCCTAACCCACTGAGCCACCCAGGCGCCCCTCGTCTCTCCCTCTTTACTCTCAACAGGTTTCTTGGCTTTGCTTTTCTCTGGAATTAGTGGCAAGAAGGAAATTAACTGTTAGTGAGCATTTATCCTGGCCCCACGCACTCCGCAGGGCTGTCCCAACGGCACAAGTCAGCATTTGAATCCAGTTTGATGCTTCATTTCTTTTCCTGCTGCTGGGCACCTTCCAATGCCCTTCTAGGGTCTTCCTTAGATAGACCCTAGATCTCCCAACCTGGTCCGATTCTGTCCGGAGATCTGGGAGGCTTGGTATTATTAAGATGTTATTGAAAATGTGGATGCATATAATTGGCTTAGATTAGAAACCAAAGTTCTTAGCAGGGTAACAAGGTGATGTAGTCTGTGCAAATAATTGCATGATAATGAGACGGTTTTCAGAGGATCCGATGTGCTCTTGAAGGTGTTGCTTAAAAGTCACTCTTCAAACCAGGCTGGGAAAATAAAATCCCACAGGAGCTGACGCCTCTGTGGTTCATTTGGATCTTAGAACTGGGTAACTAAGGGATAAGGGATAACTGTGGGCTAGGAATTGAAGATACAGTGGTCACCGACTTAAGGAGGTCCCAAGCCGGTGGAAGGGAAAGACATGCGGATCAATAATTAGAAGACAGTGGTAATAAGCACTAGGTCGGAGATACATACAACTTGCTATACTTTCAGCTTTTTTTCCTCCAAAAATCCATCTATTCAACTGGGACTTTGTGAGGAGGAGAGCCAACCTCACAGGGAGAGCAATGCCCAGAATGTTGAACATGAAAAGAGAAGAAGAAATTATTTTATGTTCTTATGTCTGTGCCAAGGGTCTGCCATTTAGCCTAATCCCTGATAATCGTCCCCATTTAATGATGAGGAAATGTAAGGAGCTCAGTGGTTTGCCCCAGGCTGCAGAGCCGGTAATTGGGCGCCGTGTGACCCAGAGCCCCTCTGTTTGCTGCTGCAGCCCCTGTTCTTCCTGCTGCACGGGGCTTCCTCTGAGAAAGGATGCACTCCTGATTCTCGGGTGCATACCGCCCGCCATGGCCTGTAGTTAGAATGAGGACATCTTTTTTTTGCCCCTGTACAAAAAAAAAAAAAAAAAACAAGTTTTAATAGCAGGCATTTTTTTTAAAGATTTCATTTATTTATTTGAGAGAAAGAGAGCACAAGCAGGGGGAGGGGCAGAGAGAGAAGCAGACTCTCCACCAAGCAGGGAGCCTGATACAGGCTCGATCCCAGGACCCAGGCATCATGACCTGGACCAAAGGCAGTCACTTAACTGACTGAGCCACCCAGGCGCCCACAATAGCAAGCGTCTTGATAGGAGTGACCCATGGTCATCTCCAGGCTGTAGATATGAGAGCCCAGTTCAGGTGGTTTGAGGCCTCCGGGCAATCCTCCCCAAAAGTGGAGTCAGCCCAGAGCGTAGAAGCGCTTGGCCCCTCGTGCACGTTGTACCTGGCCCGAGCAGATTCCTGGGTGTCCAAAAGACACCCTACCTGGGCTCCTGGGTCCGCTGCTCCTGCTGCCAAAGAATGGAAAGACAAAAGCACACTGTCCTTCGAGGGAGGAGGGTGATCTCCTGCTGCTACCTTTGAAATTCTCTGCAAGAGACTGCAGTCTGGTGACTGGGACTCCACTCAAGGCATTGTCTTACCTCCTTGATTTGTGGCCACTCGGGGGGAAAACGAACGGAAGCAAAGGCGCTCTGTGCTTCATTCCACCCGGGCCTTTTCGAGGCAGTCCAGGAAACAATCCCATTCCGCCCGCCTAGGTAGGCAGGAAGGTGCTCGGGAAGCAGAAGGTGCTCTGAGAGTAGCAGGGTCCGGGCGTCCCGTGCTGGGTCACGGTGTGCTTTATGGCTCACCTGGAAAGAGAAGGAGCAGGGTTTAGGTTTCGTCTCCACCACTTCCTAGCTGGGGGATTAGAGGCAAGCAGCTTAAATTCCCCAAAGTCTCCTTTTCTTGCCTGCAAGTCTGGAAGGATAATGCTTGCCTAGTGCAGTTGTTTAGAAGGTTCCATGAGATCAAATACCAACCAGCCCCTTCGTCTCTGCCTAGTGCTTGGCACACAGTGAGGAACTTCCTCTCCTCTTGTCTAGTAAGCGCTCCCTGATCTGCCCGCTACGCTGGTCTCTTCGTTCCCCTGTCCCCTCGAAGGCTTTCATCTGTATCTCTCTTGCCAAATGGCCAGGCCTTCTCCTTCCTTGCCGGGCTGTGAGCAAATCCTGTGAGGGCAGGATTTGCTTCCGAGTCCTCCGTGAGTCCAGCATGATACCTTGCCCTCACTACGTGACGAGTGAGTGAGTGAGCAAGGGAAGGAAGGAATGAATGAAGGCTCTAATCCCTGCCGAGCTGGGTTCCCCTCCATCAAATGCTAGTTGTGTAAGCACCTCTGAGAAGGTCAGTCCACCTTTTCCTTTCACTCACTGTGGTCCTTGTTGGGGGTACTTCAAAAAAGAGGGAATTCGAAGATATGAATTGAAGAGGAAATAAAGAGAAGAAAAGGAGTTGTTGAGGTTTTCCCTAAAACCCCGGCAAAGAGAAAGGTAGAAGGGGAGAAAAACTAGTTCAGCGGCTGCCCCAATAAGGGAGAGATCCTAAGGCCTGGGCCAGGGCCCGAAACACAAGCCATGGCCTGAAGCTATGGGGGCAGAGTAGAATTTTAGGACAAAAGAGAGGGGTTTGAGGGAGACCCTGAGTATTTTGTCTGAGTCACTGCCAGCAGGACCCTGTCAGCAAAGCCAAGAGCTCTGAGTCCTAAAATCCATGAGGTGCTGGGCCCACAGGAAGAGGCCCACACACAGGAGAAAGTGCCTCTTAGCAGGCCCATTGTTAGAGTAAAACAATCTCCCGCAGCTCTCTGAAACTTTGGTGGGGAAGCTTACAATGAACAAGTCGTGGTAAAAAGAAATTAAGGGGGGGGGTCGTGGGGGGGGAGAGAAATGAAGCAAGATGGGATGGGGAAGGAAACAAACCATAAGAGACTCCTCCTAAACTCACGAAACAAACTAAGGGTGGCTAGGGTGTAGGGGGGATAGGGTTATGGACATTGCGGAGGGTATGTGCTATGGTGGGTGCTGTGAAATGTGTAAGCCTGATGACTCATAGACATGTACCCTGGGGCAAATAATATATGTTAATAAAAAAAAAGAAATTAAGGCCATGATCGCCATAACTGCTCATTCAAGATGCCAAAAATGATCGTCCCGTGCTCCGTGGTGTGCTACCTATTTCTTATTACAGTGAATGGAGAGTGATTTGTAAAGACTTTTCTTGGTGTGCCTGTAGACTGTGTCAATTCTATTTCTGCCTGGCAAGTCTTCTGTTCTGGGGTTTTCAAGGACCCTAACCCCTGAGGGCGGGGAAGGGACAGTCTGCACTTGGGCCTGGTCAGTGTTCTTGCCTGATACAGTTCCTCTTTGATCAGGGTAACAACTGACAATAAAGAAACATGAAATTCAGGGACGCCTGGGTGGTGCAATTGGTTGGGCAACTGCCTTTGGCTCAGGTCGTGATCCCGGCGTCTTGGGATCGAGTCCCGCATCGGGCCCCTTGCTCCGCAGGGAGCCTGCTCCTCTCTCTGCTTCTGCCTGCCTCTCTGCCTGCTTGTGTTCTCTCTCTGTTAAATGAAGAAATAAAATCTTAAAAAAAAAAGAAACATGAAATTCAGATGAAGGTAGCAAAATGTCACACTTCAGAAGATTGTGGTTTTAATAGACATGACCACTAATTCTTCACCGTATATGGACAATCCTGTCTTCTTAGCTAGGGCCCTACTTACATTTGGCAAATAGGTAGTCAGGGAATTTCTTAAAAAATAATTTTTACCTCAGATGCCTAAGCGCATCCTTCATCCCTTCTTTTTCAACCTAAGGTGTCTTTAAACAAAAGGTTTTTTGTGGTGTTTTCAGTAGGTGTGACAGTTGGTGAAGGAGGAGATCTCTACGGGGGCCTGTGTTCAAATTTCATTCCTCCTCTTGCGATGACCTGAGATAGATGACTTAAAACCTTTTTTTAAAATTTTCACACCTAGATTTTGATTTTTTTTTAAATTTTATTTATTTGAGAGATAGAGATAAAGCAAACATGAGCAGGGGAAGAGGCAGAGGGAGAAGCAGGCTCCCCAATGAGCAGGGAGCCCCACACGGGGCTCCCTCCCAGGACCCTGAGATCATGACCTGAGCTGAAGTCAGATGTTTAATGGACTGAGCCACCCAGGCACCCCACCTTGAGCTTCCCCTTACTTTTCTTTTGAGTAGGGCAGCATTTCTTTTACTTGTTTCATCAACCTTAATCTTGTGCAGGTATCTCCTTAGGCACTGAGATGGCAGATAAATCAAATTCACCGTTGTAGAATCCTAGGGGCAGGAGGACCTCACCGGTCCCCAGGTTCAGAGTTTTCCTGTTTCATACAAGGAAACATAGGCTCAAAGAGAGAATGAGATTTGCTAGCGGTTGCAGTGTGACACACGGGTGTGCCAGAGCCAGAGCGCTTGTGTGTGAGGAAAGCGGCCCAGGTGGCTCCCAAGACACCCATGTGGTAAATCCCAGGGGAAGTCGCCATTTTATAGGGCAGGACACTAAGGTTCGAGGAGGCTCAGTGATGCGTTTATGTGCCTGGTGAATCAATGATAGAACTGTTGAGGGGGGCCAGGGCCTCATGCCCATCCCTCACCCCCTCCCCTCATGCCCATCCCTCACCCCCTCCCCTCATGCCCATCCCCCACCCCCCACTCCCACCACAGCACCCCACCCGTCCACAAAACACTCAGTTCACCTCTGCTGCAAGTCCTTGCAGGACAGTAGGATCATAAAGAGGGCTGATCTGCAGTCCCTGCCCTTGAGGGGTCTGGTCAGACAAGGCCATTACTCCCACAGCCCAAGATGAGGTGGGCTCATCATAGAGGAAGGTATGCCCGAGCCGCCCAGGAGAGCTGTGTAAAGGAACCCCACTATGGCGGGGTTCATAGGGTGTTTGGGACCCCCCCACTTCTCTTCCTTGCTGTGGGATCAGGAACAAGCTCCCCCCGCCCCCCCACTGGCATGTGTTTGCAATGGCTGCTGGGGAGAAATCGGTGGGAGAGGGCCCAGAGCATCTCGCCACCTCACTCAGTGGGGTCTGTGTTCTCTGCTTCAACAGAAAGGATCCTGACCTGTCGTCCAGGATCCGATGGCCCTGGAGAGAGGGCTGCAGGGCCCAGGGACACGGCTGACTCTTCCCAGCGTGCTGACATGGAGCCAGGTCAGTCCCCTTGTTTGCTCTGATGTTCTGGGTCATCACCTGCAAGCCTGTGGTCTTAATGAGAAATGCATCCTGGGACCTGAAGCCACGCACGTGTTTTGGTGGAAGGCTTCGGCCGCTAGGCCGCGTGGGGAGGTGAGGGAGGTCAGGCCAGAGTGGAGTTACCCTTTTCGGGGAGCAGGTGCAGGCGGAGGTGTGGTGGGTGCTGGAAGCCCAGCCAGCAGCCGGCACAGTGGGAGGGCAGGACAGGCGCGGCCTAGGCATCCAGGTGGGAGGTAACGTGGGCGCTGGCGGCTGGGATGCACCTTGCAGGTCCGGGGGCACGGTGGCGGGCGGGTGGGGCGAGGGCAGCAGCGGCCATCAGGATCATTCCAGAATCCGGGAGACCCGGGGCAGGGTCCAGAGTTGGATGGTTACATGTTGAGCTGAGCCGGAGTGGGATCAGAGGCGTAGTCGGGAGTGTGGCCCGAGGAGCTCAGTGGGTGGCTGCCTGGACAGCGGGCCTGGGGGCCAGGCCCAGCCAGAAGGGCCCTCCTGAGGCTTTTCTTCCTCTTGCTATGCAGAAGAACAATGACAAAAACTGTATGAACACCTGGGTTGCGTCAGGAAAATGGAAGGATGTTTCAGGCTAGAGAAGGTAGCATCATAATGGAGCTAGGTCTTGATAAAGAGGGCAGAAGAGGCGGAGGACTCGGGGCCCAGGACCCGGGGAGCGAGTGACAACCTACTGTGACCCAAGAACATTTTCTTATCCTCCAAGCGATCTTGCAAGGTAGACGTCTGAGTCTCGCTAGGCTCATTTATGCTCCACTGATACGTTAACTCCAGAATCTCAGGGGCTCGACACAGTGCTAGTATATTTCTCGTTCCTGCTCCACGTCCAGCCAAGGGAGGTGGAGGTCTGTGTGCTACCGAGTGACTCAGGCCAGGCTGAGGAAAGCTCTGCCAGGTTGTAGGGATACCTCCTGGGATGCTCGCCCCCCCTTGGTCTCTGCAGTCGAGGCAGAGAACCCGAAGACAGGGACCATTTAAGCCCTTAAATGCTTTGGTCCAGAAGTCACCCGCAGCCCGTGGGCCCAGACCGGTCACAGCCTGCTGCCTGACTTCTAGGGCTCTGGGAAATGTGGGGAAAATCAGATTGTCTGATGGGAGTAACTGTTTCTGCCACAGGAGATAGTATTTTTGTCTAAGAGGCAAGAAAATCGAGGTGCAGAGAAATGAACTGTGTTGTCTGAGGTCCTCCAGCTAAAGAGTGCTAAAGCGTAGATCTTACGTAACCTCCGATTCAGTCATTTATTTGGCCGTTCGACAAAGACACACTGAATACCAACAATGTGCTCGGCGCTAGGCTCTGGCTGTATCACAGTGGGTGAAAGCAGAGGTAGCTTCTGCTCTGAGCCTGAAGAATGTGTTAAGTACAAACCAGGAGGAGCACTCAGCCAATGCCGACAGGGCTGCCTGAGGAGAGCGCTTAAGATTGTTAGCTTTTCATGTAGAAGGACGGGTAAAATGGGGCCACATCTGTTGAGGCCTTGGGCCAAGTACTTGATTTATGCATCTCATTGAACTCAGGGAGCCCCATGAGGTAGTCCTTACAATCCCATTTGTAAGATAAGAAAACTGAGGTTCACTTGGCGAAGTAAGGCAGCTAAGCTAAAGTTGAACTCGTCGGACCTAATTGTGCTCACTGGTAATGCGTGAATGGTGGAAGAAGAAATTTAGCCTTGCCACCCCAGCTCCATTGAAACCCAGAAAATATGCTCCCCGCTCCTCCTCCTCCAGACTCTCCATCCTGGCCTTTCTCCCCCTGGCTCCCCCAGCATCCTGCTGGTGTCCCGTGTGAACACAGCTTTTAGCGACAACAGAGGGAGCCTCGTGGAGGCCCGGCACTGGGTCGTCACTCATCCCATGATGGTGCCGCCCGTAGAGCTGGGCCCACAGGCAAGGCTTGCTGAACTCAAGGCGGGAGGGGGGCAATTGCAGAAATGTAGGTAGTGGGATCTGAGTCTGGCAGGGTGGGGTCGAATCTGAGCCTTGGCCCAGGCAGATTCTTCTGTCTAGAATGTTCTCCTCTCTCTCTGGCCTCATCCCTCCTCATCCCTGCTGTTGCACACCATGTTAGGTGTACATTGACTCTGTCACTACTCTCCCCTCCTCAGCTCTTGGGACCACCTCCTCTGTCCCCACAGTGGGCCAAGCCATGATCTCGTGCCTGGATTATTGCAGGGGCTCCTCCTGGCGCTCCGCTTTCACTCTTCTCTCCAGGACTCTGGCACTGGTCAGATCGGATCACTTCTCCACTCAAAACCTGCCGTGTGCCCCCATCTTTGGCAGAGGAAAAGCCAAAGGCCTCACAGTAATCCATTAGGACCTAAAAGAGCCAACCCGTCTCCCATCTGACTCCATCTCTCCAGTGCACCCCTCACTCACGCCATTGGCCTCCTCACCATTCCTTGAATCATAAACACACTCCACCTCAAGGCATAAGGCCTAGACGCCTTTTTTCCAGTCTTGGGGGAAGCTCTTCAGACAGAGGAACAGCAGCGAACAGACCTCCACATCGCATCCACACGACAGAGCACGCAGAGGCTGAAAGGTGCCCAACGCAAGTGTGTTTGAGGCTCGGGGAGCGGCGGGAGGCCTGCCCCACCCCTGCACCCCGTGCAAGGAGCCACCCTCCCAGTGCAGGCCTTCCTGTGCCCTGCTCCAGGGACTCTTGTCCACGGGATGCTTTTCTCCGCCTGCTGCATCATCTATTACTCGGTGAGCTCGTCTGTGGCCTGTCTTCCCCACTGGAGCATAACCCCCACAAGGGCAGGGGTTTACTTTGTGTCGTTCCCTGGGGTGTACTTACCCCTGGAACAGGCACTCGGTAAGCACGCGTCGAATGAGTGAATGAATAAACAAACACGCTCACAACAGATTCCACATCGATATGTATTCCCATGCTGGAATGGCCCCACTGCCCTTCTCCCCCAGCTAACCTCTCGCTCTTCCTCACTCACTCCGCCTGCCAAGGAGGGCCCAGTCCGGGAAGCAGCACACAGCCCGGCGGCGTTACCCAGCCATCCCTGCAAGCCTGGGGCTGTCCAGGGCAAGTGCAGCTCCTCGTCCCTCCCCTGCCCCCAAGCCTGGGGCACAGCTCGAGTCCCGCTACTGTGTGCCGGCTTCAGCCCAGTGGACCAGAGCACCATGTAGGATCGCAGCCCGGGGCCACGGCTCTCCTCCCCTGCACGTCACCTCACCCACAATCAGGAGGCAGGGAGCCCTTGCTGCCAATTCAGGCTCCTCCTGCTTAACGCCTGCCTCAGAGATCAGGAAGATGAGGCAAATGGGACACTAACGAGATGCAGAGAGAAAACTAAATCGGGAGGTGTTGCAAACACTGAGGAGGAGGGAGACCGATTTAAAAGGATCTCTTCAGGGGGTGAGGGGGAGTGCGGTGTGGGAGTGCAGAGCCCTCGGAGTCAGTGTCCCCACGTCCCACCTGACACCTGCGTGTGGGGTGGCCTGTGTGATCCCTGTAGCTCCAGGGCCTTCACTTTTCTGACTTTCAATTAGGAGCCTTTTAATTGATTGACTCGTTTGTTCATTCCGGCCTTCCCACCAATTTGCCAAAAGAGATTTGAGTGGGTTAACAATCTTAACTTGATTAATTAATGAAGACCAAGAATATTTAATGCAAAACTAAGGTAGAAAGTAAGAGAGAAGAAAGGGAAGGGGAGGGGGTTCCCCAGGTGGCTCAGTCAGTTAAGCGTCTGCCTTTGGCTCAGGTCCTGTTGCCCACGGTCCTGGGATCGAGCCCCACATGGGGCTATCTGCTCAACAGTGAGTCTGCTTCTCCCTCTGCCTCTGTGACCTCTCTCGCTTTCACTGTCTCTCAAATAAATAAGTAAAATCTTAAAAAAAAAAAAAAAGGGAAGGGGAGAAGAAAAGGATTTCCAGGGCCCTTCAGAGAGGGGGTTCTGGGAAAAGGGTTACAGGTCAGGTGGTGGATGCTGATGACCTTTAGGGATGTAAAAGTTCTGGCCAAATGGTAGTGATGATGACCAGTGTTTCAGAGCATTTCACATCCACTGCCTGATCCTTCAGTGACAGGCATTGTGTGCTGTGTGCCAGGGACGCTCACAGGGCACTTTTTTCTCTGTCTCACTGAATATTCAGAGCACCTTGCAATATGGTCTTTTAAAACCCGTTTGAGATGAGACAATTGAGTCTCAGAGACACTCGCCATCCCTTCAACAAATGGTGCTGGCATGATGGCTATCCACATGCAGAAGTGTGAAGTTGGGCCTTTCTTCACACTGTATACAAAAATTAACTCAAAATGCATTGTCAACCTAAATGCGAGAGCTAAAGCTTTCAAACCCTTAAAAGAAAACACAGGCATAAATGTTCCTGACCTCAGATTAGGCAGGCAGTGGTTACACTGCACACATAAAAAGGAGGAAAACAATACACAAATTGGACATAATCAAAATTAACAATTTTTGTGCTGCGGAGAACACTATACGGGAAGTGACCATGAGCCCGGAATGGGAGAAAATATTTGCAGTCACAGATCTCACGAGGGATTGTGTGCAGAATATATAAAGAATTCTTAAACTCAGCGATAAAAAGACAAAAGGCCCTAATTCAAAAATGGGCAAAGAGTTTGAATAGGCATTTTTCCAAAGGAAACAACAAAAATGGCCGATAAGTACATCAGAAGTTGTTCTACATTTTTAGTCATCAGGGAAATGCCAGTTAGAGCCCTTGAGTTATTTGTGTGTGTGCTGCCTTACTAACAGTGAAGCCTCCTGACCACACACCTCCCTGAGCTTGGGGAAGAGGTTACTGAGTGAGAGGTCTGGTTGGCCACTCGGGTTTTCACAGTAAGTGGAAGGAAAGGGAGGGACAGAGAGAGGCAGGCAAAACAAAAGGGTCCAGCCAGGGACAGACTGCCTGTGGGGTCTTTTCCTGGTAATGAGCAAAATTGCCATCTGAGAAGGCTTCCCAGGGCCACTTATGGCCCTGGCCCCCTCCACGGTATGCCGTACTGCAGTAGTTCTCAAACTGTCTGGTGTCAGGACTCTGTTTGACTCTTCCAAATTATTAAAGATCCCAAAGAGTTTTTGTTTATGTGGATTATGTCTATCAAAATTTGTCACACTAGTAATTAGCACTGAAAAAATTTTAAAATCATTATTTATAGCTTCTATAAAGTAATAATAAATATTTACAGTAACATATAATAGTACATTTTCATGAAAATGACTTTTACACAACAAACAAATAATGTATAGAATGGCATTGTTTTACATTCTGGTAAATCTCTTTAATATTTGGCTTAATGGAAGCTATATCTCTTTCTGTATTCAATCTGGAAAGCTCTACTCTATACCGATAAGAGAACAAGGATGAAAAGGGCGATATTTTAAGTAGTCTTGACCTCACCGACTTCCCAAAAGGGTTTCAGGGACCTGCAAGGATCCCTGAACCGCACTTTGAAAGCTGAGCATGAGAAGTAAGGTCCTTGCCGGAATCCAGCAGAGAGTGCAGAAGAGGTCATCTGTCAGGCTAGCAAAGACAGGAAGAGAAGTGAGGACAATCTGTGTGGAGAGATGACAAGACTCGGCCTGGACTGAAGCCTCAGTGCCCTGGGAAGGCCACAGGCCTCAGGCCTTTTGCACGTTATATTCTCCTGGCCCAGAATGCCTTCTCCATCTTGGTCTATTGGCAAAATCATCCTTGCGCCCGAAGATTAACTTTGGATGCATGTGCATCTGGCAAGCCTTTCTTACCATCCTGAACATCCCCAAGGCTGGGTTAAGCCCTCCTCCACACGCAGAACCATGATGAGCCAGTAGGGTGAGCATTGCAGCAGGGGGGTGGCTGGGAGGTTGAGGCCTACTGGTGGAAGCCCTGGAGTCCCAGGCAGAGGAGCTAAGGTCTTTTGTTATTCTTGTTTAAGAAGCAAGAAGTCACTGGAAATTTTTTCACAAGCGTCTATTTGATGGTGTACAAATTTCTACCTACAGAGGACAGCAGTCACCGAAGGGCAGATGAAAGTCATCCACTACTAATTCTAATTCACTAGCAAATAAAGGCATGCCAACAATCTAGAAGAGAGTGGAAAACAAGGAGGAAGGAAGAACAAAACTAACAGCTAACTGAGCACTCACTCTGTGCCAGGCATGCGTCATGTTTACGTAACCATCACAGCAGTTAGGGGCATCTTCCCCATTGTATAGATGAGCACGCTGAGATACGGAGAAGTAGTTGCTCAGGGACATAGATGTGCTCGGACGTGGAGGAGCTGGGCTTTGAAGCCAGATCTGTTGGGGAACATCACACTGTCCTCCCCGTGCCAAGGAAATGCATAGTGTGGTTCCAGCAGGGTGACTTGTAAGGCTCAGGGACCACCGAAACCCTTGTGCTGGTGTCGGGCTTGTGCTCCCCAGACCGTCTGTCCTCCCTGGTTCCTCTTCTCTCCCCAAGTTTGGACTTTCAGCTTTTACTCGGAGCACCTGGAATGGCCACCACTCTACCATGCCACCATGCTCTTCAGCACCAGGTATCAGCTTCGTCAAAGTTCCTGGGCCACCTGAGCTTAGGAAGGACGAGATAGGAGGAGGAGGTGACTTATGAAATCCAAAAGGTGTCACGGGTTGAGCTCAAAACCAAGAGTTCCCTATTTGCCCAAAAGAGGAATCCCTCTAGGCAAGCACTTCTGGTCCCAGCCTTTGTGCTTCTCTGGGAGGCCGGTGTGGAATTCTGCCCTTCCCCAAGGCCTGGTGAGGTTGGGGCTCACAACCAGATGTGGCTGTCCTTCTGATGCTCCTTTACTGTCCTCATTTACCTGTCCCC
Source organism: Nasua narica (assembly GCA_028533885.1). Classification (NCBI taxonomy): domain Eukaryota; kingdom Metazoa; phylum Chordata; class Mammalia; order Carnivora; family Procyonidae; genus Nasua; species Nasua narica. Next base: position 50,048,094 of record CM052815.1, on the reverse strand, counting down.
ATCCTTGGGTGGTACTTCGAGGTCCAGGGTGTGCGGAATGATCACAGAGCCATTTACCAGCCAAACCCCTTGTTGATTTCCAAACGGGAAGGTCAGTGTCATTATCCTTGGCGGATTCAATGACTAGATCCTCCCCACGGTAGGGCTCCCTTCCTGTTGCTAACTGCGTCTTCGGTGGCACAGCTCCGTGGCCAGTTCAGCCAAAGCAGCAGATCATGGCCCGGAGGCTGCAAACCTCCATCACTGTGCTGCCTTGACTTACGTGCTGGGAAGTGGATGTCTTCAGACCTCTTCCACACCCTACAGCTTTTGTGAAAGGTCCCCTGGTGGAAAAGAACTGTGAGTCAACTTCTATGAGTACAGAATCCTTCGCCTCTTTGGATTCTAACCATTTCAGAAAAGCCGAGTGTGCAGAAAACGTGCCAGGGGTGAGAACCGACATTCGTTGAGTACCTATTACATGTCAGCCCCTGAGCTCGGCATTTCATGGTCCATTTCCCCCTCACAACTACCAGTGAGGTAAGCATTGTTATTTCTGACTCACAGGTGGGGCCACGGAGCCTCAGAGAGGGTCAGGGACTTGAAGTCACACAGCTGGGAAGTGGGGGAGCCCGGAACTGAATCAAGGTCATCTGCTGCAGGACTGGGCTTCTGGGTCCTGGGTTGAAAACAGTAACGAGAACAGGAGTGGCAAGAGCTACCATTTGAGATATGCTCGCTACCCTCCAGACTCATATTAGCTCATTTAATCCTTTGTGACAACCCAGGGATGTTAGGTACTATTGTCACCCCCATTTTAGACATGAGGGACCCAAGGTACAGAGAAGTGCCATCAGAATGAAAACTTTAAGAAAGGGTATTGAGAAGGAGAACCCCAGGCATCTGTCACTGTTTGCTACTCTGTTGTGAATAGCTCTTATCTAAAGTAAGCACAGGTCTTGTCATAGAAGGCACTTCCTGTTTGGTTATTGATAATTAACTTCACAGTATTCCTACCTCCCCACTGGAATGGCTATTCCAGTCGAAGCTGACAGCCTCTGTGGACCACTGAGCTGCCCCTTGCCATGGGAGACTTATGAGAGGTCAGAGAATCCTAGTCCTGGATCTCAGATGTTAAGCGTCCAAAGCATAGAATCTGGAATCAGACCGCTGGAGACCAAGCATGGTCTACCAGCTCCTGGACTCTGAGTGGGCCAGTTACTTAATGACTCTCTGCCTCAGTTTCCTAACATGTGAATTGGGTATAAGAATTCATACTTGAGTGAGCTATTGCAAATATAAAAATCATGTAAAATGCTGATAGTCAAGGATAGCCCCAAAAAAACAGGTGCCCATTGACTGATCTGTCATATTAAAGAAGATTAGTTTATAGGGTTGGACTCATAAGGCAATCTGGTTCCATACTTTCACTTGCGGATGAGGAAACTGAGGCCCAGAGACAGGAGGTGATTGGCCCAGGTCACACAGCATTTTAGTTTTCTGAATCTAACGCTCAAGTTTATTCCAAAACTGTAAGCCAGATTAAGTCTAGAGGAGGCCATACATCAGCCTTCCCATTTTAGAAGTTATAGTTGGTTATCTTTCAGTCCACTTTTTCTTCTTTGGTAGTCTGTTCTTTGTTTATACTTTTACTACTTTGACATATTTCTTTAAATATTGTACACATTTATTTCATTTTCTGCATCTGATCATTTTAGACCTGTAGCATTCCTAGGTCTGATTGATTTGTTCATTGTTTCTGCTCTCTCTTGCTCATAGTGGCTTGTTTCCTCACGTGCTCTGTGATTTTTTTAAATTGTGGATTTATGACTGCTAAAACTCCGTGGGATTCCTTTGAGGCCTGAGTGGAAAATTCATTGCTCCAGAAAGGGTTTGCATTTGCTTCTGCCAGGTACCTGGAGGAACCATCAACTTGGGGTCACTTTAAACACTCAGCTTGGATTGCTTTTTTTTTTTCCTCCTTCTGGCCACAGAGTCAAGTTCCACATAGTCATGTTCCAGACCCACCTGAGGGTCATTTTATAATTGGAAATTCTCAGCCTTTTAAAATTTTTCCTTCCCCTCTCCTTAGGCCTTGGGTCGAGTTTCCTTACTGCTTCCGTCTGCAGGGGGACATTGTGTGTTTTTCTGATTCACTCTTTCTCCGAAGGGTAAATGTCTCCTTTCTGAGTCTCAGCCGTAAGTGAGAGTCTCAGTTTCCCTTCCACCTTCTGAAGGACTGTGGCTTTCCTTCTTTCCTTGGCTCTTTAAAACCTGAGGCCCCCAAATCACTAAGGAGCAACAGGTGCCCCCCATGCCTGTCACCCACTCAGTGTTTAGGAACCTCTGTGAATTTGTGCTGTCTCATGGTCATTTTGACCTCTGAGGATCTCCTTCTTTTTCTTGACTGCTCAGCTTTATATTTAAAAATAAATGTGTTTCTTTAATCTGGTGTTTTTCCATACACTGCGTTAGGGTGCGTCGTTAGTCCTACTATTGGAAATAGAGGTATGGAGCGGCTACCCTTGTCCTTACTTGGTGTGAGCATGGACTTCATCAGTTAGGGCTCCCCTGATTATTACTGGTTGACAGTTTATCATATTTTTTTTCTTCAAGGTCCACAACATGTGCCCAGAGAGCCAGGGGGAGGTTTGCGTACCATAGGCCAACTCCATTTCTCATAACATTACCTTCTCTCTGAGATCTCATCCTGTGTTCATCTCAGTCCCCACAGGGGCCTTGATCAAGAACATTACTATAGATGTTGCCCAGTGAAAGCTCCGGTTTCATGAAAGGTGCCCAAAGGGTACCACATTCCGAAGGCATGGCTGCATGCTATTGCTTGATCCAGCCATACCTGATGTGGTCTTTGTTAAAGTAATAACTCAGTGTAGCAGAGGCAGCACAAGTGATTTTAAATTCACTTGCCCATGAGTTCATTCATTCCACAGAAATTCACTGAGCACTTACCACCTGCTGCACCCATGTTAGGCTCTGGGATAGAGAGATGGAGAAGCCACAATCCTTCCTCTTGTGTACAAGGACATTTACATGGACAGTAACCATGGAATCTGACCATTGCTTTGGCAGCAAGAAATTGGAGGTGGAAGGGGGCTTACCTCAAACTCAGGCAGGGATGTCTGGGCAGGCTTCCTCCCTTGGGAAGTGGCAAGTGAATCTAAAGCATGAGGAACAGATAGCAAATCTAGAAACAAAAAGGCCATGTCCCTCAAAAGAAAACATGAACACTCCCCTTGAGAAGAAATAGTCCAGCTAATTTTCCTTTCATGGTCTTGGTCTATGGGTAAGCCTTGCCCTCTCCCACTCCGGGCAACCTGAGAACTGCAGGTATAATTTATACCCTCTCAGTAGGGGCACTATCATTCCCAAGGGGGTGAAATTGGTTCTTGGAGGGTTGGAAGTGAAAAAAATCTTTGTTACAAGGGTTTGTGATCTTCCAATGGGCCAGTGTTTATGATATACATAAACAGATATATCGTATATCTGCGATATTAACATTGTATAGGAAGGGGAAGGGAGTGGGAAGAACGAATGCCTGTAAAGCCACCTTGGCAGCTGAAAAGGAAGGCCTCTTAGTAACTATAAGAGTAACTTAGGCCTCTAATGTAACTATAAAAGCAGGGAGCACGACAGCCAGATATGCCTACATTCAAAGCCACCTCCCTCATGTAACGACATCTATAACCGTGGACACAATTAATTTCCCTGAGCCTCAGTTTCTTTACCTGTGAAATGGGATCATAACAGCTCCCCTCACAAGGTTGTTCTGAGGTTTAAATGAAATGATTCATGTCAGTCTCCTGGAACTTGGTAGGTACTCAGTGAATGCTGCTAAAGTGAGGTCTCTGCCCCCACACAGCCCAACACACATGTTCAGGAGAAGGCCCAGACTCAAGGAGATTTGCTGAAGGACCAGCTTCCAGATGGTCACTGCTGCAGGCCTTGAGCAAATGCATAGGATAATTCCCTTCTCTGGGACCGTGTGAATGGGCAGTGCCCCAGAAGCTCCTGGAATTATCTGAGAGAGGGATGGGATGAGCCATGTGAGTTATTAAAGACAATATTTTCTGGTGCTTCCTTCAGAGATGCAATTAATATTCAGCCTGTTTAGAGCGATAACATGAGGGACGCCGAGATATCCAGGTGAAATTAAAGCTTCTTAGTGATTGTCTTCTAAGGGGAGAATTTGGGGTTTTCCTGTGGGCTGTGAGTTAATTTGGGTGCCTCAACCTGGTCTCCTGGTGTCTCAAGCCTCTGTGCCCCAGTTGGGGAAGAAGCTATTGACCCAGGACCAGCCAGGTGGGGTGTGGAGTAGAAGGGAGTGACGTGGTGGGAGGGGATAGCAGGAACAGCGGGGGAGGGAGAGTTGGATGGCCTTTCTTTGTCCCCCACCCCCATGGCTCCATGCTTCCCTCTGTCGCCATCCTCACCGGTGCCCCGAGATGGCCTGTGCAGACGAGAATTCCCTGAATAACGCCTGGCACGTAACAGGCCCCCCTCGCACACGTGTTGGCTGATTTGCTTTCTCCCCGCCCCATAATTATAACTAGCATCATTATTTCATAACGTGTTAAATGTTTTACTGCATCGTCTCACTTGACCTTTACGGCAGCTCAACTATTACGTTCCTTCATCAGAATCATCCCTGCTTTATAGATACGGAAGCTGAGGCTAAGAGAACTTAGGATGTTTTCCCAGATGACTAAAGGGCAGAGCCAGGGGAAGGCCGGGATCCCAACCCTGGCCTCTTATCCACCGACCTTCCTGGATCTCCCTTCGGGCAAGGTTGGCCACTGGGTCAGTTCTGAGCCCCAGTGCTGGGCACAAGGGAGCAAGGGAAGAGCCCTGGGGTCCAACAGTGGGCCCTCTGTCTCCCTCCTCCCTGGGCCTGTCCAGGTCAGCCGGCAGCACCCAAGCCTGGGAACCTGTGAGCACCCGCACGCCCATTAAAACCATGGGGACCTTCTTCTCAACACCAGCTGTGTGTGTCCCGTCCTCTGTGGTGCGTTCATTTTCTCTGTTCAGAATATGTCAAGACTGGTCCGAGTGAATCCAGACTTGGCCTGGAGAACCTCCTGCAGCTCCCTCACCACCCCCTGCAGCCTCAGACTGCCCGCCTTACCCTCCTCTCTACCCACCACCAGGGGAAACAAGCACACACAAGACAGGGAGTCAGGGGGCACTGGGGACAAACTAGGTTAGACGATAGTAATCTCCTGCTTTGTAAAGCACGTTGTGGTCAGCCAGTATTTTCTTGCACGTTCTCTTCTTGAGCTTCACAACAACCCGTTGCGAGGGTTGTGGGTTGTTGCCGTCTCAGCCAGTAAGGGGAGGGTGTGCTCCAGGAGGAAGTGGGGGCACTGGAGGGGGCCTTTGATGTCTGCATGCCCAGCTCCTCCCTGCCCAGGCCCTAGGAGGGGAGGAGTGTTCTGCAGCAAACACGGGGCATGGGGCAGACCCGCGGCTTGAACCTGGACCCCACTGACGGCAACGGCTGTGTTCTTCCCCTGCCTTGTGTGGACACGTCTTGGGAAGGGAGACCCTTGGCAGCCACTGGGCCCAGAGTAGCAGATAAAATCTGGGGAACCTCGAGGAGGACAGCAGCCGGATTTGGAGGACTGGCCATGAGGTTTTATTGGATGTGCACCTTTCCCTGAAGGCTGTGGGGTGGGCTTTGGAGAAGGAAGAGGCTCAGAAGAAAAGCAGTAAGAGCAAGGAGCTGGGCCTTCAGAGATGGTGGGGAGAGAGCCCAGGGCGGCCCCGACATAGGGTCCCTGAAACAGAGGTCTGCTCGTGACCTTCTCTACTTAATGATTCTTTGTGGCTCCCCTTTGCCCTCCAGAGGAAGCCCAAACCTCTAGTTGTGTCTTAAGAAGGTCCCGTATGACTCCTTTTCTCAGAAAAGTTTATCATAAACAGCAAAGGAGCTTGGACTCAGGGTTCAAATCCTAACTCTCCTCCTTCTCAAAGGGTATCCCCTGGAGCAACTTTCTTTTCTTTTCTTTTTTAATATTTTATTTATTTATTTGATGGGAAGGGAGCACAGGCAGGAGGAGCAACCCACAGAGGGAGAAACAGGTTCCCCGCTAAGCAAGGAGTCTGACGTGGGGCTCGCTCCCTGGAGCAACTTTCTTCACTACCCAAGCGGTGCTTCTGTAACTTTGTGTGTAAAACTGACGTGACGCTAATGTGTCCTTGTTGTTAGGATCAGGTGAGATAACACAGACAGCGCTCCTGGGCCCACCTGCCCTAGGCCCTCGCCTTACCCTGGCTCCCCCCCACAGCAGGGGCCGCGGAGCCCACGCTCGCTTCCCCACCCACGTTGCATGCAGCTCCCCGGGCACTTGGCGGCATTTCCGGGTGTTTCGTCTGGGACCTCTTGTGGGCAGGGTGTCTGAGGGCCGGGCCGCCCCCGGGTGGGTGTATGTAGCGTGAACCTGTCACTGTTCCATGCTCTTCTCAGGACCCAGAAATTTGTAACTGGGGCTTGCAGGGATTTAGACAGGAAAGGTTAAAGCTACTCGGGCAGAGGGGCAGGAGGCACACCAAGGCCGGGGCTGCGCCCGTCTCCCCTGCACGCGGCAGCAGCAGACGGTATCAGGCCCCCGTTACCCACCCGCTGGCATCACCACCCCATCGCTTGAACCTCAAGTCAGAAGAACGGTCCCCATCTTTTCTGTTGCCTTCCAACGGAAGATGCTATTTCCGGTGTTGTCCTGGCAGCCCCATGGCTGCACTTCTAGCTTCCTCTCAAGGGGCCAGATTTCATTGGAAATGTAGCGCAAATAGTACAGTGAAAATCCAGATACCCACCACCCAGCTGCAGAACTGAAACATTAGAGTGTGGTAACAGGCAAACCCTGCAACGTGTCCAGGTGCCCTTCGCAAAGTGAAACCGTCTGTGGTGTCCCCACGCCATGGGACACTCCTCGGCGATAGAAAGGAATGAACTAGTAACACCTGCAACATCTTGGGAATTTGGGGGGTGGCGAAGGGGGAGCCAAAAGATGACATAATGTCATGGGTCCGCTGATACCACAATTTCAGAATGACAGATGTTAAGGCGGAGGTCAGGTTAGTGGCTGACAGGGTTTAGGGACACGGCTCGGAGTCCCAGGGGCGTGGGTGGGGCTAGAAAGGGGAAGGCAAGAGACCCCTGCCATGAAGGAGCGCTCTCAGTGTCCTGACTGCGATGGCGAGGGCACCACTGCTACCGGGGTAACATCGTGTGGACCCGGACATGTGCGTACACCAGTACTTAGAAAACTGGGGCAATCCGAATACAGTTGGTGGATTGTATCAATATCAATATCCTTGTGATAGATTATTGTGCCATTTCGAAACCTTACCACTGTGGGAACTGGGCAGAGTGCATAAGGGATCAAACTTTAAGAGAAAAAAAGATGTTACAAGTGACTTCTAAAAAGAAACATTATAGATAGAGTTGAATACCCCAGTGCCCACCCCCATCTTATTCCTCTCCTTCCTAAGAAGCGGCCACTATCCAGACTTTGGTATCAATCACTCCCATGTATTTATATTTTTACTACATGAGTGTGTATACACAAGTAATGGATAGTGTCCTTTGGTATGTTTTTAAACTTTGTATACGTTGTATCTTTTGGAATTTACCCACTGAGTGTAATCCATTGTGTGACTATAGCAAAGCTTATTTACTCTTTCTTTTTTTGGCGGATTGGTTATTTCCAGCCTTCTGGGATAAACTACGCTGGTGAGGACATTCTTGCCCACGTTCCCTTGTGCCCCGTGCAAGAATTTATCCAAGTTATACGCAAGAGGCACATGGAATGTCTGGGTCACAGGGCATGTGCATCCATAGTTCTAGAAAACACTGTCAAACTTCTTTCTAAATTATACCTATTTATTCTCCCTCAAGCAGTAGGTGAGAATATCTGGGACTCCGCATCTTTGCCAGCGTGGTAATGTCAGACTTTAAAATTTTTGCCAACCCAGTGGGTGTGAAATAGTATCCTCCTGTTTAAATTCCCTTGGCATCTTCCCCCATGAATCATGATTTTCTATGCCCACATCCTATCTCTTCCACCCAGACTAGAAGCTCCTAGTCACAGGCTTTTGGAGATAGGTACCTAGCACATAATAGGGGCTCAAGATTTCTGTAATGAATGGAAAAAAAAAGAATTGTGTTTACTTGGGAGAATCATAGTTGTTTTCTTTCTTACTCTTTTTTTAATATGCACTCATGGGCTTTTAAAAAAAATAACGTTTGTTGAGATGTATCATATAATGCACTGGTTATTCACAGAGTTGTGCAACTATCACTCCAGTCAACTTTGGAACATTTTCATCATTCCCCCCAAATACCTGTGCATTTTGTCACTCCAGATTTCTCACTAACCCTCAGTCCTAGGCAACCAGTAATCTGCTATGTCTGTCTGGATTTTCCTATTCTGGACATTTCATGCAAAAGGTTTACAATTTATGCTCTTTTGGGACTGACTTTTTTTACTTAACATAATGTTTCTAAAGTTCGCCCATGTTGTGGCATGGATCAGGACTTCATTTCCTTTTATGTTGCACCATAATCCATTGTATGGATAGACCACATTTTATTTCTCGATTCTTCAGTTGATTGACATTTGTGTTGTTCTCACTTTTTTACTACTGGGACTGATGCTGCTATGAACGTTGACGTCCAAATTTCTATGTGGATATATATTTTCATTCCCCTTGGGCAGATATCTAGGTGAGGAATTACTGCATCATATAGTATCTCTAAGTTTAACCATTTGAGGAAATGGCCACACTGTTTTGCAAATGCCTGTGGCATTTTACATTCCCACTGGCCGTGGAGCCGAGTTCCAATTTCTCCACATCCTCCCCAATCCTTATGATTACATTTTTTTTATTTTAGCTCAGTCATGGGCTTTTGAATCAAGCAACCTAGGCTAGAATCCCAGTTTTGCTGTTTACTAGCTATGAGATCATAATTAACTTCTGCCTCCATTTTTTTTCCCCTCGGTAAAATGGAATTAATAATAACAGCCACCTCTCAAGACAGTTGTGCGGCGAGATTAAATAAAACAATAGGCTTGTAAAGCCCTTAGCACAGTGTGGGATTCAGACAGCTCTCCTTGGAACAAAGTAACAGTGACAGCTTATTATTATGGACCTCCTCTAGTCCCCTGGCTTTCTGTCTGAGATGCTCTTAAAGTCACCTTGTACCTGTGAGAGCACCTCCTCTCAGCTGGCTGGGAGCTAAGCTGGGAGTGAAAGGCTCAGAGAGCTGCCCTTCATTAATGCCCAGAGCTCATGGCAGATGCCAGAACAGTTCCGCTGTTATGGCAATTCCCAGAGCCTCCAGGGGCCACCACTGGGCACTGCCCTACCCCAGCAGGAGCTGACAAGGTGACTTCCTACCCTCTGCAGGGCAGAGGGGCCGAGAACCTTAGCAGGCCCTGGTTGAGGAAGCCTCAGATTGGGTCTGAACCAGTTTTTATGTAAATAGGTTCCCCCCCTCCTTTTCTTTGGCAGGAGCTCCAGTTTTCATGCTATCATCTTTGCAACAATCGGAAACATGATCTGTACACACAGGCATTGTATTGGGGGGAGAGAGATGATTACTCACTGATTGCTACTGTTGCTCATTTTGGAGATGACTCCACGGGTGGGAAGGACACTGCTGCAGGCTAAGGCGGCGGCGAACAGCAGAGTTCAGTAATGCCAGGGGATGGGGAGGGAGGACAGGGGGACCGTCCCTCACCTGGGGAGATCTGGCAGTCAGAGTGGCTCTGCTCGCCAGACGAGGTGTCTGTCTGTGGCAGTGGCACAGCCAGCGTGGACAGGAGGCACAAGCCCATCGCCTTCACCGCCACCCCGTCCGCCCCATCTTAGTAGTCAGTGACCTGAGTATGTGGACAGGAGCCTGATGCTGCTGCTTTCTTTGTTCTGCACATTGAATCTCTCAAATTCATCCCCTCTCTGCATTATCTCAGTCCTGGATCACTGCAGCAGCCTCCTCCAGGCCTCCCTGCCTTCCTGCCTCCAGACTTGCCCCACCCAGGGATCCACAATGGGTCTCCAGCCCACAATGATCTTCCCATGCAACTAACAAGATCAGGTCAGTTTCCACCTTCAGACTGCAATGGCTTCCTTTTGCAGGAGGATAAAAACCATCCTAAGCCACTGCCCCCCCCCCTTCTTCATGCTTCTAGAGCTTACTGTGACCTCTACAGTGACCTCTACTACACTGACTAGATCAGAGGTTCATTTGTCAGCCTTTCCCATTCACCCCAGGTTCTCTAAGGTCAGAAATTCTGGTTTATTTATACAAGTATCCTGACATCTGAGAGCTCCTGACTCATGGTAGGTGCCCAGTAAATGTTTGCTCACCTTTACATGTGAATAGTCATGAGAGTACTTGGGTGGCTCCGTTGGTTGAGTATCCATCTTGATTTTGACTCAGATCATGACCTCGGGGTCATGAGTTGGAGCCCTGGGTCAGGCTCTGCACTCAGCATGAAGTCTGCTTGGGATTCTGTCTCTCCCTCTCTCAGCCCATCCCCTCAATTGCGCTCTCTATAATAAAATAAATACGTAAACAAATCTTTTTAAAAAGTCATTATAATTTTTAGAACTCATCTGCCTTGTTTCTCTTGCTGACCTTCACCACTCTGAGGTACAAACAGTAGCTGTTATTCCCATCTTACAGATGGGAAACCCAAGACTCAGGGAGGATGAGTGATGGTCCAGGGCGCCTGCAAAGGAGGAAAAGGGCAGAACTGTACTGACACACAAGTCTTCCAAAGGAGCCATTGCTAGAACTCCATGAAGAAGGCAAGGCAGGTTACTATTGCCTATGGTTCTCGAAGTGTGGTCCCTGGACCACCTGCTTCAATATTGCTTTTAGAAACATCAATTTGGGCCCCACCCACAAGATTATAGACTAGCAAGTGGCCAAACCCAAACTTCCCAGCTGCTGTCTTCCTGCCAAGACTATATTCTCTGTGTTGTCCTATATCTTGCTTCTGGGGTTACTTGTGTCCTTGACTCCTAGTGCTGGGCTCTACTGTACCATCTAAAAGGAAAGCTCCTTCCTACAGACCCTCTGCAGCATGGTCTTTTCCCGTAAGGTCAGAAAGCTCTGCAAGCCAGAATAGCACCCATCTTTCAAACAAACTTCCTACCAGGACTGATGAAACGAAGTCTGACAAGTGTCTCTTCTGCGTGACTGGATGTTGAGGCAACCAGAGCATGAATCACTTGTAATGCCTCCGGTAGAGGCATCTCCAAGACAAGATAATCCCCCGGTGTGGACAGAGGCTGCACAGACAGGCACAAAGGTCAGAGGCTGTGCTTCTGCCTGGAGCAACAGCTTTGTCCCCTCCTGCCCCCGCCTTGACTTTGAAACTCTCTGTCAACACTGATCTGCCTGGAATCAGAAAGCATCCGTTGCCGGCTGAGCCAGAGAGAAGTGCGATGGAAATGGCAGTTGCCCCTGGTGGTTTTGCTGGATGACCACACCCCTCCAGGGTGCCACGCATGGGCATGCAGTTCTGGGGAGTAAGCCTGGAGGGCCTGGCCTGCATCACTCTGATGTGTGACCTTGGACGACCCTTGCCCTCTCTGGGTCGGATTTGCTCAGGGGCTAAGTCTCCAAGGCCCCTCCCAGCACTGATGTGGCATCTATGGCATATTCTCGGGGGACACTAGTTGCAGTGAGAGTCTGGCTGGCTTCCTCCCAACTTCACGGATGGAGAGTCAGCTCATACCCCAGGACACAAGTCGGCCCCAGCTGTTTCAGCTAACAACTGTCTGAAGACAAGGGGAGAAGAGAGGGAGAGGTCAGCGTTCTCCTGAATTTCTGTGTCTCTGGCTTTGAAGGGCTGTTAAAAGTCTTCTGGTCCTTTCCAATCTGCCCACCTATTTCCTAAGTCCCTGCTAGCCTGCTGGTTCTCAAACTTTCATGCATCAGAATCACCTGGAGGAAAAAACAGATTGCTGAGCCTCACCCCAGTTTCTGATTCACCTGGTCTGGGCTAAAGCACCTGAATTTGCTTTTCCAAGTTTCCAGGTGCTGCTGCTTTAGCTGTTCTAGCCATCTCAGTGGGGACCGCTCCCTAGCGGCATCCTGCCTCCACTCCCCTGGGTCCTGGGATGGGAGCTGGCTCTTCCTCCCTAGCGCAGATCCCCCTCAGATGGAGTTTAAAACCCATCTCCCCTGTGCTCCTACCTACTCTTTATAGTCTTCCTCTTAGAATCCCTGGCAGGTGCGAGTATCTGACGAAGAGGACAGCAGTTACCCCCTCTTGCCAGGCGCTGGGCCAAGCATTTTGCATACGGCAGCTCGACATCTTGTTGATTCCCTCCAGCCGCATGGGAATGAAAATATTATTTCTACCCCACAAGGTCACTGTAAAAATCAAAAGAATCAAAAAACATGAAATGATTTTGTTACAAGTTTTGTGTTTAAGTGCTCCCTTAGTTTGCTAGGACTGTTGTAACAAATACTGCAGATTGAGTGGCTTAAACAACAGAAATTTCTTTTTTTCACTATTCTAGAGGCTAGAATTCCAGGATCAGGATGCTGGCCGGTTTGGTTTCCTCCGAGGCCTTTATTTGGCCTTCTTCTTGTAGCCTCGCTGTGTGGTCCTGGTGTTTGTGGCTCCTAATCTCTTCTTCTTAGGACAGCCGTTTTGTTGGAATAGGGCCCACCTACATGACCGAATTTTACCTTAGCCACCTTTCTAAAGGACCTGTCTCCAAATACAGTCACCCTGTGAGGTAATGGGGGGTATAGTTTCAACATATGAGTGGGGGCAAGTGGGACACAATTCAGCCCATAATGAGCTTCTAACTGAAGCTTGATTAATGACTAGCTGTGTGACTACTGAGAATTCACCTAACCTTTCTGGGCCTTTCTTTCTTTCTCCCTCTCTTTCTTTCTTTCTTCCTTTTTTTTTTTTTTTTTTTTTTGGACTTTATTTTTATTTATTTGAGAGAGAGAGAAAGAGCACAAGCAGGGGGAGGAGCAGAGGGAGAAGCGGAAGGCAGATGCTTAACCATCTGAGCCACCCAGGAGCCCCAGGGCCTTGTTCTCTTCATCAGGGCCCAGCTTCTAATAATCCCAGGAAGAGTGAAAGAATCCAAATGGGGGGAGAAAGATGCTTCAGCTTCCTGGGGAGTTGAATTTGGAGAATAAAGATGATCAGGCTGGAAGCTGGCTGAGAATCAGCAGAGGAGGCCCCGTGTCCAGGCACCCCTTTAGGCTAGAGGCGTGGGGTCCTTCCCACTAGAGGAGGCTTCATTCTCAGCTTTGCGAGGCTTTGCGGAGGAGGTGGGAGCCCCGGTCCTTGTGAGGCTTTGGCAGCCTGCACCCCCAGCTCTCCGTTCACCCGCTGATCTCCTGATCTGCAGAGCCTCCAGCCAGGGTGCTGCCTTCACAGCCCTCTCTGGGAATTCCAGAACTCCCGGAGAAGGGGTGAGTGGGAGGAGAACACGGGCTTTAGAAACCAGCAGGAGGATCATGAACTCAGTTATAGTTCACGGAGTTTGCTGTCATTGTTGGGGTTATTATTATGAGTGTTTACTGAGCAGTTAGGAAGTACCACACTGTATCTTTTAACAGTCCTGAGACGGGTGCTATTACTGACACTCTCTCTTAATGTGTAAACTGAGGCTTAAAGAGTTCGCTTAGCTTCCCATGTCCTCAGCACCTGTAAGGAAAAGATTTAGGACTTAAACCAGAGCTTTCCAAAGTAAACTTTATGTGCTTAACCTCTGTCCTATTATACTCACATTAAAACATTGTGTTGTGGGTAGATATTTAATAACATAGGGAAATACCTTTGATGTACTCAGGGGGAAAAAAGATTAAAATTTCACTATCCCTATTCTATCAATAAGTGTATGTGGTGGGGGCGGGGAGGGAGGGGAGGAGAGACGAAGGAGAGACTCAAGTCAACGGTTATTTCTGGATGGTGAGATACTTTTCTGTTTTCCATAGTACCTAGAATAAATATGTATCACTTTCTACATCAAGGGAAAATGTGTTTTTTTAAGTGGAAACTGACAGACAAGGGATTTGGAAGGAGGCAAACCTGGGTGAGAACCTCCCAGCCTCCCAGCATCCTGAGCTGCCGCCCTATCTCTGGAACCCCCTGAAGGATCCGGGGACTGGGGGAGAGAGACAAGGAGTTAGGAGTACACCTGATTGGGGTTCTATTTTTGAAAGAGGCCTGTGCTGGCATCCCCAGAGACAAGCACCATGTATTTCCCTGAATAACCACTGCTATTTTTAGAGGGCGCCAACGAACTGCACCCAAGGAGAGAGGGGGGAGGAGCTCCTGGATGCTTCTGGAGACCCTGGGGGGCCCGAGCTGAATCCCAGTCTCTTTCTTCGCATAGTCTGCCCAGGCAGTTGGTCCTCATCTCCCCTGTGACCTTGGTTGCTGCAGTGGCACTGTGAGTGTCCTTTGTGCTGTGAGGGCAGAGAGGGCTGGGGACAACCCGAGGGGACCGGTCTATGTCCTTGACGGGTGTGCTCCTCACAACGTCGTCAGCCCCCGGAGCATGGGAGATGTCTGGATTGGACGTCTCTTTGCCACAGCAAGAAAACAGGCAGGAGAGGATTACTGTCTGGGGGCAAAGCCTCTGAGACGTGTTTGTGAAAATTTTTCAAGCGGGGCAGAAATCGATAGAGATTAGAGACGGGTAGAATCGTAGCATCTTCAGCTGCAAAGGCACCTCATGCAGCCCCCGTGTTTGCGTGCCCCGCCAGCCCTGTGCTTGCATAGCTGCCGTGAAGGGACAATCCCCTGAGCGCCCCTCCCACTTCCAGGTAGTTGGGTGTTTACAGATTTGCTCCAAGAAGTGCCGTATGGTCTGCTTAGCATACATAATGCCTAACGATTAATGATGGTGGGGGTCACCTTCTAAGGTCATATCGTAAGGATTCCACCCACACTTTCTCATTTCCTCTTCACAGTGGCCGTCTGAGTTAGATACACTATTGCTCCCATTTTGCAGATAGGCTGAACCAACGCCCAGGGCATAACAATAACGATGGCAAATGTTTATACACTTACTATGTTCCGGCCATTCTTCTCAGTGATTTACATGAATTAACTAATTTAATCTAATCGTCACAGAAACTCTTGTAGGTAGTGTTATCCTTTCCAATTTGGAGTCGGACATCCCAGAGCTTGTGGGTAGCTAAGGTAGGATCGGAACCCTGGCTTTCTGCCTCCAGCGGCCATGCTTCTAAGGGCGAGGCCGAGTGTTCTGTGTCCCTGTGGATATTTGTTTGATGACTGTCTCATCCTGAGCCACTCGTCCTCCTCTGTCTTTGTGCCACACACAGTGGCTTCTCCCAGTTCTTCCGGCTAGCCAAGCCCTGGCTAGCGTCAGGAACTCCTCAGACTCTGTGCCCTCGTCTCCCAGCTGTCTCCCTCCTACTTGTCATCCCTCAGGTGCCAGCTTCGCTGTCAGAGGGATGCTCAGAAGGATGCTGTGATTTCTCCCTTGTTTTTCCTTCCTCATAATGCCTGTGCTGCTTCTTCAGATAACCCCCCTCCCGGTGGCAGCTCCCCGAGGGCCGGACGGCACCGCTGCCCCCCAGACATCCTGACACAACGCGGCTACTCAGTCATGACTTGTCACCTACAGGCCTGGATGGAGGGCTAGAAAACGGGGCTGGGTCTGTTCCTTCCAACTCACCAGTTTCCCGAGAGCACCTTGGTGTCACCGAACGGTCTGGCACTTGCTTCCTCATAAAACAGTCCCCACCGGAGAAGGGAAGCAACTGAGACTCCGGGAAGGGAGGAGCGAAGGGGAGAATTCAGCAGAGGTTCTCAGTCCTGGCTGCTCGCAGGAGCGGGGACACCCCTGCCTCAGTGGACCCAGGCCTGAGCACCTGGAGCTTCTGAGGGCGGGGCCCGGGCCTCGGCACTTTTCACACTTTCTGTTTCCGGAGCCTGATCGTCCTAGATTGTGTTTTGGGGGCCAAGCTATCCAGAGAGAAGAACGTTTCTTCAAACACCCAGTCCCGTCCTCCCTGCTCCGTGGTTCCTCAGCCTGTGGCAAGCCTGCTTGAAGGGCCAGGCCTCGAAGAAGCCAAAGATTAGGACAGTCGTTGAATCACGAGCACCCTCAGCATTTAATAATAGCAGCTAACGATTATTTTGAGTAAACAGGGTGCCGGGCATTTTGGTTCATCCTCTCACCTCACCCTGGCCACGGCCTGTAAGCTGGGGGGTGGTGCTGCCGTTTTTCCAGAGGAGGTGGAGCCCAGGTTGGAACTCAGGGAGTCCGGAGCCTGTGCTCTTGCCCACCTGCAGGGCCACAGGGGAGCAGGGGCAGGGTGCAAGCGCTGGGCTTGTGGCTTAATCGCTAACAAGACCAGGCAGGGTGGGGGAAACCCTGATTGGAAGCCTGCTACAGTCTATGCTAGGATTTAGGAGACAGGAAGGGGGGGGCCTCCCAGGGTGCCCGGGCAAAACAATGCATTTTAAATGTCTCCCAAATTGCTAAGCTATTTCACTGCTTCTGAGGAGAAATAGCTTGGGGGAAGAAGCTGTTGGCCCTTTGTGCCCTGAACAGCAAAACAAAATGCCAAATGGGAAAATGAAATCACGGGACATGAGGGAAATGGGGGAGGGCAGGGAATCACTGGAGAATAGTTTGCTGTGCAGGTTTGGGGAGAACAGTGAACCGGCGTTTCCAGGTGGAGCTCTGGGAGGCTGTGTGGTATGGAGGATTGGAGCCTGGGCTCTAGAGTCTGAAAGTCCTAATCAAACCGCAGCCTGGGATTTACGCCCGCACAGTGACGCGCCTGTGAGGTTTAAGTGTAAGCAAGGCTCCTCGCAGGCAGAGGGTTCTCTGTGGCTCTTGAAAAATGCAGACGCCTGGGCCCCACCATCAGAAATTCTGATCCTGGGCGCCTGGGTGGCTCAGTTGGTTAAGCGACTGCCTTCGGCTCAGGTCATGATCCCGGAGTCCCGGGATCGAGTCCCATATCGGACTCCTGGCTCTGCGGGAAGTCTGCTTCTCCCTCTGACCTTCTCCCCTCTCATTCTCAGTCTCTCGCTCTCTTATAAATAAACAAAAACCTTAAAAAAAAAAAAAAGAAGGAAATTCTGATCCTGTTGCTGTGGGGTCAGCCCAGACAGGGCTGGTTGGGAAAGGTCCCTCCCATGACCTAGTGAACGGCCCAGATGAGAACCCCCTCCTCCCCGCCCCCACTCCTCCCCTGTCAGACCCTTGGTTTTCTCCCCTCTCGAAGGGGCAGGGGCGTGATGTTCTGTGAGGAAACAATGCCCAGACCATTCGGAGTGACATACAAGCTCTCAGTAAACTGTGGTGAGGTGCTGGGAGCAGACCCAGCCTGTTTTCGGTTACACCTTCGCCTCTGAGAGGAGCCAGCGCCAGCCCTGTTTGCTGTTTGGCACAGAAAAAAGCCCTGGGAAAAGGGCCTGTGGTTGGCACCGGGCAGCAAGGACTCAGAGCCTTTTTGCTAAAAACCCATCACCCCTGGGATGGCATTGGTCGAACACACCCCATGCACACACAACCTGGCCCTGGGCAGCAGCGAGAGGGGTGCTGCACATTTGTTCCTGGAACCCAGGCTCCTGCTACAAGGCTTGCTCACTGAGACTGTTTGGAAGGTTCTAGAAATAAGGGTTAGGCAGGGTGTGGGCCTGGACCATCACAGCAGAGAAACAAATCCCCAGGTCCTGAGAAGAGAAAACGAGCCTTCCAGCCTCTAGAACTCTGTTTGCTGAGTGGCATGGTGGGATGGGAGGCCTGAGAACAGGGGTGACTAATGCTGTGTAAGGAAGAGAGCCTGTCTCCCTGGTAACAGACTGCAGGAAACACAGAGCACACCCCCTCCCCAGAGCTTTACAGTGTATGCTCATCGTAACCGTGGCTGTTGTTGATGGACCATCAGCCAGGGACTGATTTCCCAGGCACTGTCACCAGCAGCCCCCCAACACACACACACACACACACACACACAAGCACACAAGGCAGGGCTGAGGATCCTGACTTCAAAAGGAGGGGAACTGAGGCTCAAAGGGCCACAGAGCTAGTAAATGGTGCAGCTCAGGCTTTTGCAAATTTTAAGCAAATTTTAAGCAGCCCCTTTTAAACTTTCTCATTTGATCTTTTCAACCACCTAAGAGATGGGCCAAGGGGAGGTTGTTATCCCTATTTTAAAGATGAAGCAAAATGAGGCTCAGAGACGCACAGTGATTTCTCTAAGTGTCACACAGCTTAGCACCATGGCCCAGAGCTGAGCCCAGGTCTGTCAGACTCAAATGGGTGCTTCCTCAACTTTAGCCCAGGCCTGCCTGTGGCACACTCCCTGCTGCCCCCCAGTCATGTCTCCCCCCGGATGCCTTACCAACTGGGCTGCCCCAATGCTCCAGACATTGTTCACGCATCGTTCACACCCCTCCCAAAACCCACTCCGCTTTGTGTGACCTTGGGAGGCTGATTACCTCCTGCCCTCTGTGAGGTCATTTTCCTGCCAGGTGGGGAGAGGAGCACCTGTCTCTCGTGGGGCTGCTGTGAGAATGATGAGGCATTGTCCGTGGCACCGTGGCCCACACAGGGTCCTGGCTGATGGACACTTGCTGATCAGACAGATTTATCTGTGGAGAATTTCACACAGACTCATCCAGCCCAACCCTAGGACGAAAGGAGACCGTGACTTGACCAGGGCCACACAGCGAGTCGGGGCAGGGCTGGCTGGTTCTCAGCCCTTGTGTCCTGATTCCCAGGCCAGTGCTCCATGCACGAGGACCAGGTGGCACCCTAGGACCCAGGGGAAAGGTCAACACAAGGAAAGAAATCCAGGGAAGAGCCCACCACCTTAAACCCCTGAGGGGCAGAAGTGCTTCCCTGGGAAGGAGCATCCAGTGCTCCCTTCAGAGAGCCTCGAGCACCCCCTGCCAGGCCATTTAACTGCTGTGAGGCCCTCCGGAGTTGGCAGCGAGGGAAGGAGAAGACTGGTCTTTTTCTCAGTGTTCACATCCCAAAAGGAAATGGTGGCCTTGGTGTTCGGCAAGGGTGTGGGGGTGCAGGAGGGCTGGGCAGGCAATCTCACTGTCCGGGCATCCTTCCCACAGCTCACACCCGGTCCGGGAGCTGGGGGTGCGAAGAGAGTGAGCAGATCTGAGGGGAGCCCCTGGGGTGGCTCCTGCTATTTGCAACTTCCCTGACCCCCACCTCGCTGGGGAAGGAGTCCGAAGCAAGAGCTGAGCTGATGGCTGAGAAAGGTTGTTGCCCCTCGGCGCCTAGAGAGAAAATAACCATCGCCCCTGGATTAGTCTCCAAAACTTTTTCTTTTTATGCCCGAGACACTCTGATGCAGAGTCTGTTCTGAAAATCTTTTTTTAAACTGTAATTATAATTAAACCTGCTTTGCAACATGAAGGGGGGAAAAGCCCACGCTCCTTGAATTGCACCACCTAGTCAAATTATTTACATCTTTATGTGATTCCTTCCACATTTATTCTACCACAGACTATTTCTGTTTGAGGGGGCCGTCTGTGGGAGGGTCTTCAGGATACTTGGTTTAGAGGCTTGGGGGGAATAATGTCTGACTCTCATTCATTAGTTCACTTTAAAAAAAATAAATACTGAGTTTTTACCTTTTGCCAGCCTCTATACAAGATCCCTGGAGTCGAAAGAGAAGTTGGACTTGGCTCTGCCTTCTAAAGAGGACAAAGAGAGGAAAAAGAAAGGGGGTTGCCATTTATAGGGTACCTACTACGTGCAAAGCCTTGTGCAAGGCTTTTTTTTCTTTCTCTTTATAGCAGGAGCACAGAGAAGGGAGGGGTCAGTGTTGTCTGGATGGAAGACTCTAGAAGTCTTCCTGAGAATGAGGGGTGGGGAACACCATTTCAGGAGACTGGAAGTCATCTCTGTCTAAACCTCGCTGGGTATAGGGAAGCCGGCCTCCCTTACCGTAAGCGACCGCCTGCCCCCGATGCATTTCCTCTGACTACCCATGGCCGAGAGGTCCCGCAGGGCTCTCTGATCTGACATCGGGAGCAGGACCAGCACGTGAGTCTGCCTAGATAAGCCTGGACTTGGCAAAGCCAGGAGGACTGAGCGATTTTTCCTCTACACTCTGGGGCCTTTCTCTTCTATTATTCACACTAACTGTGGAGCCCAGGCCATGCTAGATTTGGTTCCATTTCAAATCAAAGTAAAATCCATTCTGCAAATATTTGTTGAGGCCCTCCAACTTCTTACCCAGACACTTCTTACCCAGATGGGTAAGACCTAACTTCAGGCTTCGCAGGCTTTCGTTCTAGGAGGGACCAGAGCGTGAATATCACAAGAGCCATCCTAGGGGACCACAGGAGCATTTGCAAAAGGGATGTTTGCTGGCTTCATCTGCCACTGCTTAATGAGCACTTACTTTGTGCCGGCACGGTCCTAAGGCCTAGGAGTTGGAAAGGAACGGGATATGTTCCCTATTCTTCGGAAGCACACATCCTGCTTCCTAAAAAAAAAAAAAAAACGATATAATTTTGAGAAGATGTCTGTGAACTGAGGGAGAAGGAAGACTGTGGGGACAGATGAGGACCATGTGCAGATGGGGGAAGAGAAGCGCCCCTAGTATCTGTCAGACACCAGCCGGATGTTAGGGGCTGTCACATGTCTTCACAGTTGCTCTTCATGGATTCGTTTTACAGATGTGGGAATCGAGACTAACAGAGTTAAGTTACTTGCCCAAGATAACAAATTATGAACATATAAAATTCTGCCTTCTGTTCCATAATATAGCCATATTTACATTCATAGAAAACCACATTTTAAAAGACTTGCTGATAAGTAAAGTTGATAGTCCTGTGAGACTCACCATAAGTATCCACTTGTTCCTTTTCCCTCTCCATGTAGATACTCCTTTTGAGATGGTAGCAATAGGGCTCAAGGGAACAGGATCAGGAGGAAATAGGCAAAAGCCCTTACACGTATTTTTACGTTCTCTAAAATTGAACCAGAAAGAAATTCCACCTAAGGAACTACGCCAATTACGTCTGTTTTAATGCCTATGGATTTCTTACTAACACTTTCCACCAGCACTAAGAACTCTAGGATAGCCCTCCTTCACAATTTCAGTGATACGTTTAAATATTTTCTTTGCATGCTTACAGGTAGCACCTGTGCTAAAATTTCCCCATAGCTGGGTCTGCAAGAATTGACTGCCTTTCTGAGGTTAGGACATGGATTTGCCAACTTCCACGCCCCACCCTTCTGTGTTAGCCTGCCCTGGACCCACTGTAGACAGAGCCCAGCACCCCCAGGGACCCCAATGCCTTCTACCTCCATCCTCCTCCAGGGTTCCTCTTCTCCTTCCCCTCCCCCTCCCCTCCTTTTCTTCCCTCCTCTTTTTTGCCTCTTCACCGCACTCCCACCCTGCTGTCCTCCCTTCGATTCCTTCATTTCTCCCTCCTTCTTCCCCTCCCTCGTTGTCCTCTCCACACTCCTCCATCCCCCTTTGGTTCCTCATTGGTCCTCCTCTCTCCCATCCTTCCCTCTTCCTATAACAGCCTCCTCTTCCCTCTGTCTTCCCCTCTTCTCCTCCCCGTCTCTCCCCTTTATTATCTCATCTCTGCCAAGACTCCCATGAAACCCCCTACCCTCAGGCTTTTTCAGCCAGGGTCTGTGACTCCCTGCAGGGTCTGTGAGTAAGTTGCAAAGTGACCGTTCGCCCTGAAACTAGAGCCCAGCATTCTGGGGTCGTGGGTAGAGGTGTCTCCTCTTGTGGAGAAGTTGCTGGGGTTTGATCCGATTCTCACAACATTGTGGAGTCGGACACACTACTTCTCTTTCCAGTTCTTCGTCTCCGGTTCATTGTTTTCCTAACTTCCCACAAGTGAGATTCACAGTTTACTTATAATTGATTCAAAATTTTGCAACTATTGAAAAAGTAAGTGCACAGAAAGCCTTTGTAGAGAGAGCCCGGTGCCCGGGAAGCCTGAGCGTCCCCGGCAGTTGTGTGGATTAAACGAGATCTCCTGGGTGAGTGTTCGGCATGTAGGCAGTGCTAACTCAGTGACAGTCTCCAGCCCTCCCTGTTTCTCTTGAAACACTGCTCTTTGCGGATGAATAAAGTTGGGTCTCGTTTTCAAGGGCTGCCGTGACACGGCTCCTCACATGGGGTGTCGTATTTCCTTCCCATTCCATAGGCTCAAAGTCCGAGATCAAGGTGTTGGCAGGGTAGGTGTCTTCTGAGGCCCCTCCTTGGCTTGAAACTGGCCGCCTTCTTCCCGGGTCCTCACGCGGTCTTTCTTCTGCATGCGTCTGTGTCCCAAGCTCCTCTTCGTGAGAGGACAGCAGACATACCGTATCAGAGCCCACTTGTATGTCCCCATTTTACCTTATTACTTCTCTAAAGACCCCATCTCAAATAAAACTCATATTCTGACATACTGGGGGTTAGGACTTCAACATAGGAATGTGGGGGGAGGACAGAGTTCAGCCCCCAACACAGTGGATGGAATCCCTCCCTTGGACTTGTCTCACCAAGGCCCTGCCTGAGGGGTCAGGCTCGGTCAGGGGACATGTTCCCCAAGCCAATCAATTGAAAACTATTGCATTTAGAGCTTGGTCTTCCAAACCACTATTGACTGAAGGTTATTTAGGAAGCACTTTCTGGCTGAGCGGGTCCGGGATTAATTATTAAGGACCTGTCCTTGGCCTGGCAGGAGTCATGGACCCCACGTGAGCAAGGAGTAGCCCCACGTGGTTGCTTCTGCTTCCAGACAGATAGGAAGAGGCTGTGTTTTATTTATACGTGCAGCTATTCTTTGTCGTGTGCTTTTCCCCGCATCTTCAGTGGAAGGGATTATTGAAACTCCTCCATCTTGAACCCCTCCTAGTCAGATTAATAGATGGGGTTCAGGTCATTGCCCTGGAGTGTAAGAGCCAGCATGTATTAACCCAAATGCATTAGCAGTCATTAAAGGAATGTTCATTCAAATTTAACACCCAGAACAAGAAGGTGGAGGGAAGGATGGAAAGGGATTGGGACACTGGAGCTAAGGAATAGGTTTAAAGATTTCATATATATGTGCACCACTCTTCTTGGAGAGTTGGGTTAACAAAATTTTTCCCCCAATACCACCTGCAATGTAAATACGTGGTCTGAAGACAATCTTTCACCAAGGCCAATGGCCGGAGGATCGGCCTCCAAGGGGCTGTTTCAGATGCAATAAATTAGAGCCGTGCACTTAATAATATACATTGGATGCGGGTGAATCAATAATCTCAGTGCATTCAAGTATAGATTCAAAGTAGTTGATTTCAGGAACAATATCCCTTGCTATTTATTTGCATAGTACTGTGACCTTAGGCCATGTTTTGTTAGAAAATTCGAGATGGTGAGGGTCTTTCTACTCTTGTTGTCCCACCCCACCCTCCAGTATCTAATTTCCCAAGATTGCCTGCCTCATGGATTGTAACCCCATTTATAATTTCTCCACCATCTGCTTTTCTCTGTTCTGAGGACTGGCTCTGGGTCTCTGCCATGAGGCGCTAGAATGTGAAGGGGAAAGTTCTCCACCAACTAGCTATTTTGCCTTGGCATGTCATTTACCTTTCTGGGCCTCATCTGTAAAGTTAAGGATAATACCTGCTTTATGGAATTGCTAGAAGGATTAGAGATAAAGTATGTGAAGCTTTCCCTGTGGTCCCTGGGATACCAGTTGCTTAACCAATAGATGTGATTATTATTACAAGTCTCCCTAGATGGCCTTAGGTGGAAGGGGTGCTCTGGGCGGGCAGTACCTCAGATTCCTACCTCCTCTCTGTTACCTAGGGCACCCCCACTCAGAGCCACCACTGCCAGCCTCGAAACCGAGGCTCTCACTCATTCCGCCAGCTGTCAGCATGGCGATAGAAAAGTTGGTTGACTCCTCCAAGACACGGGGGTATTAGGAAAGGCACTGCAGTAGAAAAGAAAGAAAATAGTTTTGGCAGTTAGAGAGATCCGAATCCAAATCTTCTCTTTACCACATTCCCTCGGGCATGTTACCACTTCTTTGAGGCTTGGTTTATTCATCTTTAAGAGTGAGATAAAAACATATTTGCTTGCAAAGACGGATGGGACAATGAAATTAAATCTTCTACACATATAAAATACACCTTCCGTTCCTGGCACAGAAAAGGCACTCAGACCTGGTAACAGCGTCCTCATCGTCATTGTCATCATATCATCATCATCAACATCATCATCATCATTGTCATGAATATTACCTCCTTGGCAGTTGTTTTTGGAGATTTTGACTCCATCAGGAGGAGTTTTGAAATGGAAAAGCTTCTCTGCAGTATTTTAACGTTCTGTTTTTTCTTTTTTCTTTCTTTCTTTCTTTTTTTTTTTTTTTTTGGTCCCCTAGCCCAATGTACTTTTTGGGCAAAGACTGCTAAGGTTTATGATTCCATCAGAATCAAGAATTTGGTAATAGGCACGAACAGTTACATCCCAAGCCTTGGGCAATGATATATCAGCCTTTAGTTTCACAGGGTCCAAACGTGTGAAAATCAAGTGGTGTATGCCAGTACTCCTGGGGAATAGGCTTTCTGTGGGAGATTCCACATGGATCGTCTCCTGGCACCGAGAGTCACATAGCGCCATGCCAGTTGCTGGTGATGCAGTATGAAAATTGGCTGGCCATCTAACTGGACCCAGCCAACCTACTAGGTCCTGCCTCAGATATGAGACCATAAACTTCTGCTGCTTTTCAAGTCATGGGCCAAGAAGTAGAGGACTCTATAATTTTTTCATGTATTTTAAAAGTATTTTTTCATCTCAAAGAAATATATAGATTGGACTGGGCAAACGATAGGATGGAAGTTATAGGGATGCCTGGGGGCTCAGTCGGTTAAGTGTCTGCCTTCAGCTCAGGTCATGATCTCAGGGTCCTGGGATCAAGCCTCACATTGGGCTCCCTGCTCAGCAGGGAGTCTGCTTTTCCCTCTCCCCACCCCCACTCATGCTTGCTCTTTTTCAAATAAGTAAAATCTTTTTTGAAAAAAAGAAGTTATATCTGACATTTGTACTTTAGAATGGAATATTAAAAATCTTACTTATTCTAATTGTTTTAATTATAAAATAGTCACAAAGTTCACCATTTTCGCCATTTTTAAGTGTACAGTTCGATGGTACATTTATATTGTTGTGTAGCCGTCAACACTATGCATCTACAGGACTCCTTTTATCTTCCAAACTAAGACTCTGTACCCATTAAACAATAACTCCCCTTTTCTGTCCTCCCCACACTTCCCAACAGCCACCTTTCTAAGTACCTTTCTAGGTTTTGGTGACGGACTTACAGCACTGGGCATAAGGTCCTCAAAGTTCATCCCTGCTGTAGTGTATGTCAGGATGCCCTTCTTTTATAAGGCTGAATAATTTCTCAGTGTACCTTTAGACTCTATTTTGTTTCTCCATTCATCTTTCAAAAGATACTTGCTTTCCTTCTACCTTTTGGCTGTTCTGACGAACACTTCTATAAGCCTGGGTACACAGTACCTGCCCAGGTACTTGCTTTCAGTTCTTTTGGGCATGTACCCAGGAGTAGAATTGTTAGGTCATACGGTAATTCTCATTTTAAATTTTTGAAGAATGGCCACACTGTTTTCCACAGCAGCTGCATTACTTTACATTCTCACCAGCAGTGCCCAAGAGGATCCAAGATGGCCCCACATCCCTGCCAGTGTTTGCTATTTTCTGGTTTTGAGAGTAGTCATCCCAATGAGGGGCACCTGGGTGGCTCAGTCAGTTGAGCATCTGACTCTTGACTTCAGCTCAGGTCATGATCTGTGGGTCGTGAGATCAAGCCCTGCTTCAGGCTCCTCACTAGGTGGGGAGTCTAGTGAAGATTCTCTCTCTGCCCCTGCTCTCTCTCGCTCACTCCCTAAAATAAATAAATAAAATATTTTAAAAGATTTTATTTATTTGACAGAAAGAGCACGCACAAGCAGGGAAAGTAGCAGGCAGAGAGAGAAGCAGGCTCCCCACAGAACAGGGGGGAGCCTAATGCGGGACTCGATCCTAGGACCCTGGGCTCATGACCGGAGCCAAAGGCAGATGCTTAACTGACTGAGCCACCCAGGTGCTGGTAAAATAAATAAATAAATCTTTAAAAAATAGTCTTCCTAATGAATGTAAAGTACAGAGTCTTTCTTATTTATTTCTCCCTTTTTTTAATTAGTAAACTTTATTTTTTAACAGCAGTTTTAAGTTCATGGCAAAATTGAATGGAAGTATAGAGAGTTCTCTTATATCCTCTGCCCCCACACATGTGCAGTCTCCCCCACCGTCAGTAGCCATATCACAGTGGTACATTTTACGGTCAGTGAACCCTACACTGACACATCATTATCCCTCAAAGTCCTGAGTTTACATTAAGGTTCCCTTTTGGTGTTTCCCATACATTCTATGGGTTTTGACAAATGTATAATATGAAAGAAGTTCTGGTGATCCCTCCTTCTTGTTTGCCAAAACACATTTTTAGAACTGGGTACTGAAGCTTGAAAAGCACAATCAGTGTTTTCCCTTTCCATGTTGCCTTGGTTAATGATAAACCTGAACTTAAACGTATTTACACAATATGGCACCACTGAATGGACATGGCAGTTCTCAAGCTCAGACCTCAGCTTTCAGAGTCAGAGAAATCCTGATTCAGCTCTCAGAGCTACATTTTCTCACTGTGTGCCCATGGGGGGGAAGACACTAAATCTCTGTAACGCTCAGTGTTTTCTTCTGTAAGGTGGGGTTGGGTTATAATACCGAATTCATTGGAGTGTTGTATGAATTAAATGAAATAATGCATATAAAGCCCTTTGCACTGCTCTTGAAATAGACTAGAGATTCAATAATAACTAATATTATTCCAAACCATTCTGAGCACCTACTATTTGCCAAGCTGTCTACTGTTAATCACCTGCTTGGTCTTCAAACCTTTTTTATCATCGGTCCCTAATAGTAAATGGCTTTTGACTACACATACTCAGCATTTTCATCTTACCCATGATTCACTCTCAATCCATGTACTAAACATTAGGAAAGTTTAATGCTGTCTTTCTTAAGATTAAGAGAGAGAGAGGGGATGTTCAGATATGTTCTCCCCAAATACCAATAAGTTGTCTTGAACACTTTGTTTTAGAGGACACTGGTTTTGCTTATTTAAGACAAGCGTTGGCAATTTTTTTATAAAGGGTAGATAGTAAAGATTTTGACTTTCTGTAGTCTCTGTTGTTTTTTTTAAATATGATTTTAATTTAAATAAAATATTTTTAAGCAAGCTCTAGGCTCAGCATGGGGCTCAAACTTACAACCCCAAGATCAAGAATCACATGGTCGACGAACTGAGCCAGCCAGGCACCCCTTCTCCAGTCTTTGTTGTAATTACTCAACTCTGCTGTGGATAAAAAAGCAGCAGAGACAGTATGCAAGCAGATGGGCATGGTGGTGTGCCAATAAAACTTTATTTACAAAAACAAGTGTTGCCCACAGTTTGCCGACTTCTGACCTGAAGATGATGCCTGTTATGAAGATGAATCTGGCAGGGGTAATGTGGATTAGCAGAGAAGAGGCGAGAATCAGAGCAGAGAGTCCAGTATCAGAGGCTGTAGCAGGGTCGAGGTCAAAAGTGATGACAGTGTGAACCTCTCAAGCAGAAACCAAAGGGACCTCAGCAAATTCTCATTTCTTTCTCTATTCTGGTAGATGGATGCTAGCAGCATACTTGGGCCATACCTTCCCTTCTTGAGTGAATTAAGTGAATGTGATTATTACATTCCATTGTAATGATCCATTGGAATACAATAGATTCCCTTACATTCCATGTAATGATAATCCATTACATGGATTAATACTATGTTATTATTACTAAATATATACCACATAGTATTATTACTATATAGTAAGTCCTATACCTCCATGCATCATAGAAACTTTATCTATATACACATGAATCTGCACACAGCCCCATGTTGACTCATTAGCTTCCTTGAGTCCTTTGGAAAAGCAGGAAGAGTAAAAGTGAAGGAGTAAATAATTAGATGTCAAATAATTAAAAGTACTGTTGAGAAAGAATGCCTCTCAAATAGTTTTTTTAATTGGGTTTTAATGTGGCTGACTTGGAAAGTTTCTCTCCAAAGATGATGTTGATTGACAGCCTATATAGTTATTAATAACATGTAGTCAATCTGCTAGGAATATATTAAGTGTTCAGAAGCGAGAACATCAGGAAATGGCTGCCAAGGATTCAGGCAACAGTCTCTGCTTGGGACACATTGTTTTCTTGGCCAAGAGTCGGTGGCCATTTGCACAGAGCTGGAGTTGGTGTATAGCCTAAGATGGCCCACGGGTCTGTATCTCATGGTTTTGAAATGTCAACCACCTCTGCTGAGACCAGAAGCCATCAGTTAAATGATTAGTCCTCCAGGCAGTGCATTCAGCTAACAGTTTATAATTAGAGACTCCTAACCAAAATTTTAGTGACATCTCCTAAATATCACATCTGTAAAACTAGGCTAGGTGACTTTAAAAAAAATGCATTTATTATCATATTTTCTCATTTCAAAATTTAAACCTACTTATTCTTGAAAATTTAGAAACTATAGGTGAGCACATGAAAGAAAATAGTAAGTAGCTGTTCCCCCACCACACTGAAATAAATGCCCCTGCTTTCTCTGACCCACAAACACACACACATACACACACAGAAGCACACGCACACACACACACACACACACACACACACACACGCACATTTCACCTTTCTCTAATCTCCAAAAATAGGACCCTCCTCCCTATTAAATTTTGAGATCTGCTTTTCTCATTTAACAATATGTAATGTACAACTTTCCATGTCATTACATCTACAGAATCCATTTGTAAGGGTACATAGTATTTCATCATACAGAATGCCAGAGGTTTTTCTTTACATTTCTCCTACTGTTAGACATTCAGGTGGATCCCCATTGTTTTCCACTCTTCTACTCACTATGCTGCACTGAGTACCAGCTCTGGTATCTGGCCGGATAGCACAGACAGGGCAATGCGGTTTGCCGTGTCTCAGCTGGTGGGTGTCTAGATCGTCACTATTTTTAATATCGCCTCCGGAAACATTTTTATGTAAGTATTTGGGATACTTTGTTGGACTAGAATTTCTGGTTTATCAGAATTCAATATTTTTTTACAGATTCTGGCAAATCGGCCTCTGGAAAGACAAGTACTAGGTAACACCAGGTTGGCCCGTGTGCAAAGCCCTTCTGAGCCCAAACCCTCTGGGGAATATAGTCAAGAAGTTTGGTGAGGAAAAGAAAGAGCAAAAAAGAGCTTGCTTTGGAATCAAATAAAGATTGATATAGATGTGGACAGTGTATTCATTGGGAACCTGGCAAGAAACTGTGGCATTTCAGATGAGGTGGTTAAGGAACATGTGGTGAAGGGGCTATCTTTTATTTATTTATTTATTTATTTAAGATTTTATTTGTCTGTCAGAGAGAGAGAGAGAGAGAAAGCACACAAGCAGGGAAGTGGCAGGCAGAGGCAGAGGGAGAAGCAGACTCCCGCTGAGCAAGGAGCCTGATGCAGGGCGCCATCCCAGGACCAGGATCAGGACCAGGACCTGAGCCAAAGGCAGATGCCCAACCGACTGAGCCATCCAGGTGCCCTGAAGGGGCTATTTTTAATGCGTGGCAGAATTAGGGGCAACCAGGAAGCCTGGTGAAGCACCATGAGTCAGCAACGTCTGGGAGCTATGGCTGCCCAAAGCCAGAAGGGGCAGGGGAGGGAGCAGGCACTGGGACCTTGAGGAGAGCAGTGGCTACATGGTAACCATAACAAAGGACTGTCCCCAAGAGTGATGCCCTTTCATACAGGTCTGCAGCCACTGCCAACCCTCAGGCAATAGCAGACAGGTTGCCTGGTGAGTAAATACCCCAACCTCATTCTGCTTCCAACTTGGACCTCCTGCCAGGACTCCCACTGGCTGAACCCGCCTGGTAGCCAGAGGGAGGCCCACTGATCCAGGTTAAACAGGGGCCTTCCAGGGCCCTGAGCGGGAGGAAGAAGGGTAGGAAGGCTCCGGATGGCCACATCGAGACATCTGGCTGGCACAACCCTAGACCGAGGCATGGACTTTAGTCTTTTCTTTCCAAGTCAGGGTCTGAAGGCTGAGGGAGGGATGAATTGAAGAAAAAGAAATTAAAGATGGTGCGGGAACAAAATCATAATTCTAACCCTGTCTTTTGGCCATTGTAGGAGTGTCAGAGACGGAAGTATGAGTCAGGAAATCTCTCTCCAAGAGCATCATGAACTGCATTTCACATTTGCCACCTCTTGCAATCCACTCCCAGCAGAGTGTTGCAGGTTCTCCGTAGCACCTGGGCCCAGAACAGACAAAGGGAGGGTGAAAAAGAGCTGGGGCGCAGGGTGGGGGTGGGGAGGGCCGTCAAACCAAGACGATTTTATGTAACTTACATCCTTATGAAAATGCGTTTTGCTTTTATTTTAAGGCGTGCTATTTATGAATTCCTTAGGGGGTTAAAAAGCATAAAAGATGGATTTTTGATGAGATGTCAATAGAAAAATCTCTTCGCTCCTGGAATAACGACACTGTTGTTTTGACTTGCTGTTTTTTTTTTTAAAAAAAAAAAAAAGGCCATCTGTTTTCATCAACATCAACAAGAATCTCTAGCCACCTTTTCCCTCATAACCTTCCGTCTCTTTGCACAAATGACAATATTTCCTTCGTGATTCATTCCTGAAGACATTCTTCTGGGCTCAATGCTGCTGCTAAATTTGTACTTGAGTTTTCACTGAGAGTGCAACATGATCCTTGCTCAGCCGGCGACTGTGCCGTTTTGGCTTTCATTTCCCGAGCCCCAGATTGTTATACCCTGGGGTAGCCGGTGGCTCCGGACGACACTTTATGCAACTGGTTTCTCCTGTTTCTCAAGGGATGTTTGAGGTCTTCGAGGGAGCCCAGTAAATAGCACCCGTCCTTCCACCTGAGTCCTGAACAGATTGGGAGACAAATAGAGGGTGACAGATGGAAGCCAAACTATCATGTTTATTACGGATAATGGATGATGTCCCTTGGTAAGAGAGCTGAATCAACTTGGTCATTGGATCCAGGATTAGGCGGACTGCCCCACCTGGTCATGGGCAGTGCTGGATGGGGGCAGAGGAAGAGCCACCCCTGGAGGAGTAGAAATAAGTGCCGCTAGCTGCCAAGAGGAAGAAGGGCGAGGCTCAACCTAGCATACTCTGTTTATTCTTCCTCAGCTTCCCTCCAGTATAACTCAATCCACTACCTGTGAGGAAAGGGTCAGAGAGAGGCCAGGAGAGTCACTAACAGGGCTCCTTTTCTGTGGAAATTAGAACAAAGTTTTCCTTTGTTCCCATGGCGTGGGTCAGAGTGGTAGGGGTCACACGGAAGCTAAGAGACGTGCCTTGCATGAGCCTAGGACTTAAGATACACTGAGCAAATACTTGTTGACTTTGTGTGTTCATTCACTTAATGAATAGTTACCGAACAAAGATGGAAGGCCGAGGGAAGGAGTTTAGCTTTTTTATTCCTGGTACAGCAGGGAGCCACTAAAAGATTCTGAGCAAGGGAGAAACATGATCAAATTTGCACTTGTGAAAAATTACCCTTGTTGCCTTCTGGGGAATGGATTATAAGGAGGACAAGTTGTAGACGGGGAGAGACGAATTTGGAGGCTTTCGCTGCTGTCCAGGTGAGAAGTGATGATGTCTAAGCCTAGGGTGAACGCCGAGGAGAATGACACAAATGGACGGGTGGGGAATAACTTGCAGCTAGAGTTATCAGGATTTGCTGATGGACTGAAGTGAGGAGGGGGAGAAGAGTTGAGAGTGCGCTGCGGTTTTAGTCGAGTGACTGAATGGACTAGAGAGAAAGTAGACAGGGAGGGACAGGTGCGGGGTGAATGAGCGACGGTGTCCCTGGGCTACCCAGGCTCTTTCGGAGGCTTGTGGTGGGCTCAGCATACATCCCTGTTTGTATAGGCCAGTCCTGGTTTACACCTGCTGACCCAGCATAATGATTAAGAATGTCTCCTTTCAGGGATGCCTGGGTGGCTTGGTCCATTAAGCATCCACTTTTGATCTCTGCTCAGGTGTTGAGCTCATGGTTGTGGGTTCAAGCCCTACCATTGGGCTCCACACTGGGCATGGAGCCTACTAAAAAAAAAAAAAAGAAAAAGAATGCTTCCTTTCACCCTCAAAAGTGGCCTGCTTTGGATAATTAAGTACCTGGTCACTCAAGCCTGGAAAGAATTTTAAGCTAGTAGAGAAATATTGGAAATGTGCTTTGACTTGTAAAAAGCAGTGTATACATGAAAAGCATCAATCAGCATTTGTTATGTTAATGAAGATTTGTCCCAAATCTGTATCTTCTTTGCCCATGAACTTACACGGGTATTTTTAGGTGACCTTCCTCTGTTGCCTCATTCACCTTCCATGCCCTGTCGCTTCCACCCCTAGAAGGGGACTCTGTTCCTGAATCCTCCTCCTCTCTCTCCCCCTCCCCGCTCCAGCCTTCCCCCAGGTGCCATTGATTCCTAAAACACATACTTCATTGCCCTATGGGGGCTCTCCATTTGAAGGAACCTGACGGTTCATGTTTTTATAGATCAAAGCTTTGTGAAGTAATACACAGTGGGTCCCTGCTCTAGCACTTTTTCTTGGCTACGTTCACCTCAAGGAAGACTCAGTCTTATAAAACAATCCTCACTCGTCCTGGCTTCCAGAGTACTTTGGGAAAATGAAAATACCCACTTTGCAACTGCCTTCCCCTCTTGAAAATGTCTAAATATACAGTGGTGCCCACAGAGGCTTTTGCATTTTACACAAATGCCACAGCTCTGTAGGTTTGCAGGAGGAGGCATGTCCCAGTTTGGAGAAGGACGTTTCTAGATGCCCAGGTTGTGGTCCACCCCTTCCCCTTAGTGGGGCACCTGCAAAACACTCGCTTCTCACCTTCTAGGGTCTTCGTCTGTTCACTGTAAAATAAGGGAAGGGGTCTCTGCCCCCTTTGTCATTGCTTCCAACTCACTGCTGGTTTTCATTAGGTGGCAGGACAAAGTGCTGCCTGGTCATGATGCTTGTGGACCCAGGGGGATTAGGGCACCATCCTTATTTCTCAAGCCAAATTTGAACTGATGTGAGCCTTCACACACAGACCGACGCAAGTCCGTGTCACTCTCTGATGCCACCCCCCCCCCCGCTTTCCCTCCCCAACAGACCCTAAACAAGGACATTGGCACAATCCATGTGACGTTCATCCCAAAAGGTCTCTCAGACTTTTTAGTGGTAATTTGTATTAGTTTGCTAGGACTGCTAAAACAAAGCACTACAAACTGGCTTACATAACAGCAAATTATTGTTTGGAGGCCAGAAGTCCAAAAGCAGGGTGTTGGCAGGGCTGGGGCCTTCTGAGGGCTATGATGGAGAGTGTGTTCCCAGCCTCTCCCCTGGCTTGTGGTGGTTGGCTGGCATCTTCGATGTTCCTTGGCTTCTAGAAGCATCTCCCAAGTCTCTGCCTTCGTCGTCACATGCCATTCGTCCTGTGTGTGTGTCTGTCTCCAAATTTTTCCTTCTTAGAAATACACTGGTCGTATTGGATCAGGGGCCCCCCCTGCTCCCATACATCCTCCTCTTACCCGACGACATCTGCAATAACCCTCTTCTCAAATAAGATCACATTCTGAGGTGCTGGGAGTTGACATCAACATCTGAATGGAGAGGGGACAGACACAATTCAATCCATATGAGCTGTTTTAACTACAGCCATTGCTATAGTTAACACCGTTTTGCCTCATAGACAAACCACTGGCCCAGGGCGAACCATCCAGTGCTGGACTCCCAGGGTGACAAAGTCTCATTTGTCCAGCTTCCTATCCAAATGCGCATGGTTCTTGGAAGGAAAGGGGTCTTCTTTGTGCTAACTTTTGCCTCGGATGTTCCTCACTAGACTCTGGTGATCACTAGGACCCTTAGCACCATTCTCCCCTGGACACCATCAAGGTCTCCCGATCTCAGAGGTCTTCGGAATGGCTAAGCGTGCCAAGCTTGCGGGATCGCAGTAACACCAGCCAACTCTCTCTGGGCCGAAGATGCTCAGACCTTGGACACAAAGTCCTCTCCCATTCTTCCCTGGAATGGGGGCGGGGAATCCTTACATTTATTTCAAATTAATGTCAAGGTCTTCTGCCCTCTTAGTGCTGCCCTGTCTCCCTTGCTGTGTCCAAAGACAAATACATGCAAAGAAACACAAGTTGTTCCTCATGCTAAGCCCTGCTCTGATGTGTGCGATCGGTAGATGTTTACTAGGCAGCTACGAAGCGCAGTATGGAGCACCGAATTTAAAGTTGAACACTGCACTATTCTACCCTCGGTTGGTGGTGAATGATCCAAATTTTAAATAATCATTTGACACCCGATCTGCCAGAGAAGAGATGTGGCTTGTCCCAGGTGTGATGCAACTGGTGTGTGTCAGAGTTGGAACTAGGGTGGATGTCTCCCAGCAACTTGCGTGTGTAGTCTGTGTGGCTTTCCACCCGGGAGTCAGGAAATTCTGAATATGCATGTCTTTTGCATGCATGTCTTTGCGGG
>CM052815.1:49928153-50012946 GCA_028533885.1 Nasua narica | reverse complement strand
GTCTAACTCACTCATAGGTCAAAGAAGAAATGATAATAGAAATTTTAAAATACTTGTAAGTGAATGGTAAAGGAAACATTAAATATCAGAGTTGTGGAATATAGCCAAGGCAGCACTTAAGGGAAATTTATGACCTTAAAATGCTTGTATTCGGGAAGAAGAAGGGCTGAAAATTAATGAATGGGCTAAGTATCCAATTTAATAACAACAGTAAACATAAATAAGATAGCCCATGGTTATACAGTTATAAGTGGTAAAGACAGGATTTGAATATGGACATGGCTGGCTCCAAAGCCCTCGCTCTCTCCACTATACCATGAAACTTTCTGTGGGCTATTTTCCATAATATGCCCAGTGCCTGGAAATTCTGCTTCTCCCTCAGAGTCAAAGAGATGAGCCTATAGGGTAAACTCCCTGCATCAAAGGTTGATGATAAATCCCACTCATTTATTCATGTGTCCTTTTACTCATTCAGTTATTAAATATTTATTGAGCATTCGCTATGTGCCAGGCACTGTGATCGCTACCTTAGTTGCCTTTCCTCTGAGTGTTCAAAAACCAGTCTTCTGCCTGGGGCCAAAGCCACGCTGCTGCTGCCCCCACTATCCACCCCCTTCCCCCGCCCCTCAAGCTGCCTGAATCTTCTCTGCTGCTTGTCAGAACAGCATCCTCATAAAAAATGACTGATTTCTCTCTTGTCTCTTTCAACAGGTAGACTGAAATTACCATGTGTCCAAATTAAAATTGCATACTTGAAGGATTATTTGAAGGACTATTCTTAGACCCTTTTAAGAAGATTTTAAAGAAAAGTGAGTTGGTTTTTTGTTGTTTTTTTTTTTTTTACACTTCAGAGGGTATTCATGATCTAAATTAATGTTATGGGTGATTTTTTTTTTCTACCTCTTAAATGTGCGTTAATAGGTAGACTTTCTCTCCACTTATTTTATAATACCTTTCTTCCCCTAAGAACAATGAGCACAGAGTACAAGATTACTGCTTGCCTTCCCTATAAGGTTTTAGTACCTTTCAAAAGCTTATGTCATCTTAGAGATGAAAGGCCTTATTACGATGGGCCATTCATTAGATGATAGATAGATAGATAGATAGATAGATAGATAGATAGATAGATGATAGAGGTAGCTTACAGATATTTGGCCCGTGCTTGGAAACCTCCAGTTACCGAGGAGGAATTTGGTATTTCCCCACATTTAAGATTTTTATAGCATTTTTCCATAATCTGGATTTGAAATCTACTCCTCTTCACAATGCCAAGCCTCTTTCTTCTTGACCAGACAGTCCTAAAAATGGTTGAAGATTATGTTTTGCCTTGAGATCTTTTCTTCTTCTTTGTTCCTTCAGTAATAATTTGGTTTCAAGAGCCGTTCCTGCCCTGGTTACCTTCTCTCCAGTACTGTAAATGTCTCCTTAAAAAGGCATGCCTGGAACACAGACAGAGCTCGACTAGTGTCCTTTGTCCTAGGAGATCCATGAGAACCAAAGGGGAAGAAGCCCCAAGTCCAGACTTGGGTTGCAGGCCTAGTTCTGCTCTTGCTGTGCTCTTAGGAAAGTCATCTCTCTGAGCTCAGAGAACACAAGGAGGGTAGGATAAGAGGTCCAAAGATGTTGTCCACCTCCATGTGGACATTTCTGTTGACTGGAGTAAGGAGGTGGCTGCTTTTCGCTATCCCAGGCACTGGAGTGGTCCAGGACTTGGGGATCAGTGGGATCTGGGTCCAATCCCAGACCCATCACTTACTGACTTTGTAGCCTGTAGACTTCTCCTCTCTGAGCATCCGTTTCCTCATTTGTGAAATAAGGATATTAATGCCTGTGGCACAGGATTTGTGTGAGGTGTGCTGGGATAAGGTACATAAAGTACTTGTTACCTGGCATGTAGGAAGTATGCAATAAATGCCAGTCCCTATTCATATTATATAAGTAGTGACGGAGCTACTTACTTTGAGCCGGAAGAGGACAAGAGGCAGTAAGAACTCTCGTAAGACAGAATATGTGAGCCTGCTTATTAGGGATAGGGGAGAAGTATCCACATCCTATAAATATTCGTGCAAACACAAGCTTAACTCTAGGAAGTTTATGCAATTCAAACTCAGAATTGGAAGGATCAGTTGGTCCGGAATATATTGTCAAAAGGGAAACTTCTAAGGCGGGTCTGAGGAACTGAGGAATTACACAAACCCTGCCAACCTCTCGCTGCTCCTGGCACCTCAGTCTTGGACAACAAAGACTGCTGTCCCCAGGAGGGTCCTTAGACCCCCCACTAGACCTTGAGAATCCTCAAATAGTTATGTGTGTTCAGAGTGGGAAGGGATTTACAAACTGTTAAGTGCCCTACACATATTTGTACATTCTGGGATATTTAATACTGTGGAAATCAAGAGGGTAAAACTCCAACGAGCTGAGCGTGGAATGAACCAGGAGAGTCCAGCCCACAGACTTCTGGAGTCGAACACCATGTGAACCTGAGTGCGTGTACGTGTGTGTGCACGCACACACGGGCCTGTGTGTTTGCTCGTGCGTGCAGCTGTGTGTACGAGAGAGAGAGAATCTTGGGATGCTGTAGGTGTGGTCACCACGCTACACAGTGACCAGCTGCCTGGAGGGAGAATAACATAGGAATGAAAACGCAGGCTGTGGCATCAGTCAGCCTCACTCTGTAACGGCCCAGCTGGGTGACCTGGGCCACATTTTTAACAAAAGTACCTGTCTTTGCCTTCATGGAGCTTAAAGTCTGTGGACAGGTCTACTCTGGGGGGTTGGGAGTCAGCATAGAATTTACCCTTCACACTGGGCGAGTGCCTAGGATGTGTGAGTGCCCTTGTCTTGGGGTTCATGTAGTTTATCAGTTTAGGGAAAGTTATCTGACCTGTTTGATTAAAGGAACTTCATGAGGTGTCATAGATTCCACAGGGCCACTCCCCCAAGATCCCAGTCACTCCCCCAAGGTCCCAGGCCACTCCCCCAAGGTCCCAGGCCACTCCCCCAAGATCCCAGTCACTCCCCCAAGGTCCCAGGGTCACTCCCCCAGGGTCCCAGGTCACTCCCCCAAGGTCCCAGGCCACTCCCCCAAGGTCCCAGGCCACTACCCCAAGGTCCCAGGTCACTCGCCCAAGGTCCTAGGCACCATCCCCAAAGCCCCAGGACCGCCCCAACAAGGTCCCAGGCCACTCCCCCAAAGTCCCAGGGCCTCAGTGGATGGAGAGCCCACATGGGTGAAAACACCCTCTAGCCCTGCTGGAAAGGCTAATTCCAGAGGTGTTCTACCTTGGCCATCCTTCTGAGCCCCCTTCCTCCACTTGGGTTTGGGGCTGACAAATCTTAAATTCAGAACTGAGAACTGTGTTGTCATTTAAGGCATGGAACAAGGATTTTTTTCTTTAAATTGGAAAATTAAATATAGCCAACATGGCTTTTGTTCTCCAGACACTACTGACCTTCCACACATGGGTGTTGCTCCAGGCTGATGCTATCATGGGTGCTGCTCCAGGCTGATGCTATCATGGGTGCCACTGGTCACAGGTGCCCCTTTCAGGGATATCCAGATCCAGGGAAGACTGCATTGTCCTGTTTTGTGGGATTTTTCAAATTGTGTATTGTCTGATCCATTAGCGGGTCATGAAATTAATTTGGTGGTTCAAGATTGTCATGCATTAAAGTGAAACAGAGTAACCCAGTAACCCATAGAGTGAGTAAAGATATGTACTTTATATATATTCAGCAAAGCTCTTAAATCCAAAACAGTTACAGTGGGGAAAAAAGAGGAAACGCCCACAAATCAGTAAGGAAAAGACAACCTGTTTGTTCTATTGAACAAAGACAGAAGATTCAAACAGATGCTTCACAAATGAAGGTAGCCAAAGAGCCAGTAAGCATATGAACACATGATCAGTTCTCAGAGAATTGCACATGAACCCCACAGTGACCGGCTACGGTAAATGCACGAGAAAGACGAAAAGAATACCTAACACCAAGTGTTGCAGAGCTGTGAAGCAACCAGAACTCTACATGGCCGGTTGACGTGTCGTTTGCTATAGTGACTTTGGGAAAGTGGCAGTATCCACCAAAACTGAGCATCTCTATACCAGCACTTCCGTTCCTGGACACACAGCCATGAGGCACGCACACCCGTGTCCACCACAAAACATGGCCGGTGGAATGGATAAACTTTGGCATGTCCACGCAATGGAATATTGTACACAGTGGCATCCATGACTCTCACACACATAACGTGGAAAGAAAAAGCCAGGCATTAAGAACCTTTTCTACATCTCTATAAAGTATGAAAACAGACAAAACTAATCTGGGCTGTTGGACGTCAAGACAGCGGTTACCCTTCAGGGAGGAGTTGGTGAGTGGGAAAAGGCAAGAGTGGGTTTTCAAGGTCCTGGTAATGCTCCATCTCTTGATCTGAGGGCTGGCTGCGTGGGTGTTTTCAAGTGTGAGTATTTATCTAATTCGTCATTTACGACGGGTACACACTGCTCTCTTACATTGTGCTTCAATAAGTTTATAAAATGGATTTACAAGTCGCAATTTATAAGTGAACATAAAAGAATAGAAAACACAGCACGTAGTGATGGTAAGCATCAGCAAAACCTAAGTTCTGCGTGTATATTACATATGTGCCTACACTGGATTGTGATGTCAATTGTATTTCTGACTGTGAATCCGAGCCCCAAATCTCGAGAGCTTCTGGTTTAAGACGAGGACTCCGAGGCCCAGAAAAGCAGGGAATTAAGAGCAGAGCTAGGAGGAGAGCAGAGCTGAGAAGATGCGAGGTCTCCTCCTGCTGATTCCATGTCTCTCCTCTCCCTGCCAATTGGTGGAGTGGTGCATTCCATTGAGTAGGCTCCGTCTGGCACCTTCGTCTCTGGGAGGCAGTCCTGTGCTTTCTGCCCAACGGGAGCAATTGTTTTTCCACCCACAGATGGGCAGAGTCTGAGGCCCAGACACCTCTGCAGGGGCCTGGCTCCAGCTCCCCGAATTCTTCCCCGCCTCCTTCCTGCCTCTTCTGCCTGATCGGCTTCCCTGAGAGCTCACTCAATCGTGTTTTCATTTGTGTAATGTGACTGTTGTGCCAAAGCTATTTTATGGTTGTACAAGTTGGAAAACTGTGAAGAAAACACACTGGGAGAAGGGGATCCAACAAAGCATGCTTCGGACCTGGCTTTGTGCTTTTCTTCTGTTACGAAGTGGAGAGTCCTTTCGGCCGACCTCTCCTGTAGGGTCCGAGGGTTCCCAGCCTCTGCGGGTATCCGATTCGCAGGATGAAGCCCTGTCCCAGCTAGGCAGAGCTTCACAGGGGAGGGAAATGTTGTGTGGATTTTAAGAGGCCCAGGATGAACCTCACACGGGACCTGGAACCATCTTAAACAGGAGGGTTGCGTCACATCAGCGGCTTTCCAGCTCCTTTGACTATGACCCGTGGTAGAAAATACATGCGGTGTCTTCACTCGGGACACAGCCCACCTACCACAGGGAGAAGGGCGTGGTTTGGGATGGGGTAGCCCAGATCTCTCCAGGAGGGGCATCTAGCCCAACCTCCGGGACGGGGAGCCAAAGGGGGCCTCAGAAATTTCATAGCAGCCAAGAGGTCTGAGCTGAGGATTAGGGAAAGGAGAACTGCACAGGCCGGATCGCTGAGGAGAGGCCAGCAGCTGAGAACCTCATTTGAAAGGAGTGGTATTGTGTTCTAGAAACTGCCTGCACTTGAAGTTGACGATCTGTCTGGGGAATGTAGGAGGGGCTTCAGAAGAGGTGGACAGGGACCAGTTGGTGAAGAACCTCTGTGCCCTGACAAGATGTGTCCAGGGTGAAAAGGAGGCCGTTCATGAGATTCATGTAGGCAAGAAATGCCTGCACCTCGGAGACAGAGGTAGAGGTGCGCGCAGACACAGCTCGGAATATCCGTGTGTCCCACGACTGTGTTCTGCAGTGCTCGCTTGTGCCGTCCTCAAAGAAAACCTTCAGAGACCTGTTCTAATCTAGGCCTGGCAGGAGGCGGGCACTGGAGGGACGAGTAAGAAGGAGGTCCCAGCCTCTCAGTCCTGCCAGTGCACTGATGGGTCAAAACCAAACATAAACTTGACATAGTAGTTACTACTCCATGGCAAAATGTTCCAAACTGTGATCCAGGTTATATCAGTCCTACAAAAGGTTGTTTAGAAAGAAAAGGAGGAGGGTTTCCTTCGGAGTGACCTGAGAAGTGCTATCTACTGAATTGCTCCTGGGAGATCTGACGGCCACAACCCCGGTTCTGAGTACTGCAGGGAGGATACTAACCTAAGGTTGCTCACAATTATTTGTCCCTTTTGCATGTGTCTTCCAACCCCTCTGTTTTTCAGAACTTATTTTGGGGAGTTCTGTTGGAGAGAATGACCTGAAGGCTGGTTGAGAGCTCTGAAGAAGGAGCAAAAGGCTCTCTCTGCATGAGAGAGGACAGGGAGAGTTTTTCAGAGAGGGAGATTTTACACAAGGCCCCATCGGAGCCTAGCACAGGGTCTGAACCCCCAGCAAGTACCTGGTAAATAACTAATAATCGAAGGAATGGCTACTGTTGTTTGCTGGCGAGGAGAATCCAGAGTGCTCAGCAGGCTCTGGAGACGGAGGGCACACGTTAGTCATGGTTCAAGTGTGCCTTGGCAGTTAGATGGAGCGTCCCTTTCCTCTTCCCCAGCCCCCTCTCTTGACTGTTTCGGAAAAGGCATCAGGAGGCAGCAAAGGCAAAGGTGTTTCAGGTCCCATACTCTCTAGCCAGCCTGCCTGGATTTGAATCCCAGCTTCATCACATCCCAGCTAGTTCCTTAATTCTTCTGTGTCTCAGCACCTTTCCCTGGTAAGACGGACCCAAAAATAGCGCCCAGGATTAAGTGTTAATATAGTCATGGTCTTGAGACAGCCCGACAGGTGGTAAGCATCACCTAAGTGCCAGCAAGTCTGGGCTGCTAGCTGCTTCTGCTGGGTGCCTCCCACGGCCTCTGGCTGAGTTCCCTCTCCACTTTCCCAGCAGACTGCAGATCCTTGGATTCCCGAATGAGGTATTCTGCACATTTCTTCCCCCCCCCCTCCCCCCCGCAGTGGCATTGCAAAGGGCCAGGATGACGTTTCTTCATTTTCCATAGTCAGGGCTGTTTGAGGTAAGGCTCAGATTCCATTCCCGGTTATTAGCGCCCAACCACTCCGGCTGGGTAAATATTTCTGAGGAAGTTCAGCACATCTATTATTAATTTACTGCAAGCAGTTGCTGTACATTCCAGAATTGCTTCTGCCTACGGATGTTTTTGTAGGCTGTGTAGAGTTCTCCTGCCCTTAATGCCTTTCAGGGGGGTGTGGTGGCAATGGGCCTCTCCTGCCTCGGTGTCCCTGTGGGGAAGGGTGGACAGTTGTGTGGGCGGTGGGCACAGGGTACATGGATCCTGGTAATTCTGGTAATGGACCTAGGGGATCTTTTCTTTATACACCCCTACGTTCAGCTTGACACCTGGCTTAGTGGCCAGAAACCAGGGTGTCAACCTTGAGAGCACCCTCTCTGCCATGGCCCCATGCCCAGTTGTCACCAGGTTCTAGTGACACCATCTCCCAGACTTCGCAAACCCAATCCTTTCCCTCTTATACTGCTATACATCAGCTAGGCCCAGCAGCCACCTCCTCCCATCCCCCAAATCCCCACCACAATGCCCCCACCCCAGCTTTTCTGGTCATGAAGCCAGTTCAGGACCCCTGCTTTGCCTTGCCATGGAGTCCCCCCTTTGTAAATCACCTTTCAATCTTTGTATTACCGATCCCTGTCCAGCTTCTCTGCTGGACCATAAGTCTATGAGGATAGGGACCATGTTCATCTTGGTAACGACACTCAACAAATAGAAACTTCTTCCCAGTTA
This sequence comes from Nasua narica, assembly GCA_028533885.1. Lineage (NCBI taxonomy): Eukaryota > Metazoa > Chordata > Mammalia > Carnivora > Procyonidae > Nasua > Nasua narica. Next base: position 50,005,048 of record CM052815.1, on the reverse strand, counting down.
GTGATAGACAGAGAGTTATGCTTTCCTTTCTCCTCTCTCCATTCCTCCTTCCCTTCAGTCCTTCCTTTTTTTTTTTTCTTTCTTTCTCCTAAACTACCGTTGAAAGGGGGCTAATGATCACAGAGGAATCTCAAGGCCACTGTAGGAAGAAAGGAAACAAAATAGGACCCTGAACACCTCCACCCATCACCAACCCAGAAGCTACCCACAAAGGGTAGATTAAACTCCCACAGACATTAGAATTTTATTTTTGATTTTTCTATAGGGAAAGTAAAAAGTAGTTCTCTAGGACTGACTGTGTAGCTATACTTCCTAAGTGTAAAGTCCAGCTCCATCCTTACTGCTGTGGGACCTTGGACAAGTTATGGAAGCTCTCCATGGTCAGTTTGGTCATCTGCAAAATGGGGTAATGGTTGTGTCTACTTCAGAGATTTGTTGTGAGATTAACAAGTAAAGCACTTAGAATGATGCCCAACACTGGTAACATATCTAGTTAGTTATCGTGGTTATGGTTGTGATCATCTCCGTTCATGAAACTACATATTAGCGTTCCGCACTTCCATTTCCCTGGAGCATGTCAAAATCTCCCAGTGGTTAGGATTTATATATACTTTTAGCTTTCACTGGCTGAGGCACATATAAGACAGACAGCTACCGTGGATTCAATAATGTCTGAGCTCTATGTGTATTTGTCATAACAGCCCTTACACGTGTTGCGTAAGATGTTGATTCAGTTATAGACAATGTGTGGTGAGCGAACATACAGGCTCTGTATGGGTGTTTCAGTAAAAAATATCCCCCAGCGAGAAAACTATGATCTGGATTATTGCTGTTTCCTCCAGCATAGTTCATGCCCATGGTAGGCACTAAATTAATATTTGAGTAAACAAGTAACTGCATGGATGGACGAACAGATGGACAGATGGGCTAACAGTTGAATGAATGGGTAGATGAGGCTGTTTCACACTGGCCTCTTGATTTACTTTGAACATAGTAGGGGTGTATTATGTGTGTTCATGTATATGTGTCTATGAACATCTGCAGAGAAAGTCCCAGCTATTTCTGTCCCAGGGAAGAAGATAGTCATCGTTACATAGTTTGCATATTCTCCCATTTTTTAGTTTACAAGGTCATTTTTCACTGGAGTCCTTTCAGCTGTCCTGCCTTGACAAAAGATAAGCACTCCCTCTGCCTCTTCCATGCCTTTCTCCTCCAACAATGAGGGCTTTGTGCAGGGAAGATTGCCTATGGATACTCCTTTCCCAAGGCCCCATAGCCTTGTCTGGCTTCTATCAAGAGTACTGACGGGGGAGGAGGACACAGACAGTTGGATTCAGGGAGCAGTGCCCATGGCCTCATGCCAATTCAACAAATCAGGCTGGGGTAGATAACTCAGTGTCTCTTCTGGGATGTAGGCAGCCGGGCCACCTGACCCGGTTATCCAGCTATCTCCAGCCAGCACCCTGGAAGTCATCAAACTCTAGTTTCCCAGAGTCTCTTGCTCAAGGCCCAGGAGAGGATGCAAAGCTGGAGCCAATGGTGAGAGATGGCAGAAGGACAGGTAGCTGGCTTTTTACTCAGTAGGTGTAAGCGGCTGCTGTGGCTCCTGTGTCTTAGGGCTTCGGTTCACTAAATGAGATTAAAATGCCAACAGCCTGCCTCTACACAGACTTACTTAGGAGCACATTGGCTTGAACTGCTTAATGAGTGTTAGTCAGGAATCTAAGAAAGGCCTGGGCAGGCAGGCGCCTGGCTGATTCCTTGTTGATTAGAATGCTAAATGTGTCGCCCTTTGAAAGCCCTCAGTTGCTCAGAGAGCAAACCCAGGGTTGCAATTTCCCGGTAACCCTTACATTCCCACTGTTTCCAGATGTTTATAAATCAGTAAGCTGATGTGAGTAAAGAAGGGTTAATGAGGACATTTTGATAATGAAAAGGGCAACAATTATGATTATCACAAAAATAGTGGTTAGCAAACCTGGCTGCCCACCAGAAACACCCAAGAGTTTGTTTGTTTGTTATTTTGAAAATAAAGACTCTGGGCCTTATCCCTAGTGATTTTATTTCCCCAGACATGGAGCCCAGGAATCTATAAGGTTAATAAGTACGCCGGATGATTCTGATGTTCCTGGCTGAACCTTGACTTTGGGAACTGCTACTCTGTCGGATGAGGGCACATTGGACCTACAATGGTATCTGACTGTCACTTCCTAAGCTGTGTGGCCTTGTGTCTATTGCTTAGTCACTCATAATCCTCCCAAAGAGATTACATAAAATGGTACAGCCACTAGGGAAAGCAATGTGATGATTTCTCAAAAAATGTAAAATAGAATTACCATATGATAATGCAATTCCACTTCTGGGTATATACCCCCCAAAACTGGAAGCAAGGACTTGAAAAGTTATTGGTATGTACATGTTCATAGCAGCATTATTCACAACAGCCAAGAGGTAAAAGCAACCCAAGTGTCCATCAATTGATGAATAAATAAACAAGTTGTGACATACACATATAATGGAGTATTAGCCTTAAAAAAGGTAGGAAATTCTAACACATACCATAATGTGGATGAACCTTGAGGACATTACATTAAATGAAATAAGCCATTCATAAAAGAACAACTGTATGATACACTTATATAAGGTACCTAGAATAATCAAATCATGGAGAAGGAAAGAAGAATGGGATGTAACAAAAGCAATTCTAAGAGGGAAGTTCACGGCAATAAACGCCTATGTTAAGAAGCAAGGAAGATCCCAAATAAGCAGCCTAACTCCACACTTAAGGAGCTAGAAAAAGAAAAACAAACTGAGCCTTACGTTAGCATAAGAAAGGAAATAATAAAGACCAGAGTATTTATTAATTAAATAGATAACACAAAAACAAGAGAAAAGTTCACTTGTATCTGAACTACAAGTTGGTTCTTTGGCCAACCCTTAGCTAGACTATCCAAGGAAAAAAGAGAAAGGATCCAAATCATAAAATTATAAATGAAAAAGGAGACATTACAACTACTACCACAGGAATTCAGAGGATCTTAAGAGGCTGCTGTGAGCAACTATATCCCAACAAACTGGACAGTCTAGAAGAAATGGAAAAATTCTTAGAAACATACAATTTACTAAGATTGAATCAGGTAGAAATAGAAAATTTGAATGGACAAATCGTAAGCAAGGAGATTAATCAGTAATCAGAAATCTCCCAAAAATAACAACAAAAAAGTCCAGAACCAGATGGCTTCACTGGTGAATCTTACCAAAGTTTTGAAGAAGAATTAACACCAATCCTTCTCAAATTCTTTCAAAAAGTCATAGAGGAGGGAACACTCCAAAACTTGTCAAGAGCAGCATTATCCTGATAGCAAAACCAGAAAATGACAGTACTGGAAAAGAAAACTAGAGACTAATATCCCCAATAAATATATAACATTCCCAATAAAATACTGTCAAACGAATCCAGAAGCATATTAAAAGGATTATTCACCATGATCAAGTGGGATTTATCCCAGGGATGCAAGGATGGTTCAACATACATAAATCAATTAATCTGATACATCACATTATAGAATGAAAGAAAGAATCTTGATCATCTCAACAGATACAGAGAAAGATTTTAACAAAATTCAATATCCATTCATGATTAAAACTTAACAAAGTAGGCATAGAAGGAACATATGTCAACATAATAAAGACCTTATATGGCAAGCCCAGAGCTAACATCATACTTAATGGTGAAAGATTAGAAGATTTTCCTCTACAGTAAGGAACAAGACAAGAGTATCTAATTTTACCACTCTTATTCAATATAGTACTTAAAGGTCTAGCTAAAGCAATCAGGCAAGAAAACGAAATAAAAAGTATCAGAACTGCCAAGGAAGAAGTAAGATTGTTTCTATTTGCAGATGATTTGATTTTATATATTTTTTAAAGACTACCAACCAACCAAACAAAAACAACCTGTGAGATCTAATCAATGAATTCAGTGAAGTTTCAGGATACAAATTTAACATACAAAAATCAGTAGTGTTTCGATATACAAACAACAAATTTTCTGTAAGAGAAATAAAGCAATCAATCCCGTTGACAATAGCATCAAAAACAATAAAATATTTAGGAATACATTTAGCTAAAGAGGTGAAAGATCTGTACTCTGAAAACTATAAGACACTGATGAATGAAATGAAGACACAAATGGAAAGGTATCCTGTGTTCATTGGAAGATTGATATTGTTAAAATGTTCATACTAATAACCAAAGCCATCTACAGATTCAGTGCAATCCCCGTATCAAAATTCCAATGGCATTTTTTACAGAAGTAAAAAAGACACCCCTAAAAAATTGTATGGAACCACAAAAGATCCTGAATGGCCAAAGAAGTCCTGAGAAAGAACAAAGCAGCAGGCCTCACAGCTCCTGACTTCAAGATATACTACAAAGTTATAGTATCAAAACGATACTTTATTGGCATAAAAACAAACAAATAGACAAATGGAACAGAGTTGAGAGCCTAGTGCAAACATATGGACAACTAATATTTTACAAGGGAGCCATGAGCACTCAATAGAGAAAAGATGGTCTATTCACTGGTGCTGGGAGAATAGGATATTCACATGTAATTCACATGTAATAGAATGAAACTGGACCCACTGGACCACTCACAAAAAATAACTTGAAATGGATTAAATACTTAAATGTATGACCTGAAACTATGAAACTCCTAGAAGAAAACATAGGGGAAAAGCTCCTCAACATGAGTCTTAGTAATGCCTTTTTAGATATGACACCTAAAATACATACAATGAAATAAAAAATAAACAAGTAGCACTGCATCAAATTAAAAGGCTTCTGCACAGCAAGAGAAACCATCAACAAAGTAAAAAGACAACCTACAGAATGGGAAAAGATAGTTGCAAGCCATATATTCTGATAAGGGCTCAATATCCAAAATATATAAAGAACTTATGTAATTGAATAGCAGAAAAAACAGAAATAATCCATTTATGAAATGGGTAAAGGACCTTAACAGACATTTCTCCAAAGAAGATATATGAAAAGCCAACAGGTACATGAAAAGATGCTCAGCATCACTAGTCATCAGGGGAATGCAAATTAAAATCACAGTGCGATATCACCTCACTCCCAGAATGGCTATCATCGAAAAGACTAGCATATAACAAATGCTGACATATGTGTGTATCAGGTGTATACATATATTGTGTTTGTGTATACATATGTATATCTACATATATATGTGTGTGTGTATGTTTGTATATATATGTATACACAAATGTGTATACAATGGAATATTATTCAGCCATAAAACCCCAAAGAAATCCTATCACTTGTGACAATATGGATGGACTTTGTGATAAATGCAATTTATTACAATGAAGGCATTGTGATAAATGAATAAGTCAAGGACAAAGACAAATACTGTATGATCTTACTTCTAGGAGGAGTCTAAAAAACAAACAAACATACAAATAAAAATCCCAGACCAGAAAAACAACTGAATTCATAGAAAAAGAGACCAACCAGACTTTTGGTTACCAGAGGTGGAGAGTGAGGGCAATGAGAATTGGAGGAAAGTGGTCAAAAGGTATGGACTTCCAGTTAAAAAGATAAGTACTAAGGGGGTGTCTGGGCGGCTCTGTAGGTTGAGTGACTGGCTCTTGGTTTTGCCTCAGATCATTATCTCCCGCATTGTGAGATCAAGCCTCATGATGGGCTTCGTGCTTGGCAGGGAGTCTGCTTGAAGATTCTCTCCCTTTGCCACTCCCCCCTCTCACGCACAATCTCTCTCTCTCTCTCTCTCTCTCTCGCTCTCTCAAATAAATAAATAAATCTTAAAAAAAATAATAATACGCCCTAAGGATGAAATGAACAATGTGATGACCAGAGCTAAACTGCTGTGTGATACCTAGGGAAGTTGTTAAGAGACTAGGTCCTGGGTCACCTGGGTGGCTCAGTTGGTTAAGCGTCTGTTTTCGGCTAGGGTCATGATCTTAGGATCCTGGGATCAAGCCTCACATCAGGCTCCCTGCTTGTTGGGGAGGGAGCTCCCTCTGCCCCTCCCCCCCCCACTCATGCTCTCTCTCGGATGAATAAATAAAATCTCTAAAAAGATAAAGTAATAAAAAAAGAGAGAGAGAGTAGGTCTTAAGAGTTCTCATCACAAGTAGAATTTTTTTCCATTTTTCTTTTCTTTTTTCATTTTATCATATCTATATTAGAAGACAATGTTAGCTGAGCCTACTGTGGTAATCATTTCATAATATAAGTAAATCAAGGCATCATGGTATACTCCTTAAGCTTTTACAGTGATCTATATCAATTATTTCTCAATAAAACTGAAAAAAATTTAATAAAATTGTACTTATATGCAGATCCATGCTAAGCATTTTACGCAAATTTTCTCTTTTTTCCCCTAAAAAGCCATATGAGGTATATATTATTATCATCACTGTTTTACAGATAAGGGAAACTGAGTCCAGGTGACTCATGCGCTCAAAGCAACATGGCTGATGTCGATCTATAATCGGAACCTGAGGTCTTTCTGGCCCCAGACAATGTATTTTTGACTCCAGCAGATTTGCTATGTAGGAGGTAAATCAGGGATGATTATTCATTTTCAGAAACAAAATCATTTACTTGCTTTACAGGAGTCCTTTGAAAACCAACCCTCACATAGTGCATTTAACATAAAACCCTGATTATAAAGATTCATCTGGGGAGAGCATTTTCAAGAATAATTTTTCCCATCTCTGTGGCTATAACTATTGTCAGAACACTGTCACAGGTATTATCCTAAACATCAACTTGACTTAGACAAAGCTTATCACTCTTTTCTCTATAGCAATCTCATCTGTTTGGTATTTATTGGTGGTTAAGCAAAGAAGCTTTGGTACTAAATTTGAATCCCAGTTACAGCTTACTAGCTGTGTGAGCTAGGGCAGGCTCCTTAGCCTCTCTGAGTCTCCGTTTCTTCATCTGTGCGGTAGGCATAATAATTAGGGATTTATACATAATGAATGTTAAGTCTTTGTCCCTGCGTGTCACACAAGTGAGAAATGTCATTTGTAATTTACCATGTTCGCCCAACTACCTTCTAAGGCTCCTTTGGCTTTCTATGTAGAAAATCCAGGTCAGATTAATGTGGACAGGTTTGTTTGGTTTTTTCCTCCCAATATCAATTAACATATTGACGTTTGGCTTTGTATTCCAGTCTCATGTAGACTTTCCACGTATCTCCAGGTCCCATTTGCACTAGGACACTGATGAATTTGAGTTTCTGGAAAAGCTAAGCTAATATCCTGACCCCAAGGTGGAGAAAAATCCCCATATTCTGCTTCTGTGCCTCAATTTCATCACCTGGCTCACAAGGTTCTGGTGGTCCAGGCAAGCACCTTAGAATGCCCAGGTAGGAACGTGTGCAACATGTGAGGCCAGCTGGAAAGTTGGAACGCCACACCCTCTTGCAGACACTGGGACTCTTCAAGAATAGGGGCAGTTGTATGTGGAGATCTGGAGTTCAAGAAAGAGGTCAGGGCTGAAGAATCAGGCTCAGGCTGTAGGCCCAAGAGTAGAAGTAATCATCCAGGAAAGGGTGTGGGACGAGAAGACCAGCTTGACTTTATTATAGTGAATCAGGGGACACGAAGACCCAAGCCAGTCCACGGTAGTGGGAACAGAAGGGAGGTTGTAAAGGTGTAGTCAGTACAGCGTGCTTTCTGCTAGTTTGAGGGTTGGAGAAAAGAGATCACGGTAACAGCCCCTTCCCCTGCCCACCCCAGGCTAAGCAGGTTGCTCCTCATTTATGTTCCCTCTGAGTTTCTCTATGGCAAACCCCACAGTGTATTGTAATTGTGTATGTGTTTACATCTCTCACATCTCCATCATCCAAGGACTTAGTGACTTACCTCCAGGTCCTAAATCAAATAGTGTGCCCCTCGCTCCTCTGTCTCCCTAACCCTGATTCATTTCTTTGCATAGCACTACCCAACAATAGGTAGGTGGTGATTTGTGTATTGTGGGTCTCCACTAGCTAATGTTGCATTGGAAAGAGTAGGGACTTGGCCTGCTTTGCTCGTGACTGTGCTCCTAGTGCCTAGAAGAGGACTCAAGGTGCTCAGCAAACATTTGCTAGGTCTCCCCTGACTCTTCACATCCCCAGTTCCTACCGTGTGGTTTCCTAAAGATCTCATCCACAGCCTGGAGACCCTCATCCCACACAGCAGTCCAAAGGCTGTCTGCATTGTTCTGCTCTGAATAATTGGACCGTGATTTCTCTTGAGGAAGACATTCTGGTGAATAGTTTAAGTTGTACAATTCATGGGGTACAGTGCAAAATAAAAAATGTGGATTCCTTGTTCAAATGTTATTAAGAATTCAAAGATAGCCATAGCAGAGCATTTAACCAAGTTTGAGTCCTTCCGAGGGCAGGACCCTGTGTGACGGCACAAGTCACACCTTCGTGCCGTGAGGACCAGACCTTAGCGAGTGGTAAATACCAGGCTCAGAGTTTCTATTTTGTCAAGTAGAAAAAAGGAACTACAGAATGATCTTGAACAGAGGTGACATTGAAAGTTTATCTCATTTTTTTCCTGATTGTAAATTACACTCACTGTGAAACTTTGCACAAGTCAAAGAAGTATAAAGCCCTGATAATCTCTTTTTTCTCCTATTTCCCACCCTACAGACAGCAAATCCTAAAAGAACCAGTGAACATTTGGTTAATTTCTTTATCTAATTTTTTTTTCTGATGTAACGTAGTGAAGATCATACGTCAGCTGCAATTTTTGTCCTGCTTTATTCACGTGACATTGTAAGAGGCAGGACAAGGGGGTGCTTCCTAAATGGATGCTTAGGGAGACTGGGCTGGCAGCCAGGATTGAGACAGAAGTAGAGTCGGGGTCCTGGAAGAGAAAACCAGGAATGTCCTGGGTTAAGGGGTTAGGGGTAGGAGTAGAAAAGGGATAGTTTGAGAGCTGAAGCCCCTGATGGGAGGTGACCACAATCTCTGTTCTTCTTGAATTCCCTTGATTAGTGGGCAACAACGTGAAGGTCTGCCCATGTCTTTTATAGACTCTGCAGGTGGCAGCAAGCCTTGGGTCATTTTTCAAACACACCTCTTTAGCTTCTCCTCTCTAAGGCAGACCTGCCCTTCCTCCCACCACCAGGGCTCCTACTCCTAAACTGGGCCCCAGGACAACCTTGGGCAATAGCAAATGGAAATCCATGAAGGGAGCAGTTCTGGTGGGGTGAGGTTTCCCAATATAGGTGGCAGATGCCTTGGGGTTTCGATTTGCCCATTTGTTGGTAATCTGCAGTGCCTGTGCCTGCAAAGGGGAGAGTTAACATTGTCGTTGGATCCTTAATTGTGCATTTCATGAATTTTCATGTTTCCGTTCGCAAGCTTAATGTTGCTTTCTTGGTGAGTTTTTTTGTACTTGAGCATAAGAGCCTTGTAATTACAGAGTGTTGTGGATTGCAGAAGGTGATTAAAATGGATTTCATGAAATCTGAATTCCTCCCCTCCTTCACCCGCACTCACACCACCAGTCCCATAGGTGGGGGAATAACTCAGACAGAATCCCACGAAGTTCACATAATCAGGGTATGAAGGGCATGAATTTTCTCCTCTAGGCTTTGCCTGCCTAGATCTTGGATCAGCTCCAAGTCAGCCCTCGCTCTTCTCTTCCCCCACCCTCCTCCTCCTTCTCCTGACAGACATCCAGCTATCTCCCTGACCCCCAGCCAATTCTGCCCCCCAGGGCTGGCTGCTTTCTCACTCACAGCAACAATAAAACAGAGTAGATGTTCATCTCTGCTTTTGTATAACCATTAAGTGCGTTTCATTTGCCTTCCCAGTCATCCTACACTCCTTGAAAGGGTCATTCACTCTGAATAGAGGCTTGAAAATTGCTAAGACCGGTGAGGGTTTAAGAATTCCCTCTTGAATGTCTCTTCTTCCTTAGGGCAAGTTGGTGGTTGATGGAAGTGAGATCTGACCTTTACCTTCCTCTGAATCAAGGAGGGCCGTGTGGTGCTCAGAGGACAGGAAAGACGAAATGGCCTGGGAGTACAGAGTGGAGAGGGATGGGAAGGGGCCAGCAGGTTTCCTGGGGGAGGCAGAGGCCCTGCTTGGAAGGAATTGGAAAGCAGAGGTGGGGGAAGTCCAGCCTGGCGAAACCAGATGATGCTGTAGGAATGACCCTCTTAACCAACAAGGAAACCAAGTCAGCTTACCTAAGCCCGTGTGTGTGTGTGTGTGTGTGTGTGTGTGTGTGTGTGTGTGTGTTTAATAATGCTGGGAGGGACATGGGGAGTCATCCAAGCCAATTCTCCCGTTTAAAGGAACCTGCGCCCAGGCAGCCCTTTTGTGTGAATTAGGAAATGGTGCACCTCCCATCCCCAAGGAAACAGGAGCCCAGCCCTGAGTCACCCCCCTCAGCTGAATGTCCTTGGGCAGCGAACCACCTGCTGGAGGACGTGTGATATTCCTAGAACAGAGACTGAAAGCAGGCTTCTTTTTCTCAATTCACGGCACTCCCCGTGCCCCGCCCTAGCATACTCTCCCCATACCAAAATCCCCAGCACACCAAGCTCTGCCTGAGTCTCGAAGAAGTTCCTCGTCTCTCAGAGCTCCACCGCCCATATTCTAGCATTTAATTCTTCATATTATTTATACACAAGCGTGTACAAATTGGCAGGCACAGGTATACTCACGTGAGTAAACGTGTCCTCTGTAAGTATTGAGAGATGTTACTGCTGGGCGGGTTCGCGGTTGGGCAGGAGCGCACTTCCTCGGGTTGGGGCTGCTTGTGGCTTACTTCTGGGGCTCCTCACCCGCCCTGCCTCTCTCCGCTCACCCTTGCCCTTCCGCCATGAACTCAGAGCCCCCCACCACACACAGTGTTTTCCATTGCTCTGTATCATCGTGCCATCCCTCCACCTGGAATGCTTTTCTCTCACTGATTCCGTCTAGCAGATTCCTTCAAAGCTGTGCTTTGGCAGTGCTTTTCGTGTTGTCTCTGAGGCCTCTCTCGGCACCCCACCCCCACCCTCCTTTCTCTATGTGACCCATGTTCTTTGCGGATGTGGCGTCTGTGGCGTGCCTGGCACCATATTGTATTCGGGTTTTCCCGGCAGTTTCTCCACTAGGGAGTGGGCTCCCAGGGTGGGCCCGCAGTCTAGCCCATCTCTTTGTCCCCTGGGCAAGGCCCAGGTCCTGGCACATTGAGGAGGCACCCTTTTGGTGAATGAGTTAGCCTTGAAAGGAAGAGGGAGATCCCAGACGCATGGCCACAGCTTCATGGTCTGGGAAAGCAGGGTCTGGTGCTTTGCTGACCTCGGGCCTGTCTCAGTTACCTGCCCCAGATCTCACAGTCACCCCTCCAAAGTCAACACACCCCACCCGTCCTTCAGGGTGGGGAGCCTATGGAGCGGGACAACCTCTTTTTTGGCCTGAACTTTGGATCTCACCCGAAATGCACAGCCATAGGCCTGGCAGGGTCTCTGGTCTCTGCTGCACCTTGTGGATCCAGGAGCCCCCAACAGGTAGATTTTTCTTCTCTTAATCCAGCACTGTTGCCTGGTCCTACTCGAGGTGGTGGTAGCCGCTAAGACAATCCCCATGACCCTTTTTTCAGCAGCACACAGTCCCCCAGGACCCCCTGAGTGTGGGGCCATGGCCTCTAGGCACCAGGCCAGAACTCACCCTCCCCGGATGTCCAGTGTACTGGAAATGAGTTGCGGGTGGTCCAGCTATGAAGCCCGTCTGCTGCAGGGTGATCAGGGACAGGGCTGCGGGACCACTATTATCCTCTTCTCTGTGTGCCCTGAGTTGGTAAGGCTTGGGCAGCAAGGGAGAAACTCCGTCCTCCCCTGTAGGTGAACCGCTCCTGTAAACGAGGGGCGGGGCATAGGCTGTGGGCGTGACCACCATGGGGATGGATGGACAGAGTGTCTCCGTCGCACACAGTGGGGATGTTATTATTTCTACTGAAGTGATCACAGAGGACTTCACGGAAGAGGCAGTATTTAAACTAGGCTTCAAAGGAGAAGTAGGAATTCACCAGCAGGATATGTCTTTTGGGCCAGACGATGGAAGGAGGCAGGAAGAAGGCAAGGGAAGAAATAACAGCAGCAGCAATAATAGTAGCAGCTCTTTTGGGTCCCAGCAGAGTGCCAGGTGTGGATTATCCATTGTCCCTTCTGCAGCCCCGTCGCTATCCCCATTTTATGGCTGTGTGGGAACCGAGACACACAGAAATTGCCCGGAGTCACACAGCTAGGAAGTGGCCGAGATAGGATTCACAACCAAGCTTTGCTCCCCAGGCCATCCTCGTAAACAAATGGAACTTCACATAGCTGAGTGCCTATGGCACTGTCCAAATGTGTAGTCATTGGACTCTCGAAGTGACCCTTTGATACCTTGCAATGTGGGGAAATAGAGGCCTAGAGGGGTTGCCCAGCTCCCCAGGCTCGTTTGGCCAGGCCGAGCTTGGAACCCTAGCCTCCCTGCCTGAGCTCTCTCCACTGCCCGGCAGAGCCAGCCTCTCGGGCTCTGTCTGTCTTCTCTGCCCTCACTTCCTCGCTCGAAGCCTCCTGGGATGCTCCCCCGGGCACTCGTGATGAGAACCGCTACCTCAGAAGCCCATAAAATGAGGCTGGTTCGCATTCAGGCTAGAAGAAGCTCGCTTCCCGCTGCTGCCTCTGCCCTCCGAGCAATTAGGCCCCGTCACACCGCGCCTGCCAAGAATGCTTCATAAATACGTGTGCCTGGCCAAATTTATGGGCGAGCTATATTAATCACATTTTAAAAATAAAAAGTGAAATAAATAATAAGCAGCAATATTCCGCTTTCATAAAAACCACCTGCAGCTCCAAAAGGTAGCTGGCACCTTGCTTTCTTGAACTGTCACACGTCCCTGCTTGCTGCCGTAAATGTTAACATCCCTCCTTAGACAGATAACCAGCTCCGACAGGAGCCCACAGATGTGTGCAGAGTGAGTCACTGCTCTCCTGGCTTCCGAAAATGGAGGCGATGGATTTCTCTGGGGCCTGCTGGATGGCAGAGAGGAAATTACCAACTATGAGTGTTCTGCAGTCCGTGGTGGGGGAGGCAGAGACAAGGGGAGGACAGACTGAGAGCAGACCCTCGTCTGAGCACATTCACCAAGTGTGAACCCATTTCTGGGCCAGGTGCATGATGGTCACCGGGTCTGGTGGTCCGGGAGCACCTGAGGAGAGCGAGGTCTTTGTTATTGTTTGATTCATATTTCTCCTGTTCCCAATGACCAAAGTGAGACCACCTCAATGATGTGTCCTTCTGAGGGTCTAACATTTGGAGGCACCTGATGCCCTTTTGGCCCTTACCGGTGATGTTCATTTCAACCATTAGGATGGCATCCGTTCTGTATGTATATACCTACACACACATATACACCATGTAACAAATCCCAGATCTGTATGTGAAGACATTTACATATACATGATTTATATATACATATTGTATGTGTGTGCATTTATATAGATGGAGAGAGAGAGAATGAGAGATTTAGTTTAAGGATTTGGCTCACACAATTGTAGGGCAGGTTAGCAGTCTGGAAGTTCAGGCAGGAATTGATGCTTCAGTCTTGAGGTCCAAGGGAGAGTTTCTCTCTGAGAATCTTTAGTTGCTATTATGGAGTCTTTCACCTGATTGGGGGCAGCCCACCCCCATAGCTGAGGATAATCTCCTTATTTACTTAAAGTCAGTTGATTCTAGATGTTACTCGTATCTACAAAACACTGGCATGGCATCAGCTGGAATGTTTGATTGAATAATTGGGTGCTACAGCCTCGCCAAGAACACGTAAAACTAACCATCACAGATGGTTTCCAGTTCCTCTATTGCCAGCTTTTCCATTGTAATAAATAAGAATTTTATAGGGAGATACTTCAAGGCTATGTAAATATCCTTTCTTCAGCAAACCTTCTTCCCTCCCCACCCTGGATCTACTACCGATTCTTGCTGGAATCATTTTTGCTATGACAGTTACAAGAAGCACTTTCCCGGGAGAAGGGATTTGAGAACCTGGTCACAGGCCCTAGCTTTACCACTCAGTTGGTTGTGGGACCTTGGACAAGTTACCTGACTTTCCCAAGCCGGAGTCCTCCCTGCTCAGATAGGGGCGACAGCACTTGCCCCAAAGTCATGGAGCGCTTACTAAATGTAGTGCCAGGTAGCAAGAAAGCACCCCATAAATGTTTGTGGCATTGGAGGCATTAAACAGACACATCCATTGCCTCAGTGAAGTGATTCATGGATGATCTTATTCCTGGGCCTCATTGGTTAAGAGAGGGACCTGAGACCACTGGGAGAGTTCCTCCAGCAAAATCATCATCTTCTTTGTCACCCTCATGATGGGATACAATGTCAAAGCCTGCCATTAACATTGACCCAGGGAACGTAGACCAACTGTGGCAGGAGACATCATCTGAGAAGCGGTCCCAGAGCTGGTGAGATTCGAGCTGTGTGTTGTTAAAGGACAAAGCTTAAAGTCAGACAAGAGAGGAAAAGTGCTCCGGGTGGAGGGAGTAGCATGGGGGGTGGAGAAAGTGTAGGGAAAGGGATAAGGAGAAGGGCTGTCTTTGAAACGTGGGTGGGCACTCTTAAGTTTCTAGAAGCATCACTGAGGGAATTGTCTACTTGTATTTTTCCCATTATTACTATTATGATTACGATTAGTATTACTATCTCAAGTAACATATAGCTGCAATCTTGTGTACATCGTAGAAAGCAATTCATTGTTCTGAAGTAGCATGGTGTGGTGGTTATGAGACCGACTCTGGGGCCAGAGTGCTTGGTTCAAATCTCAGCTCTGCCAACATCGTGCTCCCAAGACCCTGAGAAAATTCATGAGCCACTCCCTGCCTCAGCTTCCTCATCTGTAACATGGGGATGGGAGTCATAGTAACTTCCTCATAGGCTTATAGTGATGAATAAATGAGCTCATGTTTCTTAAGGCCTTAGCCTAGTACCTTGTGGGCACAGAGTAGATGATATGCACGTGTGTGATAAACAAGAAAATATATTTTAGGCATTTAGTCTTTAGTCAAAATTTACTGCTTTCTTTAAGCTACCCAACAATATTGTTAATGCTTCCACTTATCCGCAGTCTACTTACATTACACTCACTTGGCTGCTGCATTGACATGGAAAAGAGCAGAAGATGGGGATCGGGAGACATGAGTTCTGGTCCTAGCTCTGCCATTAGCCTATACTCTAAGCTTGGGCAAGTCACTATCTCTGTCTGAGCCTCAATTTTTCCATCTGTAAAGTGGGGAAATGAGCCAGATGATCTCAAAGAGCACCTACGCCTTGGGTGTTGGTGACCTGTGCAATGGCTTTCACTTTGGGGACAAGCAGGGGACTAGTGTCCAGCAGGCACTCACTGCACTCCAGGCCCTGCGAGGCCGCCCCTCATTTGCCACTGCTGTGGCCCCCACAGCAATCTCTTTAGGGACGCGTGTTATTATCACATTACAGCCAGAGATACTGAAGCTCTGGGAGGTCAGGTGGCCGGCTATATAGATGTTTGTGGAAGGTATTTGTGATATAGTAAGTGAGGGGAGAGGGGAAGCAGATTACAAAGCAATATAAAGAAAGAGGTTTCGTCTTTAGAGAAAAGAAGTGACCGTGTGTGAGCAGACACAGGTGCAAAAAGGACCTGGGAAGGTCGCTGGGCACAGATGCTGGTTGTGAAGCTGCGTCATGGGGACACTGGGGCAGGGACGGGGGAGGTCTTTATTATGAGCTTTATGCTTTGCTATATTTTCTGTTACTCACAAAAATGTCTTGAGTATCTACTATGCAAATATCCCTGCTTTTGAGAAGCTTACGGTCTTGTTGGAAAGAGACAAAGAATCCCAAATACACAATTAATTTCAAATGCTCATAGGGACTGGAGAGAAAGATGAGATCATGAATTTGAGAGACACTGATGCGGGGAGGGAAGACCAACTTCTGCTGGGCTGGCAAGGGAGGGAGGCCCTAGAGGGGAGCCATTTAAATGACACCTAGTAAAGAAGCGAGAGACAGCAGATGAAATCTGGGATACGGGTCCTCTAGGAAGAAGGATACGGCTCCTCTGTAGAAGAATGCAAAGGCTTTGCAATGAAAGAGAATTTTGTACAATAACCATGTATGATTTCTATAATCAGATAAAAAACTGTATTTAAATATCTATTTGATTGGCTCAGAAACTCATAGGACGCAGGGGGATGCACCCGTTCTGGGGACCCAGTCAGAGAGCAGGTGGGATAAGAGATTGAGAAGCTGCAGAGAGTGCCCTCCAGCTGCCACCTGTGACTGATTCACCAGAGGGATGTTGCCCAAGAGCCCCACTCATGGTTTGCCTCGCCTCCCTGGAGACAATTTTTTTTTCTTCACATTGTGACATTTCTGAAAGCAGAAAGTGTCATTACAATCAATGTGTCATTTACACATTGTGCTTTGTTTTCTTTTCTCGAAGAGACTGTTCTGGAATTGATGACTTTTACAAGTGCCGGCGTCTTAGAGCTGGTGCATCGCAGTGACACATGGGGAAAATACGGAAAGGACCAGCCTTGGGGAATGGGAGGACCTTGGTGGAAGTTAGTGCTTCCTCCTGACGGAGGGGGGGCGGGTTGTGGGACTGTGAGGATGGACCGTGTTCTGCTAGATCTCTGCACATCCAGAGTGCCAGCCATAGCCAAGCCTAGTGCCAGGGACCAGGGTACAGAAATGCTTACAACAGGGGCCCTGGGGAGTCCTCAGGGAGCAACCAGAAAGGGAGATGGGCCTGTAACCAGCCAAGTACAACCCTGCTGGATCAATGCCAGGGTGAGGAGAAGCCCTGGAGGCTGGGGGAACCAGAGGCGGTACCCTTGATCTGTGTTGGGTGGGAGAAAGCTTCTGGAAGAGATTCCCAGGCAGGCAAGGCAGAAATAGCATTAAGAGCGGAGGGCTAGAGGCACAAGCCAGCGTGTGCCAGTACTGGTTTGGAACGGTGGTTAGAGGACAGGGTGTGCACAGCGAACAGCGCTCATCAGGGCATGGTGCTGGGCATTGGAGGTGTGTCAGAGGGATTGGAGACCTGGAAAGATTTTAAGCCAAGAGGTGGCATGGCTCCATTCTGTGCTTTCCTGTATGGTAGCCACCAGTCACAGGTGGCTATTTAAATGCATTAAAATTAAATAGCTCTTTTAAAAAGTCATGAGAACACCCAAAAAGAAGAGTTAAAACCTCAGTTCCTCAGCCACACTGGTCACATTTCCAGCGCTTGGCAGCCTTTTGTGGCTAGTTGGACATGGGGACAGTGCGGGTACAGAACACGTGTATCAAGATGGAAATTTCTTACGGATGGTATTGCCATAGAATGATCACTTGAGTTTGGGCAGATGGACACACAAAAGAAGTAGCAATGACCACAGTGCTTTCTGTCTGCCAGGCACCATCTAAACGCTTCACATGCGTTGTTCCTTGAACCCTCAGGACACCCCACAGAGTCATCTACAAGTCCACTGAGGGAACGAGGCTGTAGGTCAATTGTCAGCATTTTCCAAGCCTTTACTGAGCTCAACTCTGGCTTCTACGGGATGCAGGGTTCTATTGCTTGTATTTCTGGAAGAGCGTTGGAGCCTCAGCTTGCTGAAAAGGTCTCCATCTCACCAGCTCACAGTTGGCCAAGAAGGTGCTAACTGGAGAGCCTCCAAATTCCATGATGAGCTCTATGCAACTTTGCCAGAAAGTCCTTTCAAGCGTCCGACCCAGCTTTCCGATTGATGACTGCAGTTGTTGCCTGTTTCTTTCTGTTCAGCTTTCCCCAAAGGATGTGGAAACTGTACTGTGCTAATGTTGAGCTTACACCATACTCAGCCCTGTTTCAGGCACTTTACTTACTGACTCATTTATTCCTCATAAGACTGACGGGAAGTGGCTGTTATTTTCCCCATTCGACACATGCTAGAACTGACTGGGTCTTAGAAAAGTAGCTTGCCCAAGGTCATACTCTGTCCCGCAAGTCGGCGGTGGTGTTGGGATACGAACGCACACCATCCGGGCTGCAGCGGATTCGTAGGCATGGCGCTCTGCCCCCTCTCATCATAAATCTTGTGGATCTAGAAGACAGCTGCTAAGTGCACTTGCCACCTGTTTTGGCTGGAGTGGTATGAGAACTTGATTCTGTTCCAGAAAACCTTGGCGGAAAGTTATGCCCAGTCATAATACAAATGCCTCACATTTTGGGGGCACTTTATGTCATTTTTAGAGTACTTTTCTGCCAGGAGCAGTTATGGTAATAGTCATCCTACAGTTATACCATGTTTTCTGCTTTACAAAGTACTTTCATTTGCATGTTCTCATTTAATCCTCACACCAGCCCTGGAAGGGAGGTGAGGCAAAGAGTATATAGCTTATCCACGTAACGCAAGGAGCCCAGAGAAGTGAAAGCTCCTGCTCAGGATTACTCAGCCCTATGGGATGTAGCTGTTCCTTGAATTCTGCTTCCATTGAGCAAGAGCTTCTTAGCCTTGTCAGTGGGTTTCGAAGTCAAGTCTGCTTTGTAGGGGCAATGAAACCATGACCCTATGTGTCATCCCTTGGGGTGTGCCAAGGTCAAGACACAGTCTAATCAACAGAAATAACTTCAGAATAACTTGAGACTTGCACTTCCTTTTCTCAGATGTTGCAAGAGACATCAAATCCATAGCAAAACTTCTTGAAATCTCCCTTTTCTGTGTCCCCTTCGCTGCATTTACAGACATCAGCTTCCATGTCTCTTTACAAATATATTATGAAATTTTTTCATAATTGTACTCTTTCATAGTGAAAAGTATTTATAACAAATGTGTACAGTTTAAAGAATAATGATCAACTCTCATGTCCCTCCCGGCTAGCTTCAGAAACAGAACGTGCTACTACCTTCAAAGCCCTGTGGGGCACCCCACCTCCAGCCCCTCATGTCAGGTCACTGTTCTCCTGTAGTTATTCTTTCGCTTTTCTTTGTCTTGGTCAGCTTGGGCAACTGTAACAAAATACCATGAACAGGATGGCTAATAAACAACAGACATTTATTTCTGACAGTTCTAGAAGCTGGAGGTCTACTATCGAGGCCTTCTGGTGCTTGGTGAGAGCCCAGTCTTTTTTGCTGTGGCCTCACATGGCAGAAGGAGTGAGGGAGCTCCATGGGGTCTCTTTTATAAGGGTGTCATTCCCCTTCATGAAGGCCCCACCCTCATGACCTAATCACTTCCCAAGGGCCCCACCTCCTAGTAACACCACCTTGGGAATTCAGTTGTGACACATTAATTTCGAGGGGCATTAACATTCGGTTCACCACATAGTCCTGGACCACCTTTCCACCCTCTCTCGGCAAAATATTCTCCCTGGCCGCAGCCCGCCTGCCCCTTATGCTTCTGCCTTTGCTCATGGCCCCACACCTGGCTGGTGTGATGTTTTCTGAAGAGCAGGGAAAGGCCTGGAGAAGAGACAGAGGACCCAGGTGGACTCCTTTTCCAGTTAAGAGGAATGGAAGGTTGGGAACTTATCCGCACACGTTGGGAGGAAATGGGGAGTGTGTCCTGTTAAATTCATTCCTGGAACAGCGTTGTCACTGTGTCCCCTAGGGCAAGCTCCTTCACCACATGGCCTTCAGAACTGGAAGGGGGCTTGCATTACTTGGGGTTTCCTAAAATTGTCATTTGTTCTACACATATTTACCGAGCACTTACTGTGTTCCAAGCAGTGTCACAGGTATGGGGGCTATGGTGGGAAATTCCCTGATCTCAAGGAATTTACTGGATAGGGCAGGTCTTGTCCATGTTCCACCACCGCTGTTGATCCTCACTTCTTTCCTGTCACTAACCTACTGTCCTTTAAAAGTTAGAGTGGGCAGGGGGGCGCCTAGGTGGCTCAGTCAGTTAAGCCTCTGCCTTTGGCTCAGGTCATGATCCCAGGGTCCAGGGATCGAGCTCTGCATCGGGCTCCCTGCTCAATGGGTAGCCTGCTTCTCCCTCCCCTCGCCGCTCGTGCTCTCTCTTCTCACTTGTGCTCTGTCCCTATCTTTGTTTCTCTCTCTCTCTCTCAAATAAATAAATAAAATAATTTAAAAAAATGTTAGAGCGGGGATAAAATTAGATGGTAATCAGGGAAGTGTGCAGAAAAGCTGAGGCAGATCCAGGCTGGCGTTGCTTGTAATCACTGTGAACTCTGAAATGAGGTGAGGTGGGCTGGGCTCTGAAAGGGTCTGGAGCGTTGGGTACTCACACCTGTAGTTACCCCTGTCTGCCACCAGATGTCACTGATGGGTAGGAGGGGGGCAGGGAGCTGAGGGTGATGCAGTTTTTGGACAGAGTTGTGAAAAATGCAAAATAACTGCTGACTGTGTGCAAGATACTATTCCGTTATCCTTGTCATGTCATTCACTGCTCACAGAAACCCCCATCCCCGTTCTACAAACAAGGAAGCCGGTGCTCAGAAGGGATATAATGGATAGTCTCCCTGCTCCAGCCAACAGTACCAAGATTACCCGAGAGACGAATGTCAGCCCTTGTAGGAAAGTGTTCAGCCGGGTGGCCCTTGACCGCTACTAAAATGCTCTGAAGAGTGCATCCCCAGATTGGGGGCAGCAAATGGCTGCTCCAATGCATGAAATCCAGAACCCTCTGCCATCATTAAAACCCGGATGGATGCCCATGAGGGTTATATATTATGCCTAATATATATATTAGGCAGATAAAGGACACGGAGTGACAAGAGCTAAGTCATGGTAGCCAGCCTGTCCGTGTTTGTCAGGTATGTTGAAAATAACAGTGCTCATTGCCCCTTGGGGCTTGACATCAGGATTAAAAAAGGTCTCTGAGGACCCGGCCCCAGTCTTAAAGAGTACATAGATGCACAGGTGTCAGCTATGATGGGCTCTAGCCCAGGATCTTTCTAAATCCCTGAAAAGCTCTGCTGAAAAATTAAAGGACACAGGAGAGGAGAGTACAAGGTCAAATTCAACTGGTAAAAATCTGCATCGAATAGTTCCAATGGATAGGTCTAATGATGATATTGTCCACCTCTTCATTTTCCTTCTAGGGAAGCAAGGTCCAGTGGGAGGGGAAATGACCAGTTCAGGGTCACACAGGTAGAGAGGCCACCAGGTCCATCATCTAAGTGTCCACAGACCTTAAATTCATGGCATGAGGCATGACAGGGAAAAGGGCATGACCTGTGGGATGGGATGCTACACAAAAAGACTTCGGGGAGGCTTTGTAAAGGAGAGAAGGGCCTGTGCAAAGGCACTGGGGCTAGATCCCCAATAAAGAAAACTCCAGCAGCACTCTCTCAAACGCAGCCCCACCAGGAAGGGAAGGCAGGTGCTGCCGGAAGCAAACCAGAGACATCCCCTGACCCACCCCAGGAATGGCTGGAGAATGAGGCTGCTCAGACACAATCATGGGAGGCCTAGAGGTTCGGATGGCAAGATTGAAACGGTGCTGTGTGATGTGTGAGGCCCCTGCAGCCCCAGGGTGAATTACCAGGAGGCAGGTTTTAGCTCAGCAGAGTAAATGCATACATTTGTACCAAGTACACAGTTTATAAAGCCTTTTTATAGATATCATCTCATTCAGTGTGGACAGTCACCCTTTGAGGGAGGGTTTTTTTCTCCATGTTACATCTGGGGAAAGTGAGGTTCAGAGACTTTCACTCATGTCCCCAAGTTCTGAGGCTGGGATTAGGGTCCAGGTCTTTCTAGCTTCAACATCATGTTCTTTTCACACTGAATTTATCTTGAGATAATGAGGACAATTATTGAAGAACAACATTGTTCTTCAATGACTATGAGGCAGGACTTGCTAGCTGCATTTTTGCAGATGGAGGGTCTGAACCCCAGAGAGGGCCTGTCCCTTGCCCAGCCTGGCACAGCTGGAACTGGGAGAGATGGGGGGTGAATGCAGATTTTCCTCTGCTAGCCTAGTTCTCTTTCTGCTCCTCTTCTTTATGGGAGCGAGTGAGCGCCTCGTTCCTGGAAGAGTAGGAACAAGTTTGAGATGCTTCTCTGCCAGCATGCCTTTAGGGCAAGTCCCCGCCTCCGCCCCCCCCTTGCCACCCCCGGAAGAGTGGGTGGAAACGAATGGGAGTCCAGACTGGGCTTCCTACCTGGAGATTCTCCGACTGTGTTGAGTGGAGGACAGCACACAGCCAGGTGCCTTGCTTGAAGCGAATTCCTGGGGAGTGAGGAGCTGAGGTGGGGGAGGAGGCTGCCAGGAGCCAGGGGCCGGGAGAAGGGTCCTGGGGGCAGAGCTAGGGGGTTGGCTTTGAGGACGAGGGAAACCAGCGGAGAGGTGATCAAACAGTGTTGATGAAAGATGATTCTCTCTGAGCCGGACTGTGGGGCGGGGGAGACAGAGAGACGCACGTGGAGGCTTTTGAGGGTTCAGACACAGGGGTCTGAACAGCCTAGACCAGCACGGCAGACAGTCCCGAGGACAGGCGATTCCGTGAGTTGAGAATAATCCTTGCGCCCTGACGATTACGCTCAGTTCTCGGCAGGGGTTGTAGGATCAGCACTTCCCTTCCTCTCCTTGGGCCCCCCCTTTATGCTACCAGTTTCCTGTTCTTGAGCCCCTGTCTTCTTTGTTTCACTAAATACTCCGTATAGTTTTATGTTTTATTTGGTTGCGGTTGGTCCGTTAACTCGGATTTCCGATCCAGGCAGGCAATGTTCATTCATGAAGGCCTCTTACCTGTTTCAGATCCAGCTTTAAAGAGAAGGAAACACGTGCATGGGAGCCTGCTGCGGGGGGGGGGGGGCGGGGGGCGGGCGGGATTGGGGTGAGAAATACTGTGTACTGTCTCCCCAAGGTTGCCAAACGGTGTTGAGACAGAGCCGCATGTTCCCTCAGCTGTAACGTCTTCGAAATGCCGCCTCAAGTGTTGATTTTCCTCTTCTCAGCTTACAGGGCAAAATAGTGTTCACTTTTTCTATTTATTTTTGGAGAAAGTTCAGGAGGAAACAGAAATTCCTTTGGCATATTTTGAAGAGGACAAAAATACAACCTGGCTTTTGTGTGGTGAAAATGTGGGAAATTTCAGCTTCCAAATGTCTGCGCCGGAGGGAACGTGCTGAACTCTGAAGCTTGGTTCCTGGGCGCTGGGCCCAGGGGAGGGGATGCCTGACAGGGGATGAGCTAGTCCAGAAAATCAGAGGGTGGTTCATGTAGAAAGTGCGGGAACAACTCTGGGCTCCTCCCTGAACCTCTGGGGTCATGGACACCAGTGGTGAAAGGACCCTCTCTTTGTCATACCTACAGAAAAGAAAACCTCCCCAGGAAGGAAAACCTCTCCAGCTGGTAAACCCCATCAGCATAGTTGGAGAAGGCGGCACCGGAAAGGGTGCGGGGTCCTGGGCTCCGGGGTCTTCCAATCAGTGCCTCCGATGAGCACTAGGGGCCTAGGTCAGCCCACCTTGTTGTTTCCTCATCTGTAAAATGGGGATAATAGAGCCCCATCTCCAGTGTTGTTGGGAGGACGATATGAGATGACAAATACAATTACTTCTCACTTAGCACGTATTAAATATTAGTTATTGCTATTATTAAATTTATCCCTGAAATTGTATTTCATCATACACACGAACAAATTAAAAGTGTGTGTGTGCCTCTTGGAATAATGGGTCTTCCAGGAAGAGGGATTTAAATGTGTGAGAAAGGAACAAAGTGTTCCCTCAGAGACTGGGATATCCTGGGAAATTTTCTATAAGTTGCTGAGACTCGGTGATCTTATTGCCAGGATGTCCTGAGGATCAGGGGAGACGTGGGCCAGTGGGCCAGCTGTTGAGTTTACTGGGCTGATGATCCATATGTTTGGCTGGTTTTGTCCTGGCGTCTGAGCCTTGGGGGAGGGAGGATGCACATCCCAGAGAATGGCTGCCCTGGGTGCCTTCCAGACAGCTGCTTTGCCGTCCTGAAAAAAACAGATCACAGGGGAGGTCTGAAGCACGCCAGGGGAAGGGAAGAGTTGGCGCTTTCCTGGTTTGGGTGGACCTTGTAGGCAAGGGAGCCCCAAACCGTGGGAGGGGGGGGTGGGGGGACTCCCTAGGGGGCCGAGGCTCTTGGACTGATTGTGCTGATGAGCTCCATCTGGAGATCTCCCCGCTGTAACCACAGCAGCTGTACCCCACACTTTGGCAGTGCCTCATCCGCATGCATCTCCTTGTGAAGCAACAGGCTTTCTTCGCTGACTGTGGACGCAGGGTCAGTCCCGTGCCGCCCCTCAGAGGAAGGAGAATGCCCATAAAGTGAGCAGGGAACGTTTGTCCATTGCTTATCACAGGCCGATGTGGTGCCGGGTGCTTCCTGGGGACGCTCCTCATCCCAGGAGGTCCCCGAGGTAGAGAGGCAGGATCCCCATTGGGCAGAAGAGGAAACAGACTCAGAGAGGTCAAGGTACTTGTAGAAAGTCACACAGCCGGTAAGAAGCAGTGGTAGAACCCAGACCCCCAGGCTCTGATTCTAGAACCTACGCTTGTAACACCTACCACGTGTGGTCACTCTGGAGTGAGTCACTGCATGGCGGAGAAGCAGAGGTGGCAGTCGCAGGGCACAGCTTAGACCCTCACGGGGTTCACCAAGCCGGCCCGTTGTCAGAGGCTAAGTGCAGCGATGGGGGCATAGGGAGCTAGAAGCAATACGGTTGAACCCTAGCTCTGCTACTTGCCAGCTGTGGGCATAACCCCCCTGAGCTTCTGTAAATCAGATAAAAATACTTGCTTTGCCAAATTACTGGCAGAAATTGTGATAACTGACACCTCCTTGGTGGGTGTCTGTAAATGGCAAGCAAGACCACGATTCTTGTAACGGGAGACGCAAGGCTTTGTAAGCAGTGGGGAGTTTGCGTCCCTCCCGTGAGGAGGACCGGGCTAGTCACCATCGGGCCCTGAAGCCGGAAGACACCAGATATCGCCATGGCCACGGCAGTCCTGGCAGGCCACAGGCCCAGGTGTCCGCCGTGGCGAGGAGGCTCAGCTCATTTTACCGACTTCCGGGGGATGGAGAAGGCAGCCTCCTCTCCTCATTCATTCCAGCTTATGAAAGAGATGGGAAGAATGTAAAGGAGTGTTATCCTTCCTATTAAAGAAATAAGTTGTGAGTTTTGTTTTTTGATGGTCCAGAAAGACTTGCCAGGTGTGGGGGACTGCGCACAGAAGCAGAGAGTACGAGAAGCGGGGTTTTGTGTGGCAGACCTGAGTTCGAGTCCTGACCTGCTGTGCGCCCCGCAGGCACATCACTTGACCTCTCTGAACTTGTACATCTTCCTGCGAGAGAAGAGTCTTAGCTCCCTGGAAGGATCGCCATGGGAACTGAAGGCCGTCTCTAGGGCTGCTCTGTAGGCAGAGCTTCCTGACTGCCGCTGGACCCCATTTCCAGGAGTGGCCAGGCCCTTCTTCTTCACCCCGTCTCCTCATCTTCTCTCAGGCAGGACTGGAAAGGCCCAGGTCGATCCAGAGCTGGGAGGTGGACACGGGTCCCACCAGGTGTGGCTAACCCCGAGCCATCATCACGTGAAGAGAAACAGGCCTGGCCCTGAGCCGGGTCTGGCGTCAGATCTCTTGACCCATCCGGGGACGAAAGCTCAGCTTAGAGCTGGTGCAGGCACTGATCTGGGACAGCATGGAGCCGCTGGCGGCCTCGTAAATCAGGCCGCAGCCTTTGAAGCTTCCAAGAGCTCCCTGGGAGAGCCTGAACAGCTTGATCTTCTTACAGCAGGAGCTCGTCCCCCGTGGTCTGGAGTCTCCAGAGGTGACTGGGGCCTGATTTACAGAGGTCTCTGATAACAACAGCCCAGCCTAGGAAGGGAGGCCCAGCAAAAAAATGAGTTTGCCCTTTGCCCTGGCCTCCCAGGCTGGGGAGGCAGTCGCAGTCCCCTGCAGGGGCCTCCCTCTGGGCCTATGTGGGCAGTGCTGCCTACCCCTACTGGAATTTGCCTCTCTTTGCTAAAAAGATTCATTTCTTCCCTTCAGAAAAGAATGAGGGGAGGAAGTGCCTTCCAACCTGGCACCTGGAGGAGAGGCATGGTAGGTGGGCCTGACTTTGGAGTCCAATCTGGGTGGGTATCCTAGCTCCACCGTCTCCTGGTCTGTGGTCTTAGACGAGTATTTCTGCAGTCGTGAGCCTCAGTTTCCTCATGTGTCACACAGGATTCTGAAATGGCATGGGATAGCATTGGCGCGGGGGTAAATGAGCTAGCAGACGTGAGCGCCCTGTACGGTGACCAGGGCATCCTAGGCACTCAGAAAACATTCTCTCCCCTCCTTTCACCTTCTTCAGTCCAGATATCCAGGCTGTCGGCTTCCAGGCCCCATGCTTGGGTCGCTCTGCAGGCCTGTGCTCTCCGAGCGGGCATCTCTCACTTATTCTCGGATTATCCTGTTGTGCTTCCAGCCGCAATGGAAATGTCCTGGGTTTGCCCTGGGTCCGTAGGCGGCTTCTGTGTTTTTGGAATGTGTCTGGTGTGACTGAGGAACTGAACCTTATGTACTTTCAAAATATAATTTAAATCTAACTGGCTACACGTGGCTAGTGGCCACCCTGTTGGACAGCACAGGCCTAGACCGTGAGGAAGACCCTCGATGGCCTGGCACTGACTCAGATGGTGACCTTGGGCAAGTCATGTCACTTCATGCACCTCTTCAGTTTCCCTCTCTGTAAAGTAAGGGATCTTGGTAGAACTAAATGAAGCAAGACGTGTGCCTCATTCAGTTGACATTTCAGCATGTCTCTTGCCTCATTTCGTAGACACACACCTATTCACGGTGACAAGTAGGTGTTTGTTGAGCTGAGAGCAGTGGAGGACCCGAGAGGAGAGAGCATGGCCCCTGTCTCTGGGCCAGTTGTGCAGATGAGATTTGCACCTGTGAAACACAGACAAGGGGGTGCGGTTCCAAGCCCTTCCCCAGCCTTTTCTGACCTCTAAGCTATTCCTGGCTCGGGCCTGCCTCTTGTTTGCTCCAGAGACTTTCCACATAGGACCATAACTACCTGTTTGCAGGATGAGCGTCTCCCTCTACTTTTCCATCTTAGCAGCTGGACCCTCCGAGTTCATCATCAGACAGCATCTGGTTAGAGGTCGTAGCCACCACACAGGAGAGGGAGGATGGGGCCTTGGGTCGCCCGGGTGCCTCAAGAATTGGGAAAGTGGGAAAGGAGAGTGTTTCGAGGTGACCGTTTGGTCCTCATCCCTGTCACTTCATGGTCCCAAGGCAGTCACCACATTGAAGACGACGATAAAAAGGAGACAAATGGTGTCACAACTCGCCCAAAAGCTTCCTCTGCCAGTGAACTTTCTTTCTCATCTGTTGGCCAGAATTGGGTCACACTATTAGCATTAGTGCAAGAGAAGCTGGGAAATGGAGCATCTGCCAAAGACAAAACGGGCTTCATTGCCTTAGCCAAATCATGATTGATCGCCTGGGGCTGAGCATGTTGATTTCCCAAACAAAACTGGGCCATGATAGCGTGGGAAAGGGGGCGGAGAGTGGCTCTGGGCTTGGCCGCTTGCAGTAGCCTACCTCAGTGGTGTAGCACTTTATAGTTGCCTCAGCACTTTGATTGTGATTCTCTTTGAGTCTCTCGAGTTTGTAAGATGCGCGGAGACCGTGATTCCCATTTTACGGCTGAGAAGAAGGAAGCTCAGAGAAGTAGAACAATCTAGCGGGCCAGGAAGTGACGGGCCCCAGTCCTCCAGACTCCCAAGCTGCCCCCTCTGTGCTGAGGTGACCTCAGCTGAGGGCAGGGGCCAGAAGTCACGTACCTTTGCATCCCAAATATCTAGTTCAACAGCCTGGCACCATGTGGGCATTTGGTAAATGTTCCACGGATGTATTAAGTAATGAATATCCTTAGTGAATTAGTCCTCATGCTGTCACTAAGGACTTTAATTAATTTATTCACTTGCCCCCTGGTGCCCAGGATGGGAATAATAGCCCTTCGCCACTTACTACTGGCCTTCCTTCAAAATGAGAATTCTAGCACCGTTCCTTTCCAGGCCTGGCTAGCTGTACGCATGTCATTTCCTATGCTCAGGCCAGCCAGGGGCCAAGCAGAGAAGGTCTGCTCTGGCCAGGAAGTGACGAGCGGAGCTGGGTTCACACACCTGACTCAGCCTCCTGAGAAGGCAGTCCAGAAGCCGGGGTGCTTCCTCGGGGGGCAATGAGAAGGTCTGTCAGGAAGAGAGGTGGGGAGGTGGAGCCAGTGACTATTTGCCCAAAGAGCAAAGCCACCTGGATCCGTTGGCCTCGAAAAGTGGTTCAGCTCCAGGGGTGCCTGGGTGGCACCGTTGGCTAAACACTGGACACTTGGTTTTGGCTTAGGTCTGATCTCAGGATCGTGAGATCGAGCCCCACACGGGGCTCTGTGTTTAGCACTGAGTCTGCTTCAGATTCTCTCTCCCTCTGCTCCTCCTGCTCATTCTGTCTCCCTCTCCCTCAAATGAATAAATAAATCTTAAAAAACAAAAAAAAGGGCCCCCTGGGTGGCTCAGTGGGTTAAGTGTCTGCCTTCGGCTCAGATCTTGATCCCAGTGTCCTGGGATCGAGCTCCGCATCAGGCTCCCTGCTCGGTGGGGAGCCTGCTTCTCCCTCTCCTCCCCACTCATGCTTTCTCTCGCTATCTCTGTCTCTCTCTCTCACATAAATAAATAAAATCTTAAAAAGAAATTGGTTCAGCTCAGTAACCATCCCATTTGTCACCACAGAGCTGTGGGCCAACACATGTTGGCCCTCATTGCTTTGAAAGCCAGTCGGCCCCTGCAGACGGAGTGCTCCTCGAGGCAGATGCTGAATACTCCAAATCCTGTCTACATCCCCGCTGATTGGCAGCACAGAGATTGAGTGGATATAAAGAAGGAAAGGCCCATCCGTAGCCCCAGGGCTTATCATCTTTTGAAGGAGACAGGCACCCACCTAAATGACAGACACAAATTCCCCAGCACTGAGCTTTCTAGCAGATTCTCAGACATTGGGCCGGCTGGGAAAGTGAGGGGATGGTGGGGCAATGGAGTCAGCCTGCAGGTGGGAGGGGAGAAGGGAGCTATGGAAGCTTCGGGAGGATTCTCATCTGACATTTAACGAAGGAAGGAATTGTAGGTGGTAGCCGGAGGTGGGGGTGGGGAGAATGTTCTAGGAAGAGGGCCCCATCCACATAAAGGCTTGGCGGCAGGAGAGGACAGGTGGGCTGAGCAGGCTGGCATTGAGTATAATGTGTTTGAGAAAAGAGGGTGGAGATGAGACAGGACAGGTAACACAGGTATCAGGGTCTGAAGGGCCATGTTAACATCCTACGGTCCTCTGAGCCTCAGACCCCAAAGTCATGGGAATCACCTGGGAATCTGATTTCAGATTCTGATAGGGTAGGTCTGTGGTGGCACCTGAGATTCTGATTTCTAATCATCTCCAGACAATGCCGATGCTGTCGGTCTATAGTTCAAGGCTGCACTTGGGAGTAGCAAGGCTTTAGGCAATAGGGAGCCGTGGAATGTTGTATGCAGGGACATGATTATAATATGATGTTCTTCTTAGAACAATCACCTTGCGAGCTGTGAAGCAGCTCCAGCGGGGTAGGAGAAGGCTGACAGGGTAAGAGATACATTTTGTTTTATCTCCAGCCCTTGAGACAGTGTCTGGCTCGTAACAGATAATCAATAGATACATGTAAAGGAATAAATTAGCCATTTATGATGGACTTTTTAAATGAGAGAACAGGAGGAACAGATGACTCAAGTTATGCCAGGCTGATAAGCCAATACTATATAAAACACTCATTTGGGCCAGTGCAAACTGAGTAACAAGTTTTAAGGCCATGGTTTTCTAACCTGTTTTTGGTCAAGGATCTGATTGCTTCGTTGAAATTCTAAATGGAGACCCAATATGTGAATTAGATAAAAAAAGGTTGAGTGCCCCGGTTGGCACAGGGCTCAGGACTTGGACCTCCCCACCCCACTCCCTCCCCTTCCTCCCCTCTCCCAGTGACTGGCAAATTCCCACAGTAGCCCCAGACTCTTGAAAGTGCCAGGTGCCCCAAGAAGCCAGCCTGATTTCTCCACTGCCCCCAGGATCTTGAATGGAGATTATCTGCTTCTGGGTCAGCTTCCCCCACTAGGCAGTGCAGTCCTTCAGGGTGGGACCACAAAAAAAGACCATATCCATATGCTCACGCACAGCATGGGACCTGGTCAGAGAGGCATTGGGGGAATGATGATGGGCAGAGGTAGACACGTGAGTCAGCAAGTCTCAAGGGGAGCGGGCCAAGGGACTGAGTTCCCAGAGCCCCAGACACAAGACCACATCCCTCCCGAGCAGCAAAGGCAGTGTGGGTGACGGAGGTGGGCAGGGGGTGGGGTCAAGGTTTCTAGAGTAATTCGCCCTGAGCATCTGCACGTTTCCACTAAAGCAGAAAGCATCACTCACGCTGACTCATCTCCGTGCCCCCAGGTGGTGTTCCTAACCAGGGAGAGTTTGGACATTTATCCTCAACTGCTTGTTGCTCTATTTTTCAAGTAGCCACGTATTTAAACATCAGCAGCGTGATTGCTCCTGCAGCTTTGTGGCCCTCGTCCTGTGCAGCCAGGTGCTGCCACAGCAGCTGCGGCCTGGCACAAGGGATGGCGGGCCCCGGAATACTGGGATCAAGTCCCAGTCTGCTCTTTGCCAGCTGGGGGACCTTAGACACATCATTTCCCCTCCGGAAGAAAGCCTTCATTTCCTCAGTGAGGGTAACAAATATTTGTGCAATGCTTCACGGTTTCAGAGCTACAACCACTGGCTCCGGGGCCGCCCCTGACCTCTGAGTATAACTGATCTTTCTGGCCTCCGTGCTGCAGCTCGACTGAACGAGCCTCTCCCGGTGGGGCTCGGCGTCCCAGCCTCCTTACGAGGCCGTGGGACTTAGGGCCAGTCCTTGCCCCTCGGAGCCTCGGTGTATCTACAGATGGCAACGTTTGGCCAGCACGTGTCCTTGGGCCCAAGCTGAGTGCCCAGTGCACACCCGCTGTCTGTATTTGGCATTGGTGTGTTGCTGCCGCTTGCCGGGGGTCGCAAACTGCTTGCCCGCGTCGGGACCCCACATTCCTGCCTGCCTGCCTGCCACAGCTCCCTGTTGAGGTAAGGGTGTAGAACCTACTTCTCGGGGCTAGAGACCGCGAGCAGGAGTCGCGTGACTGGCAGTACCCAGTCCAGGAAAGGGCCCAGTGTTATGTTGGCCTCCGTGCAGCCCCCGGGCCTCCCTCTGGGGAGGCAAATCCAATGGTTTGTCACAGTCTATGCATTTTAAGCCTGGACTTTTTCTAGATGGTGCTGAACATCATCTGCAGGCCCTTCCTGTTTGCTTCCTCGCTCAAGGCTCTGATTTAAACACCGTTCTACTGGGGGCGCCAGGGTGGCTCCGTCTGTTAAGCAGCTGGCTCTTGATCTTGGCTCAGGTCGTGATCTCAGGGTCATGAGATGGGGCCCCTGCGTGGGGCATTGGGCTCAGCAGGGAGTCTGCTTGAGATTCTCTCTCTCTCCCTCTCCTTCTGCCCCCCCCACCCCGCCCCCTGCTTTCTCTCTCTCTCTCTCCCAAATAAATACAATCTTTAAAAAAAATGTAAAAAAAAAAGTAATAAGCACCGTTCTCTTGCAGTCATAGGGAAGAGAAGGAAAGGCAGCCCATCGCTGGAGCAACTCAAGAAGGTTGAGGCAGGTAGGCTGGTTTCCAGCTGCTTGGCCTGTCTGTGGGGCCTGGCCTTCTCAGGGGTCTAATCCCTGCTTTGTGATGCTCCCTTGGAGTGGGCACAGAGCCTAAGCCAATTAAAACCCTCTCTCTGAGGAGGGCTCAGGTTTCTGGGGAAGTACGGGACTGCCCTGGCTATTGCGTCACGAACTGATCGCCTGTCCTCCTGGTAGCCAGGAAACACCCCACCGCTCACTCGCTCTCCAGGCCCCCAGACGGCCGCGGGGTTCCTTAAGAGAGGCAGGATGGCGGGCCGATAAGTACTCTCCATCTGCCAGACGAGGAAAGTGAGGTCCAAATGACTTGTCTCATACCTAGTAAAGCAGGGCTGAGTTTCAAACTAGAAGACACCCGTTCAGAAATGATGCCCTCTCGGCCTTTCTGGGACAACCCCAGAACCTTTATCACCTTGCCTCCCAGCGTAAATCTGGGCACCTAGTAGGTTCCAAGTATATATTTGTTCAGTGACTAAATGAATGAATATATAATGCCAAACGGGGGCATTTTGTCTAAAGGCAATAGTATGAGTGGAGTGTAGAAATCTAGAACTGCAACTTAGGCTGGAATGAAATATAATAATAATAGTAATAGTAATAATAGCAGCCAAGGGCTAAGCCTATTCTAAGTGTTTTGCACTTATTAACTCATTCAGGCCTCCCAATAACCCATCTAGTAGGGATATTGATTAAAGCCACTTCACATTTGAGGCACAGAGAGGTTAAGTAGCATGCCCAAGGCACGTAGCTGAGGAGTGGTAGAGCTGGGAATTGAACCCTCGCAGCCTGGCTCTTAGCCGCTGTGTACTACTTTCTGTCTGCCGCGGAATGCCCTCTTCTGTAAGCTAGAGATGGGGAGAGTGTGCATTCCACCTCTCTCACAGTATTCGGTGTCTCTGTGACTTCCCAGGTGAGAAGGGACTTTATGCTAGAAACACCATACGAGACAAGTCTGGGTGGGTGCTGGCTCATAGAGGCCAGGCTGGATCCTAGATGCTAATCCCTTTCATTCCAACCCTGGAGAGGAGTGAGCTCCCCCACGGCACTTCCTCTCCTGGCTAGAGTAGCCTGAAAGACTGGTACAGTTAACTGAGGTTAACAACCCAAAAACACAGAATTAATGGAGTGACAAGCAGAGTTTCTTAATGAAACCAAATTTAGGGCTACAATCAAGAGAACAAAGTGAGGGTCTGGCCCCAGGAAGCCAGACTGCAGTGGCCTGGCTGTAACATTAGCCAGCAGAGGGACCAAGGGCCAGAGCTTCCCCATGGAGAGGACAGGCTCGGGGCCTTCCGGGAAGGTGGAGAGGCTCCGCTCAGCCCATTTCAAGGCCACCGCAGTGCTCGGGCAGCTTGGCAGTTGTAGAGGAGCATTGTGTCCTTCCCCTGTTCCCGGTGGTGGCTGGGAAGATAAACGGAGACCCCCCGCCCAGCTAGAGTCTGGGGTTCCCAGGGCAGAGTGGTTAAGGGGATTCTGAAAATGTCATCTCTGTGTCGTGGGCAGTGGGCAAAGACCCCGTAGAGGGAAGGGGGCACCTGGAACAGGAGAATGCAGGGCCTGCCCCTAATATCTGCTGGCCCCTCACTACGAAACACACCACTGCCTGGTCCAGGGCCAAGGGCAGAGCTGATCGGTGTTCCTATGTTTGCTGGATGGTTTTGTGTTTGATTGGGGTGCCCTGTGGGGATTGGGGGCTGGATGGTACAAGTTGATGTGGGACTTGGGCCAACAGGCATCTCTGATCCCAGGCGCTGGGGTTCACACTGCCACACATTTTTGCTCCAGCTGGAAGCTTGGTTTGATCAGAATCCTCTTAGCATGGGGATTGGCATTCCTTAAACATATGGAACTCATCCAACAACATTCCATCCTAACTGTGGGGTAGTTATTCATTTCCTTGTCTGTCTCACCCTTGGGATACACAGAGAATTTGAGGCAGACCTTTGCACTAAATCGAAAGAGCTAGGCTGCCTGTGAGCCCTGCCTCTTGCTAAGTGTGTGACTTCCAACAAAGCACTTCACGTCTGTGAACATCAGTCCTCCATCGAATACATCATCAGGGAGGGCATAGCTACTCAGACGTGTTTGTTCACTTAGTCAGTCATTACTTATTAAGTGCCCACTATTTGCAAGGCTTGAAGTTTGAGATTCGGTGCTGAACAAGGCAGACATGATCCCTATCTCTGCACAGCCTCGAGCATGTAATTAAACAACTACTTAAATATAAATACAATGTAAATGTCACTTTGATACAGTCCCAAAAAGAGAGGTACAGGATGATGGATTAAATCACACAAAAATATAGGAGAAATGTATAAGCTCTAAAGTACCGTTTAAACGTTAGATGTTGGGACGCCTGGGTGGCTCAGTTGGTTGGGCGGCTGCCTTCGGCTCAGGTCATGATCCCAGCGTCCTGGGATCGAGTCCCACATCGGGCTCCTTGCTCGGCAGGGAGCCTGCTCCTCTCTCTGCCTCTGCCTGCCTCTCTGCCTGCTTGTGTTCTCTCTCTGTTAAAATAAATAAAATAAAATCTTTAAACGTTAGATGTTATCCACGTGACATTTCCTCCTATTTTTTAAGGTACTTCAGTGATCTCAGCCTCAGTTTCCTCATCTGCAACATGGGAATTATAACAATACCTGCATTAGCCATTCTGTGTAACATACCACCGCAAAACATAGCGGCTTAAAGTGGCCACATACTGGTTTCTCTTTCTAAGAGCCGGTAATGTGGGCTGGGCAGAGCTAGGTGGCTCGGCCACTTTGACTCTGGGCTCAATCACGCAGCCACAGTCTCTGGGGGTCTCATAGGCTCAGCCCTCTGTCTCTAGCAGCAAGCCGGCCAGCCTAGGTCTCCTTACAGGATGGATGTTTTCCAGAAGTAGCCAGAGAGAGCAAGCCCAAAACTCAAGGCTTTTTCATGCCTCTGAGTCCCATTTGCTAATGTCCCCTTGGCCCCTCAGCCAATGCGTGCAAAATGGCCAACCCCGGAGTCAGTGTGGGAGACTGTCCGAGGGTGTGATATGGGGAGGTGTCCTTTCCATAGCAGTCTTCCACCACACCGAACATCCTTGGTTATCCCGAGGACTTGGTAAGAGATGTGTGATGCCACACGGGTGGTGTTTTTCCCCGCACATAGTCAGTGCTTGAGAATCAATAAATGACTGTGAGCCTGAGAACAGCTTCCTGTCTTATTGGGGGAGGGGGGAATATATGACACAGAAAGTAAGTGGCAAGGAATTAGCCAAAACCGCATGCGAAGTCTGGCAACGTGGCCAGAGATGATAAGACGCCAGAGGATTGCTGATACTGAGACGGCGTCAGCATCTTCCAGTTTTAACCCTGGTATTCTAAAGAGTGACATTTTCCAAAAGGAACCCATTCAGAAAAAGATAATCAGGGTGGAAGCAAGGTGAGTGGGAACTGAATTAGGAGAAAGCAGAGCAACGTTTTTCCTGGGTAATAATGTGATGTTTGCCACATTTGCCAACGTTTGCGGTTGTTTGTTGAGTACTTATTTATGGGCCAGACGTAGAGCTAAGCGTCCACATGGTTTGCTTCAAGACATGTAATCTTCAAGACAACCAAGTAAGAGGTTGTACACTATCCCCATTTCACAGATGAGGAAACTGTGTCTCAGTTTCTTTGTTTAGAGTTGCACCGGAAGTACGTTACACGTTCAAGGTTCAAACCCAGGTCTCCCCGACTCACAAACCTATTGTTTTTATTTTGTTTTGTTTTATTTTTTGAGAGCGAGAGAGCACAAGCAGGGGGAGTGGCAGACAGAAGGGAAAACAGGCTCCCTGTTTAGCGAGGAGCCCCACGTGGGTCTCGATCCTACAACCGCAAGACCGTGACCCAAGCCGAAGGCAGACACTCAATCGACTGAGCCACCCAGGTGCCCCAAAACCTATTATTTTAATCGAGATTTCTAAAAAGATAATTGTAGTTCACATGCAGTTGTAAAAAATAATACAGAGATATTCTGGGTCCCATTTACCCTGATTCCCCCAACAGGAACATTTTGCAAAATTTTAATAAGAGAGCAGATATCACAATCAAGATATGGACATTGACACCGTCCGTTCATTTGATGTAGATTTCCCCAGGTTTAATTGTACTTATGTGTGTGTATGTGTGTTTACTTCTGTACTGTTTTATCACTTGTAACTGAGTTTGTCCAGGCAAGAGAGCAGACATCTCCGTCCCCACAGGAACGCTCTACACTGCCCTTCTATAGCCATCCCCACCACCTCCCCGCTGCTGCCCCATCCCTCATCCCTGTAGCTGCCGATCTGTTCTCCACTTCCAACTTGTCTTATCAAAACTTTTACATACATGGAATCATACAGTGCCAACGGTTTGTGATTGGCTTTTTTTCACTAGGCATAGTTCTCTGGAAATTCATTGTATCATTAATCATTCATTTTTCTTACTGAGTAGTATTCCACAGTATTCCGTTTATTTAACCATTTCCCTTTTGGAGGACATCCGCACTGTTCCATTTTTCGCTATAATGAGCAAAGCTTCTATGATCGTTAGTATACAGGTTTTTGCATGAACATAGTTCTCATTTCTGAGGGATAAACGCTTGCGGTGCAGTTGCTAGGTTGTACAGTAATTACATGTTTATTTTCACAGGAAAGCGTCCGACTGTTTTCCAGAGGGGCTGTACTCACTAATATTCCTACCAGAAATGTGTGGGCGCTCCAGTTTCTCTGCATCTTTGCCAGCATTTAGAGTTATGGCCATTTTTTATTTTAGCTCCTTGGATGGGTGTGTGCGTCCCCGACAGCCAGTGATGTTGAGCATCTTTCCACGTGCTTATTTGCCATCTGTGTACCCTCCCCAGTGAAGTATCTGTCCCTAGCTGTTGGCCATTTTTCTAATCAGGTTATTCAATTTGAGGTTTATTTTTTACTGTTGAGTTTGGAGCGTTCTTTATATACTCTAGATGCTGGACGTTTGTTGGATATGCAGTTTGCAATACTTTCTCCCACTTCGAAGCTGCTCTTTTCATCCCAGCAATAGAGTCTTTTACAGAACCCAGGTTTGCATTTCGGTGAAGTCCAGTTTATCAGTTTTTCCTTTTTGGATTGTGCTTTTGATGTAAAGCTTGGGTTTTCTACCAGTGGGCTCCACTGTTTCCTGGAGCCTAAGGAAAAGAGATCTTACTCTGGGGGTGGGAAGGGATCAGGCTTGTTTGTGAGGTTTGAAAGCAGAGTTAGGACCAACAGGAAGCCTCTGGAAATAAGTAAATTCTAGCTCGCTATCAGAATATCAGGATAAAATGTGTTAGGAGTGAGTTCCTCATCATCTGAGATCAAGCAAAGCCTTGCTGGTGTCCGTGTGAATTCCTAGAAGGAATCCAAGCTGCAGATGGGGCGTGGGTGACTAATATCCTTCACGTTCCCCTCTAATTCTAAGAATCTAGGAGAGTAGCATTTGAATTACCTCTGCCTGACCTGGCATGTCTAACAAATATATCCCCCGGAGACCGTCCAGGTTGATGCATTTAGAAAGGCTTTTAGTGGCCATCTGGACCGTCTCTCGTTTGGAGCAGGTTGAGCCAGACTCAACAGGAGGGAGCCAGTGAAGCCAGAAGGTCTGTGGTGGTCCTGCCTAGGGGAAGAGTACACAGTGGCCAAAGGCTTGAAGGGCCCAGGCTCAGGGGCTGGGGCCTATTCCTCACTCTCTGTCCTCATCCTGGGGGCCAGCCACCTGGCTGCCTGCCCCAGCTCCCCCCCAGCAGCCTCTTCTTCATTCAGACCATCAAGGAGAATCCCTTTCCTTGCAGCACTTATGAGGCTTAATTACCAATGGCTAGGTCCTTTGAGGCCTTGGATGAAAGGGATGGGAGCAGTGGAAGGCTTGATTAGGCGTGTAGAAGTCTGGGCACAATTAGCTCCAAGAGAGACTGGCCCTGCCTTTATCTGCCTCCAGTTCTGTGTGACTTACAGCAGCTAATTATTGAAATAAAATTGCCTGACCACCCAGCTGCTGGAAAGAGGGCCCTAATATCTATTAAGTCTGCCTTTAATTATTGGAAATGGTGGCAGCTTCAGGCAGTTAGGGTTTTCCCATCATTATGGGC
The DNA here is from genome assembly GCA_028533885.1 of Nasua narica. NCBI lineage: Eukaryota > Metazoa > Chordata > Mammalia > Carnivora > Procyonidae > Nasua > Nasua narica. The sequence continues at coordinate 49,967,180 of CM052815.1, read as the reverse complement.
CTTTCCCTCCACCTCTTGAAGGCTTGAGTACCCTGAGATATAAATGAAATTCTGCCAAAGTGACCTCTTTCTCCATTGCTTTGCTACTGGAATCCATTTCCGGAATACCTTTGCTAACAAGCTTTGTCTGCTTCGGGGACCCTCCCTGACTCTCCCCAAGGGAATTTGCAATCATTACACCTTACAAAGGTGTAATGCCCGTGATATTGTACTTTGACAGAGCCCTTGACAAATCATTTTGAATTCCATTGCATGCGTGCGTGTGTGTGTGTGTGTGTGTGTGTGTGTGTGTGTGTGTGTGTGTGTATACATAAAGGGAGTCCTCAGGCATGGCTTACTTATGACCCCCATACCACCCCAATTTGCAGAAGAGAAAACTGAGGTCCTGGCTTTTTACTTGCTGGGGTCACAGCCGCCCTAAAGCTCCCTCCTTTCTATGGACACAGAGTGATGGGCAGCTCAAGGAGGGCACAAGCCATTGCTACTGTCACAGATCCAGGGGGCTCCTGTGAGATGGAGGGAGTTAGTGTTAAAACTAAGAGACTCACTATTTCCGGAGCCTTAATGCAGTGCCTGCTGCCTGTGGCGCTGGTTTTCTCCTCTAGCTCTCCCCTCAAGAGTGGAGGCCTAACTCGGGAGCCCCAGGTAATTACAGGTTAAGACTTGGGCACAGCAGGGGTTGTGCGATCCATCAGCGCAACTGCCTCTCCCGTCCCTCTGATTATCTCATAACGGGCTCCCAGAATAAGCCCATAGAAAATCTGAAGTCTGGGCAGGGCCCTTGCACAGTTTTTGCAGAGAATTAGCACTCTAATAAAACCTGGGTTTGGGGCTTGACCCTTTAGTGCAGTTTCCAGGGAGAAGGAGAAGGCCCATTCCCCGGGGAGCTGCGGGGCCGAACAGACCGTTTCTCAAGGTCCATGGAGGAGCTGAGTCGCAGCACATAGCCAGACCCCTGAGGCCAGGCGGGTGTGCTTCCGAGAATGCTAGGTGGAGTCCAGCTGCCCAGTGGGTGCAAGAGAGAGGGGTACCTGGGGGACCAAGAGGTTCCCGGGGTTCTAGCCAATCCTATGTGAGAGGCATGTGGGTGAAGGCGAGCACACTCCTTTCCCTGTCCCCCAGCCCCCTCCTGCACAGCTGCTGGACCTCGGCTCAGGTATCCCCTCCTTCAGGCCTCCCTGCTGCCTCCCCCACTTGAGCCACCATCGCCAACTCTGCCCCCGAGCGTCTCTGTCAGGGGCTCTTTTGTGTTGACTGTGCTGGGACCATCTGTAGGTGTGTCTGTCCCTCTAACCGTGTCTGACCCAACTCCTTGTCCCCAAACCTCACCCCTAGAAAGCCTTGAGGGATGGGAAAGAGGGAACGAGGCTGGATGAACCCCAGGAAAGATCACGGGGAAGGTGAGGGCTTGAAAATCTTAGGAGAGATCTTCAGCCTGATGAGAGGACCCAAGGACACACAGACAAGCCCATATTCTGGAAGAGTTGTTGCTCGGACAAAGGCACTGGACTTCTTTCCTGGGACCCCAAGGAGTAGAGCTGAGGCCTTTGGAAGGAAGCCAAAAGAAGCTTTGGCTCAAAGCTTTCTCTGGGGGCAGTGAAGAGCCCAGTTTTGGAGGTGGCGTGACCACTTGGGGAGCATGGAGGGGATTCGGGCCTCCGAAGGGGGGCATGAACCAGCTGACCTTTGATGGTACTTTCAATCTTAAGATAGTAAATGCCACCATTTATAAAGGGGAATCATTGGCTGGTGAGTAACTTCAGGGAGGGGAAGAATCTGGGTGGGAAAATCTGGAGAATATAGCCCTTATACTCCCTCCTGTGGGTTGGGGGCCTGTTGTGTCCCAGTTCCTGTGCACCCTCAGCCCTTTTGGGGGGTCTAGGCAGCTCTGGTGGGAGCTTTCTGAGCTCAGGATCGGAGGATGGTGCCCATACAGCAGCCACTTGCCCTTTGATACCCGGCCTGTGACAGGCCCTCCAACAGAAGGGCGAGATGGCCTGTGTGGGCAGTGGTACCATCTGTCACCTGTTTGCCCGCTGCTGATTAGGGGTGTCCCAGTAGCTGAGCTGGGCACATGGCCACATTCTACCAGGTTCCCAAGAAAGCCCTTTTTTCTGGCCCTCAGTGCTATCTGGGGCCACTTCCTAGAAGGAGATATAAAAGCAGCCCTCCCAAAAAGCCCAGGTTAGGTGCTAACTGGCTTCATCAAAGGAATTAATACTGTTAACAAAACACAGTGGAAAAGGAAATAGAACATCTAAAGAGATTAAAACAAGGGATGACCTGGGTGGGAAGCGGTATAGATTCAGACTAACAGCTTGAGCTATAGGATTGTATAGACCCAGGCTTGAATCCTGAGTCTGCTACCTCCTTGCTGTGGCCCTCTGGACAAGGCACCTACCCTCTCGGAATCCCGGGTTTCTCATGTGTAAAATAGGGTGGTTTTAAGGGGGGGGTATGGTGAGGATAAAATGAGGTCATGCTACGAAGACCTTGCCCTGAGCCACCATTAATGTCATCAGTGTCTCTGTTTTGCAGATCAAGGTCCTCCCTAAAGCGACAGGGCCAGAGAACTGTGCTCTGGGTACCAAAACCGAGAGCACAGACTTGGAACCGGGGCTCCCAGATTCCAGTCTTGGCATAGCATGTGAACTTGGGCATCGCCCTGCTGCTCTGAGCTTCCGTTTCCCCACCTGTCACGTGGGGATGACCGTGCCTGGTCTTCTGGTGTGCTCGCAGCCCAACACGGCTTCGATGCCCCCCCACCTCCGGCGTCCCCCTTCATGTCACACACGTCCCCAGAGTTTAAAACAAAGGCCTCGCAAGACTGGACTCTGAAGGACTAAGGAAAGTAAAAATTTATGATGATTTTATGCACACATACGCAAACAGATAATGCCCGGGACTTCTATTTTGTGGAACACATTTTTGCTCTGAAATATTTATGGGCCCTTCTTGACACACAAAGAACTAAAAATATCACCATGGGCTTATGTTCAGGAAAACTTATAAAACTTCAGTCCAGTAGGAATTCAGTCAATTTCCTGGTTCGTCTCTGGCTGTTTCTAGGTGGGGAGAAAACCCAGGGCGGTAACAGCCCCCGTCTCTCCGTCTCTCCCGAGGGCTTGGGGGAAGGGGGGCGGATGTAGAGGTTATTCGGCAGTATTCCACGGCTGTTCAAGTCTCTCTGTCAGTGCTCTGGGCCCCTGTGCCTCAGAAATACTGCTGGAGCCCACGTGATGGGCCAGCTTTGCTTCCTGAGTTTCTCCCTGCAAAGCTTTGTTTTCCCCCATTTCCCCTTGTCTCGCAGGCCCAGGGCCTGTGCCATTCTTTCAGGCCTGCTCCTGGCCCTGGGCCCCATCTGGGCCTCTGAAAGCCAGCTGGAGTACACGCTGCCCCGGGACCTCCCATCCAGGCTCTCTGCCACACACTTCTTTGCATTTCCCTGTCACTGAGATGACGACTGTTCATGGAAATTGCTTTTTTTTCCACCAGGCTGTTCACTCCCCACCTTCCGCCCCAGGCTTTCTCAGCAAACCTTCTCTCTCCCTCAAGGCAGGACTCGAGGGATAACTGGGTCTCTCCCTGGTCCCAGTTCTCTTGTACCTCCGACTTCCATCCAAGCCATGAGCAGAATGGTGCTTTTCTTTTTTTTTTTTTTTTTTAGAATGGTGCTTTTCAAACTAGGTTGGCAACCCATCCATGTTCCTGTTTTAGTGGAGTAGAATAAAGTAGAAAGTGTCAGGTGCTGCCCTTGAGGAATGATTAGGCATAGTTTCTGAAATGCTTGTTTTAGTTAGAAATCTGTAGAAGTATGTGTTCTCTGGATGGCGAAATGTATTTTTACCATAGGTCAGAGAAAACGGAAAGTCAGATCTAGATTTCTTTTCTCTCTTTTCCTCCAAATGGTCTGGCCTAGCTCACTTCTTCTACTTGACATTTTTGGGTCATCGTTAAGATGTCACTTTCTCTGGCCAGTTGTACCTGATCTCTCTACCTTTGACCCATTTGGCCTGGGTTAGGGGCCCCGTGGTCCTTCCCCTGTCTCTCTCGCTGTCTGACTCGCCCATGTTCTAGAAGCTCCAAGGAGTAGGAAGCTCATTTGTCTCATCCAGTGATGCCGAGCCCAAGGCCTGGCACAGCAGGGGGAGAACTCAGTGTTGGAGAGAAGAGGCAGGGTGGGAGAAGGGGGCAAGGGAGGGAGGGAACAAGGGAGTCTGGTGTGTTACCTCTGCACATCTTCAGCAGCACTGAGGACAGAAAAGGAACTTAGCCATTACTTACTAATTGAATTCACCTATGGTATGAGCTGTACAATACCTTTCATGAGGCTTAAACCTTTTCTTCTGGTTCAAATCTAGGCCCTGACATTTGGAAGCCACGGGATCTAGAGCAAGTCCCTTAATCTCTTTAAGCTCATTATCTCACTTGTATAATACGAGTAAATAAGTGAAAATATAAAAGAGGATCTATCTAACCCAGATAATTGTTGTAAGGATTAGGAATAATATGTCCGAAACAGCCGGCACACGAGTAGGGGTTTGATCAATGGTGGTGGTTTTACTGTGATTACCTCTTTTCCTCTCTGAGATCATCCTCCGATCACCATCCGCATCCTGGGTCTCCCTGGTCTCCCCACATTCGCGGACCTGTTCAGACCTTCTAGGCCTATCGGAGCCCTGGTCCGTGTAAAGGAAAAAAGCCTGAGATGTAGATTTTAGAGTCACCTACCAGCTGCATGAACTTGACTGACCACCCGGGGCTGCAGCCTGGTCTCTGAAATGATAAGCGACCAGAGCTCTTACGGAGCTGTGTGGAAGGCATTGCGTGCAGGCTCGATGCAGCCATGTTTCTTCCCTTCTCCTGCCTGGGGCCCACTCTCCTTCCCCAGAGGGAGGCCAAGAATGACAGCTGTGTTCGCATCAGGAGAAAGGGGTGGAACCGCAGGCCGTGCTCATCCAAGCACCCGCGGTTGCCCCCGCTGTGGCTGACGCCCCGGAGAGAGAGCTCCCGTCCTGCTCGTCTCTGGGCCCAGTGCCCAGCGCAGGTCTGTCTGGAACTCGTCTCTGAAGGCACCGTCATGGAGCTCGGGTTTCACCCAGAGAAGAGTTTCAGCCAGCCGCGCCTCGGGAGCAGGCCGGAGTCTCAAACATGTTGCGTGTGTGCGGTTACAGCATTTGTGGGTCGGAAATAACAACACATTGATAATGAGGACGACAGTGGTGGTGAGAGTAGCCCTTCTCCAATCCCTTACACCTACGGATAGAAGGAATATTACAGTTTATGAAGCATCTAACAGAGACAACACCTAACTTGCCAGAGCCCCATAGTCTGCGGTTGTCTGGAGAAGGACGGTAAAGCTCGTTCCATTACTGCGCATGGTGGAGGGTGTGGGAAGGGAAGTCTGGAGATGGACGGACCCAGCCCTTGACCCACTTTGTGACTGTGTGGCTTTAGGTCAGTTATTTACCTTCTGTAAGCCTCGGGTTCTCTTTATCATTGAGACGGACCACTACAGAGTGGGACAGTGGGAACTCTATGAGATCACCTAACGCAAGCACCTCGCCCAGCATCTGGCCTGTGAGAAGCCCAGAGGAAGCAGGACCTGTGGGTTTATTACTTTGGTGACGATGGTCCCGATGATTACTGAAATTCAGCCAGATAGCCAGGGGTCAGGATCCCCCAGGAAACAAGATTCACTCCAGATGCTTTAAATGAACGCACTTTAATGAAGGGACAGAGGTGTGGGGTGGTGAGGAGAGCCAGCCACAATGGTGAGACACCCATCTAGAGGTCTAGTGGTGGCAAGAAATGGGGCCCACCACCGTCCCCCACCTCTCCCTGGACCTGGACAGGAGAGGGCAGGGAAGGATATTGAAAGAGGCCTGGAAGAGGAGCCACCTGGCATCTGATGAGTGGACAAAGGACTACAAAACAGGGAGAAAGCAGGGAAGCAGCAACTGCCCCCTCTTGCCTACACCCTCCTGCGCCATCTCCCTCAGGTGCTGCCTTCAGGTGAACCCAGCGAAACAAGGATGTGGAGGCTCAGTGACAGTCCAGATGGAGGGTGTCTGAGAAATGGCCGGTCTGAAGGCCAGAAACAGAGGGTGTGCTTCTGGGAGAAGCCAGGTTCTCTGCAGGCTGTGAGAAGGAGCAGAGGAAGGGTCAGGAAGGTCAGGCTAACAGACTTAGGGGTTGTTGGGAACCCCTGGTCAGCAGGGTTAGGAGGGACTTACAGGTTCACGGGGTACCTCTGCTGCCAAGCCTGTGGAAGAGGGTCGCAGTGGGCGGTCCCCAGCCAGGCCCTCATCCCTCCATCCTCCCGCCAGGTCTCTGAGTCACTGGACTGCGGACCCTCATTCCAAGGGGAGCTCTTCTCCACTGTCACTTCTTGCATCCTGACGTCTTCATCCTCTATTAAATGCCAAGCCCAGTGTGAATTGTGACCAACCTCCTTCTCTTAAAAAATACATACTATTTACTGAATTACTATATTAAGCCTAAAATAGAAAAAAAAAACAACAAAAACAAAACAAGGGCGTGGGAACAAGGCACGTGCTCTCCCTGTCTCTACTTTGTGACAGGGAAGCCGTGGGTTTCAGGGCTGTGTTCTTAATTATCCATAGTTACTGAACCTTTGCCTTGAAGCCAGTGCCTTCGGTCAACAGGCTCACACTGGTAAGAAGACATAGTCATCCACCAATTTAACAGCCTAAAATGTGTATTGGCCTTATTAACATAGGTTTCTGAGGGGATGTTCCTTCTCCAATTATAACCAACACTTAGCTGGAGCCTTCTTAAGTGGGTCTTTTAAAAATAAAATGTGGGTTTTTTCTGATGATAATAGTGGCTAATATTTATTGAGCATCCATGATATATTAGCGACGATATCTGCCAGGGATGTGTGTTAACTCTTTTCATCCTCAGAACAACACTAAGAGGTAGGTACTAGTACTACCGTCTTACAGATGAGGAAACTGAAGCACAGAGACGTTAAATAACTTGTCCTGGGTCACACAGCTGCTAAATAAATAAATGGTGGACACATACTTCAAACGCAGGCTTCCTTTGAAATTTTAAAGGCATGCATCTAAGCAATGCCTTCAATTCAATTTTAGATATACCTAAATCAAACTACCAGTATTTTATACCCCCTGATGATTGGTAAGAAGTAAAACAGTAGCTGTTGTAATTGTATTCTTTCATTCATTGAGTACACATTTCATGAGCTCTGTGGATGCCAGGCCTGTCCTCAAGGAACTGCAGTCAAGGGCAGAGGCAGACGTGGACACAGACCATCCCATTAGCTGGATGTACAATGATAAATCAACGTGCACAGAGGTAGAGAGGCTGCAGAATTATTGTCCAGGAAAGTTGCAGGTAGCTCACTGAAAAGGAAGTGAGTTGGGCCAGATCAAAGAATTTTGACCAAGAGACTGGAATTTATCCTGGAGCCTCCCCAGAGCTGCTGCGGACGTGTAAGCAGGGCAGTGGAATGATCTGGGCATAGGAGATTTATCTGGCACAGCCTACAGAGCCAATATATCTAGGGGTTGTACCCATGTGCCAAGTTCAACCCCTGGGTCAGGATGATGGCTCCACCAATCAGGAGCCATGTAACCTTGGGCAGTATACTTAACCTCACAATTTCCCACCTGTAATTTGTAGATTATCATAGTACCTATTTTACAGAATTGAAGTAAGGATTAAAATATTGTCACATATAACATTAATGAAAGTAAGTACTCAGTAAGTGTTAGCTACTACTAATAACAGTATATTGGCTTTTATTGCAAAACTGTTATTAATATTATGAATTATTAGTTACTGGTATTAACAGTGGCTAAACTTACTTTAGTGCTTACTCTATATTATTATCACCATTATTGTCATTGGGGGGGATGGGTTGGAGGTGAAGGGCCTGAGGGCACAGAGGCTAGGTGACAGTCACCATACATCCTTATCCAACTTAGAACAGAGCAAATTAGACCAAACAGTGCTTTGGGTCAAAAGCTAGTACTGGGTCAGTTTAGGGAGTTATAATCAGCCTTTTAAAAAAGCAAAAGAGAATGAAATAGGCAATATCAGAGTACATTGTTCATCATGCAGTAACTTCGGTTTTGTGCATCTTATTTCCATTGTATACATATAAACGGCACGTATTCACATACAGAAGCATATGTATCCAGTCACAATATAAGATGCTTTTCAAACTATGGATTACAGGCAAAAAGGTTTTACACACTCTGGAGTAGGAAGTGTTATCACCGGTCTTCCATCCAGCCCTGCCCCTCAGGCACTGTTGTCGAGTCAGCCAGTGCCAGGAGGCCGAATGTTAAGAAACCAGAGCTCAGAACCCTCGGTTTGGGCCCCAGTAAGATGATTTGATTTCTGCGTATCCTAGCTCAGGCTCTTTGTCCCAGAACTAATTTCCAGGGGTATTTTGAGAACTGGGTCCCAAAAAGAATCACCTACACATCTTGATTGGCTCTAGTTACAACCCCAATGCATGGTGAGTCTACTAATGTGGCCTTGGCTCTGGGACAGTGTTGTCCCATGTATAAAATGGGAGTGACAATAGTTGTCTTATATGCTTTATGGTTATTATGGGGCACCAATAAAATCATAAATGTTTGCACTCTTTGAATATCATGGAAAACACATAGAAGGAAGTCTACACTAGACACTTGGGGATCCATGATAAATCCTAAAGACACCAAGTGGTAACCTTAGACCATTCTTTGGCTGAGAAAGTGATGCAGCTTTCTCAGGACATATGAACCCATCTGAGTGGGTCTAGAGAGCTCTTTAACGAGATGAACGGAGTTTGCTGTGGAGTGCAGCCTGAGACTTGCCCCAGAGAGGTCCTTTGGGGTCTTGGGAGGAAAGAGATATATGCTAAGTGCTTACCCCAGTGCCTGAGTATGGTCATTCATTTCACAAATTCTTTTTTTATTTTATTTTATTTATTTATTTGAGAGAGAGAGAGATTGAGAGGGGAGAAGGTCAGAGTGAGAAGGAGACTTCCCACAGAGCTGGGAGCCCATCGCGGGACTCAATCCTGGGACTCCGGGATCAGGACCTGAGCCGAAGGCAGTCGCTTAGCCAACTGAGCCATCCAGGCGCCCTTTATTTCACAAATTCTTAAGGAACCTCTGCTCTGTGTCAGGTCCTGTCCCAGTTGGGAACATGATGGGAACACATACATGACTCCTATGTAGAGGGATTATGGAAATCAATGTCCTCTGATTTTTGTGGTCTACTTCCTTGATACCTATCGCTGGGAGAGAGGCTGAGGCATCTTCGTGGTGGACAGGCGGAGCGGCAGAAGGGGACCGGATTCATCATCAGAGACCCTGGGTGCAGGGCCCCCCCTGCTACTGACATGGGTGTGGAGGTGGAACGGTGCCCTCCCCTCTCCAAGTCTAAAGTCCCTCCTCCACAGCCTCGCAGGGCCAATCAGTTGCGGGACAGACCGGGGTACTGCCTTTACCTCCTGGGGCCTGAGCTCACGCCCTTTCTGCCCTCTCTTTGGTTCCCTGGCTCCAGACCGCTCGGCCCTGAGTGCCGCGAGGACCCTGTTCGTGGATGTGGAGGAGCGCGGGCCGGAGGCCATGGACGTGAAGGAGAGAAAGCCGTACCGCTCGCTGACCCGGCGCCGCGACGCCGAGCGCCGCTACACCAGCTCGTCCGCGGACAGCGAGGAGGGCAAGGCCCCGCAGAAGTCCTACAGCTCCAGTGAGACCCTGAAGGCCTATGACCAGGACGCCCGCCTGGCCTACGGGGGCCGCGTCAAGGACATGGTGCCGCAGGAGGCCGAGGAGTTCTGCCGCGCAGGTGAGGGGGGCCGGCGCGGGGGGTAGGTGTGCGCGTGCGTGCTGCGTGCGTGCTGCGTGCGTGGGCTCGTGCGCAGGCGGGAGGGTGGGACGCAGGGCAACGCTGGGCTTCGGCTCCTTCGGCGCCTGGATCTGGTCAGAGCCCGCCGGTAACACATGTTTAGCTTGTTCACGCTCACCTGGTCCGTCGGCATAACGAGGTGGTCAGGAGCCGGGATTAGGGGTTGGGTGCCCCCGGCAGCTCTCCTCTCGGCCTCAGCCCTCATCCGTGCGATGGGCTTGAGTCATCTCCCACTGCTGAAGAGCGGCGTGTTGGAAGTGGTAAGCAAACTAACAAGTGTGGGGTCAGTCAGCTGTTGGTTTTGTTACTCGCCATATATGTATCCGCTCAAAAAAAAATCACCTTCTTTGCCGCAAGCATTGTTCTAACCTTGGGAGGAAGACGTTCCTGAGACAGACCTACCCTCCTGGCACCTGTCTCCTCTCCTTCGCTTCCTGAATATAGTAGTCACCAAAGCCTGTCCGAAATAGCTTTCAAATCCGTCCCTCTACTTCACCCACTCGGCCCCCGTCGTCTCTCTGGGAGGGTGGACCACAGCCCCTTTCACCCGGTGCTGCCCCCTTTGGGCCATTCTGTGCACTGCAGCTAGAGTGACTTTGGGAATGACTCCTCCACTGCCCTCAATCTGACCTCCTTTACCTGTCTTACGGGACTTTCCCCAAATCCATTTTTCTCCCTGGACTCTTTCATCCCCTGCCTCTCCACACCCTACCACCAGTGCTCCAGTCCTGCAGACCTATTCATCATTCCCACGAGTGCCGTGGTATTCCTTCCCTACCCTGGTTTATCAGTGATTGCTATTCTTTTGCCTAAAGAGCTGTGAGCCTTCTGTGATGCCTGACGGGCTACTACCAATGGCCGATTCTGCCCCACCTGCTCCCCCTCCAGCCAGGATTAGCCAGGCAGTGTGCTGTGTAGTTCAGATATGTTTTGGCATTGTTATCTAATCCTTACAACAATGCCAAGCTGAATCATTTGCCCCAGATCCCAGAGGTAAGACGAACTGGTCTCAAGTACACACATGCTGTCTTAGAGCCTGGCACCCACCCGGCCTCTTCCATAGGACTGAATCCTCGTGAGAGCTGACCTGCCAGGAAGGCTGCCTCTGAGGCTTGAAAGAGGGAGGGTCTTCAGCTCTAGTCCAGTTTGTGGTTTAGAGCTCAGACTGGCAAGCGACAGATCTGGATTTGAATTCTGGTTCTGCCATTTTTACTAGCCTCAGCTTCTTCGCCTGGGCAATGGGTTACTGGCAATGCCTCCTAACAGTTTGTGATCATGAGGATTAATGAGGATTGTAAATAAAGCCCTGGACACAGTGCCTGGCATGGGGCAGATGCTTCATAAAGACTGCCTACCATGAATTGACTTCTCTGGGTCTCAAGGAAAGGAAGGGACAAACTGGTATCAAAGCTTTCTTCCACTCTCTTCTGCCTGTGCATGCTAGAGCTCAGCCAACCCTGACCGGCCCCGTTTGGCCTGCGAGTCACTGTAGTACATGAGTACACAGAAGAGCCCCCTCTTGTCTTTGTCAATAATAAGTCAGAAGCATTCCTAGGCAGGCATGGCCACGGCAGTCGGCAAAGTACCTCCCTACCCATTACCTCTCTAGGTCCTTAAAAATTCTGTGAGGTTAGCAGGTCCTAGATTATCATCCCCATTTTAAAGAGAAGAACTTTGAGGCTCCCTATGTCCTGGGATCCTCTGAAAGAGGCCAAAAGGATGTAAAGCGAACAGACCATAAAGACTTCTCACATTTGATGAACTAAATCTCTTAAACTCCCACCTCAGGGCGGCGGGGCTGGCTCACTGGGATCAGGGAGCCCTTAGAGTCAGCCCTCATAAGATGCCGCAGCTCACTCATATTCACGCTGAGTCTGGCTGCCTAAAAGGGCACGCAGGGCATGCAAGCCATGTGGAAATGGACGCAGCCTGAGCTGTTTATTTCACATTCTTCGAATGTGTGACTGGCCTCCCTTGAGAGGGCCAGCCCATCAAGGCAGGAATATGAGCTGGGGCTGGGTATGAAACAGGGTCAGAGAAGGGAGATCAGAGAGAGGTAAATGGGGCAAGCAGGGAAGATGGTGTGCAGAGAGAATGGGAAGCGGACTGAGGGGATTTAGGCTCCAATTGGGAGTTTCTTTTACTTAGAAGGAGACCACAAGGGGAGGGAAGACTGGAGCATGGCACATAGCGGGATATTCAGAACATCTAACCTCCATCTGACCCATACCCTGACCAGCCCCGAACATCTGCCTGGCCACTGAGCAGAGCCCGAGGTCCCGGATCTGTTGTATCATGTGGAGGCCAGGCATCATTTCTAGGGAAAGGGCTGAGTAGACAGTAGAGGCGGGGGGCACTGGGTGGACGGAGGCTCAGGCATCAGTTGCCCACCAATATAGAATTGTTTCATGACTGTAGCCTCAAATTAAGCCTGGAGCAGCATGAACCACCTGAGCACCAGGCTTGGGGCACCCCTCGTCCCACTGCAGCTCTCATTTTAGCCGTGGCCCAGGTGGTTTCTGCTCCCCTCCTTCCCTCTCTCTCTGTCCATCCACCCAAGTCCTGCCAGAGTGTGTCTGTCTGTTTTCTTGCAACTCGTACTGAGCACCCCCTCTCTGCCAGGACAGAGGTGCTGCTCCCAGAGCCTCAGGAGCACAGAGCCGATTTGCAGAGTGAGGCCAGCGACTGTGGTCAGAGCTCTCCCAGCTGGCTCCCCTCTTTCCTCTCTGGCAGGTCCCTTCCTGGACCAGCGGAGGAGAGCTGCTCACTTGCCTTTGTAGGCTTTCCTATTCAGCGCTGGCCCTGGTTGTAGGAATCCTTCCAAGCTCAAACATCTCTTCTTCCTCTGTTCTCCAAGTTGACTGGCATCAGCAGACCTCTCCTCTGAGCTCCCGCCCTCTGCCTCCATGTTCCCAGAGCATTCTCCATGGATCTCCCCACTTTGGACTTCAACCCTTATTCATGGTTTTGGTTGTATCTCCCCCACTTGCTGTGAAGTCCGGCACCATCCCCTATTCATTTGCTGTGTGTTGGTGATGGCCACACCAGCTGGAATTGGTTGGAATGTGGGTGCTACCTGATTAGAAGGCCATTTCCCAGATCATTGGTTTAGTTGGGATATGGCTCTTGGTGCCTTTTTCCACCCCCTCTTTCTCATCCCCAGGTTACCCAGGGGAATATTAGAAATATTAAACGAACACTCAGGTGTAACATAGACGCTGTGTTTCCCATGGAAGGGGAAATGTTACTCAAATACGAATCCCCGAGTGAATTCCCCTCACCCACGTCTTCCCTGGCCTCAGTCCTGGACGTCGCCAGGCCTTCCTGAGCCCTCCAGACCTCTCAGCAGCCCAGCTCTGGCTGTGTGCTGGGCCCCCGGATTACTCCAAAGCCCACGGATTCCCGCCGCAGTCCCTGCCCCAGGTGGCATGAGGAAGCGGAAGGCGGAGCCCATGGCCGGCGTGGGGCCCAGTTTTCTCTGCCAGTCCTGTCTTCCGTGTCACACTCCAGGCTTTCCTGGCCTGGCCAGGAAGGGCCTTCTGGTCCTGGGGCAGCCAACTGCATCTCCTCAACCAGACGTCTGCCCTCTTCAGAAGTGCAGCTTTCTGCCAGGTCCTCCCTGGACCAGGCATCAATTTACCACATCTCTTGAGCCCCTACTGAGTGCTGGGCAGGGGGATTTAGGAATGAGTCTGACGTGGTCCCTGCCTCCGTTGAGGGCGGCAGCAGCAGAAGGGTCAGGCCCGTGGTCCCACTGTGCGGAACACCTGGGGCCAAGGACTCTCAGAGGGAGCTTGGCTGCAAGAAACAATGACTGCCTCACAGGGTGTAGGTATTAGGGGCAACTTCACAAGGGAGGTGCTGTGCGAGTTGAGCCTTAAAGGATGTGGAGGAGTTGGGCCAACGGGGGAGGGGCAGAGGAGCCATTTAGGTGGAGAGGCCCGGCCCGTGCGGGGAACACTACGCCAGCTCCAAAGACAACAGTGAATCCGGGCTGAGGGGTCCGATCTCTGGCGGAGTGACCCTAACCCAGCTCACCTGCGTTTCCTCCCAGGAGCCAACTTCAGCCTACGGGAGCTGGGGCTGGGAGAGGTGACGCCCCCTCATGGGACCCTGTACCGGACAGACATAGGCCTCCCGCAATGCGGCTACTCCATGGGGGCCAGCTCTGATGCCGACGTGGAGGCCGACACCGTGCTGTCCCCCGAGCACCCCGTGCGGCTGTGGGGCCGGAGCACACGGTCGGGGCGCAGCTCCTGCCTTTCCAGCCGGGCCAACTCCAACCTCACGCTCACCGACACGGAGCACGAGAACACCGAGACTGGTGAGTGGCCTGCGTGCCCTGTGCCAGGCGCCTGGCATTCCAGGCCAGGCTTTTCATGACAATATTGATTTTCTGCTCCATCGCTGGGGCTCTGGTGACATTGGTGAAAGATTGCTTTGCTCTCAGGGGTCAGAAGGCAGAGCCTCTGCACCGTCACACGAAATACCCACCCGTTGGCGACAAGCCAGAGATTGGGCTGCTGTTCTTCGTTTTCAGATTGGGTGGGGGGGTGCCTAAGGCTTGGGGTGATATCTTGCAAGGTGCCTCTGTGTGGGGGAGCAGTGGTGACAGGTCCCTGGTGGCTTGTGGTCCGTCGCGTCAGCCATGTCTGGTCCTGCCCGAATCCTGCTCAGTCCCCAGCCTCCAGGGTCTCTGTGGTCCTGGGTGGTCACCACAAGCACACCCTGTAGGGTCTTATGCTGGTCAAAGCACGGCCTTCGACAAAATCTGTCATATCGGGGGTCACAAAACTTGAGGGTTTGCTCCTGCTTTCCCTTGATCTCAGCTGCAGCTCTGGGGACACACAGGCTCTGGGCTCTGTAGCCCTCTCTCGCCTCGGCAGCCCTTCTTCCAAAGCCCGAGTGGTGCTGGGGGAGAAAAATAAGGGAGCTAGTTCACATGCCTCCTTTTTCAGGTGTAAGAAAGGGAACCTGGTTTCAGATTTGCCTCCTTCCTTTTGGGGCCTTGTTGGTAGATGTCTGAGGGGCTCTGGGTTAGAGGCAGCCCTGCAGGGTGCTGCGCAGGCAATCTCCCTTCTCTGGGGCTTTGTGCCCTGCCACGCTCTGGGCAGTTCTGTGGACCCAGGGCAGAACTGAGGAGCCACCTGCTGGGTCTGGCAGCCAAGTCTTGGGGAGGGTGGCAGAGACCAGGGACAGCTCCTCTGCCCAGGGGAGGAGAGGGCTTTTGTTTCTCAGAAGTTCGATGAGGGGGGGTCTGCTGGTACTCCCATACCAGAGTGAGAAGGGCAATGTGAGTGAAAACTGGGCCAAGCCAGGCACCGGTGCCCCCTACTGGTTTCCAGCTTCAAATGCAGGCTCTTAGTGATCACTGTCCAGGATTCCCCAGAGTCAGGGTGGGCACCATGTCAGAGGTGAAGGTTTAAGCAGTTTGGTCTTTGAAAAGGATGCTCTAGCTAGGTTATGCACAACACAATCCCAGATTTGGAGTCAGGCAGGATCCCAGGTAAGGTCAGGTGGGAAATTTATTTCCCTAAAGAGCCCGGTACAGCGGAATTCCAAATAGCCATTCCACCACCACTCCTGGAGAGCTCAGAGGTTTTCTTAGGGAGCCTGTGCACCTGTCTGAGGGGTGGGGGAGAAGCAGTGCCTAGGTGCTCGCTTGGCATTGTCTCCCTCCCTTGGCCCTCATCCAGCCCTGTGAGTAGGCCAGTGACCTGAGCACCTGAAGGAGATCCCCCTCTCTGCAATGACAAGCCATCCGCTCTCCTTCGTCCACCTTCTCACCAAGGCCCAAGACAAGCCAGCAGCCCCTTCTCCCATCACTCCCACCATACTCTGAACCAGACAGGAACTTAATGTGTAAGGCCTATGCAGAGAAAATGGTCTCTGATTAGGAGGCTGGAAACCTCAGTTCCATCACTGACATGGGGTGTGCCACTGGATAAGTTGAATCCTTTCTCTGGACTTTCATTTCTTCATCTATAAAATAAGCAGTTTCAACCCAATCTGCATTTCCTATGTCTGCAAATGTTAATAGCGCTTAGGTTGGGGAGGGAATGACAAGAAAGCACTCTGTGGTCAAATAATGTAAGAAACACTATGTTGAATGAATTTAAACCAATTTCTTTACTGCAGGACTTGTCAGAGCCTTTGATCTATTAAAATGTGCGTCTTAATGGGTAAATCACCAAGGAGAGATAGACACAGCATTCCCACAGTTGACCGGAGCATAGAACCCTTTTTTCTCAGAGTGTCTGGTGGTTCATTGTTCTGATGAACACCTTTGGGGAGTAACTGGGCTGGACGACCTGCAGGATTTCCTGGATATGGGGTTTTGTGACTCAAAGTGCTTACATTCAGATGAAGGTGCATGAGAAGGAAAGGACAGTAGTGACATAATAGTGAGCAGCTGTTGCTGAGCGGCAGACCCCAGGCACAGTGCCGGTGCTCTATTTTTCATATCTCATGCCCCCCCCAACACCACTTTGAAGTAGGTTTTATTATCCCCTTGGCACAGAATAAGGAAACTGTGCTGAGGGGTCAAGATACTTGCCAAAGTCACACAGCTAGCAGGACAGGATTTGAACTCAGGCTTGTATGGCTCTAAAATCTTTCTTCTCGTAGCCCTGGTGCCAGTGCATTCCCTCTATGGTGAAAGGCTGTTGTTTGTTCTTTTGAAGTCTTCTTGCCATGGTGACAAATGATCATTTTTCCAAAAAGTCATGACAGAGTGAGGTGCACACCGCCTCCATTATTGTATATTCGCTGAGGGCTGAATAACAGCTGAATTAAGCCTCTGTTGGGTGATAATGACATAGCCGAGGGGCTGAAGAGCTTCAGCCTTTGATAACAGGGACGGGAAATGGCTGCCTGCTTCCTCCAGCCAGGCCACCTTCTCCTTCTGACCATCGGTTTCGACACTGGCTGCAGCCCTTAGGCCTCGCTGTACTCAGGGAAGTCAGGCAGGGGAAGGGAGTGGGCAGGTGAACCTCACGAAGGCCCCCTGGCCTCCACAGCCCATCCAGGCCCAGACTCTCCAAGCACAGACATCCGCAGGTGCCCACCTGCCTGTCTACCTGCCCCGAGGTGGGAAGCCACACTCACAGTTGTGTTCTGCTTGGGTCTAAATGGTGACAGGAAATCGTACTGACAGCGCATGCACCATAGGAATGGCTCCCTGTTATCTGCGGTGGAGGTCCACAGCACTCTTGTTCACACTGTCTCCCCAGCTCACAGCTGAGGGGCCCGGGAGGTGAAGATGGAAAGCGCTGGAGCCAGGAGTCTGGCTCTGTCCTGGCTGCTCTCCCTCCCTTTTCCCAGGCCCGCTCACCTCCATCTCCCTCCCCTGCCCTCCTCTCTCTGTCTTGCATTCCTCCCCGGCCCCAGTCCTCCTTCTTTGATGAGAATGCAGGTCTTGCTCCCAGAACAGGGCTCTGTCACACACTGCATTGGCCAGCCCCTCACTGTGTGGCCACTTTTCAGGAGGACAGGGGCGCCACACTGAGGGCCCACCAGGTGTCAAGCCACTGCTCACATGCGATTGCCTTTAGTCCTCGTGATGATGCCATGGCATTCCCATCCCCCAGATGGGAAAACTGAGGCTCCCCAGAGGTGAGCTGACCTGGCAGAGACCATGTAGCTGGTGAAGTCAGCAGGTCAGCAAAGCTTGGGTCGGAAGTTGGAGCTCTCCAATCCTGTAGTCTGAGTGCTTTTCCCAGCTCCATTCGAATCAGTAAGTGCTGGATTCTCAAATGTGTGACCCAAGTTCTCAGAAATCCTTACCAAAGGTGGAATGCAAAGTAACCCCCAGCGACTTCTGGCCACGGGAAGGAACATCCATTCTGCCTCCCCACCCGGCCTTGCATTAGTCAATAGTAATTGTCAACAGTATTGATAGCGGTGGAGGATTTTGCTGAGGTCACAGTGATGCTGCGCGCAGCTGCCATCAATAATAACTTTTATGGGGTCCATTAAAGCCAATTTCTGCCCCTGAAGGTTAATGTCAGCAGCTTTTATGTCACCGCTTAATATCCAAAATAAATACAGGATTGACTGGGTAACGGAAACACAAATCTTCCATCCCAGGGCCGTCAGGCACAGCTAGCCCTCGGGCCTCTCTGGCTCAGGTGGGGCCAGCAAGCTCGGGGACAACAAGAAGTTGACATCAAGCCAGGCACACGGTTGGCGCTTAGTAAGTGTTTTTTCAGAAAGCAAAGGTTATGGTCTGAGCTCCATTCACAACCACCAGGTCCGGTTAACACGATGTCTCTGTTGTAGATTCCTGTTATCATTTGTTCTCCGTCTATCCCACGCTCCCTCAGTGTGCTGGGCGTTACTGTGGAATCAGGAGTCTGGACGATAGCAGGGCAGTGGAGAGATTACAGACATCCTTGTGTCTCCATCTACTGTGGAGGGATAGCAGGCACCGTGGCCGGGTCGAAAGAGCAGCGGCTCTGGAGTCTAGTGAGGAGACCTGACCTCGTAGCCTCGTGGTGCCACGTCTGGCTCTGAAACCTTGGGCGAGTCCCCCGTCCTCCCTGAGCCACGGTTCCCTCATTTCTGAAACACAGCCATGGTTACTAGGGACGGAGAGGAGGGGTATGGGGAGTTGGTGTTTAATGGATGCAGAGTTTCAGCTAGGGATGTTGCAGAAATTCTGCAGGGGAATAATCTGACGGCCACACTACAGCGCGAAGGTACTTAGTGCTGCTGAGTTGTATCCTTAGCACTGGTTTAAAGGGTTATATGTGTTTTACAACAATAATAATTAAAAAAAACCAGAGAGAATGTATCATCTTCTTTCCTTGACGTGTTGCTATGAGCCTATGCTACAACATTTGTGAAGCGTGTTGTCTGTGTTAATTGATGCTAGCTATTAATATTCATTTTTCAAGGAGCTGTGGAATAATGGCAAAAGTAGCCATTGGTTTTACCCTATGGGTGCAAAGGTTCATTCCTTCTTTCCATTCACGTTATGCACCTGGGCTTGAAGGCCAAGTAGGATTTCACTGAGCATCAGGGCTCTGAGAGAGGCATTCCCAGCACAGGCAATCACACAAGCCAGGGCTTAGAGACATGTGAGGAGGCATGGTAGGTCTGGGGAATAGTGAGAGTTTACTCTGTGCTTTAATCCCAGAGGCAAATTGAGAAATGCATCCAGAAAAGAAATGATGAAACAGAAGCATGGTTACCCCCAAATTATCACGCAGCCTAGGTGTCAAAAGGGAAATTATTGGTTAACCTAATTAGGCAGCCAAATTGCTTATTCAGCGGCAGAAGATTAGGTAAGCATCTCCAAAGCACAGCGAGAAAGAAGCTCATTACCAATTTAACTCAATTTATCCTCTACCCTTCCTGGCCCCATGCTCATGAGACGTGGTTTAAAAAGTCTATAAGAATATCTATCATTAATTCCCTAAGTGGCCAGAATAGGGCAGCTACCCAGCCATCTTGTAGGATAGGAAGCCAGGCCCCCTTGGCTTGAATAGGGATTGGATATCCACATTTGACTTCCCTTCTGTCTCACGAGCTGTCGCACACTCCCTCCTGGGAATGCAGAGGAATTAGGGATTAGACACTGACTGGGCAGTAAAATGAGGGCTGTAAGGCCTCCAGTTCAAAAAAGGATTGTCAAGGGCCTATTAGAGAATCTGGGAATCTGAGAACCAAGGAGCTAGAAGCACCTTAGAGACATAAAGCCCATTGACTCAACCTTTCCTCAGTTTCCAGCCAACAGATTCAGAGAGGCTGGGTGACTTGCTGAAGGTTGCACAGCCAGTGAATGGTGGCACCAGGGTTTGAGTCCAGATCTGCCTCTCCCCAGTGCCCGTTATCTTTCCTGACCGCCGCACTCCAGTTTGTTCTGTTTTATGGAAACATGTTTTTATTAGTTGAACATGTGCTATATGTATATAAAATCTGGGAGGTGATTCTAGCTGTTTCCAGAACATAAAGGTCTTTGTCAGTATTGGAAGCTTGCAGGAAAGACACAGAATCCATAGCCTGTTAGAGCTAATTTGGAGCTAGAGATCATACCGGGCCATTCTCAGATTGTGACATGCTGGAGAAAAGACATTTAAAGCAGGGATCATAGAGGGTTAAGAGAAAAATTCCAGCCAGAAGGTATCCGAGATGGTTTAATGGAAGAAGTGCTGGCCTCTGGGCTTTGAGGGGTGGGAAAGACTAACAGGAAAAAAGGGAGAAGAAAGACTGTTGTGACAAGGCATAAAGATGGACAGTGAGTCTGGAAGATGGTGGTACAACTGGGAAAGTGGGGACAGTGTGCTCAAGAGAGGGCTGGAGAGTTCGCAGGATCCCCTGTCATTTACCAGCAGTTTATTGAGCACCTACCACATTGCCAGGCACTGTTTTAGATATTGGGATTCCGGCATGATCAAAAAAGACAAAACTACCCACTCCTCAGTGAGGAGACTGATGATAAACAAGTTTGAAAACTACATGATGCAAGATGTTTCCAGATGATAAGTGTTAGAGAAAAGGGGACAGAGAATTCCAGGGTGAGAGCAAGGCTGCAGTTCTAAATATGGTAGCCAAACAACACTTCTCTGAGATGACATTCGAGGCATGGGAATGAGTAGTGAGAGTGTCTGGACATGGTCATGGCAGAAGGAAGGGCAGGTTCAAGAGCCTTGAGGCAGAAGTGTGTCTGGCTTGTTTGAAAAGTTACAATGAGACCAGTAGGGTTGGAGTAGGGGAGGAGGTCAAAGAGGGGACATGGGGCAGGCCATGGTGTGGGCAGCCACAGGAGGGTCCTGAGCTGAGGAGTGACAGGCTCTGATGAATGCACAAGAACATTCTAGAAGCTGTGCTGAGGGAAGCCCTAGTGGGCTATGTCCAAGTGGGAGGCTAGTGCTATAATCTGGGAGAAAGAGGATGGGGGCTCCGACAAAGAGGAAGCCTGAATGCAGTGAAGATGGGATTTGGGCCTGGAAAAGGGAACAAGCCACCTCTTCCCTGGTCTACCCAGGGCTTTGTAGCAGTGAGGAAGACCTCCGTACTCAGGTTCTGTGACCAAGATGGGCTCCTTCCTCTCAGGGGAGGGACACATTTGATCCTTCTTCGAGCCTCACAGCTTCTTCGGCCCAGTTGCAGGGTCCTTGAGCACTGGCCTGTCCCATGCCACATCCCATGCTCTTTCCTGGCTGTGGTCATGAACCACATCCCTTGCTCGTTCCTCATACCACATTCTACATTTCTAACCTTGCTCCCTGACCCCCACTCCTAGCTTTGCCCTATCCCCTCATGAGACTCCTGGCACCATTTTTTGTTGTTGTTATAATTTTGGCTTTCCTTCAGCCATAATTCCAGCCCTTCCTTCTGCTCAGACTGTCTTGGTGAAGTCTGAATTACCTGTGATCTAGAAGCCAGTATCTGACAGCCACTAACACTGTTGTTCTTGAATGTTCCTTGTAAGAGGACTTTAAGAAGTCCTGGCCAGTTAAAATGTGCCCCAGTCCACTCCCCAGCCTGGCCTGGCTGTGCTCTGTTGCTCACCCTGGTGGGCAGAACATGCTAATACAAGCGCCCCTGGCTTCTGACTTGGAAAGAGGAAAAGAGAGAGGGAAATTCAAAGCTATGCTAAATTAAGGTAGATTGCATTCTTGAAACTAGGTTAGGACCTGCTGTGTGCAGAAAGGTTCTGCAAACCATGGTTCTGCTTTCAATTTGAGCCAACACGATTTTCATTTCAATGGAAGCAATGATATGCACAATGCTAAACGTCCTACCAGAAGATGTTTTCCAGGCGTCTTTTTTTCCCCATCAGTAATTTCAGCTTTGTCCAGGGAAAAATGGCTCAAGGAGTAGTAGTTGGTGGAGGGAAAAGAGCTCCCTGCCCACAGGAGCCTAATTCCAGTGCCAAGGTGTGTAGAGTCCAGGGACAAATCTGGTGTCAATTTTAGGCTCTGTCACCAGTCTTGGTATGACCTTGAACCAGTCACTTCTCCCCTTTGGACATCAGTTTCCCCATCCGATCCCTCGATTTTTGGAATCTTAGGCAGCAGGATGACTTGAAGGGAGAACGGTCTTCAGAGTTGAACTCGGAATCCCAGCTTAGCCACTCAGCAATTGGATGGTTTTGAGCAACCTACTGAATCTCACTGAGCCTTGGTTTCATCATCTGCAAAATGGCAATGAGTG
Source organism: Nasua narica (assembly GCA_028533885.1). Lineage (NCBI taxonomy): Eukaryota > Metazoa > Chordata > Mammalia > Carnivora > Procyonidae > Nasua > Nasua narica. The sequence continues at coordinate 49,945,121 of CM052815.1, read as the reverse complement.
CTCAGCTCCCAAGTTTTAATAAGCCTGCCGGGTGACTGTGTGCGTGAAGGAATCAGCACGGTGTGTTCCAAATTGTGGGTCATGACTGATCCTTAAATGAAAGGTGGGGTTCTGCACCATCATTTAGAATCATAACAACAAAAAGGACAGAGAGGAGGAGATTAGAGTTCATAACACATAGTAAGGTCACTTGTTTTGTGAATCTTGAGTTTAATTCTGTTTTACACACAGCATTGGTGCAAGGTCATTCCATACAATGTTTTTCTTATTGAGGAGTTGAATTAGAAAAAAATAAGTTTAAAAGATGGTACCAAGCACATAGCAAGACCCTGTGCATGTCAATTCCTCTCCTTTAAGAACCCCTTAGCCTGAAGGTTCCATGATTCATGATGTCAGAGTCTTGTCCAAAAACTTTTGACACTGTATGTTGAGAATGAGTGTAGACTTGGAAGAGCTTTGTGATTCAGTTGGGCTCTGGGATCAGATCAACTTGCCCAACATTACGTAGCTTGCATAAAGACAGATCTGGCCTCCCTGGTCTGTACGTCCCAGGCATCTCTCCTGTGAAAATGACCAGCGGGGTGGCTCATGTGCCCTGGGGTCACTATGAGCTGTGAGGACAGCAGGAAAAGCTGACTCCCAGGAGGGAAGAGCTGACTCAGGAAGCTCTAGGGGGCTGGAAGAGTGAGCCCTGGATTCATGGAGCCCGCTGAATCCCCACTCGGCACAGAGACAACTGAAGAGGAACCCTAGGCAGCTAGCATGTGGAGCAAAATTTGGCTTCCCCCAATTTGTGGATCCTGAGTACAAATTCAATTACACGCTAATCACCAGGCAGATTGACCACAGTGTAGAAATGGCTTTCTTTCCTTTGACTTTGGTCTGGAGAGAAGTGTGTGGGACAAATCAGGGGAAGGGCTCCTGGGAGTTGATGTGCAGTCACTCACAGCATGCAGACCTGGTCTCTGTGTAAAACCCACCATGTACCTCTTTAGGGAAGAGGTCTCAGGGAAGGCCAGACCTTCCCCCAAAGTCCTCCCAAAGTGGCAGGCCCAACTTCTCCGGACAGTGGGAGAGCAGCAATGGTGAAAAAAAAGGAGCACTAAGCTAGCAGCCAGAAGTCTCACGTCTGATACACGGCTGTGTGGACCGTTCAAGAAATAGCAGAAGGTTTGTTGTGGCTAGGCCGATGGGGATTGAGAGGGGATGAGGCCAGAGAGAAAGGCTAGCCTCCATGATGGCGGGGGACAGTTCAAAACTATTGGCTCAAGAGCTCAGCCTTTCTCCTGAAGGTCAGAAGGAGCCACAGAAAAGGTTTAAATAGGGAGAGGTCAAAGGGGGCAAATTGCCTCTGACACCACTGGAGATGGAATGATGTCCCTGCCAAAATTCTTTTTTTTTTTTTTTTTTTAGAAAGAGCACACGTGGGGTGGGAGAGGCAGAGGGAGAGATAGACTTTTTTTTTTTTTTTTAAGATTCTATCCATTCATTTGACAAAGAGAGAGATCACAAGCAGGCAGAGAGGCAGGCAGAGAGAGAGGGGGAAGCAGGCTCCCCGCCGAGCAGAGCCCAATGCGAGGCTCGACTCCAGGACCCCCAGATCATGACCTGAGCCGAAGGCAGAGGCCCTAACCCACTGAGCCACCCAGGTGCCAAAATTCTTATGTTGAAGCTCCAAGCCCTACTATGAGGGTACTTGGAAAGGGAACTTTGGGGAGGTAATTAGGTTTAGATGAGGTCATTAAGGTGAGAGCCTTGTGATAGAACTAGTCCTTTCGTAGGAAGAGGGAGACATTGCTCTCTCCACACACATGCACTGAAGGAGATCCATGTGAGCACGTGGCGGGAAGGCCGCCCTCAGCAAGCCGGGAGCAGAGCCCTCAGCAGATCCTCACCGTGTTGGCGCCCTCCACAGCTGTCAGAAACATTGCTGTCACTTAAGCTGCCTGGTCTGTGGTATTTTGTTAAGGCAGCCCAAGCTGACAAAGACCGCCTCAAAAGCTTCAGGAACTTGCCAGCTAGGAAGTCACAAAGCTGATACCTAACACAGGACCGTCGAAATCCAGAGCTCTTAAGCCCGCCCATTGCCTCACGGAGACAGGACTGCAAAACTTTCTGGGTGAACGACTGCCAGTGACTTTGTGGGTTAAAAAGGTGCCGATATGCAAGACCATCCCCTCCGAAATAACAAAACAGCAACAAAACCCTCGATGTTTCACACATGGAGACACAGGCTCCGGAGCCAGACCACCTGGGTTTGAGCCCCAGCCCTTCGACTTCCTGGCTGCGTCACACTGTGTTACACAAGCAAGCTTCCAGAGCTCTCTGTGCCTCAGTGTCCTCGCTTGCACAATGGAGATCATCCTCCTGTCTGCCTCATAGAGCGGTTATGAGAATTAAATGAGCTCAGAAACTGAAGCACGTGGAATCATGCCTGGTGCTCAGGAAGGGCCGTGTGAGCTTAGGCTGTTAACTGTGCAGCACTCCAGGGGTGACAGGGTGTTTTCGCATCTTGTGGAACATTTGCAACAATCTTGGGAGCAGATAACTGTCTCCTCATTGTTTTGGAAGCGCTCTGAGATCACAGGGCTGGGAAGCAGTGGGATGAATCCAGTCCCAGGCCCCTCTGACCCCACACCCACGCGCTGCCGTCCATATCTGGGACTGGCGGCTGGTCAGCCTGGCTCTTTTTGCCAACGATGACTCCCCAGCTAGCAGGGCCTGATTTTCCTCCAGCCAGTTGCTCCCAGGCTGCCCTGTGAGAAGAATCTCAGCCCAGGCTCTCTGTTCAGGAAGGGACTTCCCTGCAAATAAGGAGGCGAATCCTTTGTGTTCCAAACAATGAAGAGGACTTTCCCTTCCACTACCACTCGGCAGCCTGACTCCTAAATGAGTTTCCTGTGCTCAGCTTTGTCGGACCTTAGCTACAAAACAAATTGCTTTTCCGAATGTGCCTCCAAAAAGGAAATAATCGTATGGAACAAACCAGGTTTGAAGTGTGGTCTAAACAAAGAGAGAGTGTTTGCCATTGTAGCTGCTTGTGAGGATGGAAGAGGGAGGAGAGAGCGGCCATCCTGGGTGTGAAGTGGGCTGTGAAAATGCAGAGGGAACTCTTGAATAGGAACCAAATGGGCTAAGTCAGAAGGTAGACCACACATTAGAAGTGAAGCACCCCGGGCATCCTCTCTGCTCCTGCAGCCTCATTGGTTTCAAAAAAAGAGAGACTGCTCAAGTCCAGAGGATTTACCCTTCTTTCTAAGTGCATCTACAACTTTCCATCATTTATTACTTCAGCCCTAGAGTTAGCAGTGCTAAAAGGCGCATCTTATTTGGAGAAAATATTGTGTCATTTTTTTCCCCCAGCTAGATTTAAAAAGCTCTTCAAAAACCTGCTGTGGCACTAGGGCATTATTACTCACATTTAGGGAGTGCGTAATAGCTCACAATGTCCTTTAATACCCAGTATTTCATAAATTATCACATTATCTCCCTGGTCCCAGCACCTGAGCCCACACCCTGACTTTGAACCCTGACAGTGGACCTTCAAACTTGGAGCCCTCGTGTGGGGGATGGGGGGCAGTGCCCAAAGCTCAATGAGTCAGTAGAAGGATTGACAGGGCTAAGCATATAGTGGGACGCGTGGCTGAGGTTTATTACGGCAGAACGATGTGAGGCAAACCAACAAAGGGAAAGGTGCTGAGGGCCAAATGGGGAGGAAACCAGGCACAAGCTCCCAAGTGTTCTCTCCCAGCAGAGTCATACAGGATGGGCCTGTGTCCCCCAGCAATGAGTGGTAATGACGTGCGAAGCACAGTCTACCAAAAAGCCCAAAAGACACCCTGTGCCCAGGAATTTTATCAGACGGCTGGCCACATTGGTGCCTTCTGCCTAGCTTGTGCCCAAATTCCAGCCTCTCAAAAGGAAAACAGCCATTATTTGTCCATGCAGTCTAGGCACCATAAAGCCACTCTTTCCATTTAGGGAAGTTTTAATGTCAGGTAGGGACCTGTTTACCAGCCACGTTCCCGGACACCAGCCAAGGACCAGCCTTGCGAGCAGACCATTCTCAGGTGGCAGTCTCAGCCCCTGGGGCTAACCGCCCTGCGTGAGCCACGTGGACCCCCTCCCGCATAACTCGTGCGTCACCCCAGCAGACCGCCCAGTGTGGACTTCTCAAGACAGCTTTGTAGCCCTTCACTCTTTCTCTTCCATGCCATAACTCTCACAGTGTGATTACCCACTTTATGAGACCTTGCTTGATAAAGAAAGCTGACTATGAGGGCAACGAAGGAGAAGAGAAAATGACCTGATGGATCTTCCTCAGGGAAGAGACTCATGTCTAAATGCTGTCACAGTGGGGTGGGGGCCTGGGCTCCTCGGTCTGCAGTCTGGTGGATGAACTGTGGGTGGGGGAGGGACGTGGTGAAGCTGCGTGCACGCCCCTAAGCATCCAGTGGCACGTGCTGGGTGGCCTGCCGGTGCCCCACAAATGCTATGGGGAAGCCGGCGTGGTCTCTGACCCAGGGGCTCATGGACCCAGGCAGTATCCCACAGGGTGTTTCGTGAGTGCCGGGAATGACCCTGGGTGGCCAGGAGAAGAAACATTGCCAGAATACAAGTGATTCCCAAGACCCCATACGGTGCCGAGCACCCGCTCAGCGAGAGCTGAGACAGGAACCCAGGAAGGAGAATGGCTACCACAGTGGCCTCACACCCCTACTTGTCCTGAAAACGCCATTTTCAGGAATTTCAATGGCAAAAAAAATGCTTGGGTTTGTGGGGCCAGGATGCCTGCTTGATTCAGAAACAGGCCCGGGGAGAAAGCTTTACCTGGCGGTCAGATGTAGAAAAGTCCCAGACCCCCTCGACTCTAAGTCAGCCTCTCTACTAGGGCAGGAAAACATCAAAATATCTTTAATGCCTTCCAGCCAGGGACTACCAGAAATCCCCCGGGAGCCGAGTGGGGTTTCTGGACCCTTTGCAGTGAGAACCAAGGCACAGCCTGGGGAGCCTTCGGGTGGCCCAGCAGAGGGAATTAGAGGGAATGTACAGCGTTTGGCCCTGTGTCAGGTGATTTGGGGGTGGGTTCAAGGAAGTGGCGCTTTGCCCTGGATCGGTTACTGTTGGGTGGCGGGGGTTAATTCTGTGCCTTGGTGTCTTAAACCTTATGTAGAAGTCAGAAAGAATGAAGTCAGGTCAAGTGGTAACTGCCACAGCAGCAGCTGTGACCCGCACTATCCCGGATGAGGGGACACTCAGTCATTTTGTGGCTTGGTTTGGACAGGGTTCTGGTTTTGTTGGGGTTAGAGGCATGATCGCGGAGTGGCCTTAGTCCGGTCCAGTCCGAGCCCCCAGCAGAAGTGGGGGTGTGAGATTATTCAACAGAAGAAAGCCTGGCTGCTGGGGACTGCTTTTCGCTTTTCTCTTTCTCGACCCAAATCAAAAGACAAGGGAACAGACCCGCTATACCAGGATGGCAGCTTGCTTCCAAAGCCTTCAGTGACCTGTGTCCATGATAAATCTCCATGTCCCAGGAAGATAATAATGAAAGTTATTCAATACTCAGCACAATTACATGAAGTAAGGACTATTAAATACTTGTTTAAAAACACGTGCTCAAGAAATAATACAAGTTGTTTACGGAGTCCTTATTACTGGTCATGTCAACATGAGCCTCTTTACATAATCTCATTTCACCCACTTAATACCTCTGCAAGGTTGGCATTTTGTTTTCAGCAGATAAGGAAGTAGAGGCCTGGACAGGTTAAGTGGCTTCCCTTGAGGGACATTTAAGTAAGAAATGGTGGGGGCTGAATTCAAACACAGATCTGCTGACTCCCAAACCTGTGTGTTTCCCCTGCCGCAGCCCTCTGACACGTAAACAGAGATGACTTTTCAAGCTGTGCTGGAGACTGATCTTAGCCTGAAGAGCATGATGGCTTTGGGACTAATCTGAAGCGTGTTCACAGACGGGTGGGGGGGGAGGGTCGAGACTACAGAGTGGCACAGGCCGCCCACCCAGGCCCCAGCAGGGCATGGCAGTTCCTGAGAGCTGCTGTTGTGGCCCCGACAACGTGAGCTCATCCTGGCATCCCCCGAGAGGGTCGATCCATTTTAGGGGTGAGGGACGTAAGCTGGATCTATTTTTTTTTTTAATTCTTGCACAGTCGGCAAATTAATATGAAAAAGAGCTGCCCATTATCAATTAACCTCGGATTCCACCATGACGATGTCTTAGCAAAACTCTGTACCTGGAGCTCAGAAGCTGGGGTGGAAGTTTTAAGGAGGAGTGATGGCTCACCTTGCCATCCCCTTCAGAGGCACAGCATTGTTTAACCAGGGAGACCAATCTGAGGACCTGCTCAAGTTGGCGCCTTGGCCAGAGGCATTATTTTCCTTTCAGTAGTCCATTTTGTATTTATCTAGCAAGCTTTTCACAGACCTGGGGAGCTGTTTGCAAGACCACGGTTCTTTCATCTGTTTCAGTATAATCAGGGCCTGGCCCATGAGCTTGTGCACATAGGGGTAGCTTAGAACGAGTTTGCGCAGCATCCAGTGAACAATCACGCCCACATTTCAGAGGACTAGACTGAGGCCCAGAAAGCAAACAGGATAGGGCTCAAACACTTACCAGATGCTCTGTTGGTTTCCTAGGCCTGTTTTATCAAAACACCACTAACTGATGCCTTAAAACGGCAGAATGTATTCCCTTGCAGTCCTCGAGGCTAGAGGGCTGAGATCAGTGTATGGACAGAGCCCTGTTCCCGCTGAAATGTGCGAGGGAGTCTTTCCCGGTGTCTTCCTAGTTCTAATGGGTTGCTGGCGACCAGTAGCACTCCTTGGCTCGCCATGGCAGGATGGCAATCTCTGCCTTCTTTGATACCTGTGTTCTCTCTGTTTGTCTCTGCCTTCTTGTGGCTGTCCTCAGCTAAGAAGACCGGTCACGGTGAATTAGAGGCCCAGCCTAAGCCATCCTAAGGCCTCATCTTAACTCATTCCATCTGTAATGACCCTCTTTCCAAGTAAAGTCACATCCTGCGGCGCTAGGAGTTAGGACTTCGTCTTAGACTGCTCAGGCTGCCCTCCCAAAACACCCCAGAGTGGAGAGCTCACACAATAGACACTTACTTCACACATTTCTGGAGGCTGGGACGTCCAAGACCAAGGTACCGGCGGATTCAAGTGTCTTGTTAGAGGCGGTTTCCTAATTTGTAGATGGCACCTTCTTGCTGTGTCCTCACATGGCAGAGGGGTGAGGGAGCTCCCAGGGGTCCATTTTATAAGGACATTCATTCCCTGCTTTAGGGTTGCTGACCTAATTACTTCCCAAAGACCTCACCCCTGAAACTATCACATTGGAGGCTCGCACCCCAACATATGAATTTTAAAGGGACACAAATGTTCCGTGTATAGCAGGCTTCAACTTCTCTGGTTCGGGTGGGGTGGCTAATTCAGTCCATGACAGATGTTTATGAGGCGCCAGGCACTTGATGCCCTTTGACCCCACCTTGGCAGCCTGGCTCCTAAGTGAATTTGGAACTTCTTCGTGCCCTAGGAATGGTAAACAGGAGAAATGGTCTTTGTCTGAATGCTATGGCAACTGCGACTCTCCACGCCGAACTCTAGGGCTCCTAAGGCCTGGCTCCAGCTTCCCTCCCTCTCCCGGGCACGCAGCACCTTACAGCTTGAGCCAGCGGGGTCAGAACACCAAATTTTAGGCCTCCTCTAAGTGGGCGAGCCCCTTTGTTGGAGATGTGGGAGCCACAGAGAAGACTCCTACCTGAGGCCACGTGGTGACAAGTGGGCTTTGCCATTAACAGCAGGGAGTGTGTGTGCAAATGCGTGTGCTGTGTCCAAGGACTCGGCTAAGTGACTGGTTGGAGCAGGGGAGTAGGGTAGGAATGCGTGTGTGTGTTTGTGTGTGGGGGATTGCGAGTGAGAAGGACAAATGTACTCGATGGTGTGTGAGTAGAACTGTGTGGTGACACGGCTGTGATGGTGTTGGCAGAGGAATTAACGCACCACCGGCTGGGAGGAACACGTGAACAGGAGGGGACAGGTTCACCTGCATGTACGCTATGTCTGTGTGTATCTGCGCAGGAGCGAGGGAGTGGGTGGGAATTCTGCCAGATCCCTACTGTAGTTCAGAATCAGCCAGCAGCCAGAGGTGAAGGCTTTTCTCCTAGATAGATGGGGAAGAAAGGCTTTGGGGGCCTTTTTTAATTTAAAAAAAAGAGAAAGAGAGCGAGAGAGAGAGAGGCATCATCCAGTTAGTGGTTGTTAATTAGGAACAGGTCCCAGGGAAGCTGCGTGTGCAGCAGCACCGATAAATCACTCATTAACTATCCATGGCTGCCTGCCTCCAAGTCGGGCTTCTCTGTATCTGGAGCTCGATGGCAGCGGGGCCAGGGCCTTCCCACTGTAGAGGAGTCAGTTGGGAAGGGGCAGCTTATCTCCCAGACCCCGGCCTATCTGTCTCTCCAGGATGCACTACACAGGAGAGAGGTGGAGCCCCCCATTCATTGGTTCACGGACTCAAGGCCAAGTTTCTATGCAATCAGAGCCCCCTTCCCCGCCACCATCCCCTAGGGCCCTTCATCTCTCACCATTCTGTGTTGATTCAGACTCCAAGTGTTCCCTGGTCACAGCCTGTATTGCAGCCTCGCTCGCACATGCGTGTTAGAGCAGTTGTTGCATGTCTCCCTGTGTCTCACATAGAAGTGAGCATGGGCTGGGTACTCAGCAAATAAAGTCTTGCTTGACCCACCCTTGCCAACTTTGTCACCAAAGTAATACCCCCGCAATATTTTAAAGTATTGAATTTAGCTAAAACCACCATAGACTTTCCCATAGGAGGGGGAGGAAGGAAGTAACTGCTTAAAGGGTTCTTGGGTCTTGGGGCTGGTGATAAAGTGTTCCAGAATGGATAGTAGTAATGTTGCACAACATCGGGAATGTACAAAGTGCCGCTGAATCCTATACTTTAAAATGGTTACAATGGGAAATTTTATGTTATGTATTTTTCTATAGTAAAAAAAGGTACTTAAAAAAAAAAAAAGAACACCAACCTAGAGCACCTTATTCATCCATTCCTTCAGCACACTGATTGAGTCCATCTGTAGGATGAGGCCCAGGGGAAACAGAAGTGCTTGGGATTGGGGCGTGTGGATGAACATGCCGCCAACAGGTGCTTCCTCTTTTAATACAGTATAAGACACGGGAGGTTGCCATATTTGCCCTTACTTTATACGTGAGCAAACGAAGACTCACAAAGGCAAGGGGCTTGCCCAGAGTCCCAGAGCTCCCAAGAGAGGGAAGAGGGCATAAACCAGAGTCTGTCTGCTGGGAAGCCGATCCCACGTCCAGTACCCTGTGTTTCCCCTGAGGCTCAGGGCCGGTGCTCAGAAGTCACCTTGGGAATAGTGTAGCTGGTGACTGAAGAGCCCACATGGATGGCAAAGCAGACCCTGCCAAGGACAGTTCCTCCACCGACCGGCTCCTCTGATTGAGGTCTACCATCTCTCCTCCCTCAGCTCCCTGCCTTCTGAGCTCCCTCCCCCACCCCATCCCCAGCCACCCCCCACCGCACCCCATCCTCAGCACTACGAACATGCTGATCTTTCTCATCTGATTAGCTACGGGGTCCTTGGAGATGTTTGTGTCGGCGCCCTGACCCCCTTGCTAAGCAGTAATTTCAGGAAACTATGACTTTCAATGACATTCTTTAGGTTCTTGTTTACTTTTTAAGATATGTAGAATCAATCCAAATCTCACAGCCTCTGCTCTTGTGGTGAACAGAAATGTGTTGAAAGACTTAAGGGATAATTACTATTTTCCCCATGTATGAAAAGATACTCGGTCAAATGAGGTCATTCTCGAACTGGTTGAGGTGTGGGGTGCAGGGGGAGCTGGGTGTCAGAATTAGAAGCCTTCAGTTTAGGGAGCTTAGGGATCCCTACCTTTGGGGCCAAATTCACATGTGGCCCTGGAAGCAGGAAGTTTAAAAACGGTAGGATTATGGATTGGTGGGAGACTGGCAAAACTATGTCACCGGTGTCTTTCCTCCAGACACTGAGCCATAAGCCAGGATCTCTTGTACTTTTGGTTGGCATCCATACAGAGCTACTTCAGAGAGAAGAATCACAGGTTAAATCTTGCCTCTGGAGTCAAATAGAGGTAAAGAACAGCTGTCAACCATGGTGGGGCAAGGGAGGTATAGGGTTGGTCATTCTAAGCTATTTTCTATTGACTCTGGATCTCATGTTCCTTTTCCTAGGCTGTTTTGTTCATTCATCCATTCCTGCATTCATTTGTCCATCAAATATTTATGGAGAACCTGATATTTCCAGGTCCTGTTTTAGTGACTATAGACAGGAATCAGGTTTCTGTAGTAATCATTAGAGGTTAATTTACATCGCAGTAACAAACAACCCTCGCATCTCAGCAGGCTCACAGAGTTTCTTTCTCATGTTGTGTATTCAGCATGCTTCAGGGGTGTGGGAGCAAGGGTTTCTTCACCTCACCTCTCAAAACCCAGGCTGATCAAGGCTCCACCGTCTTGTAGCTATACTCTCTGGCGCCAGTGGCCTCTGTGGCTGCTTCTTACAACCCGTGGGCCTGACTTGGGCATATGTCCTCACCTGCCTGCAAGGGAGCAGGGATGTGTGCTCCTCCCAGGTGCCCAGAAACAGAAGACAACCAGAGCATAAAAAGGGCTGGGATGTGAACACGGTTGAATTCCTGCCCTTGAGATGTTTCCATGCAGTAGAAAAGATTAGTAGGGGGACCTAACAGCTGGAAGAAGTGGCGAGTGTGCTGGAGAGGGGGAAGGGAGTTGTGATGAGAGATCTGAGAAGGGGCAGCCATTCCCTGGAATCATCCAGGGTGGAGGTGGGGGCTCCTGGCAGTCTAGCCACAGAGCGCCATAGCATGTTCATATATGCATGTGATGTGTCGGCTAAAGTGTGTGGGGGGTGGCTTGGGTGACAAGAGGTGTGTCCAGATAAGCTGGGCCTCAGGCACCACCTGTAGTATTAGAACCTTATTCTGCAAAGGAGGGAAAGCCATCAAAGGGCTTTTACTAGGAAAGGACACACTCCGCCCTCTTTGTGTTTCGGAAAGATCACCCTGGGTGCCACACAAAGGAGAGAAAGGGACAGATGGTGGCACACAAAATCAGAGTCGTGGTCATAGGGACAGACTTGAGAGGTACATAGGTGGAAGGACTGCTAAGGTTTGGTGACCAGATAAATGTCGCCTGTGGGAGAAGAAATGGATAGAGGCTGGGGACCCCATTTTTCCTTGGGATAATCGTGGATGCAGTAAGGAAATACTGGAGCATATTAAGAGGTAAAGTTAAGAAGCTGAGTGTTAGATATTGCCGAATTTGAAGTGCCTCTGGAACCTCCAAGTCAAGATGTCCCTATCACATTTGGATATTAGGGCCTGAAGCTTAGGAGAGAGTCTAAGCACTCTTAGAAGTTAGTACTTGGGTACTCTTCCTACCCCTTTGGAGTATCTAACAAATTAGAGGTGGGAGTAACCTATGCCGAGAATAGTTCTTTCCTCAACAGATCTCAAATTATACATCTATTGGTACCAGAATTGCTTTTTAAATTGTTTCAATCTCCGTGCTTTCAAAATAGAATCATTTCCTGCTGATCAGCTTCCCAAGATGCAATTCCTCGGGCTGAGGGGAGTCCCTGTTCTCTGACTTTCTGCAGCCCAGATTGTGGTCCCTGCCAAGCTGAGATCGTTGTCCAGCTTGAGTCCCCGGAGGGTTGGCCCACGTTCATCCAGCCAGGCACCCAGGTGCTCAGTGAGTGTGTCTTGAACAAATGAATAAATTAACTCTAAACTATTCAAAACTTGTCAGGTCCATTGTGGAAATATAAATAGTACTTCCATTTTCCACAAGCCTTTAATAAATTATAACTCGCCAAATTAAAATAAACATTTGTTTTACCTTCCACCAACCAGATCTCTGGAGGATATGACACCTTTTCATCTTCAAAGTGCTTTTAAAACAAGAACTGGCTTCCCCCAAAGGCCCCTCTTTAGAAGTGGTAGGTTGTAAACAGATACCAAAAAATATTAATATTCAGAAGCAAAGATAACTCAGAGAACCTTCTCTTGGTAAAAAAAAAAGGGAAATTTTTTCTTTAATTTTTTTTTTAGTGCCTTCAGTGTGCCAAGACTTGTGTTAAGGGTTTTCAGTATCTATTATCTTTTTTTTCTCAATGGTTCTGTGGGGAAGTATTGTCATTTTTACTTTTTTTACTGTGGAGATAAGAGCACTGAGGCCAAAGAGAGAAAATGACTTGCCCAAGGACACATAGCTGGTAAGAGGGAGAACCAAGAACCAATCTTAAATCCTTCTAACTCCAGATTCATCGGGTTTTCCTTCACATCACTGTTTCTCTACTGCATCAGGCACACGCAGGTATAAATCCCGGGGCCCCAGCCCAGCCTTAGTGAAATAAACTCTGGAGAGAGATGCTTGGGAATCTGCACTTTAAATAAACCTCCCTGGTCCTTATTATTGTTATGCACACTGAGATTTGATAACCTACAGTTTATACCCATCGTAGGTTTCTCAAACTTAGATTTTTTTCTAATGGAATGAGCTAAAAAAAGGGGGGGCGGGGAATAACTAGGCTCTGAACAGCACGCGCCTTCCACTGAGCTTGGCACGTCTGGCCCTCTGTACACTAAGTGTGGCAGCATCTTCCTCCCCCCTGCTTCTCCAGGCTGCACGGGCTGAGATAGAAAGCTTCCTCTGTTCCCCTGCTTTCCATGGCAAGCTTGGGTTGCTGTTTTCTCTCTGCTCCATATGGATTTTGCAATTAACTCACTAGAAAAGTAAATCACGGGGTGCCTGGAATAATAAGTGCAGTGAACACCAGGCCTCAGCCAAGTAGCCTGGGACTGGATCCAGAGCGTGACTAAGTTTGCCGGGCTGGTGCAGCAGGGAGGCAGGAGGCCAGAGGCTGGCAGCTCCTGGAGGCCACTCAAAGGCAATAGATGAAGAAGGAGGAGAGGGGACTTCTGGCCGAGGTCGTGCTCCTTCTGTCCCTGGTCAGCATAATGCTCAGTGGGGTACGCTCTTTACCTCACCGATGCCACGCTCTTCCTTTTAGCCAGTAGTTTTGTTCCCATTTTCTAGGAAAAGACACTGCGGTTCCGAAAGTCACAGCGCTTCTCACAAGCTGTCACCCTAAGGGCAGCTGGGGCACAGTGAGAGCTGATCCAGGGGACGCTGGCTCTTCATCTGGGAAATAGGACGGTGACCGTACCTCGGTGGCAGGGCTCTTGCAAGTCCTGAATCTTCGCTTTTGTGTGGGAGCAGCTCAGATACTGCCCAGATGCTGCCTCAGATACTCCGATACTGTAATAGGCATTTGGAACGGTATTCCCCTTTTACCTCCACGTTACTCACCTGAAACAGTTCCTATCACAGAATGAGCGTCACTTTCTTGGAGCTAAAACATCCCCGAGTTACACAAGGAAGAGGGACACATTTAAGCTCATTCAGAGAATGGGGTGTACACCTAATGATAAAGCTGGCATGGAAATCAGGGGCAGGTGCTGAACCAGCGTGGTTTGGACTGGACTGAAAATACCGTGGAAGTTCTGGATTCGAGGCCGGAGGTTATTAATAGGTTTTCACCTGACTGTCTTGCCTCTAGGGCACTCCGCAAATTTTGGCTTCTTGCTTCTTGGTGGGGGCATTTCCTGCTTCTGGAGTCAGTCTCAGAGATAGAATCTGATTGGCTGAGCCCATCTTTTCCCGTCAAGCCATTGGTCAAAGTAAGTGGGTGGAGGCCGGCAGGGCCGAGTTGGGTGGTGTACAAGTTGGCTGCCAAGGTCTCCCCTCAGCAGAAGCCAAGGAGGGCAGGCTGCCTGCCTGGGAAGGGGCCACAGGCAGGCAAGCACAAGGTGGTTTCTGTGCTGTAAATGGCACCTTCTAGAGTTTTCACTCCAGAAGAATAAAGGTTTTGTCTTCTCCATCTGTCTGTCCCTTCAATCTGGGCCTGCCCTCAGTCCTTAGGAAAGGCTTTCGGGGTTAGGAGGAAGAAGAGAAGGAGTAAAGAGGTTCTATGGGCTCTACCTGGCTGCAGACGTTTTGCAGAAGTGGCCTCACTGAGGGCACAGGTGCCCGCATCTCCGTCCGAAGGAGTGCTGCCCGGCCGCTGCTAAGGTAAGCAGAGTTCTCAGCTGTGAAGGAGCTCTGCCAGGGATGGCATCCATATCCAAATTTGTTCAGTTTACAAGTCAGAAGATGTTTTCTCGTCTTTCCTCCAGAGCCTAAAAATCAAGCTGGCTTCTTTTTGCTTCTCACAGCTTCCTGAGCAGTAACGCCTCTGAAATCTGAGCCAGGCTGACAGTTCTGTTGATGTATGGGAAATGTAGGGCTGGGGTTTGTCCTCTCTTTGGTGGCATTCACTCTGCTGTCATCACAACTCCAAGCCTTTGGAGACTGTAAGGCAAGTGGCATGACTCAGCAAAGCGAGAACAGACACTGGGAATCAAAAACACTTCGGCTCTTGATAGGGTTTAGTAGTTGTTTCTTTGTCTAGCTTAAAACTAGAGCAAAGGGGAGTGCACTTAAAAAGCAGGTGATAACCTTTCAAGCTAGACTCAAGGAGGGATGGGGCACCCATTTCTTCCAGAACTGCACTGTCCATGATTACTTTCAGCAGTGACAGAAATGTTCTGTAGCCATTAGCCACATGTGGTTATGCAGCGCTCGAAATGTAGCTAGTACACCTGGGGAAATGAATTGTTTCATTTTATTTAGTTCATTTTAAACCTAAATTTAAATAACCATATGTAGTTAGTGGCTGCCATATTGGATAGCTCAGCTCTAGAATCAAGAGTCTTTTTTTCAGCTCTGGGAGGGGAGGCAACATATCTTGTACTCGTGTCCCCAACTCCTTGGCCAGTGGCTACCATGGGCTTAATAATATTAACTAAGTGAAAGGAGGAGACACTGGTAGTGATGCAATGGTGACAGGACAATGTAGAAGGTAGGAGCACAGGCTTTAGAGTTCGTCTGACCTGAATTCAAATTTGGCATCTCACATTTACTCATCTCTGTGAGGGTGAGAATATTACTAACATCCTTAAGCCATTCTCATCTGTGAAATGGGGGCAGTACCTACCTCTCTCATAAAATTGTGTTGTGAAGACTAAATTAGTTATGTATACTGAGTGACTAGGGTAGGGCTTGGCATTCCATAAGTGGCATTCAAGAAGCTTCATAGAAATGACCAAGAAGGGCGCCTGGGTGGGTCAGTTGGTTAAGCGACTGCCTTCTGCTCAGGTCATGATCCCGGAGTCCTGGGATTGAGTCCCATATTGGACTCCTGGCTCTGCGGGAAGTCTGCTTCTCCCTCGGACCTTCTCCCCTCTCATTCTCAGTCTCTCTCTCTCTCTAATAAATAAATAAAATCTTTAAAAAAAAAAAAAAGAAATGACCGAGAAAATGAAAAACAGCCCTGCCGACAACCAGACTGAGATATTCCCAAGAAACATACAGTGCTGTGGAAAGACGTAGGCCAAGCCTCTCTGTGACCATGATCAGCACATAAGAGTGGCCAGTGTATGACCCCCATAGTGACCCACCCACCACCTCCTCTGACCGACATTGCCCCCCTCCAAGTCAGTGCTGCTTCTAACCTATTGCTGAGCCCTTCTTTAACCCTCCCACCCCAAAATAAAGATGGTCGTTCATTTCATTGTCCCTGCTTCTTGAGGGTATCCACTCCAGGACCTGTCCCTACTTCCCTGATGCCTCTTTAGAATCATCCAGCACAAGAGCACACCCTGTACGAGGCCCCTCCCGAGCCTGAGCTAACCCTGGGCTGCATTCCCCTTTCTGCAGCAAGCTGAATACACCAGTGGGACGACCGCACTTGGCATCCTGTAGTCTTCGTGCTGTCAGTGAACTTCATCAGAAGTTTTAAGTCTTGATTTTCCATGGCAGTTCAAGGAAACCGAGTAGTCCCCAAATAATGTGTCCCTTTTCCTGGCTCTTTTTCTTCCTGTGAGGTTGGGCTGCCTGCAGTTGAAGTAACTGCTAAGTTCAAACTCCTGCACAAGTCAGGACTTGAACGTATGACGTCTGGAGTTCGTGGCCGGAGCTCTTGGCCCTCCCTGCTTCCCCAGAATAGGATTCTGTTTCAGTGCAGCTAGAAAAGCAGGAGAGGGAAATGAGATGAAAGAGCAAAAAGAGTTTTCTTTGTTTCAGCTGGGAGAGAGCTCAGCTGCCTGGTGTTTGGCTCAGTCTCCTCTCCTCTGTCTGCAAAAAGCCTTTGACAGACATCATCTCAGACTCTAATCGATATTTAAACAAGAAAGGCCAGAGAGGAAGGGCGGGTGAGGAGTGTCCAGGGAAAGCATCAGAGAGGAGGTAACATTTGCACCGGGAGTTTCGTAGATGAAGAAGGTGAGAGAGAACAGCTCAGACAGTCAGAGATGGTGTTGGAATTCCAGAGCCCCCAAGGAGCAGTTTACAGGGATGGAGTTGTGCGTGGTGAGTCGGAATTGAGATATGATAAATTTGAAGCACCTGGGAGACAGCTAAGTAGAGATAATTACTAAACACCTGGAGCTGAGTAAGGGGTCTGGGAGATACTGATTTCGAAGTGATCGTTCACTCCCTCATCCATGTATCCATTTGCTCACTCATTTGAGGGAAACATGTGCAATACCTACTCTAGGGAGGCTCAGTGCTAGATGGTGGGCACACAGTGATTGGCAAAATAGAGGTCCCAGATGTTGGTGTTCCCTAACTTCCTTTGCCCAGCTTTGGAACTTGCACAATCTCTTATTGGGATGGTCTGGCCATATGTCCCTGTCATGTTTTCCTTGGCAGTCCCCAACAAAAGGAAGGCATCTTAGAATTGAGGCTGACTGTCACACACTGTTCTCAAGCACAAGCCCTTCTGCTTTCTTTCTTGCTGT